>CM076067.1:14881583-16081583 GCA_038088235.1 Zacco platypus
TATATATATATATATATATATATATATACCGATGGCATGACGTCATGGACAACACCCCCGTCCAGCCCCTATGACGTTTGCAAGGGTACTTCTCAGGTTCGGCGTTATCCGGGTTCAAAGCTAGAGAAGCCGGTAGCGGAGCATCATCAGGCCGTTGGCCCAAGTGACTTCATTTTTTGTTTTTATTTAAAGTTTAACGTTTTGTGAGGTACAATGGCTCTTTGAAATGGCGCAGAAAGATACGTTGTTACATCTCTTCGCAGGGGGGTGAGTGTAAATGACTTTTTTATCCATATAAAACCGAGGATGATGACGGTTGCCAGGCTGGAAGGTCGAAAGCAACTTTAAGCGGATCGCAGTGGCTTTTACTGAATGTCACACTCATATCAGAAAAGAAAGCAATTTTAAAACCGTGTGTCTGTTATTAACATCTCTTCTGTGTTATTTCGAGTTGAAATGAAGACAGCTGTTGTTAGCTTTTAGCTAGCGGTGAAACTAGCCAGAACAGCATCCAGTCACGCAACCGACGCGTTTTAGATTACATTTAAATGCGCGAGCAGGTTTAGTGCTCGAGTCACATTAATATAAAGATGAATTAATAATACTTTTAGTAACTTTTGTAAATGAATGCCTGAAGGGTTTAACTTTATCTCGGTGTAGGCTGTCAAACACAGAACAGTGACTCGTTACGTAATTGATCCACGAGACGAGAACATCTCTCGCGAGCTCTTCATGCGCTGCTATTAAAATGTAAATTGTGTACGTGTTCATGTGTAATGTAGTTTAAGAAAATGAATAATTAACTGAATTATTGCCATTGTAGAGCTATTTTGCTTTAGCGGTTTTTGAATATTCAAATAGAAGCGCATATATCCAAGGTCATTCCGCAATTATCTACGTCCTACAACAAACCCATATTTAATATCAGTACTCTTCTGCTACTCCTGTACGACTGATATTGATGTGTTGTTATTTTACACTTGTGTATGTGTCACACTTTCTAAATAGTATGAGTTTTGTGCGCATTTGTATTTGCGCAGGCTGTTCATTGTCACTCTTAGTAAAATGTGGCTGGGGAAATGCTTGGCTTTCTCAAGGACAGAGGGATTCATACCCATGTCGAGCATGTAGACTAGAGTCGTGGATGTAGGTGAACGTGTGACCGCTATTTAAAAGGACAATTGAAGTGCACGTGTTTGCTGGCTAAAGATCTCCAAAAGTATCCAGCTGCGCCAGCAGTTTCAGACCAACAACCACAGGACGGAAGTGAGGGGCGGGGCTTATACTGTAACTTATACCCGTAATGTTCTTTTATCAAATATGAGATGTTTTCACGTGGATTTTGATCAGATCGATATCTACAATATTTAACGATACGTTTACATAGACACTTTTCTGTTCATACATGTATAGATGTCACGACGAGCAATATTGTTAAACTTAGCCTATTAATCACGTTTAATACTTTAATAAAGGATACGAAAACAATCGTTGTTAGTTCAACGATTTAGGCTACAACTAGTCAGCTTTTTTGTTTTAAAAATATATTAATATATGTGTAATATGTTGTAAAGTGTTTACCATTTGACTGTAAATGTGATCATATTATATCCTTCATGTTGTTACAAATAATACTTAAAGACAGAGTATGTGATGTATTTAATGTCAAATATGTACTGTATAATTATATGAAATTCAAAATAAACATTTAATACAAAGCCTTGAAAAAGTGAAACGTGGATTTGTCTGTATGTAATCTAATAGGACATTTAAAAATGTAACTATAATAATTAAAAAAAACCTAAATGGCTCATAATTTTAAAAGAAACGCGCAAATAATGTTGACTCTTAGCCCATTGTATCGTGGCATTTCAGCAGAAAGTCGTCAGCCATTCCTGAAAATATGATTAATATGAATAATATCTTTTCATGTTATGTAGCAAACAATGAACGTTGACAAGCCCAAAATATTACGATCCCTTCCTAAAATATGCAGCCAGGCAGTTATATATTTTTTATGTATACGGACTCATTTATACGGTAAAAAACTGTAAAGGGATATAATAAAGTCAAAGTATATATTTTTTTTTTTGTACTGAAGGGAAAACCTATTATTAAATATAATACAAATACTTTCAAAATAATATTTTTAGTGTATTTATCTCTTAATATTAGACTATATGATGACATTCTTAATTATATAACATTAAAAATGTATATTGTATATTTGTAGCTTAAAATCTGATTTATTATGAAAATGGATACAGCAGCTTTATGTAATATAGTACATTTTGCTATATTACAGCAAGCCAAAGGTGACAGTGGTGGAAAAAAAAATCTCTAAAAGTTAAAGCACAAATAAAAACATTCTAAATTGTGAATGTTGCAAAGAAGCAGAGATGAGCATTTTAAAAGTATAAAAATTTTGTCTTGCTGTTAAAATACTTAATCTAGCAGGCCATAAATTCCTGTGATCGTAGATCTAATCCTGAAATTGTGGAAAGCTTGATGGGCCTAGAAAGATTTTATCTGGCTTTTGCATGATACCACTTATAATTTCAGTTATATAACTGAAGAATAAGTTAATAATTTTAGTGCCATTTAGTTAACAATATGACAAAGTTGTGAGCTCTATTACACATTAATTCAGGGGACTTGTTGTGAAGGGCAAAGACATCTGCGTGTCTATTTTATTCAAACGGCTATACCACATTATAGGCATTATGTAATCATGCCCCAAGCTTTGTTTGTCTCTTACAAAACGATCCTTTATAAAAAAATCATTACCCTTGGTGTTCTGCGAGCTGGATCACTTAATGAGAAGGCTGTAGAGGAGACTTGCATCAATGTTAGACTTAATGCTTTTGTTGAGGACGTCTGCCCTTGCAACTGAATGTGCTTCTCAGACAGATTTGTGGTTAATCTGTCCCTTACTTGTTGTCCTGAGGTCAGAGGCATTGTGCCTTGTACTTCTCCAGCACAACCTGTGACCTGTGTCAACATGTTGTGACTTTGTGAAACATGATCTGTGATCACAATTTATTTGCATTGAGTCACACTAAAAATAAACAAGGTACATAGCAGGTTATTAAGTGTAATTGCAGTGCACATTTTATTTTGTTTACGAAATCACCTTGCAGGTTGAACTAGTCTGTTTCAGTTCTCATTTATTTGCATGCCAGGCTCTTCATCTCACATTTTCTTTTCATTTGATTTTAGCTAGATTAATATAGATCACAGTGTAGAGCTCCAGTTGTTTAACTTTTTGTGATGTGTATTACGATCAATGTCACCTGCGTCACATTGTGTCATTTTGATGAAGTTCAGTTTGTTTTCCTTGACCTCACTCTTATTCTCTTGACTCTTAGAACAGCCAGGAAGGTTGTCCGCAAGCATTGCTGACGTACACGTATATATTTGCGTCTAAAGTTTAGTTTGAACTGGATTTGTTGCCTCAAACAGCAAGTGTAACTGCAGATTTTATCAAATTTTGTAATTGGTCAAGTCGATTTTCTCTATCTGGAGGTCCTCAACCTTTTTTGGTCCACAACCCAATTTTTATGTTCCAAAATTCTTGTGAACTTGCATTATTTACACATACACACATACTAAAATATATATGCATATTTTTGTGGAAACTAAGGTTCTTTGATGAATAGAAAGTTCATTTATTTTAAATAATCTTTTGTAAGATTATAAATGGTTAAATTTATTTAAATGTCTTTGATTTCTTTTTATATATTTCTTTTGAAAAAAAAATCTTACTTTTATATAGAACCAGCTCACAGTTGTTTTGCTCTGCTTACAGATGTGGTGGAACTGTAGGTGCCATCATGACCTGCCCCCTGGAGGTGTTAAAAACCAGACTACAGTCATCTGGCCTTACCCTCAGACCAGTTTTCCAGGTCCATTTGGGCACATTCAATGGTGCTGGCGTCATTAGACCGGGAACAGTCACACCTGGCTTGCTGCAGGTGTTACGGTAAGCAAGAAAGTACAAACAATGTGACATCGTCATCCACCCTGAACCACCCTCTGTGGGGTAGTCTATTATCTGAATGCATTTAGCTCTGGATTTGATCTTTTACATGAAAGCAGATTAAAGCAGCGTTTATCCTGCTGTTAGCTGCTGCGGAGGATGTTTTACTCCCAGTTGCAGACGGTCTTATGTAAAAGCAGAAGAGTTCACAAGTGTTCTCTGTGAATGTCTATTTTAGGTAGTCAGGCATAGCATGGCATTGCTCTCAGGAACCTGCACTGTCACATGATGCCTTCTTGCTGCGCTCCGATTACTACCCACAAACACAAGCTGTCCCTGATCAAGTGTCTCTGAAGGAATGTATAGTTCTGCGTGACTCCAAACGTCAAGAGACATTTCAAGTTATTTGAAAGGGTTCAATATATACCTTGGGAAAAATGACACCATGTCTTGCCTTTTATTCTTCATGAGGAAGCATTTGCCTTGTGACTCATTCTTCATTGTTTTCAGTTTAAATGCAAGTGATGAAGTAAATTAAGGTGGTTTCAATTGTTTTTCCAAGCAGGAAGTGATATATTATCAACCTGTGATGAGAAACAGCACTTGGGGAAAGGAGCTTTGTGATAAACGTGATTCACTACTGTCCACATTCAGTATTTAGCTGCTGGTTTGGTGTCATATGGGTGGATCTTACAGGAAATGAATGTGTGAAGAAAGTTGTTTCTAGTTTTACAGTAGTGTTCAAAATGAGCTGTGTAACTGGATTATTTTACATTTACATTTAATCATTTAGCAGTCACTTTTATCCAAAGCGATTTACAAATGAGGAGAGCAATAGAGGCAGTTAAACCAACAACAGGGCAACAGTATGCAAGTGCTGTGACTAGTCTTATTTAGTCTAGCACAGTACACGTAGTAAGGAGTTTTTTTGAAGTAGTTACATAAAATAGTAAGTGTTAGAATTAATGAGTCAAGTGTTGGCGAAAATGGCTAGAGTCAGCAGCTTGGGTTGAGATGGATTATAAACTGATTTTGTGCAATCTGACTGAAATGATAATCCGCACATGAGTGTTATCTGTATAAATTTAATCTCTCTATCCTCAACAGGTCAATACTCGAGAAAGAGGGACCAAAATCTCTATTCAGAGGATTGGGTCCAAATCTTGTTGGTGTTGCACCCTCAAGGTAATGGTTCTGTTCAGTTTTGTGCGCATTAAGATTAAGAATTTATATCAAAGTTATCCTGTAACTCAAAGTTAATAAGAGTTAGTTTAAAATATAAATGTCTTCTGTTTCCTGGTACGAAACTGTCCAATAGTAAAACGTGGAATGATTGGTATGAGACTGCAGTTGTAAAATGGACATGTTGAAATGATTGTCAGTAATGTGTTTGCCTCATCTTAAAAATAGTTTTCTTCATTACTATAACATACCTTTCCTTGTTTCTATTTTGAATTCGGAAAAGAAGTTGGTGTTAAGATAACTAAGAATTGTCACTTTTTTTCTACATACTACTTATGTACAATGTTAATAATAATAATAACATTTTATTTTTAATATAATAGTATAACTTCTCCATAACAAAAACATATTTTTCCTTGTAGCTTTCACTTTGATTTAGAAATTTTTTAGTTGTAATAATAATATTTGTATATTAAAAAATACAATTTTTACCATTCTAGCCTATTTAATTTGAAATATAGAAATCAATATTATAAGAAGAATATTTTTTCCTGCTTGTATGCTGCTATAATTGTTTAGTCATCGTGTCCCACAGTCATCATGGCAGTAGATCGGATCTGGTTGCTTATTCAGCTCTTTGTGCAGTTTGTTCCAGACATTCAGCACAGAGAACGTACTGCACTGTCAGGAACTCTCGCCGCAAGCTGTTTGGCTAGATAAATCATTGGCGGCCTTTCAGTGTGAATGGCCCTTTTTCACATTAAAATGAACTCGGCAATGTCATGCGTGGAGAGAGGAAGCAGGGGGTAATGAGTTCACCAGAATAAAGGCGCTGATGTACTATTTCTGTTGTTCTTCAGGGCAATCTATTTTGCTGCTTATTCGAAGTCAAAAGAGACTTTCAATGGCATCTTTGTGCCGAACAGTGGAGTCGTCCACATATCCTCAGCAGGCTTTGCAGGTGAGGCCTTAAGGTTGTTAAGGAACATTTATGCAACATTGCCCATACCGTATCCCAGAACTTGAGTGAAATTTATGCAACTGTTTGATGCTTACAATAAAAAGTGGGTGTTTGGATCCCTAATTGCCTTGTTTTCCTTTCAGCGTTCATCACAAACTCCTTGATGAATCCCATCTGGATGGTCAAAACAAGAATGCAGCTTGAGAGGAAGTACGTTAATGCTGCTTTTCTCTCAACAGGGAACTTGAATGAGGGCACGACACATTATCTGTATTGCGTGCTTGAGTTGTGGCCCATTTGCGTGCGAGATGTAACACATCCCCAGATACTGTGAGGGTAATGAGTTTTTTAGCATGGGAGAACGTACAGCCTATTAGCACCGTCTCCCTGTTATGCAATCATCATGATGATTAGCATGTGATCCAATTCGCTACAGCACAAATATCCACCTTGACGCACTGGTCAAGGCTTAGCAGGCATGTTCTATATTTGTGTTATGAAGAGTGCCGGCGGTCAACTGCTAGGGTCAGATGGGAGAATTATATCAGGTGACACACTCTGAAAATAGTCTGCCATTTAATTCTCTCTTCCACCCTACACGCAAACCACATTGTGCAATGCAAATTAAAGTTACGTTGAACGTTATGAAGTTTTTGACCTTGATTTAAGTATTCATGCTGGATCAATGCCTAAGCTAATTTTTGGAATCAGAACAGTGGCCTCAGTTAACTGTGTTAAATTCTTGACCTTTGTAATCCCTTTCTTCCTGATCACCTGACCGACTATCTATTTGTCCTCCAGGGCACGCGGGGAGAAGAAAATGAACGCATTGCAATGTGCACGGTATGTGTACAAGACGGAGGGTATCCGAGGTTTTTACCGGGGCCTGACGGCGTCGTACGCTGGCATCTCGGAGACTATGATCTGCTTCCTCATTTATGAGACGTTGAAGAAGTACCTAGCGCAGAGTCGGTTCACCACGCCTGCCACCGACACAGAAAAAGGGGCTTCAGATTTCCTGGGCCTCATGTTTGCTGCTGCATTTGCCAAGGGTTGCGCCTCCTGCATAGCTTATCCACATGGTAGGTTGTTATTACCTGTCAGTCAGCATATACTAGTATCAGCCAGTCTGTCTAAATATATACATAGATTGCTTCCCTCATAGCAGTGGTTCCCAAACTGGAGTATGTAAGGTGACAGAGGGGGTATGTGAAGAAAATACTGTTCATTCTGAGTTATTCTGTTCTTTTAATTCTACCCCACCTTAAAACATTAAAAAACCAAGCATGTATTTCTAACAGTGTAAAAACAGGAAAATGCTGGTGTCGTAAAAGGTCAAATACATGACATCCAATCAAATTACCTCATCTTTTGCGGCCAAAACTCACGGCATCCACATAAGCAGCGTGCATATGATAGGTTGTGTGCAGAGTATGCTGCCTTAGCAAAATGCGCTACATTACTGGCGTTTTCAACAATCTACCTTTTGTAAAAGTGGGGATTTACCACTTACTAGCATGAAGAACAAGTATAGGGATGGTTGTCATCATTTACTCCGCACTTTATATAAACCTGAATAAATTTCTTTGTTCTGCTGGACACAAAGGAAGGTATTTGGGAGAATTGTTGTAACCAAGCAGAAATCGCTTGCTATTGATTGCCATAGTATTTTTTTTATTTTTATTTTTTTCCTACTATGGTAGTCGGTGGGAGGCGAGATCTGCTTGATCAACTTAAGGGGGAGTAAATGATTACAAATTTCATTTTGGGTGAACTGTCCTTTTAATCCTTTTAGAAACATTATCTGTGTGAGTTATTGTTTTTAATGATGATAATATGAGTAAGAATGCATTTTTCCAGAATAGCCACATGATTGCAAATGTGACATTGACTTTATACAACAGTTCAAGAAAACAAAAAGATCATATTAAGTGATGTACATTTTAAACACCGTATTGTCAGTATTGTTTGCTGTTTTTTGCAACAAAATAATAGTTTTAACCCAATGAAAGCAACAGCAGAACTGTTCCAAGCAACACAAAGCAGTGTTTCGTTAGTGAACGAATCTGCGGCTTTGAACGAATCGGGAGAGTCAGTGATTCAATGACCCATTCATAACTAAAGCCACTTGCTTTGTTTACTGAAAGATGGATAAATGACTCGATGACTCGCTCATTAAGACAGTGACTTGCTGCCACCTACTGGCTTGTTTTTAGTTTAATATTTAAATCATTTCATATTTCTCTGAACATTTTCATATAAAACATTATCTTGGAACATTATTTGTCTGAGCAGAATTAAATGATGTTCATTGGGTGGGTACGCAGAAGGATGTTAAATGCCTCAGGGGGTACGCCACTGTTAACATGCAGTTATTCCTAATGGGATAAAGTGATAAAAATTATTCCAAGTCATATTTAACTCTAAAATTGAGTTAAAACTTAAGTGAAAAGTGACAGTAAATGCTTTTTAATGACCAGCCTTTCCTGGTGTGTCTTCCAGAGGTCATTCGGACGAGACTCCGAGAAGAGGGAAGCAAATACAAGTACTTCTTTCAAACGGCGCGCCTTGTGGCGGTGGAAGAGGGCTACGCAGCTTTTTACAGAGGACTCATTCCGCAGCTTATCAGACAGATCCCAAACACAGCCATAGTGCTGTCCACATATGAGCTCATTGTCCATCTGCTGGGTGAACCCTCTAAATGAAGCTGCGCACAACAAGCACACAAAAAATACTTTTGACCTGCAGCTAACGTGACCCGAATAGAATCCATCATGGACAGGGATGTTCTTTACAATTACCCAAAGACTTTAAACAACTTTTTTTTTTTTAAGTTGAATTCATGTTATCAAAACTGTTTTGCTTATTTGTGTGTTATGTAAATGGCGCATATTGCATCGCTCTTTGTGTATACTGTATCAGTGTACAGAAAAGGTCATCTAAATATACAAATAGTGCTTTAAGTTAACTAAATTATTCTTATTATAAGTAGCAGTGTTTTGTTGCAGTCCATTGAATACTTTAGATCTATGATATGGTACATGTCCATGGGTTTTGGAGTTGATCATTAGTGGATCCAGGCTTTGTTCTTGGAAGGAATGAAAATGATATACTTGTTTGGATCTGACATGCACACGTTGCAATATTTTGTAATACTTTCCTGCTATGTGACACCTAGTAGCATTCTGGAGTCTGACCAATTAATTCCATTCACTTCTTTACTAGAAACGTTTCATCTGTTTACTGTACATGTTAAGTTGTTCAACTTTTACAGAAAAGGAGGGTCTTGATGCATATGCTACTGTTGGTTTAATTAAATTATGAAAATTATTTTGTTTTTGTTGGAAATGCATAGTTGAAATGAGCCGCATAAATAAACACATCTTTTTAAAGTCTGTTGGGATGAGTTTATGATTGTTAGCAAGACTTTGAAAATGAAGGAAAAAGTCAATAATCCCAGGATTCCAGCTGTTTGCTTGAAGCAACATGAGGTTCCAAAACAAGAACACGATCTTTGAGCCTAGTAGTATCTTTCTTATCTCTTGCTGTTCAAGTGAGAGGCACATATGACTCATTTGTAATGTGGAAGATAGTGATCAAGTAACGTCAACATGTGCTTTTAAGTATGTAATACGATTATTGATATAATACTAAAATTCAGACAAAATTTTAACGTGACTGAATTTTTTAATATGTCGTGATGACGTCTTAAGCTTAAAAATGGTTGTTACATGCGTTGCCTCAAGAGGGCAGTTTTATACCATATAAACACGCTGCTTCAATTCACTTTCCTGAACAAAGATGCCAGGTCCATTTTATGAACAGCTTACAGTAGCAATTACAAACTCCAAAGAAGGAAACCGATCGAATACAGATAAATCTAATGGCTTAATGCTAATGAAAAATGCCTAATGTATATAAAATATTTACAACATGAAATAGTACAAAATGTGCTATAACTGTGCTGTTATGTTATTTTCGGCTAATTATACATTTATATTTTACATTTTTATATTTTAATCATATGCCTTTTGCATTAGTCTTATAATTATTATTATTATTATTATGTCCAGAATGTTTGCACTTTTATTTTGACAGGTCTAGACTCCGCGCGCATGACCTGGATATGACCATGTTGTAGATTGACGCGCGCTCCTGTTGCCGCATGACCTACTCCAGCGCGTGCTTTCTATTGAATAACACTACAGTCAATATCGCGTTTTGCAATGGAAGCCTTTAACCAAATACTACTACAGTACCCGCCATTTGTAGTTGGTGGTGTCGGAGCGACGGCGATTGCTGCAGGAGGAGCGCTGATCTATAGAATTGCGAACAGGTATTGTAACCCTGCCCATAAGATGTCGCTGGGCCTCTTATAACACACGAGTATCTAGCTAGGGCTATGAACCACATTTTCACTTCAATTAACATGCATTGTAGCAGTATTTTCACGTATCGTTTCTGCAATAACAAAAAGCGTGTGCACGCGCGCGGGCTATACAAACTAACGCGCGAGATTTCGCACAATGCCTTTTATCTGTTTAAAACAGACCACTAAAATTATCTTAACTAGTACAACGGTTATTGTTATTTCTGTAAAATAATGTTGTATTAATGTACGAGCTCTTTCAAAGCTTATTTAAATGTATTTTTTTAATAACATTGTTGGTTAATACCAATTTACTGATATTCCAAGGAACTTTAATTGTGTTATTTTGGCAGAAAACGAATTACCATGGAAAAAAAAAAAAAAAAACTTCCTTGGAAAAGACTCGCATTAAACTGCCAGAAACGATTAAGCAATAGTTGGAAGAGCCCAACTGTAATGAGCTTTTATTACTCAAATGTTGTGCTCTGATATTCAATGAATCATATTTGCTTGACTATACCCAGGTATTCAGTTACAGCTTTAGTTGTCTATGGAGTAGTAAGATATTCTAATTCAGTCAAATGTCTTCCTAATATCAAACATGCCATGACATTATCATCATAGTTTAATTTAATCAAGCCCTTATCAGCTCTAAAATGAGTCAATCAAGTTAAAAATCAATCAAACTCTATTCATGCGACTCTGAGGCATTTGGTGTTGAGACACTGTTTGTGCTGTTTGAAAAAACAAAATCCCAGTTTTTCATTCGATTCAAAGTTCCGATTTGACATTGGTTTCTAATGAATGTCTTGCGTGTCCCGTGAAAATGGATGCAACCAAAAACACTGGACTACTATCAGCAGGACATAAGCTGAATAAAGTAATTGACATTTTTTAAATGTATAAAACTCAGGAGATGTGTGAATAAAAGTGTATGTCGTTTGATCGGATGCATAGCTTTTGACGTCAATGAATAAAAATATATGGAAACATTTTCTCTTATTTTTTTTAAGCTATTAATAATTATATATTTACTTGCCTTTGCAGTTAGTGTTTTTACCCCTGCTCTCTGCACAACTCACAGTAGTGGAAGAACAACTGTTGTGGTCTGTCAGGTCATGTTCATGGAATTGGGTGTTTCTCTGTTATTAAGGCAAAGTAACTTGTAGGAGTTCTTCTAAATCTGACCCTTTTTATTCTACAGGAAGAAACCTAGTCATGTCCAAGTGAATTGTTGGTTCTGCAATCAGGACACAATTGTCCCCTATGGGAACAGAAACTGCTGGGATTGTCCATACTGTGACCAGTATAATGGCTTTCAGGAGGTATTGGCATTTGAAAAATACATTTTGTTGATAAGTTTGTAAGAGTTGATAAGATTAATGTTTTGAATGAAGTTTCAGCAAGGCTGCATTTATTTGATCAAAAATATAGTAAAACATTAATTTTGTTAAATGTTACAATTTGAAATCAATTTTTCTGTTTAATATGCTTTCAAAAATGTATTATTTATTTAAAAAATTTATTTTGTGGTCAAAGTGGAGTTGTCAGCAGGCATTACTCTAGTTTTCAGTGCCACATGATCCTTATCTGTTGATTTGGTGTTTAAGAAACATTTATCATCAACATTAATCAAGAAAAACTTGTTGTGCTGCTGAATATTTTTGTGGAAACTTGATACATTTTTTCTCAGTATTTGATGACTATAAAGTATTATTTCAATTTATTTGATATCTTGTGAAATTTCTAATACTAATTGTAGATCCATGTATTTATTGACTATTGCAAACACTCTTGAGACTAACACTATATTGTATATAGTAGATTCAAATACACCCACTTATGTGTCAACCTGTCTCTTGCAGCATTGTTTTCATCCATGTACATTTATCAAGCAAGTGAGTGTTTGTTTTGTGCTTCTTTTTGATCTACAGAACGGGGACTACAACAAACCCATTCCTGCTCAATACATGGAGCATCTCAACCATGGCGTTTCGGCCGGTGTCCCTGAGTCACCGAAGACACTGCAGTGGGTCAATTGCCAAATGCTTCTGTGCAAGAAGTGTAACAACAACCAGACACTGAAGATTAAGCAGCTGGCCTCGTTCATCCCCAGGGATGATGTAGGTTTATAATTGTCTCGTTTGATTTCTTAATTTTAAGACGAACAAGGTTTAAAGCTTGTTGCTTAATTAAATGAGCTTTTTATACAGGCAAAAATAATTAAATATGACATTCAATAGGCATTTAAATGTTTTTATGCTTCAAAGTCATGATTAAATAAACTAAAAATTGTTTTCATCTATTTTATCATTTGAAAACTTCAACTCAAAAACAACTAACATGCATGCAACCAGTAAATGTAATGCCATATGTTCACTATAATGGCAGGAAAACTATGATGAGGAGATTGAAGTATATAAGCACCACCTCGAGCAGACCTACAAGTTGTGCCGGCCGTGTCAGACGGCAGTGGAGTACTACATCAAACACCAGAACCGACAGCTGCGAGCTCTGCTCTTCAACCACCAGCTCAGACGCAGTCGGGATGCTGATAAAGCCTTTATTAAGGTGGTGATCTCTATATATTTACATGCTTTCAAATCAAGCCACAAGACTTGACATGAAAAATACAGGAAGATTTCTTTTGTTTATACCACTCTGAAGTGTATCTTCAAGAATACTAGGAGCTTGATTGGGTGCCAGGAGCTTGACATGGAAAAATGCACTGAATTTAGATGCTGCCCAGATAATACTGTAAAACCTGGTTTGCATTTGTAGCATGTATCGAGTTTGATTAATGACCAGTCTGTTTCTAGTGTTTTCTTAAAACGCAGATAAATGTGTGGAAGTGATTGCCAGAGATAAGGAAAGACCTGTTCTCACTTGCTGCTTTTGTGTCCTGATTACTTTTTTTGTTACAGCTACTGTTGATTCACATTTTGTTTAATCAAGCTTGGGATGCAAGTATCAAGTGTTATTCCCATATCAAGTGATCCTTCCGTTTTTTTTTTCCCTTTTGTACAGAACACCTATTCTTTCAGCACACCGGCCTGGTTGATCTTGCTCAGAGTCCTTGCGTTTCTCGCCTGTGCCTTTCTTGTAGCTGTGGCTTTGTCTGGATCTGGAGATGTGGCCCCCTCTGTCACGCAGACCTTAAGCGGAGGAGTCGCCCCGCCTAAACGTGTTCTCCAAAATGACAATGAAAGCAAGACCGATGAAGGCAAAATGATGTGGGACGATCTGGTGGGTCTTCTTCCGGAAGAGGCCGTGGAGAACGCTCGACTCATCTGGCGGTCCGGAAGCGACCACCAGATGGCCGTGGCCTCTGTTGGTCTCCTAACTTGCATCACAGGGGTCTTAATGGCAGGACCTGTCAGGTGAACCAATTAAAAACATATAAATTTTTCATTGCAAAAGTTTTTTATGCATACATTATACATAAATATATATATACACACACACACACCTTTTTACATTATTATAAATATTATATTAATAATTATATTACTAATTAATATTAATATATTTATATACAGTGTGTGTATGTGTATATATATATATATATATATATATATATATATATATATGTATATGTATGTGTGTGTGTGTGTATTTGTGAATAATTATACTTATATTAATTATATATATATATATAATATATATGCCGTTTAGAATGTGAAATGGATACATGTATTTTTGTTAGGGATGCACGTTATTTATCGGACTGATAATTTATTGGCCAATATGGGTGAAAATTACATCATTTTTATCGCTCCGATAAATAATTGAAATCTGATAACCAGATCCGATAAAGTACGCTGGCTGGTAAATCAGTCATTCTCATTAATCCGAGATTCATCCACTTTCCGATTGCAATTGTGTCGCGCTCATCACGTGAACACTTCGCCGGTCTGGAAGTTTTTCTCCGAGGCAGCCGAGGACAATGCCATTGCTATTTGCAAGGCATGTTTAGCAAGGATTCAGAGAGGAGGAAAAAAGGCATCACGTTTTAACTCAACAAATCTTATATTTCACATGAAAGGTCGACATCGCGGCGAAGCTGTATTAGGGGCCGTTCACATATCGCGTCTAAAAACGCGTGTAAAGCGACGACAGACGCCAAGTGATTTAGAGTATGAAGCAGCTGTGGCAGCAGTTATTAGCACTAAGCCTAAAACATGGACCGTCGATGTCCCCATTCAGTAGGCACGTTTTCCAGAGACAGAGAAGAGAAATACGTAAAAACTATATAATTTCAGAGAAATCTCAACTATGCCCTATGGTTGAGGATGCTCTTTTTTTGTTAATTTGTTTTTTCGAGGTTGACAAATTTACATGCATTTTATTTATGTATTTGAAAAACATGTGACTCATGCACTAAAGGTTGAATAGATGCATTTCTTTGTTATGCATGAAATGCTTGAATATAAATTTGTTGTTAAGTGCAGATAGACCTAGTTCTGTCATAGTTCTGTTAAACCCTTTCTGTTACTAAGTATCATGGTGCCTTACACAAAAAATAAAAACATTTGAAGAATCAGGACTGATGTTTGCTATTTTAGTTAGGCCAGGGCTACTAAAATATCAGTTTCATCAGTGCATCTTAGATTTTCTATTCTCCTGGGTGCACAAACTGCAGATTATATGGAAATTATAATATAAAAATATGAACTTTTTAGTTATCGGTATCAGTTAGAATTTTTCATATCGTGCATCCTTAATTTTTATTATTATTATTATAAGTATTTTTAATTATTGTTAACTTTATTAATTGATTCATTAATAAGTGTGTATACATAATATATTATTTATATTACAATAAATATATTATTTATTGTTACTCATTATTTTAGCAAAATATTTATTTATTCATTTTTTTATTTATTTTTAAAGGTTGCGGAGGATTGACGCTGTGGCATCTGTGCTTTGGCTCCTCGTCATATGTTTTTACCTGGCCGAGTGTTACCTCAAGACGGAAATCCCTGACTGGTTGGAATCTGTCAAGTTTGGAATCACTTCTGTGTGTTGTCTGGTGGGATTCGCTGCCGCTGTGGCAACACACAAATCCACGAGTCAAAGAAGAGCCAGAGGTCACAGGTCAGAATCTGAGCAGTGACACTAAGCTAAGATACTGTATGGGACACTTTTGGGACATGTAAAAACAACAATTTTTCTCAGATTGACACATTTTCCTCACAACTGTCTTCAGTTTATACTAACAAACTAATACACTCAGTATAAACCTCCATGGCCTTTAAGATACTTGCTAAATAGGCCTTTGAAACTGTGCTAATAGATTATAAATAAAAAAAATAGATAAAAAATATCTAGTCTGTGTGGATGGCCATGCTCAAAGTACTAGAAAATGAGTTCATGCCTTATTTTGACAGAGCATCTCCATTTCAGACATTTTACACTTGATTTGAAATGACAGATAAGGTTTGG
This sequence comes from Zacco platypus, assembly GCA_038088235.1. Taxonomy (NCBI): domain Eukaryota; kingdom Metazoa; phylum Chordata; class Actinopteri; order Cypriniformes; family Xenocyprididae; genus Zacco; species Zacco platypus. The sequence continues at coordinate 14,897,523 of CM076067.1, forward strand.
GGTATGCAGACTAGTGAGTGAATGTTTTTTTTTTATTTATCTTGATGTGTATAATGCTGTTAATGCATTATTTACCAAGAAATTGAAATGGTGCTTAGGGAATTGGGAACCTTTTTTCCGCCCTTTCTATACTGGATACTAACCCCTGATACGTTGATATATAGAAGCGGCGTTTAACATTTACGAATCATCAATCATACGAATCATCTACAACTTAAAATGCCTTGCTTTGTCAACTATAACAAATATACTGTATTGTGCCAATACTGCTCAAATCTCATATTTGCAATCTCATAACAAATGCGATATTATCAGTATTAAGTTGCTAACATACAAATGTTATTCTTCTGTTATACTTTAGCTCAAGTGCTTTCAGTTTTGGCATTAAGCTACAGCAGAACACATTTGAGAGAGTCTTTTGTCAAATATTTGTGCCTTGAGCCTCTCTTCGCATAGATACGAAATGAACCTGAATTTCAGGTCATAAAGTTCATCTCCTCCACCCGTTTTTAATTATTACATCAGTAGAGAATTTATGCAATATTTTATGCTTAAAGACACAGTAAAATGGCTAATCAAGTACTTTGCATAGCACTACGCTTATTATATTATGAACATTTTATATTTACTGTACTATAAAATGTAATGAATGCACTACATTGTATTACACGCCAATTAGTTTGAATACTACTAATCACACTAAATCTCTGTAACATGTAGCCATCTTTTTTTGAGTGTCTCTAACAAAGACACATTTTCTAAACTTTTACAAACAAAGTTTAATAGGGATTGTACTTGTAATTTTCTAGTAAGTATTGTATTTTTGCTGTATTCAAGAAACGTGTGACGTCATGTGACAGTACGACAATAGATTGTATGTTTTTGTAGATTTGCATCACTGTATTTTCCCAAGTAACTGTATGCATGTGGCATATGCTGTGAAGCTTGTTTTCGCTGTGATCGAAGTATTTACTAATGTGACTTAGACATGTACTGTCTGTAACTTTTCTTATTTAAATCAAGTCTGTTTTCAAGTGTACCTTGAGCTATTAGATGTGTATCAGCTCATACAGATCTTGTGGTACTTGTCCACCTCCAACATACTGTAATGTTCTCGACATGCTTGTAAGACGAGCTTTAATATTTATCAACTTGTATTACCAAAAGGTGACATGACGTGCTTATGTAAAGCGGCATTAAAGGGATAGTTCACTCAAATAAGAAAATTCTCTCAGCATTTGCTCGCCCTCAAGTTGTTCCAAACCTGTATGAATTTCTTCATTCTGAAGATATTTTGAAGAATACACGGAACCAAATATTGATGGACCCCATTGACTTCCATAGTATGGAAAAAATACTATGGAAGTCAATGGGGATCATCAACTGTTTGACCACTGACATTCTTCAAAATATCTTATTTTGTGTTCTGCAGAAGAAAGAAATTCATACACATTTGACACGACTTGAGGGTGACTAAATGATGATCCTGACTCAGGATTTTCATTTTTGGGTGAACTATCCCTTTATTTGAGTATTTTACTGTAGACATCTGTATTCTTGAATATTTAGTTTGCTGTATCATAGTTTTGCTTGCCAAAGGATGATAGTTGGTAAATACCAATAATAGTGTGTATTTAGACTTGACATTGATAGAAGTATCTCAAAACCATGTATAACATTTATTTAGCACAGCACATGTTTTAGTGCATGTCATGTTTTGACTGATTTTATTACCAGACGGTTTAGATCAGTTCAATAATATTCTCTCCCTAATTTCATGTGATTTCAAATGTGAGTAAATAAGTTGAATTTAACACTGAGGGTTTATTGTGGTAGGACCTGTCAAGGTGAAGTCTCAGATCTGTGCATGTTGTATCAGAAAGCGCATAGTGATGTCAGAGATTGGTTGGAAAGAAAGTAAATTGGTTCAAGGAATATGGCCAGTTTTTATATTGGTATTCTGTAAAATCTCAAATGGACCTGAATCTGTTGTGGCCTCTGACCACTACAAATCTAAACTGAATCTGATTTGTTGTATTTGGAACTTTTTGATTCTTCATTGCTCACAGGCTCTAAATCGTTGCCCGGTTTTGAGAAACCTCCAACTGAAATACGTTTTTGGCATTGCTGTGCTATTTCTGGTATATCATCAACCCCTGATCAGTGGTTTCTTGTGATTTTTCACCTGGAATGACCCCAAAGATATAATGTGAAATGAACAATTGCAATGTTGAATAGTGTGAAATCGTTTCCGTCCAGACACTTAAGCTCAGATTTGTTGTAATAATGTTTTGGAGTGTTGTGCTTTGAGTAAAGCAGCATATTGGAGCAATCGCTGTATTCTAATTGAGTTGAGTTGTATTGCATTTTTTATACTTGTATTATTTAACCCCATCACGAAGTGAAATAAAACACTGATAAAATGCGAACTGTGTGTTTGACATTTCTTTTAAAACTATTTAGATTAACTTGAAGATGGTTTGAGAGGGAAGCTGTTGTGCTTTTATAAATTAGTGAATCATAACCCAGGGAACTGTGACATAACGTGAAGTGAAGATGGACCTAGACATCACTGATGTATGATTTCATATGTTTACAGATACGCTAGCTCAAATGGCATGTTTGTTTATTTTTACTTTTATTATCTTCATTGAAATCTACATTGTCTGATTCAAATTGGGAGCCATGATCAGATGTACCATTCTGTGTCTTCAGGCTTTTAATTTTGTGGAAATTTGTTTTCTGCAGTTACTTTAAGTGAATCCGAATACAGTCTTCCACCATAATAGTCACCGAGGACTTATTTTCTCCATAACTTGTGAAGTGGTGGACCAATTCTGCTTTGTCTGTTGCAGGTATCTGTCTGGCGGTTCTCCTGGGGAGTACTACGGTAATCACTGTCCCCTGCTGTCTGCACCTGTGTCTGGATCCTCTACCTTCATCCCAACGCCTCCCCCCAACCTGTCACAGCTGCTCATCCGCCAACAAAGCCACAGAACGCGCAAAGCCTCGCCCTCCTCCCTGCCAGGGCGACTGAACAGAGCCCTCTCTCTGGGAACTATCCCCTCCCTCACACGAGCAGGTGAGTGCATGTTTAGGTAAAACTAAAAGGTAAACACATTAGAACATATAAATTCTGTTAATATTATATGCATCTCTTTTTATTAATAAATGTGATTAAAAATTCATAAAGTGTTAAAATAATGTAACAGTATATAACAGAATATTAATTTGGTACTTTATATGTATATCTGTGTATATATTATGTGTTTATGTAATATTTTATTTATTATTAAATTAAAAAAAATTCTTAGCATTTGATAAATATTAAAATTAAATAAAAATTACAATAAAAATGAAATAAGGACAAATTAACTTTCCGTATATACTATGAAAATGGGTGTTCTTTCCGTGTAATGTAGAAAAATTTTGTTTGTGAAGATAAGAGTTGTGTTGGTAGTAGGCCTCAGGTGCTGTTTTGTGGAACTAGTGCAGAGTTGCATGATGGGAAAGATGTGGGTCACTGACTGACTGAATGCATGGTACAAGGAACTCGGCTCACTCTTCACCCCAGACGGTGCCGCACCTAGCAGGGGAATTTTGCCAACTGCCAAAGAAAACTCTGAAGTGCGATTGAGAAATAATGCTGTATGGTTTCTCCAGCTACCCGCATGTTACTGGGATTTTCCCACCACAGATGGGTTTCGAGTTACAGGAAGTGACTTCTTTGCATTGTTTTATTAACAGCTGGTCTGTTTAATCTTGCTATGCCATTTAAAATATTCAATTAAAATTTAAACGAATCGTGAATCTATAAACGAAATGTCGTCATTTACTAACCGTCATGCGGTTATAAAACCATATGCTGTTATTTTTTCAGTGGAATACTTTTTCTCTATGCAGTGACAGTTCATATATTGACCGCAGGCTATTAAAGGGTTAGTTTACCCAAAAATGAAATTTCTGTCATTTATTTCTAACCCTCATGTCGTTCCAAACCTGTGAGACCTTCGTTCATCTTCGGAACACAAATTAAGATATTTTTGATGAAATCTGATTTTTTTTTTTTATCCTATCATAGAAAGCAACAAAATTACCACATTCAAAGTCCAGAAAAGTATTAAAAACATTGTTAAAATGGTCAACGTGACTACAGTAGTTCAACCTTAATGCTATGAAGTGACGATTTTGTTCATCTTTGTAAAATTACCACATTCAAAGATGAAGTGACGATTTTTTTCATCTTCGTAAATTACCGCATTCAAAGTCCAGAAAAGTATTAAAAACATCGTTAAAATGGTCAACGTGACTACAGTGGTTCAACCTTAATGCTGTGAAGTGACGATTTTGTGCACAAAAACGACACAAAAATAACGACTTTATTCAACAAATTTGTCTTTCCACTTAAAAATCTTTAAAAATTCACATTTTGTGAAAATCAAACAACCAGTTTGGTGTGAAATAAATAAATAATAACAGAAATGTTTGAATGAACAATTCCTTCAAGATTTTTGTTCCCTTCTATTTGATTCCTGTTAATGTATTTTAAAAATGTTTACTGAATTGATATACAGTTTTGACATTACATAATCTACCAACATATATATATATATATATATATTATATATCAAAAGGGATTGCAGAGACAACAGCTTGGTTAACTTAGCTTTTAACTTTGACCTATCAGTAATACACACAGGCTGTTAAAGCCTGGGATCAGGATGATGTCGGGAGTGGTGTTTAAATGACTGTTGTGAGATGGTAGCAGAATCATGGTTTGTTTCATGTGTGGATCTTCAGACGAGACCAGATGAGATGGCGAACGTCAGCCTCCTGTAATCGGATGCAGCGGCTCGGCAGGTGCTATTTTAAAAAAAGGGCCAGAGCTTGATCTTTATACTCGTGATTTAATCAAACACACTTGTCTGAGAAATCTCATTGCATCATATAAAGGTTATTCTCAATCTGTTATTTTATCATCAACAGCTAACAAAAGTTTTAGTTTAGATCTTGTTTAAAAAATCTAGTGAGTCTAGTTAGATCTCACACAGCTTGTTTTAACAGAATCATTAGTGAATCACTCATCTCCCCGTCACACTTCTACAGTTCTTGAAAAGGCTCTTGTGTGAGCAGGGCCTTTACCTGCTCCATCATGTAGCTTCACCCATCTGCTCTGTAGTGTTCAGTGCTGGTGCTGCTTCTCTCTACGGCTGCAGCTGTGTTGGCTCCACATATGGAGACATTCCTGGAATGACAGTAGGAGAGCATTAAATGACCCTACTTTACCGTTGGATGCTTATGTTGTATCATGAAAAATTGCTAGGAATTTCTTTCAGCCTTTTTGTGCGACAGCTACCTTGCTTTGACATTTTGAGAACGCAGCCATGGAAAGAATGGTAGAAGAATCTGCACTTCATGTGACACTCAAGACTGATGGCAAAACTGAATTTTCAGCATCATTACTCCTAAGGAATAAATGACATTTTAAAATATTTTCAAATAGAAAAACTTTTAGTAGTAATAATTCACAATATTACCACTTTTACTGTATGTTTAATTAGATAAAAGGTTAAAAAAATGTAAAATCGACCCAAACTTCTAAACGGTATGTGTGCAAATTTTCTTCTACAATAACGGTTATTGGTTCACAATGTATATTTAATTGTACATGCTTTGTTTTTACACTTCCATTACTGTTTGCAACATCGAATGCTCACTTAAACTAAAATAAAAAGAACTAATTATTTAACACCTAAATGTGATCTTTAGCAAATCTTAAGTATATCAATTTTTCACTTGTTATAGGACAGAATTTTACTTAGAAATTCATAATGGTATTTGAACACTATTTTTTCAGGTTGTGTATTATACCTGTGTGTGTGTGTGTGTGTGTGTGATATATATATATATATATATATATATATATATATATATATATATATATATATATACACAACAAATTGGCTCATTTTATATATATTTCAAATCTTGTTTTGCTGATTTTCCTTGTAGATTCTGGTTTCCTGTTCAGTGGGAGTAGACCATCTTTACAGTGTAAAGACTCGCCACCTTCAGGTAACTCAAAAGAAATAAAGTAATGGTTGCACACATCTTTGTGACTTGAAATCAGATAAATCATATATGATAAATTCTTTAATAATTTTATCTTTTCAATAGACTACTACTCCCTAAAATCTGGCAGCCGACCTGCCTCTCCTGGACCATCTCCAACCCCCTCCGTGGCAGGTTCCGTCACTTCCACCTCCAGCTCCGCCAGGCAGCGTCGGCCGCTCATCAGCCCGGCCAGACTCAACATCAGTGGGCAAAAGCTGCAGCTGTTTTCCTCTCCTTTGGAGCCTTTCAGTTTGGCCTCACCACCTCCCTTTGTTTCGGAGCAAAGCCACATGCACAACAGAGGATTCTTGCCTGATGTTCCTCACTTCCATTCACAGAATCAGGGTATAGGACACATTTGGATGTATTTTTAAATCTAGATCAAAGTCCTTAATGTAGCTAGAGAACAGGGTGTTTCTGTTCACCATTTGAGCTGATTGATATTATTCAGTGGCCCTTAAAGTCACCATGAAATCAAAATTGACAAATCTTATTTTTATGGCATTCTGCGATGGATTATTATAAATGATTTATCTGTGGACATCTTTTTATTTATTTATTTATTTTTAGTTCAGATGGCATTGTAATTTTTAATCAAAATAACTTCCCCTCCCTCTTGTAACAACATATCTTGTCTTCTCTGATGACACGTTTACTGGTGTGAGGGCGGGACAAACTGTCACACTCATGACATCACGCCAATAGCAAACCACGACCATCCAATCATTTCGATGGACAAAATAAAGTCCTGCCCTACATTTTTTTCTTGTTCGAGAATCCGTTTACATTTGGATACATGTCACGATAGGGAAGAAGACTATCATGACGACTTTTCTCATGCCGGCTTTAAAATAAAAAACAAGTTATTTTAATTTTTGTTTTGAAAAGTGTGTTTGTGAAATCATTTGTTTTTTTGTCAACTTTTTTTTTTCTTAAATGTCCGAATGTTTTTTTGGGGCCACTGTATGTAAAACATTCTATTGTTATTTTTAAGGAACATTCTTCATTTTTTTAAATGCATGTATTACTTGAAAATTATATTCAAGTTGTATTAATTGTACTAGTAACAACTGAAGTAATTATTTTAAAACCTCATATAATCAAGTCAAACCTTCGTTTATATGTTCTGTTCTCAAAATTCTTGGACTTTTGACATTGATATATGATTTTGTTGGGAATTCAGGTTCGCTGATCGATGAGGGCAGTGTGTTCGAGCATGTGGAGAAGCCAGTGGACAGCTCCTCTACATCTTCAAACTGCCATGTAGACACGACCACAGGGAATGAAACTGAGAGCAAGCCTGGATGGAAGGGTAAGAATGGGAATTTTGTCAATAGGAGCATTTAAACTAATTTGATTACTCTGTTCTGCATAGTTATTTATTGGTTTTTTGTGTGTTGTTCCACAGGTTTTGTGGGCATGACGCTTTGGCCTGGTCTACTGTTTACAAGCCTGACCGTTAACCTAACCTTCATAAGCATTTATCTCTATTACAATTGGAGATGAAACTATAGGCTAGACCTCAGGAGTTCAAGGTCAAACTGAGACGTACACTGGTCTTTGTCACCTGTGTGCTCGGTAAATCTGGGTTCTTTACAGGAAACGCGGATGACGTTTCATTGGGTGACAACTACAACTTTATTCTTGCTGCTCAACATTTGCGGAAATACGAAAGGATTGTTTCCTGGTTCATGTAAATGAGAAGACCGTATTCTCTAAACTTCTCTGTTAAATACACAACAGCTGAGATTCTACATTATGCCGCAAAGTATGATTTGAGCTTTGTAAAACATGTTTTTGGGCATGTTCAATCATTTGTTTGTTTTTAAACACTGGATGTGTATAAGAATGAATGATTATGCTGTTTCATTTAACAGAATGACGTCTGTTGGGCATGTGACATCTTTATTAACAAATTCATTTGGCTTCTTTGCCATATTGCTGTACATTAACTGTTTCTGTTTATCCTGCTTCCTCAGAGGATAATGATGCGATTATTATAAGGTGCAATATGTTTGTGTTGATCTACTTATGTCAGCAATGTGACACTGAAATATTGGGTTTAGCAAATGTCTGTTACTGTGTCCATTGAGCCTCAGCCTGTTTTATGATTGAATCATAATGTCAAGGGAAACATAACATTGATATTTTGTACATAAGATAAAGGTGTGTCAATTTCCAGATTGAAATAAATCTCCCTTGTAATTGTTACATATTGGTGTTTTATTTTAATGACATCTACGTTTTCAATGAAACATGTAAATGCTAGCATTTTTTTCTCTTGAGTAAACACTTTCCTTAAACTCACTTTCAGCATTCAGAAAATCTGAACATGTATTTGTAAAGTCTGTTGGTTAGTGAAAAGGTCAACAGTGAACATAGATATGAAGGGTTTTCCTTAACCTCCTTCTTGATAAGATAAAACTTGTCAATATCATGATACGTGAAACATTTGCTTGTTCTTGCATGTTGCCGTTTTGAGTAAAACAATAACAATTTAAAACAATGTAGGGAAAAATACAAAATGGAAACTGAAAGTATACTATGAAGAGTACTCTAGAGTAACATAATTTATCTTTCTCCATCACTGGTTGAGTGGAGACAGTCTGTCTCCCGAGAGAATGATAACGATCTCGATTCTCTCGGGATAGGATGTTTTACAGCGCATAGTGGGTGGTTATTTGAAAAATGACTAGGTTGTTAGTGTCCCTTTTATTTCATAATGCTAAATCATTTTAATTACAATCCGTTAATGCGTTTTGCACTCTTTTTATAATGGAGGTTTACCATTCAGAAGTGCAGAAAATGGATTCCACCGATATATTTATTTACTATTACAGTGTACTGAATGTGCCAACTTTAATGGAGGTAATTGAAGATCTGAGAAACTGTAGTTGGCAATGAATTTGTCAATGCACATGAAACTAGCTGAGTGGGAAATTCCCAAAAAAAAAAAAAAAAGGGCAAGTTAATACACGCATCTTGCTGTAAGAATGTTATCTTCAGACACACTCAGGTTGATGGCATATTAATATATGGTCAATTAAATATTCTGTTCATCATTATGATATAGTAAATCTGCTAAGGAAATTTTTAGGAAAAATTAATATCTTGCAATAATGTACAAATGATCAGATTCAACAGAATTCATTGCATAAGTCACACATTTTATATTTGGTAGATCAAACCTGTTGACATGAATGTTCAAAAATGTTCTGATTAACAATTTCCAAAAAATGTTTTATTTTTGGGGAAACAAGCTCTAAGATCAAGATTCATCCAATGACATTATGCAGAACATATCTCATTGTTTAATTCTGACTCAATTTAAGTTTATATGCATGCAAGTCAATCCTAAATCCGAGTCACAGCCACAAGTATAAATATTGCTACATTGTACAATCTCTCTCACATAATTCATTCCAATCCATAATCATGCCCGTTTTACAATACTTTCTAAAAACGGTTACCCTTTTATATATATATATATATAGTTATAGAATACATGTTTTACAGCTAAACGTATACATATCTTATTAGGCTGATGTCAAGACGCCTCATCAGATGAGGTCTTAACAAGGCGGTGTCTTTGATGGGGTCTTGCTGTCTCTGATTGGACGAGCCAGTGGTGGGAAAACAGTCGTGCAAACCCGAGTTTACAAACCTGATGCTCTTTGTTCTTGAGACATGCGCAGACCGAAACACGTACTTAAATGTGCTTAAATGTTATATGATTTGTTAATATTAATTATTTATTATTAAAAAGATGCACAAAAACCTTTAACAAATGAAGAGGTAGAATGATATCTGAAGTTTGGCATTGCAACCTGATGTTTTAAATTAAGCTGCGCAATGCTTCACAATATTAATAATAAAGATAGCTGAATTTTCATTTATTGATGTTGGTCTTGTTTTCTAATGCCGGCAGACATCAAACAGATGCAACATTTACCAAACAGTCAAAACACGTCTGCGACCCTCGCGCCCCTCTTTCATGTTGATTTTGCGAACTTTTGACCTGTGTATTTCAGGATAGCGACCGGAGGCAGGGCAGGTAGGTGGAGACTGAAGCCAACCTGAAGCGCACCTGGACACTTCCTAACTTTACACCTGTGTTGTGCAGCGCGCTAAAAACGTCCAGAACGCTTCATTCATCTCATGGATCGCTGCGCGGGGTCTGGGGACCTGCAGTCCCGTGACACAGAAGAGGACGGCCCGGTAACCGCAGGGGATGGAAGAGCCGCTCCTGCACCCGAAAAACCTCCCTATTCGTACGTGGCTCTCATCGCAATGGCCATCAGAGAGAGCGAGGATAAGAAGCTGACCCTCAATGACATCTACAGCTTCATTATATCCAAATTCCCATACTACGAGAAGAACAAAAAGGGATGGCAGAACAGCATCAGGCACAATCTGAGCCTCAACGAGTGTTTCGTGAAGATCCCGCGGGAGAACAGCGGGGAGAAAAAGGGAAACTTCTGGACGCTGGATCCGGCTTTTAACGACATGTTCGAAAAAGGCAATTACAGGCGCAGGAGGCGAGTCAAGAGACCCTACCGACCTCCACCCGTACCTTCTGGATTTAACTTCACCGACTCGTACTGTCTGCAACAGGAGCCTGTTTACTGGCAAAGCCCGTTCAGTTCCTGGAGTCACCAGTCCAGCTCCCCGACGCACATCTCCGGATACCTGCAGCCCATGCTCGGGAACGCGCGCCCTCTGTCTCCAAACGATTACGCCAATTCTCCCGTGAGTTATTACCAGGGTCATCACCATCATTTTCACGCGTCCTACAGACCGTACCACCGGCATCCGAGCGCTCTGGTGCCTCTGAGCGGCATGACTCCGCCGGTGAGCCCCGGAGGAAGCTCCATCTCCACCTGCAGCTTCCCGCCGCAGAACAGCCACCTTGAACCGGTACATCATCCGTTCGACTGATGGACAGACTTGTGAAAACTGAATAGAAGTAGGCTAACAGTTTAAGTTGGACTTAGAGTTATTTTTGTTACGATAAACTTTGGAAATGTTAAATGTCAAGATGGTGCATTGGTTCGCATTTGTTTCTACAGGGATGGTTGCGTTAGTTGGATTGCTGTGTTTACAGTAATGCAGTTGTGGATTTTTATAAATAAAACATTGCTTAATTATTGTTAACTTTAAAACGAGAAGCCGTTCTTGGTTATAGGCAAGTTATTAGTTTCCATAAATTTCAGCAAATGTTTAAAGAAAGGATCAAGCATATTTATTTTTTACGATATATTGACATGTACTGGATTCAAGAGCCTAAAATGGATGTACAGTTTTGCAGAGCAGTTTACTGTTTAAAAATGTTGTTGCTTATTTGGTGGAAACTCTTTGCACAAGTTTTTTTTTTATTATTATTTACAAGAGTTCTTTACACATGCAAAGCTGTATTTTCTTTAGAGATGTTTTGTATATTGAATATACATGTTTGGTGTTACATTCCTGGAGTTTGAATATTTTTCCATGTAAATGTTCATAACCTATTAGATTTTTTTCACTGATAAAATTCAGATAACTGGTCGTACAAGTCTCGTTTATTTTATTTTACTAATTACATTTGGCAAAACTTAATTGAAGAAATTAAAATATTTTAATACATTTTAAAGCGTTTAAACAAATGTTCTAGCACGATATAGAATTGTTTTATCTGAAAATAGCACAAATGCAACTGAAAATCAAGCAATATCTAATATATAATATCTGTTTAAATGCTGTATGCAGAATGCACATAATTCATAAGAATGAAAATATGCTAGATAATTAATCTAATATATGGAGCAAGATCACGCTTATATGTAATTCTTTAAATTCAATAACCCATATTATAGCTAAATGGCGCCCCCTTCTGGCCTTTGACACATTAACTGATGTTGTGTTGTTTAATTTTCCATAACAAGTTCATAGACCGTTTTTGTTGATTGCCCACTGCTTATGGATTTATTCTAAATATATTTTATCATTAAATTTATACAGTGGTAGGCATCTTCTCTTGACACGTTTTTATGAATCAATTTATTGGGTTTACGTGCAGGAAAAGGCATATTGTAGTTGACATGAAATCACTTTACCTATATGTCCATTCTATGATATTATGCTGATATTAGTCCAATTTTTGTTAGTCATGTGCAAGACACTGACTGACTGCTTGACATTATACACTGCTTATGAACTGAGAAATAAATGTCATCATTTTTTCTTAACATAAACACAGCAGATTCAAATACAAGCTGCTGGTTGAACAAAGGCGATAATTTGTAGTGAAAGACAGAGTGTCAGAATCCCAAGGATAGACAAGGCTCTGAAACTGTTGTTGCCATGGTGAGGGAAGACTGTTACTTTAACACATCAATTTTAAAGAAGAAGAGTTTGATGCATTGTAAGTGTAAAAGGACTACTGGACCACGGTCTGAGAAGCAGGGTTGCATGTCCATCCATAATTTCCCTCAAAGGCATCTGAGGCCTCTTTCTACAGCTATATTTGATTAGTTCAGAGGCTGTAATGACATTGCATGTGTTTGGTTTCCACCATCACCTACAGTAACTTCCCTGCGGTGATCGCTTGTCTGGTAGAGAGGTGCACTTTGGCCGGCAATGACTGGTGGGTAGGGGTGAAGGTGGGTGGATGCGGGCACAGGGGTCTTTGGCTTTTATTTCACTCATAGTTTCTGTTCTGCACACACACTTCCTGTTTTCACAACCTGAGAACGCTCAGTTGGTGCACGACATTTTAGAAGCATGTTATCATCACACACCACCACAGTCTGCTTTAGATGGCTGAAAAGAAGGCCTGTGCAGATGATTAAACAGCATGTGGCTAATTACATGCAGTTCCACGTCCTAGATTCAATAGTGTTTTGATAATGGACTAGAGATTGTACTCTATTTGGATAAGATATATTTTTCATATAAAAATCTATCACTTGTGGGGGTTTATCACACTTTTGTTAAGGCACCACCTTTAATCTTCATTTGATTCAAGTGTTTGTTTTCTCAGCAATAAAATAATAGCCTTTGACTAGACATCTCCTTGGTGAAAGCAGACATCCTTATTTTTGACTGAATGACTGCTTTTAAGTGACTTCCCCATGGAGACATTATCGTAATTCGCTGTCAGTGGCATCCAGAATTAGAGCTTCCTTACTTTCTCACGGGAAGACACGTCAGACCGGTTTTTATTTAAAAATGAGGAAATAATAGATTAAATTCTTCAGCGCGTGATGTACAGCGTTTACACATGTCATCACGTGATAACCGGTGTCGAATAACTCTAGTAAAACATCCTTAGTTTGCACTACACAAGTGAACGAATCGGTGTTTTTAAGCAAATAATGCAAGCGGGACTTTTCTACAGCCACATTTTGTATATATAATGGGCCATATTTTTTTGAGTCTTTTTTTCAATCAATATAAAAAAATAATAAACAAACATTCTATCGCGTTTTTCGAGTTGCTGCTCGCGTGCAACGCCTACCTTCAAAGACTGACTGAATCATTAGCCAATAGCATTCGAGTATGGGCTTTGCGTAAACATTTAATTGGTTGAACTATTTAAATGATTACGCCCCCTTTAGTATCTAAAAAAGACTCGGCCCTGAACCAGTTCGTACGTTGAAACATGAACGACTCGGTGTTTTGGCGAATCGGTTGAGTGAACAATCCAGTGATTCACTCATAACCGTTGTCTCCCATAGACATTTAGTAGTCTCCACCTACTGGCGAAATCGCATATTACACAAAGGGTTACTAAACGAATCAATGAATGAATCTTTTTGGGGAACATATTTAAAAAATTAAATTGGACTGCATTAGGTTTCAGTATTGAGTATCTGAATAATATATAAACCGAATTAAGCATAATTAAGTGATCACAGAGACGGTTTTCAAACGAATGCAGCGTGTCGCGCGCGTGGAAACAGACCTCAAGATGAGGAAGCCAGACGATGATGTTGTGAGGAAAAGTTAGGGACCGTCACTAATGTGTCAGTCTGTTATGAAAAGTGTAGACATTCATTTATGTGTCCACGAAAGTTGATTCAAAATCATACTATTTATATGTAATGGAGACAATGTTAATTTAGCTAGTAAATAATCAAAACATGTTTGATGTTAAGTTATACTGCTTTCTCCCCACACATTTATGGCACATTTATCTCTGAATGAAGGATTTGCATAACACGCAGACATTATTTATTATCAGTATTATGTGCATGACAACAATAGAGAGAGAGAGAGAGAGAGAGAGAGGAAGCAAGCAAGCAAGCAAGAGAGCGCGAGAAAGAGGAAGAGAGAGAGACACTACACAACTATGTCGATGATCCCTACGAGTTAGGAACGCGGTGCTCAACGCGCAGTGCAGACGGACACTTTACCACCGCCAATCACTAAAGAATTATCAACACTTCTGCTGTCATTTCAGAGCGTTCAAACGCTGGATCGGTGTCTTGATCGGTGACCGAAATTCATGCCCTAGGAAGATATCAATTTTCAATGTCAAAGTAAACGAGCATCGCTGATTCTAAAGATGGAGTAATGAATCACCGGTGAGGCTTAAAGGTAAGTTCTCGCTGTCATATTTTGTCTCGTCACGAGAGTATGAACTGTGGCTTATTCGTGGTGGCTAACGCGAATTGTGTTGACACCTGCCATTTTTAAAATGTATCATAAATAATGTGATTTTTTTTGGGTCGCTACGACTTTATATACAGCATATATTATCGACAGACTCGTAGTGCAAAAAAAAGAATATCAAATTTGTGAAATTGCTATGTAGATGTGAGATGATGTGCGCCACGTTTCTCGGATATTGGCCCTCCAGCCGGCTTTGTAACCCTAGACACTCCGACAATTCATCACAGAGCTGCAGTGCTTCAGACACATGCACAGCATATATCAATATTACATATTGATTCATATAAAATCTCACGTGAGGAACATTATACTTGTTTATGATTACATGCATTTGAAATCTGCTTCAAATGTATTTTATTTTATCATTGATAATGTAAAGTATCACTGTTGTGTTGTAGTGCGCATATAATCAGATGAGCAGATTTTATACTGCTTATTTGGACTGTATTGAGTATATACTCTAGTGTGCAATGTTTTCTTTTCCTTAAGCAAGGTCTTTGGGTTCATACATACCATGGTACAGTGGTATTTAGCATGCACAATATTGTGTAAAAATATAATATATATTGTGAGAAGAGAAGAGCTATAAATATACTGCAAATTAAGACATTATAAACTTTAAATTTATAGAACATGAACCTCAAAAATAATTTATTCGAAATTAAATTTGAGTCTCATATGCTGCACATTTAAAAAAAAAAAGTAATGCAGTATATATATATACTTTTTCTCTTTTTACAGTATATTCATTGTATTTCTTGAGATAGTGTTACACTAATTTCATAAAGTTATCGTAGAAACAATTCCGTTTTATTTAATTAAAATGATTCTGTTAAGTACTCTTTTACTTACGCATTGGATTGCTACCAACCATGATGTGATATTAAACATTTTATGTATTATATAATACATTTTTAGTGAGCATGTGCTACACATTTGCAAGGAAAGTGTCTTGATAATTATTTATTATACAGCATATGTTACATGCTTTCTCCCTGAATATTAATTGAGCGTCTTGAGGTCACTCCCTGCTTGTGTGCAACTGGTTCAGTGGGTTGTAACAGCTAGTAAACATTTCATGCATGTTCAGTTTTTTTCTGATTTGATCTGTGCTAAAGTGCCTATCTGTGTTCAGCAGTAGGGTCAGCTGTAGATGAGTTTCCTGCACCATGCCGCCGGGGGTCTACGGCATGCAGGATGTGTGGGAGAGGGAGGGTCGGCAACAGGTCAATATGGAGTTCCTCCTCCCCACTGGGATCTACCTCAACTTTCCCGTAGCATGCAGTGACACCATCAGTGCCATCAAGAAGGTGAGGAGGAGACTTTCTGATCACATGTGAAAAACTAAAAAATGCAAGTTTGTAGACATTGAAATGATATGGGTTGTTGACAAATAGCTTTTTAAATGTACATTTAGGTTAAAAAAGGGAGGGGAAACACCACAAATGTACAACTTTTACACTCTGTTTCACAGACAGGGCTGAGATTAAGCCAGGATTAAGGCTTAGTTCAATTAGCATTTTTAAGTAGCTTTATAACCTTGCCTTAGAAAAAAACATTACTGGTGTGCGTCTTGAGACAAATGATTAAGATGTGTCAGTGCAAGTTGCTTTCAGTTAAAGGACTACAATAAAAATGGCTGGTAGGGACTACAAAGAGCTTCTTCCTGGGTTAGTGACATCACTTACCCTAAAATTCACATAAACTCACACACCCTAGGGTGTGAGGCCATGTTGGGCTGCTTTAGAGAAGAGGAAGAGTTGTTGTTGTTGTAGAGTGTTTTTGCCATGCTGTCATTTTACGCCGAACTGCTGCACAAATGAGGGTCATTTCAACGCTGGATTAAAGTCTTACAATAGATTCAATAACAAAATTTAAATCATTATTCATTAAAAAAATCATAACATTCGCCCTAACGCTCCTTGGCAAGTTCATGAGAGACCCATCTTTTCAATGATTCGGTTCACAAATTGGTCTGAATGATTTGTTCATGAGGGTGAGTGAATGTTGAATAGACAACTTCTTCAATAAGAGATTTTAAAACTGCATCTGCAATAATTAAATCATTTTAATTACACAAAGCAAAATGCTGTTTAAATACATTTAGTTAGTTTTAGTGTAGCATGTTACACTGCAGGGTATTTCAAGTACGCTAAAGTATTTGATTGAATTAATGAGTTAGCACACAATAATATAATCAATTTGCTTAGTAAAAGTTCAACGCTTTTTTTAAACAGACTATTGCTGGTTTAGCTGGTAGACCACTATAGGCATGATGTTTGCCGTCCTGAAATGCGTGGTTTTTCTTGTGAAGCTGGTTGGCTATGGAAATTTTACTGGTTAAGCTGGTCAGGAAGCCTCCCAGCATCATATGCTGAGTGATATTATTCAAAGCACGTCATGTGTTGCTATTAGATGATCTGCAGTAAAAGTATAGGAACCGACTGCAGTTAAACCCATTGAACACATTAAAAAATTTTATTTGCTTCTTAGATGGTGTGGAAGAATGCCAAGAACGAGCCTCTGTTTAGTGCCCTGAGTGACCCGGATGCCTACGTCTTTACCTGCATCAACATGACCGCAGAGCGGGAGGAGCTGGAAGACGAGCGTCGTCGCCTGTGTGACGTTCGGCCGTTCATGCCGATTCTCAGGCTGGTGGCCCGGGAAGGAGACCGAGTAGAGAAGCTCATCACCACCCAGATCAGTCTGCTTATTGGGAAAGGTTTGTATCCTCAGCTGACCTCATGGCTCGCAATGGAAGCAGCTTTGCATTTACTCAGCACTGCAGCAGAATGATGTGGTTTTGGCAGCTGTCCAGCAATTAAGCAGAATTTGTTTTTCTTTAAATAAAAAAATTCTGAGCATGACGGGCTGATTTGCGAAATCTGATTTCTAACGATCTCTTGATTTCGACCATTTCTTAGTTTGTATTTTCTTATCTTGGGCAATGATTTTGAGTATGAGGATGTGACACACAATCTGTCCATGTTGCCTTCTGCCTAATTCAACCAAGCGTTAGATGAATTTCCGTCAAAATACAGTAGAATTTCATTGGACTCGGGGCCAACAAAAGATATGGGAAGTATTTTCTTCTCTCTTTTGAAAGTAATTTTAACTCTTTTTTTTATTTTGCTTTGCTATGTTTATATTTATTTTATCGTTGAATTTTATTATTTGCATTTTGCATTGTTCTTCCCTGCTGTTTTGTCTACAGCACTTCCAGAACAGATTTGCAGCCCTTTTTTGTGTGTGTGTGTGTCGCAGAGAGGTCTCAGTATAAAGTAGTTGTGTTATTTGTTGCACTTACTTTCGGAATTCAAGTTCAAATGTTGACAGCCCAGTTTTAGCATTGTGACTTTATTCTAATTGGCTAAAAACCTTGTCTCCACAGGTCATCATGAATTTGACTCCCAAAAGAACCACGAGGTGAATGAATTCCGAACAAAAATGCGGACATTTTGTGAGGAGCGTGCTCAGGTGCGGCAGATGTTACCATGGTATCAGTGGATGGAGTACAACTTCCCATGTGACTTGGAGCCTTGCTCTATAGCAGCACAATCTGGGAAATCGCGCAAAAAGATCCTTGTCAATGTGAAGTTCGAGGGCAGTGAGGTGAGTGTAGTCATATTTAATATGGGTTCATATACATATATGCTACAATTGAACCTTCAGGCAATTCATTACTTCACTATAATGCTATTTATCTTCTTTCTGTTTGTGCTGATAATGTAAAATTGTGCATGTTATGTAGCCGTTGACAGTTTAAGCCTCAAATGCAAAACATGCAAAAGTCTAATTTTAGACTGACATATTTTCTGCCTTTGATTTCACAAATCGTAACAGTCAGGAGACGTTTGACACGGTGATGATGTCACTGCAGCATCTGCAGGCACACACGAGTCTCACTGACCCAGTTTTCCAGAGTGAGGCTTTTCATAGTATTTATATGTGTTGTGTTGCCTGTCAATCCCCCACCCACTCAACGTGAATGTTATTTACCTATGATCTTTTACCTTGTAATGAGTCTGAACTGAAGCGTGCAAAAAAAAAGTCCAGCAACACTTGTTTTTATGCTGCATGACATGGATCAAAAGCTAGACTGTTTCGACACTGCATTTGCTGAGAAAAACAATTGCTTTATGAGTAATTAATCACACTATTGTGAGTGCACCTGACCCTGTGTGCACCAGTGATTATGAGGGAGTTTTCTTCATTTTTACTATATCTAGAGCATTTTTCTCCAATTTTTTTTGAACCAAGGACCCCTTTCATAACACAAACTGTTCACAGACCCCAGAGAAGTCGCTGTTACCATGGAAATGAGGATCATGGCAACCATGACCACCCACTCCCATAAAACATAAAGTCTCCCCACACTCTCAATCAACTTGGCAGTCCTGCATTCTCTCTTTTTTTTTTTTTTTTTTTGTATATTAAGATGCAAAAATTTCTACATTATTGTATTCATTTTTTAAACTATACATTACCGTTCAAAAGTTTGGAGTTGGGAAATCTCTTATGCTCACTAAGGCTGCATTTATTTAATCAAAAATACAGTAAACCCTGGAATATTGTAAAATATTTTTACAATCTAAAATGATCAGTTTTCTATTTTAATATATTTTAAAATATAAATTATATCTGTGATGGCAAAGCTAAATTTTAATAACTCCAGTCTTCAGTGTCACATGATCCTTCAGAAATCCTTTTATAGGCTGATTTGGTGCTCAAGAAATGTTCTCATTATTATGTTAAAGAAAATGTTTTTCTGCCAAATTTTCTGATTTAATGCATCCTTGCTGATTTAAACTATTCATTAAAATATTTCTTTTTATTACTGACCCCACATTTTTGAACGGTACTGCAAATTTTAGTATATATAAAAATATATACTTCTATTGTTCACGTTAGATTGTTATATTGTAATCCTGATGTATTGTCAATAGTTTCAGCATATGTTGTAGGCTTTTTCAAATGGAAGAATGTAGAACACGAATGGGCAAATTTCTACTGGAACCCAAACTGCTGAACACGGATGCTCACTTGAATCACTTTTCGGGGGGTTATGAGACCGACCTCAGTCCGAGAAACACTGATCTAGAATTTGACTTCTAATTGAATGCATATCACATTTTTAATTTGTAGGAGAGCTTCGTTCTCCAGCAAGATCCACAGGACCTGCCAGTGGTTCTAAAACGGAACGCCCTGAGAAAGAAGTCCACCGTGTTCCGATCGACAAAGCAGGAGAAGCCAGAGGACTACACTCTGCAGGTTAATGGGAGAATGGAGTTCATTTATGGAAAATATCCACTCTTCCAGTTTAAAGTAAGTGTGAAAATCATCAATTTTTTTGACTTGGTTTACATTTTCTTTACAATTCTTATAAATGCAACACACTTTCAGACTCCAGGGTAGGGTTGCACCAGCCATTCGTAAGTTCTTTCATAAATTGGAACGTAAAGTCCACACTAGAGGCTTACTAACTACTAGCTAGTGTGTCTAACTAACTCTGCACTTTATTCAGTTACACCATTTATTCTTAAGGAAGAACACACCTCTTTGCGCTTATAGCCTCGTGGGCAGCACGCTGACATAGCGCTGTTGCGCTTCCAGCGACCTGAGTCCAGTTCGAATCCTGGCTCGCGGACCTTTCCCGATCCCCTCTCTCTCTTTTTCTCTTTCTCGCTCTCTCTCTTTCTTTCTCTTTCTTTCTCTCTCTTTCTTTCTCTTTCTTTTTCTCTTTCTTTCTTTCTTTCTTTCTCTCTCTTTCTCTCTCTCTCTCTCTCTCTCTCTCTCTCTCTTTCTCTCTCTCTTTCTCTCTCTCCTCTCTCTCTCTCTCTCTCTTTCTCTCTCTTTCTCTCTCTTTCTCTCTCTTTTCTTCTCTTCTCTTCTCTTCTCTTCTCTTCTCTTCTCTTCTCTCTCTCTCTTTCTCTCTCTTCTCTTCTCTCCTCTCTCTCTCTCTCTCTCTCCCTCTCTCTTCTCTTCTCTTCTCTTCTCTTCTCTTCTCTTCTCTTCTCTTCTCTTCTCTCCTCTCTCTCTCTCTCTCTCTCTCTCTCTCTCTCTCTCTCTCTCTTCTCTCTCTCTTTCTCTCTCTCTCTCTCTCTCTCTCTCTCTCTCTCTCTCTTTCTCTCTCTTCTCTTCTCTTCTCTTCTCCTCTCTCTCTCTCTCTCTCTCTCTCTCTCTCTCTCTCTCTCTCTCTCTCTCTCTCTCTCTCTCTCTCTCTCTCAGTTTTCTTCCTGTCTGCTTACTGTCCTATCATAATAAAGGTATAGCTTTATAGAACATAGCTAGTAGATCATAAGCTCTCCATAAAGTAAAAAAGTAATTGTCGCATAATATGTTTACTCTCAGTGATCTCCAATCCAATTCATTCTAACTTGTTTTGCCTCACATAACTAATGGTAAAAAATAAGTTTCCATTAAACACGAAACTGCTTAATCATGAATAACATAATGGGTATTTTTGTATGTAAATAACAACACGGACCGATGCACACAGCGGCCCACTGTTTAGGATGGATTTGTGTTTAAGTGCCGCAAACATAGTTCTCTATTCCATAATGTTCTTTCTTTTAAAATTTAAGTGAGTGTAAATGTCAGCTTTATCATATGTCTAAAGAACTCTGTCAGGTAAAACAAGAGCTTACTGATGCAGTTCAGTCAGTCTGCTATTTTATTCCAACCATCACTCCTGATTGGAGGCTTCTGTAAATATTATTTTTTTATCTTTGATTTATGATTAAACTAAGTTTAACGGTGCAACGCAAAAATATTTAGTAGTGCGTAAGTTTTAACTTAGTGCCCATTTACGTAACTTACACACAACTGGTGCAACCGGTCCAAGACAAGCACATCTCTCAGTGATGCCTGCTGTCTTTTTATATCTTGACTTATTGTTTTGCTAGTTTTTTTTTATATTGCATTTTGTTGCAATGTAAATTGCCAAGTGGCCTCAGAGGCCTTGGTTTGAATTCATCTCAGGACTAGGTCCTGAAACAGTTGTTGATTTAGAAACTGCTTGTACCTGCAAAGATGAGTCATACATCTCTACCAGCCTTCAAAACATCAACTACATTGAGGATAATGTGATTTCAGCTGCATTACGCTACCTAAATGAACAGGCCGCAGGATCTGACGATGATTAGTCCAGGAGTACTGGATCTGGTCCAGTCTTTATAGTCTATATTTTGGAAAACAGAAACTGATAAAACCATGTGTTCCTCAGCCTCCATTTCTATCCCTTGCCATCTATCTCTGTGTCTGTTTATGAAAAAAAACATTTATTTGGTGCTCCATCTCATTTATTTTTTATTTAAGGGTTTTTGTCATTTTATCGATTGTGAAAGTGGAGAAATTACAAGAAATTATGGGAAGTTGATGATTCAGGGTTTCTCACATAACACAAAGTGACTTGAGAATATGAACTAATTTCTTCTTAATTTTATGTTTTATTTTTTTCTCTCGCAGTATATTTTCACATGCTTGCATGGAGGTCATACCCCACAACTGACTGTAGTGCATCATTCAACCATCATCAAATACCAGGAGGAACAGGGTGGCCTCAGTGACCAGGTGTCCAGAAGCCGCTCTCTGTCCAAACCTCCCCCACTGCCTCTGAAAAGGGTGAGAAGGCATTTTTACACCGGAACACGATCTGTTATTAACAGGGGAACTACTTATCGTGTTTTTTCTTGTAGCTTGTGTTGTAGACTTCAACCTCTGTGAACTCAGTTTGCAATGCGACATGCTTGCAATCATTTATCCATGGTGACTTTTTGCCATCAGTGACCCCCTTCAAGGAAGTGCTTTGAATTAATGAGATGGGAGCATAAATGTTTTTTCTGTGTTAGATGTTTAAGCTTCCGGAATTTTAAAAAATGTTTAGAATATAGGTGAAGGGTGACAAATATTTTAAAATTATTTTCAGAAGTATGGTTCTTTGTAATAAATTTGTTCATTCGGAGCGTTCGTTTAAATGATTCATTGGTACATCCCAGTGTCTTCTTTTATTAATTTATATAATATCATTTTGTTTGTGTTTAGTGTAAGCTATGTTTAATCTAATAAATTTAATGCAGTCATTTTAATGGAGAACCTCATTGTTTTTGTGGCAGATAAATACTGCTTTTGTTGTAAAAAATAAATTGTAGCCTGTATTATTCAAGTTACGCATTTATAAAGATATTGCCCCCTTAAATAGCTTCAATATAGTCTACAATTTGTTAGCAGTTTGCAGTGTAGCTAACTATTTCAATTTTCTAACTACAGTTTCAAAACAACTTCCCTAACACTACTATGTATGTTTCTCCTGTGGTTGCCCAATGCATATGATATTCCAATATTAGATGGAAAAAATGACACTGAACTAAGTTCTCTGCTTGGTTTACATTCGCAGCATAGGATTAACAAACAAGTTAGTTCCTCCTTTTAGTTTGGTTTTGTTTTCTCTGTCAAGCATGCTCAAATGCTTGCACAGACGTACTCCCACTCTCACTTTTCAGTTTGCATTGAAAATATGAAGATATGATGAAGAAAATGTTTAGTATTTATTTTCTTATCTACAGCAAAACACATCTTCGCTGTGGTCTATCCAGGAGCCTTTCTATATATACCTTCTACAGGGTAGCCGAGTGAATGCGGATGAGGGCATGAAGGTAAAACTGCTTTGTTTGTTTGTTTGTTTGTTTGTCTGCCTGCATTCGTATATTGTTAGTGGGATATGCGTTATGTTGTTTAGCATTTCAACTGAGGCAGGTAGCGAGGGGTGAAATCATGAACACTGTGGTCATGTGACCCTGACCACAAATTTCCCATAATTCATCAGAAGCGGTTAAGCGAAACATCAAAACAGGAAGTGGGGAGTGACTATCTGGCTCTCTCTCTTGGGCCTAGATTCTTAGAAAAGGCCTGCACTTTTGCTTATGTTCACCACTTGCGTCTCCTTTTTGCTTGTCGGAGAAGTCAACAGATATTGGACTGTTGTTTCTATTTTAAAATATTCATGAGAAACGCATATAGGCTGGTTAGAGTTTTTTTTTTCCAGTCTAGCCTGAGCTACAACTATTGCAGTAGTGTACAATGTTAAATACTTTTGCATGACAATGCATTTACCATGTAAATACCTGCGTGTGTTGTAATTTGTCTTCAAAGTTAACTGTTTAATAAATAATTTCTGGCTTTCATCAATGTCAGATTGAAGGTTCAGAGTTTTGAGATGCGTACAAACATTTCTCTGCTGCTCGTTGTGCTCTTTTTGCTTTTATTCTGTTTGCTTTTTTCTCAATATTTATTGTTCGCCAAATTTTGCTTGTCTGTTGCCAAAGAGCTCTGAATCGAGATTTGTTTTAGCACCTTTATACGTTTTGTTCTCTGGCATACTCTGTTTCAGTCTTAAAGGGAGCATATACAGATTTTATGTGTGTCCTGCTGTAGCAATTGAAAACTGGTGGGTTTTAAACGTGGTTATGACTGAGCTAAATGGATAAGGATTGCGTTCTGAACTTTCTGGACTTCTGCTACAGTTACAGGAAAGACACAAACTTGTTGTCACTTTTACTACCTATATTTCTTGGATATTTTTTTTTTTAGAGTTTAATTTCTGTAATCTCTATAGGCACATATCTTAAAGCCTTTAATATAATATATTGTATAATATGTATATATATTAATTAGATGGAAACATTTAAGAGCTTTTTTTTTTTTTTTTTTTTTTGGATTTGGTTTTGAACTTGTTTTTTTTTTTTTAAAAAACAAACAAACAAAACACTGCTAGAGAAAACATATTCTGTGAGAACTGACCCGTCTAACAAGTTGCCCTCCCTAACTTGCTTTTCTTGCTAGACACTCTTTACTTCCTCATAATTCACTACATTCATTCATACATTCTTTCATTTTTAAAAAATAGAAACTAAGTTCCCTTTCCTTTAAAACTATACTCTTTAAGGCAGATTTGAGACTAATTTCCAGCTCTGCAATCATTATCTTTCTCTCAGCTGGTGGTTCAGGCTGGCCTCTTCCATGGCAGCGAGCTCCTGTGCAAAGTGGTGACCAGTAATGAGGTCAGTGTTTGCTCTGAACCTGTATGGGACCAGAAATTAGTGTTCGACATCAGCGTGAGTGACCTGCCTCGCATGAGCCGCCTCTGCTTTGCCCTCTATGGCGTCATCGAGAAGACCAAGAAGCGCCCTACCAAGAAGAAAAACAAAAGAGCGGTATGTTTCAGTTCATTTTAACAGAAAACAAATCACTTAGCAACCAACTGGCTGACTGACGAGAGATGAGACACCTAACAGATGCTATACTTGGAGTGTTTGACATGCATGCATGCCGAACGCATTCACAGTGAATGATGTTTCCAAGTCAAATTCAGACACATCATAGCTAGTATAATCAGCATGATACGATATTATTTAAACCCTTATGACAGGATGTTGTGGTCCTCCTTAAAGTGAGTAACCCAAATTAAACGTTAGGATAGAGAAGCTAGCTGATGTCAAATCAGAACTCCTCAGCCCGCCTCTTTCGTGGCGCGGTCTCTGTCATATAGCGTGCGTTGTCAAATGAAGACGCAGTGTTGAAATTTCCAGGTGTCAAAGTGTATGTGTTTGTGTGTATATGGTGGGCTGCCATGGCTCAACGCCAACGCGTCCACTTCTGCTTTCAGTGTTACTTCTCTTTCAGCGAACTAGAGAAGTCCACATGGGTGAGACGTGAAGAGAAAAAAAAAGTCTCCTTCTGTTATTCTCGCATTGTACAAGTTCTGACGGAAACCCATGTTTGGCCATCTCGAAATTTTAAATGTATTATGTTTGACTAATGAATCTTGTGGTTTAGAAATGTGTGCATCAACAATTTTGTACAATTATTTATCTCTAGATTTAAAAAAAAATATAGAAAATATTCACATGTTGATAGGATAGGATAATATCAGATAATTTTATTTTATTTAATGAAATTCTATTTTTTATTATTCTACAATTTATTATGAATTATAAATTATTTAATACAATTTTATTATAACAAAATTTCTTCAGAATCACTTTTAAAAGTATATTCATATATTCTGTTACGATGTAGATTTAGGAGATATTGATTTCATTGTGGATTTTTGTTTAATATATATATGTTTTACCTAATTAGAATTTCTAGATTTTGACTAATTATTCACATGTAGATGTTGGATTTCAATAATAATAATCTTTATTTTAAAAATGATTTGATAAAGTTCAAACTTGTCTACATAATTGTAGTAATTTCTTCGGAATCATGTTTAAGATTTAAAACTGTATTAATATATACCATCACTATGTTGATTTGGGCAACACTGAATTGAATTGAACTTTAAGTTCAAGCAAGCTTATTTATTTTGCCATATTACTTTTACCTTTTTATATTTGACTAAATCTTTTTTCATTGCATTATATTGGCTTAACAATTTCATTATTTATTAAGCTTTCACTAACAGCCCTTCTTAAAATGCTTCAGTGATTGCATAAATGTATGTCTGCTCAAATAGCAGTGCTGAACTTGACAACTGGACCACACTCACAGTCATACACAGGAAGTGTTAGATTTGTTTTATTGGTATATTGGAAATCACTGTTGCTGTGGCTGGAATATTTGTTTAGTCAGTTAAATTGTCACCTCCCACAACTGAAACTTTAGTGTACATCTTTGTTTAGATAACTATGTCACTTCACCCACATAAAATGACTATTTTTTGAAGTGCAATGTCAATATGGTTAATATAACTCCAAATCAATCCTCTTTCCACAGGACTGCCCATTGGCCTGGGTTAACACGATGGTGTTTGACTACAAGGACCAGCTGAAGACTGGAGAATTTTCCCTGTCCACATGGCCATCAGTCCCAGGTACATTAAAATGATCAGTAGCTCATGCTATTTATAGCTTATTCTTTTGGTATGACCTTCAGTCACTGAGATATTTTAGGGATTCTGCAGTATAAAGTCATATGAGTGATTTATATAGTATTGTGACCAAGTTCCCATATTTTGAATAGTTATTTTTGCTTTAGGCACCTCAATTTAGGTCTTAACAGGTCATTCGCTTTATTTTCAGATGATAAAGGTGATTTGTTGAATCCTATGGGCACCGTGGAGAAAAATCCAAACATTGACAGCACGGCTGGTCTCCTGGTTCGCTTTCCCAACATCAGACCACACCCCTTGTATTATCCTCCAGTCGAAAAGGTGATTTTTGTGGTTTTCCTTTATGGTTGTGTTCTTCTCGTAATGTCTTATGCAGTATATCTACAATATATATATTTTTTAATGAAAATGTGTATAAATGCTTAGTCATTATCTTTCTATTATTTTCAGCTAAATGAACTGGGTCTGAATGGTGAAAAGGTTGTTGCTACAAAAGAAGAGGTGAGATATGGCATGAGATACTGGTCTGTTAGAGGCGAAACATGCAGATAGATCTATCATGAAAAGGAAATGGTTTCTACATTACGGCCTGAATGTCTACTGCACTGTTAAGAGGACTTGTGGTTTGCTGAAGCATCGAACATTTTCCAATGATTGATTCGCTAGAGACGCTAAAACTACTTTAGTAGCCTTTCATCTCTAACGACATTGACTGTTTTCTTTTAGCACCTGAAACTAAGAGAGATTGTAGACAATAAAAACTACACAGAGTTCTTCGAGGATGAGAAGGAACTTCTGTGGAAGTTACGAGGAGAAGTGAGACAGCGATACCCAGAGAGCCTCTCCAAACTCCTCCTCATCACTAAGTGGAACAAACACGAGGACGTGGCTCAGGTAAGAGTGGTTCCTTGGGATATCATTCTTTTCAGCAAATATTCCAGGGATACCATGTAAAAGGTACCATATACAGTTTACGCCTTCATATGAATTTTATTTTACTTATTTTCTCAGGTAAAGGATTGGTGCAAAGTCAAACAAGTGTTCAAAAAAGCAAAGCAAAATATAAATGAAGAGAATTTTTTAAATCACAATCATTTATTTATAAACCATAATAAAAAAAATAGTATTTATCTTTTTATTTCATGCCATCATTGCAAAAAAAAAAGAAAAGTACTTCCAAATTAAATTGTTACATTAAAAAGAATTCTTAAATATAACACTGACAAAAATACACAATTCTTTCGATTTACTGCCTCAGGATTGATTTGCTATTTCATTCAGACATCTTTACCACCACCACTCAGGATGCTTATTTTTCCAACTTTATGGATTGAGAGGCTGTTGTACACTCCCTCTATTTTTTTTTCTTTTCTCAGATGGTTGGTTTGTTACGGAAATGGCCAGAATTGCCCGCTCTACATGCTCTAGAACTTCTAGACTACAGTTTCCCGGACCCTCATGTCCGCTCATTCACCATCCGCTGCCTCAGGAACTTGCGGTGGGTGGCACTGCCTCTCTAATCATCACCTTCTAATGAAACCTTAAAAGTCTCTGCCTTGCATACGTGTCAAAATACATCTTTATTCATATTTTTCGAGACATTCAAATGGCCCTTGCAGGTGTAAATATTGTAACATTTTATTAATAGTGTAATAATTCATTTTATTAATAATAAACTCAGCTGTAAAAGAAACGTCCTCTCTCTTTTAACTTCTTTTCCCCTGAAACTTTAAATTTCTTAACGTGTAAATATTTGTATGAACATAGAAAAGATGAGGCGTCTTACATTACGGACATTGCAGTTTATTGCTCTGGTCACATCTGCAGTCCTCATGCCTCCCTACAACAGGACTATGGCATGTTCACGCAGGTGATTAGGGACCCTAGGCATCCTTCTCCTGCAATTTTACCGAATCAGTATCTGTAAGGGTCTCTTTAGTGTCCTAATTTTCTTCCACCTATTAGTGTCTTGAGGAGGTGCATGTGCAAAAACTGTTTATGCTTCATTGAATAAGCATGAAAATCATTGTTTAAACCATTTCCAGTATTTATCTGCTTATTTGGATTTTACAAAAAGTGTCTTTAAATTACAATATCCTGAAAAAGGGGCATTCTTTTCATTAATTCAGTAATTACTCGCCCTTGTGTCGTTCCAAACCTGTAAGACATTTGTTCATCTTCGGAACACAAAGATATTTTTGATGACTTAGTATTGGCCGATGCTGTTCATCTTGCATGCGTGTGATGCTGACGTAGGAGCCGTCCAATAATGAGTCGACGTTCTGACTTAGAACCCAGAAGCGCTGTCTATATAACGTAAATGGCGTAGGAGAATGACTGGGAAGAGACGAAATTGTTGAATAAAGTCGTTATTTTAGTTTTGTTTTTGCGCACAAAAAGTATTCTTGTCGCTTCATAACATTAATGTTGAACCGCTCACGTTGACTATTTAAACGATGTCGTTACTACTTTTCTGGATCTTGAATGACGGTGATTACGTTGCTTGCTATGGCGGATAAAAAAAACTCTCGGATTTCATCAAAAATATCTTATTTTGTGTTCAGAAGGTCTTACAGGGTTGGAACGACATGAGGGTGAGTAATTAATGACAGAAATTTCTTTTTGGGTGAACTAACCCTTTAAGAGTTAATAGTGATTTATTTTCAGATTGTTAAAAATGGCTTAAATTTAATATAAAATGTAATTAAATCTAATGTGTGTGTGTGTGTGTGTTTTTTTAACAGTGATGATGAGCTCTTTCAGTACCTCTTGCAATTGGTTCAGGTTCTGAAGTATGAATCCTACCTGGATTGCGACTTGACCTGTTTCTTGCTGGAGAGAGCCCTGGCCAACAAGAAAATAGGTCACTTCTTGTTTTGGCACCTCAGGTATAAATTCACAATACTATACTTCTGTACAGCGGTGCGCCCCCATTCTTTTCAGTCTAATTTAAACTATGTTTTTGCTTTCTCTAAAGGTCAGAAATGCATGTGCCCTCAGTCAGCTTGCGATTTGGCCTTATTCTGGAGGCATACTGTCGCGGGTGCATCTATCACATTAAGATTTTGATGAAGCAGGTTTGTTGCACTTATTCCTTATACGCAAAGCTAATTCATTTCTTTAGTACATGATTTTTTTTTTTTTTTTTGCATATGTGCTGTGACCAGATGAAAACTACTAAAGCTTTTCATTCTTGTATTTTATTTACCAGTGCCCTTTTTGACACTTTGGTTGAAAATTTAGCGCTTGACATGTTTTCTCAGTTACTTGTAATTGTCACTTTGGGTTGTGCCTTTTCTTGTAAGAAACAGCGCCTGTTCTTATAAATATATTAAGGGGGGGGCTGGAGTGTGTTTTTCTTGGCAACAGCAGTTCTGTGATCAGAATTCATCTAAATTTGAATGTTTAATAATAGCCAAACCACTGGAAGGAAGGGGAACTGTATTATGCTGCTCAAAGTTTGCAGCTGTTTTTACATGCCTTCTCAAATATTGATTATCACACTCTTGCTAAATGTTAGATGCTTTAATTCAGTCCTGTCACCAAATTGAATGTGTATTCATATGGATTTGCACAGTATATACTTATTGTCTACTCTGTCTCCCACAGAACGAGGCTCTGACTAAGCTGAAGGCTTTAAATGACTTTGTGAAATCAGGCTGTCAGAAGGCGACTAGGATACAGACTACACTCGACATGAAAGTGTGCATCAAACAGGACTCGTACATAGAAGTGCTCTCTGACGTCGTTTCTCCTCTCAACCCAAGCATCATGCTGTGTGAACTCTGGTACCATTTATGTGTTTTCTATAAATGTGTTGCATGTTAATGATGTCAAGTTACTGGCAATGAATATATAGTATAATATGATATAATACTGGTTAAATTTATTATATTATTATCAGCTAGAGGTGTAACGGTCACGATTCGGCGCATACAGTCAGACGACAAATACAGTCAGTCACAGGTGATACAGGTGACACTCCAATCCAGAAGGGGGTGTGAGCGGTAATGCACCAGTGTTTGCTAACCACCACAACAGGGAAAAGTGCAGAAGAAGAACAGACGATCTATGCATAGATGTTTAATCTCTCAACCAGTGTTTCAACCGAGGAAAGACATCAATAAAACCGCTTGAGAATAATATCTCACGTAGCATTACATTTACCTCCGGCAAGTCATTTACTGTACACAGCATGTTAGTTAACCAGCGAAATAAACTCTAGAGGGGAGGATTTCACTAAATATATGCACTATATTAGCTTATATATTCAATCTATTTACTTTACCTGTTAGTAATGTCTTAATTATTTAATATAAGTTTAAATAAATTTGTCATGAAAACAGTTTGACAGTAACTGTAAATTATTATATTTTAAAAATGAATTGTAGTAGAAAAACTGAAAGATAATTTTATAATTAGATTTAGAAGTTCATGCAAAACCTTCCTTATGTGCAATTTACACTCAAGTTTGTAAAAAAAAAATATTAGAGTGTTAAATATTATTATATCTAAAAATAAATCGCAACTGAGTTGAATAGTTTATGATCTGTTGTTAATTGTAACATTTATTATATAGTAAATATAGTAATGTGCAAGAAAGGGTTCCCTGTACATAGTTTACAGCATTAGCGGAGTTTTTTTTTAATAAATTATAAACAAATTATAATTTAATTTATTTAAAGAGAGACACACAATTTGTTCAATAAACCACTATTTAATAAAAAATTAGCAGTTTTTTGTTTAGTTTTCTCCCCCGCTGTACCAAACCCATACCAAACCATGACTTCAATACCGAGATACGTACTAACTCGTCATGTTTGTGTATCGTTACAGCCCTATTATGAACATATTATTGTTATTGTGTTGTCTTAAGAGGTTTTTGGAGGTTGTTGAAAACTGTCGGCATTTACTCACCCTCATATTGTTCTAATATTCTTAAAAATATCTCCTTTTTGCGATCAAGAGAAGAAAGAAACTTATACAGGTTTAGAACAATATGAGCGTGAGTAAACGGTGACAGATTTTTCATTTGAGTGAACGATTATTTTAACATGCCATAGATGGCGTGTGACTTAGCTATGTAGATTTAATGATAACTGGAATGCTTTTGCATAACACTCTTTCCAAGTAACCTTTCATAATGCTTTTTAAAGTTTTTTTATTTCAGGTTTCTGCGACATGATGTAACATTACTGAAGCAATCATTTTAGTTCAGTAATGCAACTAAATGATTATATACGTTGCATACAAGTCACGTACAAACAGCTACCAGAAAGCGAAGAGCATTATTTTGCAACCGTGTGTATACGTGTGCTGTTTTTTGATGCTAATCTTGATGTTAATCTTTGTTTCAGTGCTGACAAGTGTAAGTTCATGGACTCAAAGATGAAACCTCTGTGGCTTATGTACAAGGACAAATATGACACTGTAGGCATTATCTTCAAGAATGGAGATGGTATGGATGCAGAGTCATGCTGCCTAATTGTTTACTTGCATTCAAGGCACACTCATAATTAGATTCCGCTCCCTTCTAATTTTTGCTTTTGTAAATTAGTGATTGAAAAACACTTTGACCCTTTTCTCGTTATTTAGATCTGAGGCAGGATATGCTAACCCTTCAGATGATTCAGCTAATGGATGTTTTATGGAAAACGGAAGGTCTTGACCTCAGGTTTGTATTGTTAACTTTATGTCAAGCTGATAAATCTGCATAAAATTGACCGTTTATATATATTTATATTATTTATATATAAGCATATACTGTGTGCATTACAAAAAATACTTTCCATTAATGTTTTTTGGGGGTCGTAGAATGCTGCCCTACGGATGCCTGTCAACCGGGAATAAAACGGGTCTCATCGAGGTGGTGAAAAACTCGGACACTATTGCAAACATCCAGAGAAACAACAGCAACAGTGCAGCCACCGCTGCCTTCAACAAGGACGCTCTTCTCAACTGGCTCAAATCCAAGAACCCAGGGTGAGTAGCAAACCCTCCAACGTTACACCACGCCACAGCCCACGAGGTGTGATCGCGTTTAGCATAGTTTGTGGAGTATGCATGAGACATGCATGCCATATTCTACTCTCAAACCTCACTCAGAAGGTTAAAACCTCTCTTGGCTCATTTGACCTTTCGGTTTATATGAAACTATAGTGTAACATCAAATGCATTTTGGTTGCATAAGGCGGAGCATTGGAGTAAATTTACCCTGCATTAAGCTGTGTCTACAATTTCATTTGTTCTTAGCAGGTGTTTTCCACCAAAGTGGCTTGATGTGCATATTGTTTTGTGATAATAACAGCTAAGAATACAAGCTGAGCACTAAGATGAAACCACAAAGCATGTTGCATTGTGTAACACTGTCTCCTTTTGCAAGTCATAGATCTTGTAAGAGTGGGGGAAAAAATGACCTTTTCTGGAACGCACTGGTTTAGAGAAGTCTGAGTATTGGGGTCTTTTT
The DNA here is from genome assembly GCA_038088235.1 of Zacco platypus. Classification (NCBI taxonomy): domain Eukaryota; kingdom Metazoa; phylum Chordata; class Actinopteri; order Cypriniformes; family Xenocyprididae; genus Zacco; species Zacco platypus. The sequence continues at coordinate 14,930,645 of CM076067.1, forward strand.
GGGGTCAAACTAACCTTCAGCTTCAGCACTTATTTATATAGTGTACTTGCGGACATGACTGACCTTTACATCATCATCATTTCTGTGATGTTTTAGCATTTAGACAACTAACAAAGCTACTTTTGAGAAGTATATTTTGGCTATCCAAAAACAACAACAAAATGCATGCATGCATGATTTTTTTTTCTCAAGTATCCTGTTTATACATACTCTTGAACTCCTGAAACTAGAGTGCAATAGACTGCGGACATTGATGGCTTGTCTGAAATCGATATATGTCCCTTGTGGTAGTCCACTGGTTGGCCACTTACTGTAAATGTTATGCTATATCACAAGGAATAATTTACCTCAGAGTATGGGACATTTTGCCTTTAAGAAATGAGGGAATATATAAGGAATAAAATACAGTGTTTCATGAGCGTGTCTGTGTCTAGGGTACAAATGTAACCCTAGACATCCTGTCATTTTTCTTTTTGTATTTTAATTTATTGCATGATTTTCTTGCACGTTCATGACTATAGTAACAGCGCAGGTCAGTGTGTTTCTTGCACCATAATGCACAAGATGAGATTTTTTGATGGCTTGACGTGAGGCTATTTGAATGACTTTTGACTGATATGAGAAGGTCAAATTGAAAGTCTTTCTAGAATGGCTTCTTATGGAATCTGAGCTGATGTGTAAAGAGGACTCAACAGGGAGACACATTACATATTCACCCGGCATATTAACATTGAATGTCTTGGTTGAGTCATAGAGTGACTGAAAAATGTCTGATGGAAGCAAGGCTGAAAATGTTTAACACTGTACTAAAGGCTTCTGTGATTTGTGTGTGTGTGAGGATAGATGGATAGATAGATATTCTATATATAATGTGTTTGTATGAAGTATTTCATTTATTCTACATGGTTATATTTTATATAAGTGTGTGTATGTATGTTTGTATATGTATGTGTTAATTGGTTAGCAAACAGGAAGGTAGGAGGAATGAGAATGGGTTATGAATTAAAATATTATTCTTTCTATATTATTCAGGGATAAACTGGATCAAGCCATTGAGGAATTCACCCTCTCCTGCGCAGGCTACTGTGTAGCCACATATGTTCTGGGAATAGGGGACCGTCACAGTGACAATATCATGATCAGGGAAACGGGTCAGGTAAGAATGAACACTGTGTAATCATAAATTATATCACAAGATGGCACCAGCCATCCATATGAGTTCCATAATATGGGTTGCACTTTTCATTTTATTTCACACATGCAAGGGTTGCTGCGTTTTTATAATGGAACTTTAATTTTGAATTTCATAAATATTTTTGTAAGCTATGAATAATATTGTCTCTGTATTATTTGCAGTTATTTCACATAGATTTTGGGCACTTTTTGGGGAACTTCAAGAGCAAATTCGGGATAAACAGGGAACGTGTGCCTTTTATTCTGACATACGACTTCGTCCATGTAATACAGGAGGGACGGACCAATAACAGCGAGAAATTTGAACGGTCAGTGCAAATGTTTTATAAAAAGGCAACTCAAGAAAATGTGTTAATTCTCAAAATTGATGATGCAAAGCTAGTTTCATTTCATTGTTTTTTCCATTCTAAACTTTTTTCTATAGTATAGACGGTATTTATCAAATGTTTAACACCTGTGTAAAACCGTCACACAAAAATAAGCTTGGAGACGGCTCCCTTTTTCTTTTTACAGAACATTCTTATGTTTTTGTATGAATGTATGGAAAATGTTGGCTGCTTATAATCTTGAAGCTGACCACATATATATATATATGTAACCTGATAATAAAAAGAAGGGTTTGCTGGAAAAGGGAATATGTAAAATTCATAACTGAAAAAGGAAAGAGGTCATGTGTACTTCTCTTTGCCAGGTTTCGTGAGTGCTGCGAACAAGCCTATAAGATACTTTGCCGGAATGGGACTCTTTTTGTGAATCTTTTTGCCTTGATGAAAGCTGCCGGACTCCCTGAACTCAGTTCTTCCAAAGACATCCAGTATCTAAAGGTAAGAATTACCTCACAACAGACAGTTTATTATTTATTACTCATGAGTCTGCTGATATTTGCCATTTCTCTGGTGCTTTGCAAGCATGAAATATCAAGTCTAAAGGGAGGACAACTAGGGTCACTAGTATCTTATATATCACATTTGTTATCCGAATAAGACTGAAACTAATTTGTTACCTTAATTTATTAAAAAGATACGACCCAGTGATATATTAAAGGTGCTGTAAATGATTTCTGAGAAAGCACAGATGATATTTGAAATCAACCCAAACAAACATCCTCCCTTCGTTGTTCCGCCCCTAAAATAACAAAAACGCTATGCAGCACAGACAATGCCTAACAGCTGGTACATCTACGCTCCTCCTCCTTAATGAGCATATCATTTTGCTGATTGGCTACAACTTCTTGCTGTTTTTTCAATTGATCTTAGGTTTCATTGATCTGAGCTCATGCACCTCAGTGTTTGAGTGAAAAAAGTTCCCTCAAGCCTATTTGCCTAAAAAAAAAAAAAAACTGAGGAGCATAAGCTCAGATCAATGAGACCTAAGATCAATAAATTCCAAAGTGAAATATAAAATCTGCTCTAATTGGAAAAAAAACAAGTTGATAAAAGCATCGACATATAGTGCCGTTGCGCTTCAGGCGACCCAAGTTCGAGTCCCGGCTTCCTGTCTGCTTTCTGTCCTATCATAATAAAGGCAAAAACACCAAAAATAAATCTTAAAAAAAAAAAATTTTGAATCCAATATTTGGCAATAACATAGCAAGGAGAGATTTATAAGGAGTTTTTTGACCCAGAAGTATAACAAGTCAGAAAAAAGCATAAAAATTAGCATTAAGCAAAGTCAGTAAGTTTTTAGTCTCACACAGCCAAACACAGTCACACTCCATCACAGCTTTCATTGGCCAAGGACACCCCAAAACATTTAAGGCAACCAATTACAGTTAGTTTTGTTCCATGTCATGTTTAGGGGCTTGAAAATGTGAAGTTAATGTCCCTACGATAACAGACCACCGGGCATCTAATAAATTATTAATTCAAGAACGTTTACTGCAACAATGGAGCCGTGAACTCCACATAGTTTTGAGAACTCAGCGTTTAGCTGACCGTGATAAGCGCTCATTGTCACAGTTGTAAATCTTCCATGAGGGGGTTTGATGTCACAACGGCTTTGTTTCCAGGCAGACTGTTAAAGAATCCGTCACACACGTCTCCCGGAAATCCTGTAGAATTCAACCAACCAGATGACAACTTAGAAACTTTTTTCCTATTTTATGTGCCTTATGCATTAGACCAGTGGTTCTCAAACTGGGTTACACGAACCCCTGAGGGTACATAAGGTGACGAGGCGGTATGCGAACAAAATCTGAGCTTTACCATTCATTTAATTCTATCCCACCTTAAAATAATATTAAAACTGAATATGTATTTCTAACAGCCAAAATATCGAAAATACATGACATCCAATCTTTTGCAGTCAAAACTTACTTATATCCATACAAGCAGCCTGCAAATATGTTGCATAGAGAGTGTGCTGTCTTAGCAAATCGCGCTACATTACTATAATTCTTGACAATGTGTCTTAGTAAAAGTGGGGATTTTGCACTTACCAGCATGAAGAACAAATACCGTATAAACCCAGGCTGTGCAGAGAGATCAATTTAAGACTCAAACTCTCTTCGATACAAAAACCCTGAGAGTTCTTGTTTTAAATGTTGATATTATAACAAGAACGCAATTTTTCCCCCAGTCAACACAACTGTATGTGACATTGATTTTATACAGCAGTTCAGCAAAAAAGGGTAAGATTAAGTGATAAACATCTTAAATGGAGTATGGTCAGTGTTATTTGCTCAATATTGCAAAGAAATAATAGTTCCAACAAAAGCCACAAGAACTGCAACACACTGCGGTGTTTTGTGAATGAATCTGCGTCTCTGAATGAATCATAATAGTAAATGATTCAATGACCCATTCATCGATGCAGCCACTTGCTACGTTACTGAATGATTGAATGAATGACTCGATGACTCACTCACTAAGACAGCGACTTACTGCCACCTACTGGTGGTTTTATTTTAATATTTTAAAGTATCACTTCATTTTTACCATCATTGGATATTTCTTTATTGAACCTTTTTATTTAAAACATTATTTATTTTAAAAAAGTTATTTCTAAAGGTTAAAAAAATACACTGGAAAATCTATTTAAGAGGGCAACTATTGTCCCTTAATGGAAAAGGTGTGACTGCAGTCTACGTAGAAGGGAGGGGGCTACACAGAAAGATGTGAAATGCTTCAGGGTTTTCCACTGCAAAATAGTTTGAAAAACACTGTTCAGCCAAAGGTTTGTGGGCATGACGTCTGAGAGTAGTAAGTTTTAGTCCACTGCATTGGCATTAGCATTGTCAGGAAAACGAAAATCCTCTCTGGGTCAAAATGACTGGAACTCAGCGTGAGGGGTTAGAGGAATAATGAACATAACTAGGCAGATTCGGAATATGTTCATTGTTGACATTCCACCTTCATTGTGACTTTGTCCTCACAGGACTCTTTGGCACTGGGGAAATCTGAGGAGGAAGCACTGAAGAACTTTAAAGTGAAATTTAATGAAGCTCTACGAGAGAGCTGGAAGACCAAGGTGAACTGGATGATGCACTCTTTCGCCAAAGATAACAGATAAATGGCACTCGATCACACACTGCTACAGGAGATCCACTGAAACCCTCTTGGTTCTGAGTTTTGATTTAAACTGAGGTAGCTTTAAACAGAATATATGTTGCACTGCTGTCTGGCATTTATTGCATTATACTGCCATGTAAAAGCAAATAACTGAGTAATGACTAATATGTGACCAGATTTTGTGCTTAATACAGAAATTGAGTCAAAAAAAGGTCCTGCGTTTTGCCTTTGCAGGGTAGTATATACATCAACAGGTGTTTAGCGAATGTTTACATCTGTAACATAATGGTTAATAATGCTATACATGTGTTTTAGAGAGACCTACTGCTTGAAATGAGATTAATTTCAGATACACGTTACGATGCACTGGGAATCAAAGTTACTAATTTTAAAAAAGCTATTGGCGCGCCACTAATTACCCTTGCAACTCTGGTTTGTTTCTGTCACACTTGTGTACCTGCAGAAAAGAGCAAGCAAGATTAATGTATTTATGATTTGTAACTGTACAGCATAAAATAAGTGACTTGTTCAGAAGAAGAAAGCACTTTGGGTGTTTTCATATCGTTTACATTTTCTTTTCAGGATGTTTGTTTCTCTGTTTACATGAATGTGTTTGGTTGTACATATTCTTTTTGTGTATCATACGTATATTTACATTCCTTAAAACAGTATTTTTTTCATTTGAATTATTTGTATAATAGGACAATTGTTCATGAGGAAAGCATTTGTATAGTGATGTACATGAGATGAAATTTTGTATGTCAGTGTAGAAATGAGCCTTAAATATTTTGTATTTGTGGGGTATTCTGTGCCTTTGGGATGAGACACAAGCCATCTTAAAGACGTGTCCAAAGAGTGTGCTTTTTGTTCAGTGAAACGTATGCCTTGTACTACTGTACTTTAAATCAGGGCAAAGTGAAATATTACTGCTCTGTAGAAAATCGCTCCTGTTAATTGTGTGCCTATTTTGAATATAGAGTCAGTCAAGCTTGTGTTTTCTCTTCCGGTTCGACCTTAATCAGTCCCAGAATGTATTACCACAGTATTCTGAATCTACTGCTACCTGATTTTTCTCATCACATGCATAAATGCTGGTTATTTCGAATCTTTAAATGTCCTCTAGAATGTGAATTTTTAAAGAATCTATATACAAGTCCTATAAAGACCCACTGCATACAGTTTTAATAATGTAAGCAAAATTAGAGCACTGAAAAAGAACTTTCACATAGAATGAACACATGAATGAATTTTAGCATTTGTGAAGGTATTGATTGGACTACTAACCAAGTACCTCTCATGCTATGGTCTTGTCCAAATCATCGTTATTTTGTTTTTGGTTATGCACCGTAATCTTTAGAAGCTCCACAGTGTGAAACTCCTGGTTCTTTAATTTCTTGGTTTTCTAATGTATTATTTCAGTTTTTCAACAACTGCTTTGTTACAAATTTTCACCAAGATGATTTGCGTTATGAAAATGTGAGCTAATCATTCTCGTTTTGCCATAAATTATTGATTTTGAATCTTATTTGTGGGTTGTTGTTTTGTTTTGTTTTTTAACTGAATGGTTTTTGATGAACAGCAGTGAAAAGGATCTAGACTATGTGCCGTCAGAGGCTGGGAAATAATAAATGGTGCCTTTTTCTTTTCTTTTTTTTTTTTCTTTTTCAAGGCCCAATTTACCCGAATTCACCCGGCTGAATTTCCAGAATTCATGTTACTTTGGGACAGGAAATTAAACTTGTCTGATCAGCATTTTAATGTTATTACTGTGTGTGTGTTTGGGAAATATACACAGAGATGAAACGGAGATAAAAGAGGAACTGGAAATTCATGAGTCCTATTTTTTTATTGTGTAAGGATACAGTAAAGTACAGTAAATAAGACTGGGAATCTCTCAGTAACATGATCTGAGACTATGCCACAGAAACGGTGCTGATAACAGTAAAAAATAATGAGATTTTCTGTAATACAGCATTAGTATTTAATCCTGAGAAACATGAATCTTACTTGGGTAACTTAATTGCTTTTTAAAGCTTTTGCATATTAACAAAGCTTTAATACAATACTCTAATTCTGTTCTCTGAAACTGAAAGGGGTTCATTAGTAACTGTCATGTTCACACTATCGAAACAACTGCAAACTACAAGTTATTGAATAGCAGTAATTTATTATTATGCCATCAAGGAGGTAATATGTGCTGTGTAAGGTTTAAGTCTATTATAAGAATATATGATGAAACTGTAAAGCCCCATTAAATGTTTCCTTATGTCCTTTATGATTCAGTTGACATCCTTATGTAAGAAAACAGCTGTCAAATAGGGCATGAGATGGCCACAAAAGTGTTATTTAGATAAAGTAATCATACAAAAACTGAAAAATAGTATCTATTACGTTGGCCTATTTGTGAGTGGTACCACAGAAAATATCCATAGACACAACAAGAACAATACGGTGTATATGAAAAGAAATAGTTGTGATATGGCCAGTGTGTATTAGATCAGTGCTCCAATTTTTTTTTTTACATTTATTTTCAACGTTGTTAGTAAATGCTTAGGTGCTTCTCAGAGTGTTAAGACTTTTTATTGCTCTTATAATATAATATAATATAATTAATATAATGATAATGTATGATTACATTTTATACAGATCAGTTACTATAAATCAAGTGCTCCAAAAACTTTTTTTTACACTTATTTTCAACGTTGTCAGTTAATGCTTAGGTGCTTCTCGGAGTGTTAAGACTTTTTATTGCTATATTGCTAATATAATATAATATAATATAATATAATTAATATAATATAATATAATATAATACAATTAATATAATATAATATAATATAATATAATATAATTAATATAATATAATATAATATAATATAATATAATTAATATAATATAATATAATATAATATAATATAATATAATATAATATAATATAATATAATATAATAGGAAACACTTTTCTTTTCGTAAGCTGTACCGAATACAAGAATCGTGTAAAAATGCTATAATACACAAGAACCTCTCTCTGCTTGCTCACTGATCTCGAGTCAGTGTACGGCAGCGTCACAGCGCCCTCTGATGGCGACAGGCGCGTAGCGCTCCGGCAGGAACTGATTCAGCAGCGGCGCGTTTACGCTTTTGAGTCACTCCAGCGCTGCCGACTGTCGGGATGTGACCCCGGAACAGGACGCCTCCTTATACACAACACAGCTCTCAAATACAACAAAAACGACAGAATCCTGGACCAGGAGAGGTAAGGCATCAAAGCGAAGGTGTTTGAGTGTTTACGCCCCAAAACGAGGCGCGAGTTGAAGCGGTTTTGCTGTTTTCTGTTGCTAGCGAGCTAATGTGTGTATATGTGAATGGGAATTGTGGGAACTTCATTCAGGGCTTTGTTACAGCCCCACTGTCCGGTTTGCCTATTAAAACACCCCCTGTATCTTACACACACTAACTTTTCTCCTTTAAACGCCATAGTCATACATAAAAGAGAGTCTGTTTGACTGACATTCTTCATTTTAAAGATATATGAAAGATATGTGCGCGCGTTTTGCCACAGGAAGAGAGAAGGAGACTGGAGTGATTCCAGTCCGCTAACTGTCTGCTGTAGTTCTTCAGTGTTAGACGGTTACTTTATACGCTTAAAATCGAATTGTAATCTCATTTGCATATTAATGACGTCGTTTATTATCTATACACGTTGTAATGTTTACATTCACCGCTTTCAGCCGTCTTTCAGCTGATGAATCTGCTGCTGTGAATGCGCAGATATGTTAGAATGTTCATTGTGATTGCAGGTTTATATCCTTGGTTTAATGTTTTTAATGAGAAAATGAAGGGAAAAATGGCAACACTTTTATGCTGAGTTCTTGTGTTTGCTTGCATCTGTTTAATATTTAGAGTCTCAGTTCAGAAAGAATCTCAGTCACTTGTGCCACATTATCATGTCTTAGTGGCAATGATAGTCTATTTTTAGTCTCTCCACACCCTAAACTCATTGTGAATACAGAATACATCTGTCAGCTGCAGTGTGGCTCACATTCGGCTATGAAACTGGCAGTCTGCCTTTAGTGGGCACTTGAACTACGCCAGGCTTCGAGAGCTGACGGGACAGGGCAGGGCAGGGCCAGCTACTTGTGAACTTGGAAGTGAAACTGTTTTTCTTCAGTCTTCACATTCTCCTGAGGGATTCTGGCTCTTTGAATTCGAGAGAGATGTTTCCCCTCCTCTATGGCAGGGGGGCAGGTGCGGCTCATGGACCGCTCAACCTCTGCGTCCCGAAGGGAGATCATCAGCTGCCTTTGAGCTACAAGCTTAGGCATGGACTCAGACCTCCTGCCAAGCCAAGCTTCAACACATTTTTTGTTGTTGTTGGGGAGCCCAGCCCCCCGGTGTCGCCTGGCATCCCCCTACCCCCTCTCTTTTCTGTCCGTCAGACACAACACAGGCTGGGTTTATGCCTTACAGGCCTGCTCCTACATGATCAAGGCCAGAATCCAGGCTTAAATCAGCCTCGTTTGCTGCAAATGTGCCTTCTTTCTGCTGCAATTAGCAAAATCCTTTTTGGCTCACTTAAGTTTTCATTTATCGACTTTCTTTGACTTTGAAGACAAACCCTTCCATTTACATATTAACAGTTAGACCTTTTTTTGTTTGCTTTAAAACATTTTATATTAGTATATATTAATTGCAGTTATGAATGGTTTAAATCCTCAATCCCAGACAAATTAGCCACATTTTATGAGGACAGGCCTGACTTTCGACGTTGAAATATAGCGTTTGAGCCCATTTAGTCGAAGTTTTCCTAAATCATGTTATGGAGAGAATTGTCTTGTCATTTCACGTAGCTGTATATTTCAGACAGCCGGAGCAGCAGTAGTCCCAAAGGGAGCTTCCCACTGCAGTGGATTTTGTATTGTGATTCATGACAAGCTCTCTGGTGCATAACAACCATCTTGTGAAACACTTATTCTAGACGGATTTGAATACCGAAATGGTGTATTGACAAAATAAGCCTTAGAAAGCTTCAGTGATGTTTAAACCACTTCAAACCTTGTCATAAAAAGTTAATTCTGATTGACTCAAAGGGTTAGTTCACCCCAAAATGAAATTCATTTACTCATTCTCAAGTTTTTCCAAATTTGTATGAATTGCTTTCTTCTCCTGAACACAACAGTTGATGGGCCCAATTGACTTCCATAGTATCCCATCAACTGTTTGGTTACCAATTTTCTTCAAAGTATCTAATTCTGTGTTCAGCAGAAGAAAGAAATTCATACAGGTTTGGAAGAACTTGAGGGTGAGTAAATGACAGAATAGTCGTGGCCTAATGGTGAGGGAGTCGGGCTTGTAAACTGAAGGTTGCTGGTTCGATTCCCACGCTGGCAGGAATTGAAGGTGGGGATTGTGAATGAACGGCACTCTCTCCACCTTCGATACAATGACTAAGGTGTCATTGAGCAAGTCACGAAACCCCTAATTGCTCCCCTTGTAAGTCGCTTTGGATAAACGCGTCTGCCAAATGAATAAAATGTAAAATGTAATGCAAATTGAATAAAGGTTTAATTTTTGACTTAAACTGTGTATTGAGCTGAAATTCCGAAATGTCATTTCTAGAATGTTCTGATTTGCTTTTTGACTCTTTAGAATTTTATTGTTTAGAAAATCGTGCAAGGAAGTGTAATGGTGAAATTATAATTTATTTTTTGTATTGATTTTGAATATTCAGGGATTGCATTGGATTTCTGGCTAATGCATTGCTAACAAGTCATGACCTAGTTATCAGTCATCTGGCTACCTCATCTCTATTGTTGTCAAATACAGTAGCTATTGTTTCCGCACTGTAAATGTGAACGGATAGTTTCCCATCATATCTCAACATAGCACAAAAACAACTCAAGCAAGACTCCAAATGAAGTCTGTATTTTGGTTCTATTATATTGGCAAAACATTGTAATTACACCATATTTTATGCTAAAATCACCCCTATAGGTCTTTTATTTCATTAGTTTATTCAAAGTAGACTGGAAAGTCAAGGGGGAATAAGGTCATTCAGGACATGTCTGGATGCAATTATAATCTGACTTGCTGGATGCTGATGCGTCCGGTTAGTTTTTGGTCATGTAGATGGATTTCAGTTTAGTCAAGTGTTGGTGGTTGAGAGCCATAAAACAGATCTTGCTCTCCTGCTTCACAATTCCTGCAAACAAAACTGAAAAAATGTTGCTGGTCAGGATTACATGTTCACTGACAGAAGTTCAATTAGTCTTGGGGCTTGGCAGTTGGTCCCATCCAATAATTCTTCAAGACAGCATTGCTGGATTTCACTGACAGGCAATGGTTATGTAACATCTTAAGATCCATAGAAAAACCCACTGTGGACCGGGATTGGTATACCATGGAAAACCATTTGTGCCAATTGTGTTTTATATATTTTTTTAAATTTCCATTTTGAAGCAAGTTATGCGTTGAAACTTAAATGTTTTGAGGGCATATTCACTGAATTAGTTGGTCACTGGTCAATTAACTGGTCAATAGAAGGATTTTGATTGCTTTTCATACATTTCAAGGCTAAAAGCATGTAGACCCAAACACCATAACATCATTTCTAAACCATGGGCATTTGTGAAGGGTTTGGTCCTCCCATATCTTCCACTCTTCTGGGAAGTCTTTCCATTAGATGTTGGAACACTGCTGCAGGGAATTGCTCTCATTTCAAGACGAGCATCAATGATGTTTGGCATACTGCTTTTTGCATACTATACAGTAGGGAATTGTGCATATTTCTAAATTTCATATACTGACCTAATGGAATAGATGTTTCTTCAGAATTAATTTCCGATGCATGATTTCTGTCACATGTTGAAACAATTGAGGAATCTTTCTCTGCAAGCAGTTTGTGAGGATTCAAATGACTTGATGAGTCTATAAATAGAACTGCTATCTGGATTGTGGATCTCCTTCCAGAGCTTCTGCACCTTCCCTACATGGGTAATGGCAGGAGTCACTGATGAACAGATCTTTTGCAGTATCGTTGCTTTGACTCGATGTTATGACCTTGCACCAGATAACTCCCAGTGACCAAACAAAGACTAAATCACTGACTTGATCTGCTTTTAAACAAGCTTTTTATGTTGTGATTTGAATTCAGCCTCAATTAAACTGTGGGAAACCAAATGACACTAACTTGAGCCTCAGTGCAGCCTGGATTATGACTGAACCAGAGGATAGGTGTTCTATATTTAGCTGACTGCCCAAATGACCCATCGTCACATGATTTGACATCTTCCACTGTGAAATCAGGCAAAGTCTAAAATGACATCTGGTGGCAATAAAACTGATTAGATTCATGTTTTTGCTTGGATTCTTTTGTGAAAAAAAAAATAGATTTAAGTAGCTTGTTGCAGAGTGTGGAATAAGGAGAGATGAGTGTACATTTTTGGATGTTTTTTTAACTTTTTATTAATATTATATTAATGATTATATTATTATGTCTTCTAGGGATAGGCCTATCTTATAGGAATTGCGTAGGAAATTCTATATTTAAATTTAAATCCTTTTGGGGTTTTTTTTAACCAGGTTTAAAAAGTGCTAAACAGTTATCCATTTTTTCTGCTGTATGTTATGTTTTGATGTCTGATTTCACTTAAAGCAGAGTTTCCCAAACAGGGGTTTGTGATTACTGTGATAAAAATGCCAGCGCTTCATAATATATTTGTAATTATTTTATTTTATTTTATTTTGTTATTTATATTTTATACATTTATTAAATATTATTGCTTTTATGAGTATTTGATTAATGTAATAAATTGTATTACTCGAGTTTGCCAAGATCATAGCCTTTGATGCTGATATTGTGTGAAATGATAAATGAATAAATAAATAAATTATATGTTTAATCAAATGTAATGCGAATAATAAAAACAGACATATTCAACATGAAAAGATGTTGTAAATATTTTATATCCTGGGTAAATAATTTAGGACACAGTTTTAGGAACCCCTGGCTAAAGCATGTAAATTTTTAGATTGTAGCTTCATTGCGAACACTGTTTATTTTTAAAGCTACAGACAGAACATTATAGGTCAATAATAGTCATTTTTTGCCTTCTGTAAGTATGTATTTATTTAGTCAGATTTCCAATCAATCATTTATAAAGCACTTTAAAAACTGAAAAAGCTTACCAAAGTGCTGTACAAGAAAACATTTTAACAGAACATTTCATACACAAAAATAATAATAATAATGATAATAAATACATAAGTGAAAACATATAAAACTGTGAACAAATAGATCTTAAGACGTGATTTGAACATCTGTACAGAAGTTGAAGAACACACAGAAAAAGGAAGATCATTCCATAGTCTAGGAGCCACAACTGAAAATGCACAATCACCTCTACACTCAAGACTCTGGAGCTTGTACACTTAAGACTCTACACTTCTACTCTGGAGTCAAACCATGGATGGCTTTAAAGTGAATAACAGTATTTTTAACTCGGTTTATTGTTTAATTGGTAGCCAGTGGAGAGAGTCCAAAGTTGTAGTTATATGGTCAGTGCTGTGGCACATCTTGTGCTGTGGCATGGCCTGATTATCAAAGGATTTTTGATAATGAATTCTTCACTTTGTCATCCTCATATTTTATGAAATCTGCAGATTTGCAAAACACCTGCTCCAGAGCTGGGGTATGCTACAGATCTACAGTCCTGAAAGATTGTGGGGCATTTTTTAGAATTTTATACTCTTAGTCTTGGAAGGGTGAAGTAATGGTGTTTTCATGCACAGGCTTTTCTTGGGTGTTTGCAGCAGAGTTGAGCTGCAGTGAGTCTGCCTGCTGTCTGGCCTGTCTCATCTCCAGCAGGAAGGACAGTCATGATCAAAAGCGAGAGAGGGAGAGCGAACCGTCTCCCCCCTGAAGGTGTGCCTGGTGTCACAGAGCTGCTGAGCTGACGCTCCGGTCCCTCTCGTGTCTTTCATCTGCGAGCACTCCTCATCCCCCCACGGCTGCCAGCGAGACGCAGCAGAATAAAGTGCATGCTTTATTGAATATGAAGCCCTTTTGATGGCACGGCCCTTTGGTGACTGATGAGTCTGTGACTGTAGAGGAAATCTGGGTTAGTTATTTTGCCAGCGTCACCCGTTTCTATACCACTTTCTGCCTTTATTGCTTTCCCGGCTTACATTTAATTGCCTTCAGAAATTTAAGATGTTAACATGCCAGATTGGCCATGGGGAGGTAGTGTCATTCTTAAAGTCAAGGCCAGACAAATGTATCCGTCGTGCAGTGGAGGGTTGGAGCCAGCTTTTCAATTAAATATAGGCTAACCCCACATCAAACACGCTGTCAACATGTATTAGAGGCTCTTTGTGCTGATAAGAGGGCGTGAGACATCACAGGCTGGATCTCGCCAAAGGATTCAATCTGACAGATTCACAAAACCCCCAAATATATTTGATGTCATTCATTTTGCTGTATTATGAGTGCTGGTCTGTGACCCCCCCCCCCCCCCCACACACACACACACACACACACCACAGACTGTCTCTTTGTTTATTGTGTTGTAATGCTGTTTCTGGAAAATAACATTTGTTGCGCATAAGCTTGTGGCTTTCTTCTGTGATTCTTCTTCTGTTTTTTTGTTTTTTTTTCACCTCAAGGTCCTTAAAATTGTTTCACACTGAGTGTAAGTTTGAAAATAGGTCATTAGGAAGTGAGCAAGATGAGGGAGCACTGTTAGATCTTCCATTAAATATGCATGAGGGCCATTTATGATGCTGTCAACCTGCTCCATGATCTGAAGTGTTTTCAGACTTCAGACACTGTCATTCTCCTAATTAGAAGCTTTCTGCTTTCTGCAAAGGTTATGATGGGTTAGATTTTTAAGCCAAGTATGTATGCTAGTTTGTACAGGTTGTAATGGCTTTTCTTCTCTATAATTTGTTTAGTTTAAATAAATGTTATGGAAATGTTCATTGCAGTTCAGGTCTAATTCACATTTTTAGGCCTTTGTGCATCTTTTTATTTTGTATGAAACTCAAGTAGGAATGTATTCATCTCACGAGTTCTGAAAATAAAATTTGAGAGATAAATTATTGAATGCTCTCTTGCTCTGTGTGCGGTTGCTCAGCAGTGCGTCGGGAGCAGGGGGGATGAACCGAGAGGAAGCCCCTGGCAAGTCTCCTGAGGAGATGTACATCCAGCAGAAGGTGCGGGTGCTGCTCATGCTCAAGAAAATGGGATCAAATGTAAGTGTCAGACCAGTGAGAAGAAGACATCTGATGTGCTTTAAAGACGACATGAAATGGCATTCGTTTTAACATAAGTAATGTGACATTTCTGAGTGAAACAATGTTCTGTGAGAAATAATGAGAGCAGGACATGATTGATTCTGTGTGTTACATTCAGAGCTGGTTAGATTACTTAATAATTGTAATCAGTTACTGATTCCAAATTACCCAACTCCTTGCATGTTCTGCAAGACTCCCCTTTCTATTAAACAATTTCTGTTGGACTGTCCCGATTTAAATGCATGTAGAACGCTCTTTTATCAAGTTAGTTCATTTAAGGACTTTGCCTGAAAAATCCCTTTTAGAATTTTTATCTTGCGTTAATTTAAAAAATCTTGTATAATATTACTTGCTGTGTTTGTTTGTTAGTTTTTATCGTATTTATGTGATATTTGTATTTTTGTAATTGAGTTTTTACCATGAAAATGGCCTCAGATGCTAACATGGCATTAAATAAAATTATACTACTACTGATTCCAAATTACATGACAAAAATTGTAATTAGCAATGTATTCAAGATTACTCGTTTTAAGTTATTTGACTACTACTTTTTAGAATACTTTTGACCTAACTCGTTTATCACATTGATTTGAATAATCTTGTACCATATTGATTTAAAAATGCAAAGAGAAAGAAAATGTATTCCATTCTTTGTCATCATCAACATGAAGTATATTAAATATTACATTATGTCAAGGTTTCCCAGACTGGGGCTTGTGAGTGAAAACTGTTAAGTGATTAAATCATGATTAATAAATATAATAAATCAATAATTTTTCAAATAAAATCAACAAAAATAAGACATTTAATAAAAATATAAAAAAATGTTTACCTGTAATGTGACCATTAACTGACATCAGAGAACCGTGATTTTTTATTTTTTTTTAATTATTATTGTCTTAATTTTATTATTGCACTAATTTATTAAAGTTTGACTAAAAAACATTGCATGTTTTAATGTGTTTGCCTTTCAGATATGGTAATACATGGTTAAATGACTCACTGAGTGATGATTCAAATAATAATTTGTGTTTGTCAGGAACTGATTAAATATGCAGTGTTGTGAAAACACTTCTTAAAAGTTAAATGATTACTCTAAATGCAGCGAATAAATGCTGTGGGTCTCAGTTTTCAGTCATACAATAGTCACATGACTAGTGGTTGATCAGTGTGAGCAGTTCAAACCTGGAAGACCTTCCGAACATATAGAAGCAGTAGACTTTTATAGAAAAGAACATTTAAAATATAAAAAAGTAGAATCAATGGATAATGAATATTTTACTTCCATTGTGAGAATAACACGTAATCAATAGAAAAGTAACTGTAGTCTGATTAAAAGTATTTTTAAATGTAATATAATCGAATTACAAATACTTAATTTGTAATACTTAAGGACTGATTACATTACATTAAATCATTAACAAATATGTTATTGTTTAATATTATTTTCCCCCCAACTGCACAACCCTATTGAAAGACTGACTATGAACTTTTGTTTTATTTATTTATTTATTTATTTATTTATTTATTTATTTTATAGTGTAACTTGAACTGATTGATTAATAATGCATAATAAACTGATTATTGTTTGGACATTTGTTTACTTTAAAATATAGAAACCAGCTATTGTCTTGAATCTGGTGATTATTTCATTTTTTTTTATTTTTTTTTTTGTTCAACTGATTTAGCATATGACAGTTTAGTGGCATTTTAAAACCTCTGAATAGTTCTTAACTGGACACTGGCATGGGCTTTCATTGTCATATGTGAATTTATTTATTTTTGTCTCCACCCTTACAGCTGACACCAAACGAGGAGGCTTTTCTGCGGAATTATGCAGGTGTGGTGCATAGCCAGATGAGTCAGTTGCCACAGCACCCTATTGACCAGGGTAAGTCAACATTTACAACCTGAACACTGCAGACCAAACCACCCATGACATCACACCTCCACCCGTTACCACTAACACTCTTTATTTACTGAGGTCTTTCCTGATTGTTTAGCTCAACATTTGAAACTCTGTCATAAAAACTTTATAAATGTGACACATATAAGCTGATTCGAGTCAAGAGTGCATATATTAGATTTAACCGATCTCTTTGCAAGTTTTGTTTATATTGGGAGACAATGTTGTGCTGTAGCTTGTTCCACAAGGGGGCGCTAGCACAACATAAATATTTCAAGTTGGCAGTTTGAATGCTACATATATTGTAAGGTATTTTCCTATGTTTTTAACTCAGATGATCAGTTGATCTAAAGGTCAAAAGTGAATTAACTTCACTTAGTTGCATCATATGCTATAGTGGGAATGACACTTGTGATGTCTTACTAAGATGCATTAACTGAGTTCCTTGTCATAGAGTTGACATGCTCTGTGAAATGTGATGTGTTTTTGACAGGGTAAAAATGTTAATGTTGTAAATTACATTAACATAGTGCATAAGAGAGTGGAGCACACATTTTGTTTTCATTAAATATGCATATAAGGCTGGTTGTAAAGTGCTCTTTTTGGAAGGATCTTGATAAATAATGCAATAGCCCAAGAAAGATGGATATAAATGCGTGTTGCACATCTGGGATTTTTCTTGCTCAAAATCCTTTCTGAGCAGATCTTTGTGTGTGTTAGCTGCAACATTATAAAATCTTCCACCGCTGATGAGCCAACATTTTGATTGGTGGTTTTAAGATGTTCTAATGTGATGTTTCTAGAATAAGAAATGGAAACGGCAGCCCTAAGATGAAAGCGATCTCTGTCTATCAAGTGCAGTCTAATGAGGCAGAGATGAAAGGGAGAACACACTTAATGAACAACACACAATGAAGAACAACAACCTTTGTTTAATTCGCAGATGAGGGTCATCAGGAATATGTTAAGGGAGCTACGCCAACATTAGTCCGTTGCTATTAGGAGAAACTATGACATCTCATTCTCTGGCATAAGATCTGTGTCAACACTTAAATAAAGCATGTGATAAAAATGTTAGAAGTCTGCTGAGGTGAATTGGAATGTGTTTAGTAGTAGTCACTTATTTTAGTTCAAATTAAATGGATAATATAAGATCTCAACACAGCTATTTTAGGATTTGTCTAATAGATCTTATTCAGGGCAAAGCAATCTTTGATTTTTACAGGAAAGAAAGCAAGGCTCTGAGGGATAGACATAAATCTCTTCTGTGGGTTGTATTGTTATTTAATGTGTTTTTGTATTGTAATTCTGACGAAACACTGCAAAAATATCTTTCCAAGAAGTTTCAGTAGACAAAACTCTAGACAACATGAGCTGTGGAAAATCAAGTGATCTAGGAGCTTTATACAGCAGATGCCATTGAAATCACGAAAAGTCTATCCCTCACAGCCTCACTTTCATACCTGTCATGGCATTTCCCTGAATAAGGTCTATGTAATATTGGTGAAAATTGATGGCATTTTAGATCTACACAGGATAATGCTTCCTCTTTCACATTAGGCAAAATAGTGCCGCATCTCAAGGGACTATACCACAGTTGGATGAATTATTTACGTATCCAGCTGTCTCAGAGGAACCCGTGTTTGCGTCCAACACCTCGGAAAATGAGTCACCCAGTGACTAGTATAGCTTTGCACATTTGCTTCTCATAATGCTTACAAAAAAGAAAGAAAGGTGCAATATGGCTTCATATTCAAGTGTTAATGATCTGTAAGCCTCTCACACTCTAAAAACACTGGGTTAAAAATAACCCAAGTTGGGACAAAAATGGACAAACCCAGTGATTGGGTTAAATTTGACCCAACTGGCTGGGTATATTTGTTAACTCAACCATTGTTTAAAAAATGACTACATTGCTTGCTTAAAATGAACCCAGAATTGTTTGGAAATTAACATTTTATTAATGTTTAATAAATTATCATTTATTAATAAGTTATACAAAACATGTGAATAACAATTTAATAATTAAATGATAAACATTTATTAAATTGCTTATTAATAAATTTTCGCCTTTTGATTATTATTGTTGCTTCTAGAAATTATGTGTCTGATTTTTAATTTCCAACCAATTTTGGCTTCATTTTAAGACTATTTAAGATTATTTAACTTAAACTATAGTTGAGTTAAATAAAACTGCCCAGGAGGCTGGGTCAGAACAACCCAATCGCTGGGTTTGTCCATTTTCAACCCAACTAGGGTTATTTTAACCAAGCTTTTTAGAGTGCAGATTTCTGGGATAAATTAAAGGGCTGCTCTCTGTACACTTAAGAACCATATAAGGATGGGAGTTCATTAGCGTTGGGCACAGTAACACATTTGTGTGCAGACAAACACATACTCAATAGACGCAGTCTATAGACTCGGACCACTGAGGCTGACCATTTCACTTTATCAATGGCTATTGTTCTCACTTGTGAATAAACACTTGTGTGTTGAATTTTTTTTTTTCCCCCTCTCTTTTGGCATGATCATGCTATTGTGAATACTGTCAGTTTTGATCAATTATTTTTCCCAAGATGGACAGATTTGATTGATTATCTGACCATGAAGGTGAGATCCACTCCAAATATAACACAAATCCTTGTGTGTACGCTCTTTTGACTACCCAGAACACCTTAGGCACCGCATAGCACCCAAGAATTGTGACAGCGAGTTTTGCACGTTACCTGCACAACTGATTTTCTTCGGTTGTGTACAGATCTGGTATATTTACTCCTTCAGATGTTCCAAACCTGCCACTTTCCCTGTTTACTAGTCTACGGATTAAACAAATTTGCATTTGGGGCCATCTAATTGGCTAATTACCATAGACGCATATTCTAAATTTTGTAATGCAGTTTTAATCAAGTTTAAGGCCTTGAAGTTTAGAGGATGAAACTGGATGGTGGTGTCTGGGGGAGGATGATGGGCGTAGGAGAACTTTGAGAGTTCAGACAGCTCAAAGCTTCATACCATGCCAAGCAGACTCATTAACAGGCCTGAAGAAATAGATGCAGCTAAGATGAAATGATCAGGCAACTTTTTATTTATTCGATAATTAGGCAAAATATGTGCATTTGTGGGGGGTGGGGGTGGGTATTTATTTTTATGTACAATTATAAAATAAATATAAAACCCACAACTGAGATATATAAGCGTTAGTGGCTGGTCCGTCTCTGACTGATCCTCATCATTGGCTGAAAGCCGACGATGAGGCTGTGAGAGAGCCTACCGCCCCCTTTATGGATGCCTTGGGAACTGAACTACAGAGTGAGTACAGTAAGCAGTTTCCATGGCGATGGAACGAGTGTCGAGTGGGGTGTACAAGGGCTTCGTGGTGGTGTGTGAATGAGGGAGAGGAACGGGCCTCATTAGGGGACCTTCAGTCAAGCCGAATTGTTAATTACAGATGGATGGTGTGAGAACATCACACTCTCTCATTTGGCCCTGTCTGTGTGACACAGCGTTTGAAAGTATGCTGCTCTTTTACGTCCTCCTTTACAAGCTTTCATTGTCTTTGTTGTGTAAGTGCCTGCCCTTTTTAAAGAAGAGTTCAAAGCTATGCATTAGTTAGTTGTGTATTATCCATCTTGTAGACTGACACAGCCAAGTCAACAGTCTTTTGTCTTGTGTCTGCTGGTATAATCCTCAGACAGTATAATCCCAGACTGCACTCCATCAGAGGACTGATGCGACACAGAGAGCACTCTTAAGACCCTTTATCACCAAACAAATGAGTCATTCCCCAAACCACACAGAAAACATCATTTCCTCAAACTGTGTACAAACTAGAAGCCACTTTTTTATCATATATATATATATATATATATATATATATATATATATATATGCACACATTTCATATCACATATATATACATTTGTTACATGTCTAAAATTAATGAGAGCAACAAAACGCATAAAGGTTTACACTAATAATTTCCTCTCAGGCGCTGGTAATTTAAGCCTAGCCTAAATTTGTCAATTTTTGTTCATTGTAAATTGTTTTGTTTGCCAGCTGTGTTTTTAAGTGGTCCACTATCACAGCATAATAATGTTATTAAACAGCCCTGTCGCTGTCCTGCTGTTCACATCATTATCCTCTTCCGGTGAAGCAGATTGTGACCCATTTCTAATTGCAGTAGTAATAGTCTAAATGTCTATTTCCCCCGATAAGCAAACTAATGAGCCACAGAGCCTGCTTTAAAGAAATTTCACTGGCATGTGGAAGGGAGAAAGTAAAATTGAGGGTATATTGTATTAATGTATTCATATTTTATTCATTAGTATTATATATATTTATATAATAAATTACTCTCCATGGAGGGACAGAAAGCGCTCATTAAAAATATCTTCATTTGTGTGTGTGTGTGTGTGTGTGTGTGTGTGTGTGTGTGTGTGTGTGTATGTATATGTATATGCGTCCGTGTGTGTGTGTATATATATATATATATATATGAGCAATATCACACGAGTAGCCGTACTGATACACAGCCATATGACACGGCTACGGGTGTGATATTGCATTTATACAACAGCAGTTTGACGGCATGAGTGTGTAAATAAATGAGAAATGACAACGGAGTTTCTTGAAAACCCTCTTTTGTGCAGAACTAATTCCTTCCGCCATGAATTCAAATCTCAGGTTGACAATTTGACCAAACTTCCATTACTAATTCTAAAATGTCACTTTAGAACTAGTAATGTAGGAATGTTGAGTCCCGAGAGAGAAGAGAGAGAGATCCCCTAAGCGAGCAATATCTGTGTCTGATACATAATATTATAATATGTCCGATGTCCATAATATTATATCCATTATAGAAATCCATTTGAATGTCTGCTGAGGAAAGCGATCTTTGTACTTTTCCTTTTTACAGTTAATAACCGCGCTAAAACAACGTCTTTTGTTTACAGAAGTCCCTTGCAACTAACTCGTATGTAACTTTCACCCAATCCATATTACGCACTAATGAACCATTTTTCAATTCCAAGTACAACATATTATTTATATAAAATAATATTAATTGAATAATAATTTAATTTAAATGAACAATAGCCATTATAGATGACAATAAGAAATAAACACAATTGTTCAATTTAGTCAAACGTACAAAAGGAGTTCTCTACAGGATGTAAGTTAAATATAGCTTTAATATTAAATTATTCAATTTAACATAGCCCAATTCCATTTGCTCTGGAACAAGTAATTAATTAATAAGATTGCCTGTTTTTATTTACCTAAAATGAATCATATCTCATGTTTAACCACTTTAATATTGTGTGTGTGTGTGTGTGTGTGTGTGTGTGTGTTACTAAAGCTAATCAATGTAATAGACGATTATGCCCTCATAGATCTCTAGCACTGAAATGTCTGGGATCGTGAGTCACTTTTTGGCTAGTTTGGTTGGTGTAGATGTAAAAGTGTCTTGCGTGATCCACACAGAAGGGTGTGGGGGTGTATGTGTGGTTGTGTCAGTCCCACACACTCACTACTCATGATCTATCACTGATGGCCATGTTTAACCACACTTCCTGAAATGGCCAGCAATACCTGCTATCGCAGCTTCTCAGCCCTGATGTGAATGCCATTATCTTTGAATCAGAAGAGTGCCCTGTCTGGTTTCAATATTATATTGCTATAATCGGATGACTCATAAGTGACAGACTTACTATAGCTGTTAAACAGGGAAGATTTTGGAAATGACCTCATATCATACTGTGACTTTGAGGGACTTTCATGTAATTTCTCAGTGTTTAATGCCATTGTAGAAATAGATATACTTCATAATTTTTAATTTAAGTTTTTCCTGTTTCATATTTAGTGTAGCCTATTTTGTTTTCCCTGAGTAATCATTTTTAGGTTTGGTTTAATTTATTTTTAGTATTATTTTTAGTTACTTTTAATTTATGTCGTTTTTGTTTTAATTTTTTTACATTGAGAAGTAACCCACACCATATAACAGCTTTTATTCATTTATTATTAGCATCATTATCAATTTACTGAGTTATTTATTTTTTTTTTCATTTCTATTTGTGTAAAAACCACGCACCATAAAGTCACGTTCATAAAATTAGAGCGTGTTCTACACATTTAGTCTAATGAAGCTGCTCAGTATCATAGACTACAGGTGTTTCGTGAAATGATTATGGATTACGGTGAGTGTATTCCTCCAGGGTTGTGGTTAGAGGTTAAACAGGGCAGTATTGGAGAGAGAGGCAGTGATACGGGGAGGCAGACAGCTGCTGTTTGTTCATAGGTGTTTGCTGCCTGCCGGATTGTGATGCAATCTGATTCTGAGCTGTTGCTAGGCGACGACCCATGGGGGCTCTGACGTCCGCGGCGCATTGGCTTGTGTTCCTGTGACACAGCGGGCGTCGCAGGGAGTGGCGCGATCATAACGAAGGCAGGCGAAAGATGGAGAGGGACATTTTCATCCATCCTCCCTTCTGCCTAAATGCACTTTCAGTTTAACAGTGAGAATTTTGAGAGTAGTTGTTATAAAGCTTTGTCCTTGTCTCAACCCCTCCTCATCATGATCGGGCCGTTACGCAAGCGTTATGCAACTCTAAGATGATACAGGATCAAAGACATGCTGTTGATGCTTTAGTAGTCGCAATACTCAAGATCAGTCTCATTTTCATCATCAGTTTGGTTTTATTTGGTTTGCATCATATTTACTGTCTCTATAGTCTACAATTTACTTTTTTTTAGGTGGTGTGCCATTTGGATGTTAATGATTCCAACTTATTATTTTTTTTCTCATATTTCAGCTTATTTATATGAATTTCCCTGAAAAGTATAAACACTGATTCTATGATGCTATTAAAACATTGCTCCTTTTATATTGAGTTTTTGTTTTATTCTGCTGTAAGCTAAACCATCAGAAAGACTGAAATTAGACCCATTTTCAGTAGAATCAGATGGCATAGAGCCTGTGAACAGAGTGTGAACCTTCAGTGTTTAAGGTGCCAACGCTCTCATTTGAAGTTGTCTGGATGGAATTCACTCTCTGTATGCTAATGTTCCTGCTTTGTTTTGATCAGAAAGATGAAAAGTCATTGTTCTTACCATCCCTGCTTAATAAGACTGTTCTAAAGAGTATCTTCATTTGAGTGTTAAAGTTCTAGGCTAATAAACACATAAAACAGAATTAGAAGTTGTGGTTAAAAAGATCTTTGTTGATCTGTGATCCGTACAGACCAGGCCCAACGGTTTTACCGCCATAGAGTGAAATGTTATCATTTGCTTGTGTTTTGTCTTGATAGTTTACACATTCAGTAGATTTTAAACTATTCCTGTGCTGGAAGAGGCGACGGAGAATTTAGTTTGGTACTCGTGCGCCGTTATCTGTATTACAGCCGCGCGGACTCCAAATTGATTCCTCTCTCACATCTCCATGCACTTGGATGGAAACACACACAAAATATTATCTGAATACCTATCTCGACTAGTATTCTTGTAAACACAGTCGGTTATGTCTTAAGTGAACGTAAACAGTTGAGAAAGAAATCGAATGTGTATCATTATACATTCGATCATAACATTATTATATTGGATCCGTGGATGAGGTCTTAAAGTGACAGCATCCTATAAATACGTGCTTTTGACTGTCATTAATGTTAATCGAATAGCAAAACAAAGCTTTAACAAAGATTAATCTATATTAAATTTATACAGTGAACGTAGTGTTATTTAATAGAAAGCAAAGTTTTCCCCCAATGTCTTTTCTTCTTCTGATCCAATAAATTATTTGATCCTTGACTCATTGAGCGTAATATGATCTGAACCGTGAGTTTTGTGATCCGTTGAACCAATACTTAGAAAGCCTAGTCTAGTCTTATGGTCTTATAAAGCCTAGTTTTCAGTGCAATACTTTTTAGTATATTTTTCACTATAGTTAAGTTCGATAAAATATCCTTATAATGCCAAACTCTATTGGAAATTAAAGAACATCCCCAAAATACACAGACCTTCAGTAATATAAAAGGGCAGCTTTGATGTTGAATGCGTTTCTTCTGCTTTTTGACAGTTAGACAGAATATCTTAAAGTCCTGGAGAATGAAACTGGTCATTTTACATTGAGACAGTGGAGAATCTGATTTATGGGCTAGAGTACATGAAAGGCAGAGGAAATTAACATGCCGACATTCTGCTTTCTGCTCGTTTCAGCTAGGTCAGTCAAAACATTACTTTCCTTCAAAATGAAGAAAGAAAAAAAAAATCATAACTAAGACAATGGGTTGCCAAACATATAATACTGGACTACATCAGCACACTGTGGAGCAAACTACCTTTGACCTTCAGACGTCCACCTGACCTAAAATAATATGTCCAGAGCTTAAGTTTTGCTGTTTATTTACTTCTGTTTACACATTTGTGGTATTATTCATCTACGGACAGCTGGACCTACAAATCCTGTTTACCTGGTTTGCAGGGGTTTGTTTTCCATTCCTGGGCTGGATCGTTAATTCAGGATTGGAATTGATTAGAGCCTTCCCTTGCTGAGACTTAGCCCGAACCTGACTGAAATCACAAACGCTTCTTTAAACGCCCCGCAGACTTCCCGCAGTCTGCTGGTGACATTTTCATGTCTTTAGAGGACATCTCTTGCAGTGTTTGTTTTGGCTTACACACAGGTCTCTTTGCTCTCAGTCCCTGTATTTCAGATACGGACAGTTGTAGATTTGGTTTATAGAGGCTTTTAGCCGCATTTCTTATCAGTGTGGAACAGAAAATCCTAAGCAGTGGTTGGTAATGTGGTGTTGTGTGTCTCATGCCACATGACACAAAGTCAGATGTTGATTTGACCTTGACGTTAAGCCATTTATGTAAACACAAACTGAGGTCTATAGGTATCTGCTCTGTTTTCACTATGAATATGACTCTTATGAATGGACTCATTCTGATATACTGTGAACATCCATCCCCACAATTCTCCAGGGCAGAGATCAGGGCAGCTGGAGTATTTATGTGTGAAATATTGATTTGAGGTCAGTGGGGCCAGTGCTGTTAAAAGAAGGCTTTTCTTTACAACAGACTTTGTTTGAAATGATACTAACTTTCTATATGTACTGAATACATGATCCACACTACATTGACCAACAGAGCAAATTTTTTTTTTTGCAGTCAAGGAATACATTTTCAGCAGTTCATACGTTCTCTAGGACTTGAACCCATACTTGAATGCACTTGATTTGTTCGTCCATTTCTAGTGTGATGAATTAAAGGATTGGTTCACTTTCAAATGAAAATTACCCCAAGCTTTACTCACCCTCAAGCCATCCTAGAACTTATAGAATTGAGTAAACAACACTGTACTGTTCTCAAATGTTTTCCATTGCCTATTTTGTGCATATTTTACATACTATTTAAACAAAATGTTTGCAGTATTCAGTGTATACTGCACAGTATGCTTCCATTCAGAACAAAGCCCTAGATTGCTTCTGGAATGTTTGTTAGGCAGCCAGTTGTAAGGCATTGTCTGAGTTTACACACCACAGACTTTTTGCTCTGCAGCCATTATAATGATGTTTGCCGAGCTCACGTAATTTGCTATGTTGTGAAGATCACATTTTCTTTGCCTAATAAAGCTGTTGGGATAATAGTCTGGAGAGTGGCTGTATGCAGTGCTATTTGTGGATAGTTTTCAAATTAGTATTCTTCTCATAGCAATGCATTATTTAATTTTTGACTAAAAATGTCTTTATGTAGTTAATTTTATAATCATAATAAAAATGATAGTCTGTAAAATGTGTATAATTAAAAGTATGTATGAATGATACCGTTGTTTATTTTTTTGCATATAATCTGAATATGGAATAATAACAGGCCAGTTAGACCCGGTTATCATCTAATGCAAATCGTATCACTGGTTTTGATTGTTCTGTCATTTCACAGGAGCTGAGGACGTTGTGATGGCCTTCTCAAGATCAGAGACCGAGGACAGGAGACAGTGACCTCTCGCCTCGCCGAGTCACTACAGCTGAACACAACACAACACAACACTGTTGACTGATGGAGAAGGCGGAGCCTGAGACAGGAGAGGGGCGGGGCTCTGCTGCATGCCAGTTGCCCCACTTCCCTTCTCTTCCCCATTCCCCTCCTCTTCCTCACACTAACTGTTACACTATCGGGCCCTGTGGCCGCACTACCTGGTGACTTACAGCAAACCAGTCAGAAAGAGTCCTGGCGGGTAAATATTTGATTTGGGTTTTTTTTTTTTCTTTTTCTTTTTTTTTTTGAATCACGCTTCCGTAAAGTGGCGTTTTATATTTGTTCCCATGAGAGACTTAATGGACCAAGAGCTTCATTTGTCTGGTCAAACTATGAAAAAATATAAATCGCCTTATGGGTTGTTATTACAGACAATTTTCTTTTTTTGTGTGTGTAATGTAGTTTCTTGTTTTACTGTCTACAGGATCATGCAGGTAGATTTTTTTGTTTGTTTGTTTGTTTACTTTATTATTTTCAGGGTTTTTGATTGTTTAGTAGTTGTTCGCATCATAATTTCATCCAAATAACATTCATGTTGTTGTGGAGGATACCGAGGCCCGTACACAAGCACACACTCACAGAACGATGTACACAAATGACCTGATGTTCCATGATCTGTTTTTTCGATGTTTGGATTAATGTGAAATTTCATAGATTTTTTTTGTACAGAACGTGAGAAAAAAGTAGAAAAGTTGTGCCAACTGTGTTTTTATGTAAAATATTTCTAAAGGTATCTAATGAATGTCTTAGGTCCTTATTTATTTTTTCAATGTCTTAAAATGTAGACAAACACAACCCCCTTTTAAACTTCAATTCTGATTTGTAACGGCATATTTTTAATACGAATAACCACAAATTTACATGTCAAATGGAAATCTCAGCCTTAAGCGTCGTAACAGGATGTGCCGCGCTCGGACGCGAGTATGCGGCGCTGTATATTTGACTCTGATTCAGTGGTGCTAGTGAACACATTTTTAGTTATTTTAATTGAAGTCGAAGATGAATATGAGCTTGTGTTGATTCAGAGTACGCTAAACGTCCCACAACAACTTAATCATTGCAAACCAAACCCTTTCAGTTTGATTTTGTATTTTGGCCTCTGACCTTTTTGGTAACATTTCATGTTCAGTATTTAATGCGTGTTCATGTTTTGTTAACCTGCTTATTGTGTCTTAGTGTTTTGAAATGACGCATGCCTGCATTGTGATCTACGGTGTATATGTTCAAGTAGCTCTGTAATGGTCACGAGAGCCTCAATGTACACCCCTTTTTAATCTGTGGACGTAAGTCCTTTTATGGAAATGGCTTTTATAGTTCTCGCTAATATCAGCAATAAGTATGTGATTGAATGTGTTCAGTCATCAAGCCTACTTATCTGTGCGACAGCCGCATTATCTCACCAATGACAGGAACGTGCATCTGGTTGCTTTTAACTGTAAAATCCTTGTTTTGTCTATGCATTGTTTCTTAAGATCAGAATTATACAATGGTGTCTTACATGCACTCGTTTCAGGTTGGGTTTGTGGCCTTTCAGCTTTGCATCCATGTGAATGTCATTCTGGGTTCTTGTTTAATTCATTGACTTCATTGCATGTTGTCCCTACTCGCTTGAGCTGTTAAACTATTTAATGTGAACTGCTTTTTTAATTGTTTTAAAATTCAATTGAATGGGTGTTTTTTTTTTGTTTTTTTTTGTTTTTTTTGCCAAATGGCCGTCGACCTCGTCCCTTGACTTAAATGCGTCCAAATCCTATACCAACTGAACCATTAAAGGAGTTGAAAACTGCCTGTTGTATTGAACGTTTTTTCTTCCAGTGGCAATTACTCCTAAGTCTTAAAGTATGAAAGGCTGCGGTGTGTTTCGACCCTTCTGTCTGTGAGATAAGAACTAAGCTGGAGGAAGATCTCCATAATAAGGGCATATTTTGCTCCACTTTATGGAAGTCTCTGGAATCTGCTCTGGGATCTGATGAGATACCAGTACAAGAAACCTAAGCAAGAACACAATGGAATAAGGATAAGCAAAAAATGTTTACGTAAATACACATGCAGATTGTTATACAAGTTGATAAGTTTCTTTAAAACAAACTTGAATAAAACTGAATTGACCCTATTGTTCATGATGTCCACTAAATAAAATGTAATATGTAGTATTGCAAGATTCATCAATTGCATTTTTTAAATGTATTCTTGGATTTTTATTATTTGACAGGAACGATGACTGTTGCTGTTAAAAATGAAATTGTTTTAGTTTTTTTTTTTTTTTTTTTTAATCATTTTGGTACTCCCTTTTCAATAATTAAATGGTTAATCACTTTATCATTCAATTAATTTATTTAAAATTGGCATATAATTGGCCATAATTCTGGGAGTTCCTATTAGTCATATTATATAGAGACAATGAAACTGAAACACTGGCCAATATAGTGTTGGAGGATTCACGCCTTTATATGCGTGGCCTAGTGACCAATCTTCACTTTGCACGTTCCATCAGTAAGAGAATGAAGAGTATGAGTGTGAAGGTTTAATTGGCAGATAAAATATTGCAATCCACACAAATGTTCTTCAGGAACTCCACACAGTCAATATTCATGGTCGGGCTGCTAGACCTTTGGTCACTAGTGCCAGTGCCAAATGTCAGTTTCATTGGTGCCAGCAGTGCAAATCTTGGGCTGTAGACATAATGAAACACGTAGGCTTTTGTTCTCTGATGAGTCCACCTTCACTGTCTTGCCAACATCTGTGGGAGTTAACACTCAAACTGTTACGTGCCCAGAGTGAAGCACGGGGGTGGATCATTGATGGTTTGGACTGCAAAATCATGGCATTCCCTACTGTGCTTGATGGACGAGTCACTGCCAAGGACTATCAAACCATTCTGAAGGACCATGTGCAAGCACCTAATGGTTCAAACATTGTACCCTGAAGGGGGTGCTGTGTATCTGCATGATAATGCACCAATTCACACAGCAAGACTAGTGACAGGATGGTTTGATGAACATAAAAATAGGGTTGAACATCTCCCATGGCCTCCACAATCACCAGATATAATATTCTGAGCCACTTATTTGCTATTTTGGAGGAGCAATTCAGAAAATAATTTCTCCACCAGCGTCACATAGTGAGACCTGGCCACTGTTCTGGAAGAGAAATGGCCCAAAATCCCTCTGGCCACTGTGTAGGACTTGTGTCTGTCATTCCCAAGATGAATTGATTATGCAAAAGGAGCCATACACCATACTAATAAATGATTGTCGTCTGAAACCAGGTGTTTCAAGGTCGTTGGAAGTAGCCATCAGAAGATGGGTACACTGTGATCATAAAGGGATGGACATTATCAACAACAATACTCAGGTAGGCTGTGGCTTTTAAATAATGCTCAGTTGGTACTAAGGGGGCCAAATTGTGCCAAGAAAATCTCCCCCACACTATAACAGCACCACCAACAGCCTGAACCATTGATACAAGGCAGGATGGAGCCATGCTTTCAAGTTCTTTACACCAAATTCTGATGCTTCCATCTGAATGTCGCAGCAGAAATCGAGACTCATCAGACCAGGCAATGATTTTCCAATCTTCTATTGTTTTGGAGTCCGTGTGAATTGTAGCCTTGGTTGCCTGCTCTTAGCTGACAGGAGTGTCACCCGGTGTGGTCTTCTGCTTCAAGGTTCGACGAGATACTCTTCTGCATATCTCTGCTGTAATGAGTGGCTATTTGAGTTACTGTTGCCATTCTATAAGCTCAATCCAGTCTTGAATTGCAGCAGAACAGGTGTACCTAATAAAGTGGCCGGATATTAACTACTATCATTGCAGTGGATAAAATGTGACTCTCAAAAAAGGAGGGAAAAGATTGGGAAACTCGTTTTAAAGTAAAAATACACATTTGTGATTTGGTATAACACCATTATTCCTGACAGTGAATTTGTCCTTGAGTGCATGTAATTGTATTGTATTTAAAAGGTACAGTATACAGGCTGCTGCTAAGATTGCGGTATGTTTCCCCATTCTGATTACATGAATTCCCCATATAATAGCCAACATCTGTTCAGTGCTTCTCCCGCCATCTTCCACAGATGGTCAAATCCTGTGAATTAGAGGAGGTTGGCTGTGGGAATGAAGCGCCAGCTGCTGTGGAATTTAAATGGGTATGCATCATCCTCAATTGGATCACCATTTTCAGAGCATGACAGTGATACACAGCTCCATCACCTGACTAGATGAATGTGTTCCCATCCCAGATCCATTAGACAGAAAGTGGTTTACCCCCCGGTCCCTTTCCTTCTGCCTGAAACAGTGCGTTCATCTCAGACCTGTGATATATGAAGCCCTAAAACATAACTTGAATATTTATGTCTGTTTTGAAAGTTGGCTAATGGTTTGAAGGCATACTGTATGCTCAGAATAGTGCCCAGGCTTTCTGGCTGACTTGAAATGCTGTCCTCCTGACACTGTCTGGGGAGATATGAGTGCAACATGAGGGCTATGATGTGTTACGTTTACACAATAGTGTCCATAACCATCTTTGAATCTTTTAAAGAACTTTTAAGGGATCGGTTCTCTGAGAAACTGTCAAAAGGGATAGTCGTGGCCTAATGGTGAGGGAGTTGGGCTTGTAACCTGAAGGTTGCTGGTTCGATTCCCACGCCGGCAGGAATTGAAGGTGGGGATTGTGAATGAACAGCACTCTCTCCACCTTTGATACCATGACTAAGGTGTCCTTGAGCAAGGCACCTAACCCCTAATTGCTCCCCTTGTAAATTGCTTTGGATAAAAGTATTATAAGTACAAAACGAATTATTTTTGAATGTGTTTAAGTATCAATGCCCACCTTTTATTCTTTTAGCGACGGTATACTTCATCCTCATGTCCATTCACACAGATAAAGAATTTAAATAAGTTATTTAAATACATGTGGTTAAGCCAAATTCACAAATGAATCATCAGTGCTATTTGTGAACTGGTTCATTGAATAGAATCTGTTCAAACGAACAATTTGTTCACTTATTGGACAACGCGTTTCGTTTTCTCCACTTCTAAATAACGAGGAACTACACTTAAAAAGTAAAATATTATGCTATGGAATGTAGTGAAGTAAAAGTAAACTTGTAAAAGTACAAACATTTAAAAAATCTACTTAAGCAATGAAGTAAAAGAAATACTGTCTCCTGAAAAAACTTGACGGTCAGTGGTTCCTCCTGTAATCAGAAGTGTAAATAATACCATATTACATATAGCTGGAATTAAATTACTAAACAGAGGCCTTAATAAAAGGGTTCGTCTTCTGAAAATCCTTTTAATGAAAACTTATAAGCCAAGGTCACTGCAAAATGTGAAATTATTAGAGCCAGGTGAACATCTGCCCACTATTTGAGCTTCTTTAATAAGCTTGACTGGAGAGCAGGATTCAGCATGTTAGCTCAACGATCTCCTTCTGGCAATAATTGTACCACTTAATTCAAAGACACTTTCAAACTATCTGAAAATGCTGACATGCTCAGACTACTCCAGACTCCGGATCATATGTTAACAGTCACATCCAGGGCTAATATTCAAGCAATCTCACGCTCAGTTGTAAATTGCAAGGTAAATCACATCTGAAGCTTTCTGTGATGAGTTAAACATTGCTTCTTTCACTCCATCCTCTTCCTGCACGCCTCTTCATTGTTTTCAGCTGTATGCTTTACGAATTTGGCTGATATTAATGAGTCATATGTGGGTGGAAAGCCACTTTTTTCATATTTTTTTTTTTCCTCTGAAGCTTCAAACTGCTCTCTGTTTTAAATGAGTAGCCAGAATTCAACCCATACTGATTAATCCTGGGTGCGTCTCATCTCACTCAACCAGAGACGTCTGCATTCATTTGTGCCGGATCACAAAGAGCACATTAGTCTGACCATCTGCTGCATAAGTTCTCCTCTTCAGTAATTAAAAAGAAAACTTGACTGCTTTTACATAATCACTATGCTGCATTTAATTTTAAATCTGTTTAATGTCACCAGTTTTCTTTTCGTCATTCAAGTAGATAGAACCTTCTCAGAGTTATAGAAGCAGAATGATGGAAATCATGATATCACAATAGACATTTTGTTTGGTCAACAAGCGCATATCATCCAATGAAAGGATACTTTCACAATGCATTAGATGTGGATTTGTATTTTTTCTTTATAGTTGTGCCATTACCTGCAGACAAAACCTTTGGTTACACTTTATTTTAAGGTGTAATTATATATTTAAGTATTGAGTAATACAAATTAAAGGATCAGTTCACTTCAGAGTTCAAATTTCCTGGTAATTTACTCACCTCCATGTCATCCAAGATGTTTATGTCTCTCTTCTGTCGAAAAGAAATTATGGTTTTTGAGGAAAAACATTCCAGGATTTTTCTCCATATACTGGTTTTCAATGGCTACAAATGAGTTGAAGGTCCAAATTGACCCTTCGCAAAGACCCGCCCCCTTTAGTTACTGCTGCTTTGTCTGACAAGTCATGCGCTCTCACGCCACACATCATGTTCTCACGAAGTGAAAAATACATCCCGGAGCAAAGAGGACACTGACAACAGGTCGACAGACATGTGAAACAGTTTCATATTTAATATATATCGAAATTTATAAAAGAAGTTTAAACAATAAATACCGTACAGTGTCTCTTTAATGTGTCGTGACAGATCGCTGAAGCTCCTTCAAGCGGCTCGTGAACCGATCATCTCTTCATACTAGTTCATTTATAGCATCAAATAAACATGAATGAACATCAGAAGGAATGTTGTTTCAAGCGCGGAAAGACGTGAGTACACACAATTTTTCAAGTTCAAGTTCACCAACATTAATCTACTAACTCCCCTGACTGCTTTGTCAGGCAAAATGGCAGATTCGGGGTTATGATTGGTCAGATCGCCTGTCAATCAAACTGTTTGCGCAGGGTCAATTGCCGTTTCAATGCAGCTTCAAAGGGCTCTACACTATCCCAGACGAGGAATAAGGGTCTTACATAGCGAAACAATCAATCATTTAAAAAAATACAAATTCGTATACTTCTTAACTACAAATGCTCATCTTGCACTAGCTCTGCTATCTTGCTCACTAGACTCTGGTGATAGTCATGCGTTTTTTATATTTTATATATTTATGTTATTTTTATTATATTTTATATCATTTAAACTATTACTTTACACCGTTTTTTGATCCAAATTCAGAGCCACCTGTGCACATGATTTAAGGACATGCTTTGAAACAGCTTTCCAATAATTTTTTGACAGCAACCAATTTAGAAATTGTCACAAAAGTGACACTCACACATGAGCTCATGCCATTTCAGGCTCATTTTAGCACATCCTATTTATATACAGATATTATAAGCAATTATATGATGCATTCAGGATGGTGTCCATCATTCCTGGTGTTTTTATAATGAGTCCTGTCCACCAATGGCCTTCTCATACACCCATCTGTCTCCTGTTTTTGCCATCAGGATGTCCTCCTACCTCCACCGGAGGTTTGAATGTGCGTGGGAAAATACACATATCATTGAAAAATAGGGAAAACAGTGGACAGGAGATATATAGTTGAGGTTATTGCCCATATGGCCACCTAACAAAGCTTCCTTTGAAAGCTTTGAAAGCCATCGGTTCTATCGCTTATGTGAACACTAATAGAAAAGAATGTGTTGATTTTGGTCAGACTCAGTAACATCTCATTTAGCTTGTCTCTGCAGTTGCCATAGATACAGCACATTGCATGCTAATTATGCAGCGGTCAGGCTGCAGCCGAAGGTCTGAGTTTTTTATTAACCTGGATTTTTGTTCCGGGAACTCCACCGAGACGCACTTCTGCACGATCAGCTCTGGTAATGGATGTTGACGGACGCAGTATAACACGAGATATCCTCATTAATATGAGCTGATAGGAGTATATGTTAGATCACACATATTTACTGCTATTCTAACAGCCAGTGTGTCCGTTACTAGGCAATCTTTATATAGCCTTGAACACTTGCAGCTTCAGGCACATAAGATTGTGTTATACCATCAGTGTCTGTCAAGATGACTAAATGTGGCCTGTGCTCTTATGTGGATTAAAATATTCGGGTGATCACGTTGGCCACATCACAATTCAGAAATCATTGAGACATTTTTGTCTCGATTTGTGAGGTGGGATATCTCTTTATGGGATCACGTTTCTGCTTTGTGGCTCCTTGAGAGACGAGTCGAGTCCGGAAACTGTTTTTAAGAGAAACTTAAGACTGAAACACACACACACACACACAGTTGTGTTTTCATTTTTTATGGGGACATTCCATAGGCGTAATGGTTTTTATACTGTACAAACTGTATATTCTGTCACCCTACACTACCTCTACCCCTAAACCTACCCATCACAGAAAATGTTCTGCTATTTTAGATAATAAAATATAAAAGATAATTCTGTATGATTTATATGCTTGTTTCCTCATGGGGACCCAAAAAAATGTCCCCACAAGATCAAAATTTACTAGTATTACTATACCTGTGGGGACATTTGGTCCCCATAATGTAGGGAATACCGCCCACACACACACATTTATTGTGCATACACACTTTTTTTGGAAAGTGATGGAAAGTCAGATTTCGTAAAATTCTATTAAAATGTATATTCTTTTTGTCTTATGTTTTGCTTTGTCTTAAGTGTAAATAAACTGTGTAAAATAATGTAGTGTCCAGCATTTGGTTCATATATAAGATTTGGCGCTTTATTTATTATTATCTGCAATAGGTGTATTATATTTGTACATACAGTGGGTACTCTTTGTTATATTGCAGCCATTTGACAGAACTGGAGAGGATCTGCAAGGTGGAATGGCAGAGGATCCCCAAATCCAGGTGTGAAAAACTTGTTGCATCTTATCAAAAAAGACTCATGGCTGTATTAGATCAAAAGGTGCTTCTACTAAATACTGAGCAAATGGTCTGAATACTTAGGACCATGTGATGTTTCAGTTTTTCTTTTTTAATAAATTTGCAAAAATGTCAAGAATTCTGTGTTTTTCTGTCAATATAGGGTGCTGTGTGTACATTAATGAGGAAAAAAAGAACTTAAATGATTTTAGCAAATGGCTGCAATATAACAAAGAGTGAAAAATTTAAGGGGGTCTGAATACTTTCCGTACCCACTGTATAAACACTTATTTTCTTTTATTCGGAACTGCTTTTTGCTAGTGTGTTAAATGTAAATAAAAGAGTCCAGCATTTGCTTTATACTAGAGTAATATATAGATGAAGTAAATCGCTTTGAGTCGCAGGCAGAGATGTTTGCCATGAGCCTTTTAGAATCTGCCGATAGTCCTGGAGTTTCTGGTTGATTTGGTGCTTTATTATGGTGGATGGTCAAAATGTGTATTTCTAGCTCCAACTTTTAACTGAACACAGCATCTTAAAGGGTTAGTTCACACAAATATTACATTTCTGTTTTTAATTACTCACCCTCATATTATCCCAAACCCATTTGTTCATCTTCAAACACATATTAAGATATTTTTGATGAAATCTGAGTTGTTGTTTTTTTTTAATCCCCCATAGAAAGCAATATAATTACCACATTCAAGGTCCAGAAAAGTACTAAAGACATTGTTAAAATAGTCAACGTGACTACAGTGGTTCAACCTTAATGTTATGAAGCAATGAGAATACTTTTTGTGCACAAAAACAAAACTAAAATAACGACTTTATTCAACAATTAACATTAAAGCTGAACAACTGTAGTCACGTTGACTGTTTTAATGATTTTTTTTACCACTTTTCTGGAACTTGAATCACGGTAATTACGTTGCTTTCTATGGAGGATAAAAAAAAACCCTCTTGGATTTCATCAAAAATATCTTAATTTGTGTTCAGAAGAACGAATGTCTTACAGGTTTGGAAGGACATGAGGGTGAGGAATTAATGACAGAAATTTAATTTTGTGGTGAACTAACCCTTTAACAATCCATGGCTCATACACAGATCAACAAATAAAAATGGTAAAGTACAAGAACCAGTTTACTCTGGCAGATTGACAGCTTGAATACGACATGAATTTCAGTCAACTAAACTAGAATCAGCAACTGTTTTCTGTCAGGTATACCTCACATTGGATGCTTCGAACTGACCTGAGATCAGCCGAGGCTGTTGTGCGAGACTGTTAATTAGGCCTCTAGAGTGATACCGGTGAGGGTAGAACGGGCATGCAGTGACTCAGCAGACTCAGCACAGCCTGGCAAAGCATCCATCACTCCACAGGCAGTGAGCGCCGGGGAACCTGCTGTTCTTTTGACTCTTGGCTGATGATCTCCTGCTGGGCACAGCCACAGTGCTGCTGAACTCTGTCTGACAGCTTCCTCCAAAATGCTTTCTTGTTGCATTCCTGTGTCATAGATGTTTTTGGCATAGGATGAACGCAGCCTCTTTGAATCCTTGTAGCTTGTCGTTGAATAAATAATTCATCCAGTTGGCCACGTGTACTTTCTTCTAAGTAAATAAAGGTGCAGCTCTGTCTGTTGTCCATTAGTGGTGTTTTTTCCTATCCTAGCATTGAGAGTCAAAGTTCAGAGAGTTTCTCTTGAATGAAATGATTCTTTACTGTATCACCTTCGGGTTTTGGTGCAGGACGTTTTTGATATGTCCCAGTGTGCACTTTGCTGTTGCACAGAGCTAAATAGGTACAGCATCTCACCTGGGGTTATTTGTGTCCTTTTGTACCACAGTTGTCCTTCATGGCTCTAAATATCATTTTCTTTTTTACCCATTTGTGCCAAGCAAAGATATAGTCATGATTTTTTTTCACAAATCTTATTATTTCTTTCTATCTATCTATCTATCTATCTATCTATCTATCTATCTATCTATCTATCTATCTATCTATCTATCTATCTATCTATCTATCTATCTATCTATCTATCTATCTATCTATCTATCTATCAGGTTATACTAAACATTTTTGGAATTAAATGAACTACCCTTGAAATGTTTGGGGTCAGTAAGATGTTTTGGATAGAAGTCTTTTCCTATCAAGTCTGCATTTATTTGATTGGAAGTATGGTAAAACAGAAATAATGTGAAATGTTATTACATTTAAAAAAAAAAACTTTATTCTTTTTTAATATACTGTGAAACAAAATGTAATTTATTCCTGTTATAAAAATTTAATTTTCAGTATCGTTACTCCAGTCACATGATCCTTCAGAAATCATTCTTGTATGCTGATTTGCTTAGCGTTCCTCTGCTTAATATTTTTGTGGAAATTGTGATACATTTTTCCAGGATTCTTTGACGAATAGAAGAACAGCATTATTTTTGAAACCTTTTATTAGAAACACAGAAGCTTCACAGGCTATAATATTAACCAATAGTCAAACAGCTACTTTTTTTTAGCAGTCTGACTCCATGTAATGCCTTTTCACAATCCAGATGTTTTAAATCAATAAATTTTTTAGTAAAATGGGTTGCAGTTCACAATGATTTTAACATTTATAGTTATGCAGATGCTTTTATCCAAAGATAGTTAGTGAAATATTAATATGCTTTTCCTGAGACTCAAACATGACCTTGGCATTGTTAGCGGTATGTAAAGTTGCGCTACAGAAACAAGAATAACTGTCATCTTAAAATAAAATCTTTGCCATTTCAAATGATGTAACTGTGATCTTTAAACATAGTTCACAGTCAATCAACTATTTTCCACTTTCTGTAGTCGGACACCTTCAGTAAAACCCCTTCAAAGGATGCTAGTGCATGACTTAGGGGATAATTTTGAACTTGGTATGTTATGCTATGCTATTCTACACTATTTAAGTACTGCGTACCACCATTGTGGATCATTTTCATAGTACCAGATCCACAGACACTAAACTTAAAATTAACCAGCAGCTGTTCTCATGCTATCTTATCCTACAGCAGATTCCCAAAATACTTCTGTGCTTGGTACAAGAGGGCAACTGGAGACTTTTCGAGACTAGGCTATTCTGGACAGGTCTGGCCACTCTTCCCATGTGGCGGCGCGACTGCGGGACTAAGGGAATTGGAAATGATGACAACTTTAATGGAGTAGACATTGGAAGATTCAAATAGGAAATGCACTAATAGTTTCCTGATTATAAGAAAATCAATATAATATGTTTGTTCGATTTTATAATAATTTATTTGCAACTAGCTGAAATAAAAATAATTCTAATAAGTAACTGTTTACATTATCATACTTTTTTTTTAAAAATTCAATAATTAATATTTAAATGATGGATTGTAATATTTTAAAATTGATTGTCTGGTTCTGGGACTCAATTAAAACAATAATATTTATGCATAGAAAACGTTTTTAAAGTGGTAAACACTATAAAATGTTTCCAAGTTTTAATGTGACCTCCATATTAAAAAAAAAAAGAAAATGAATGGAAATCTGTTAATTTTACTAAATAATCAACAGCTGTAACATAAAAGTTGATGTAAATGATGAAGCACAGGCAGTAGTTTGTTTGCGCTGTCTGCATGTGATTTTGAGAGAATGACTGTGACATATGAGCACATTTCTGCTGCTCTTCAGTGTAAGCTATACTGTTTCTCTGTTTTTTAGGCAGGGAAATATCCTCTTACTCCGTGCTGTGCTGACAGCCTCAGATGAATCACCCTCGTTTATTCTGCTGATGCTGCAGGTATACCAGAGCCAGGAATTTAATATGCGGCCGGTGGGAGAGAGGAACTACGGGTGCTGGAGAGGATCAATAATTGAAAGGTCACATAGAGTGGCTGAACTGCTATGTGTGAGCTATATGAGGAGTTCATTTGTGTGTGTGTGTGTGTGCGCACTTGTTTTCATGTTTTATGCGGGCATTATACAAAATTGTATAATGACATCGGTGTTACACTAGTATTATGAAGTAAACCTGTTTTATGAGGACATCTCATGAGTCCTCATATTTAAAATAGCTTTAACAAAACTGTTTTATTCAAAATGTAAAAATGCAGAGTGTTTTCTGTGATGGGTAGGTTTAGGAGTAGGGTTAGTGTAAGGGGATTGAATATACAGTTTGTACAGTATAAAAACCATTACGACTATGGAATATCCTCATTAAGATATCAAAACAAACCTTTGTGTGTGTGTGTGTGTGTGTGTGTGTGTGTACTCGTTTTGGCTATACTTGTGGGGACCAAATGTCCTCACTTATACTGTGAAACACTTTCTCAAGCCACTATAGTGAGGACACTGACTGGTCCTCACTATTTTAAAAGGCTTATAAATCAGCCAAAAGTTGTAATGTTTTGCAGATGAGTAGGAGTAGGGATTGGGTTAGGTGATAGAAAATATCATTGACCTGATAAAAATCAATGGATCTATGCAATGTCCTCACTAAGATAGCAATACAGACGTGTGTGTGTGTGTGTGTGTGTGTGTGTTTCAGCATGGTGACACAGATAAGATGAGGTTTATTAGGCATGTGTGGATGGTGACACATGGAACACAATGTTCTTATTTGCGGTGCCACATTATTCAAAGTAGAAGACTAGTCTATATGATATGTAATAAATGACAGGTGGTGAGATTTAATAATCTAAAAATCAAATAAACAAACAATCACATCTGATATAATCTCTGAGGATGTTGTGATTTCTTCTTTATTCTCTTGCAGAGGAAAATGTGCTGTTTTGTCTGGAGACTGAGTGGAAAGGTTTCATTTATGTTTCAATTATGTTTCATTTTGATATTCAAATTATCTCTGGTAATCTTGTATATATATGTATATATATATATATATATATATATATATATATATATATATAATCATGACAACTCTCAGAAGATTTTTAGCGTATGATAATGTTAGATGACAATATAATAGATCTGCTTCACTGCTGCTGAATTTCCACAAAAAAATTACACAACAATTTTTTTTTTAATTGTATTCTTCCTTTTCAAAGCAACATGTTTTGACCAGAGCCTGCATGAAAGCCTTTGAAGAAGAAACTGGTCTTTTTGTATCACTGTGAAGATTTTTAACAGAGCCAAATCTTTTGGTGAGTGTTCAGACTTGCAGCTGATATGTCTGGAGGCTGAGCGTCTCACCCGATTATACCGTGACCATCTACACCGATCAAACCCTGGATAAATCTTACTTCAGTCATGTTATGGTCTGCTAGCCATCAGGGAAAAGCCTTATATTACTTCCACAGGAAACTGTAACAAATCCAGCCACCCCTACAGATGACAGAGGTGTATATCCACAGCTTCCTGTGTCTGGGCAGCAGGTTTTCTCATATTTTCATAATAGAGGAAATATTGGACATATAAGTCTAGTGGTACAGTATTTTTTTCAGAGTAACAAATGATTAAATTGCATCTGATCTTTGCATTTTAATTTTTATTGTATTAAAAAGAAAAGCTTTGATATAATTCCTTTGTATTTCATGGTGGAAAAATGTTTCATGGGGGTGACTTTTGATTTCAGACATGGCACAGCAGAGACACTTTATGAAATTGTTAATATTGAGAATATATTAAGAAACACTAAATGAGACTCATTACTACGGTTTTTCTCATTAAAAACATGTGAAGAGCAATTAAAGGAGCAATTGAGACAATGTAGAGATATCATATACACAACTGTTCAAAAGTTTGGGGTCAGTATGAAAAAAATTTGCAAAAAAGATTTATGCCTTTAATTTGATAGGACAGTGTAGTTTTGACAGGAAGCAAGTGGGAGAGAGGATCTGGAAAGGTCCCTGAGCTGGGATTCGAACTCGGGACGCCCTTGGTGCACTGCCCTCGAGGCTGTCTGGAGTTTTTTTTTTTTTGAAAGAAATTAATATTGTTTTCAGCAAGGACACATTAAATTGACCAAAAGTGATGTTGCAAAATATTTAGAGTTCAAATAATGCTGTTCTTTGAACTTTCAATTCATCAATGAATCCTGAATAAAATTGTATAGTTTCCATAAAAATATTAAGCAG
The DNA here is from genome assembly GCA_038088235.1 of Zacco platypus. NCBI lineage: Eukaryota > Metazoa > Chordata > Actinopteri > Cypriniformes > Xenocyprididae > Zacco > Zacco platypus. The sequence goes on from CM076067.1 coordinate 14,972,532, forward strand.
CTGTTTTCAATATTGATAACAATAATAATAATAAATGTTTCTTGTGCACCAAATCAGCATATTAAAGGATCATATAACAGAATTTGCAAATGATCAAATTTAAATGTTTAAATGGATGATTTCTGCCACAGTATTTTAGACAAACACTACAATAATAGTTTATAAACTCTATTATTAAATATCTTATCAAAGATTATAAAAAAAAAAATTGAAGTTGCATTCAAAATCCACTTAACTCAGAAATGCATTTTAAATTTGAATCTGTGTGTACTATAGTTCTGTGCATTTGTTCTGGTACCATTCTGTTTGTTTCTGGTTTGCGCTGACTGGTTTCATTCCAGAGTTGCAGTGACCCTTGCAGAGCTGCAGTTGCAGTAATGGGCTCTAACCCGTTAAGGGCCTAACCTTAGTGTCTCTTGGGACGGTTGTCTGCAGGTGAGTGATGGGGTCTGTGTGTGTGTGTGAGGATGTGATGGTGGAGGCATTGCCCCTGATCGCTCTCTGTTATGAGGCAGAGGGGCATGAAGGGGGCTTTTACTTCAAGGGCATGATACGGCATGTCAACATATCGCTTTTATGGGGGTCAGAGATCAGTGTCTTTTAAACTCAATGGCCAGTCCTCTTCATAAGCAGACTGCACTCATCAAATGCTGCTCATGTAAGTAAATTCCAACCTGCAGTCTGCACAAAACGAATAATATTAGGGATGGGAATTATAAGAAATTTGAATTTTCCGTTTCAGATTCTGGGAGTTCGTTTCCTGCCAAAGCTTTCAGGAAAATTTCACTTTGGCAGGTAAGCAAAAAACTTGAATAACAATGGTTAATTTGATCGCGACTTTATTCTTTTGTTTGAGAATCTTAATTTCACTGGTCGCAAGTTTTTGAAAACGATGAAACAAAACGCAAATCTGTGAAAACAGTGATGCGCATGCGTATTATGTGTTTAGGCTATAGGCAAGTGCTCTGTAAAATAATGCGTATGAGCGCAGATGCGTAGTCTTTCTTTACAAAGTGACATCGCCAACTACTGGCCTGGCATGCATACAGTCGTTTTTAGTCGCAGATCCGTGTGAACGAGGATCGTTTTGATAACGTTGTCATCTGTACAAAGAAAATAAATTCCATTTTTATTACATCGCTGTCATGCAAACGTACACTTAATTTAAATGCATATAGAGTTGAGAAATTCATATTAATTTGCCAGTTAAAGTTTTCACACAAAATGTAACAATTATGTTATGACATCACTTCCAATGGAAAAAAAATGCATTCAATTTTAAAAGAATGCAAGACAGAGGTATGTTTAATAGTGATGTCAGTCATTTGGACCCCAATGCATCTTTCACTGGTTAAATTGACCGAGTATTGTTATGTCGGTGGTGGATGCTCTTTGTATAATAAACAAGTCAGAGCACATTACAAGATATTAGGGCAGGTCTAATGTAGGTCATATTCCAGTTACATTTTTCTCCAGGGAACGCAATCTTTTTTTTTTCCTTCCAGATTTAAACACCAGACACTAAGCAAATGTTCTCCACAGTAAAGTAGCAACACCTCAGAAGTGAAGATCTCAATAATTGACAGGCCAATGACAGCTCTGTCTCTCACAGGTTGCGAGTGTGTGACATGTTTGTACAAGAATATCTCTTCAGCTGCAACAGAACCTTTGAAATGCTAATCTAAAATAAGATATATAGGCCTATAATTTGAGCATGATGGTTTAAATCAGTGATCAATTACACACACAAATATGTGTATATATATATACACACACACACACACACACACACACAGTTATATATGTTACAAATAATCAGTTCTGTTTGTTCTTAGTTTCGTTTTCATGGACTTTTAGTTTGTGTTAATCACATGTGTTCTGCCACTCATCAGTTTCCATGGACACTAATCTATCATCACAGCTGTTCATCATTTAGTTCTTCACCATGTGTATTTAAGGGTGTACTCACACTAGGTGCTCTGATCCATCATTAGGCATTTGGAGAGCATCTGTCCCCGATCCAGGACACAGCCAGAGCCAGAGCCAGAGCCAGAGCCAGAGCAAGAGCCAGAGCCCAGCACACCAGCACCACCCTCAACCGTGGAGACTTCGCTAGTGCCACCCACAGACAGAGAATGGCCGCCCCCCGTGATAAGTGAGCCAGAGCCCAAAGAGGAAGGGACAGCACCCATCATCGCCCAGGGAACACTGGTGGAATTGAACACAGAGGATTGGCTGATGAATTTGAACATGGAGGTACTGCCTCCCATCCTAAATTATCTGTCTGATCTTCATCATCACTGTTACTAGACAGCATTGAAACTGTATCGTTGACTTGTATGGACTGTGAATTACCGTCATTGATTGCATCAAGTTTACCTCTGTCACCATCACCGCAAAGCTCAGCCAGACCTCTGGCCCCACCTCAGCTGGATGCCTGCAGCTTTCGCCTTCCCCGGGGACTCCTTGCAGTGACTTGAAGCCTCAGGTCGGGCAATCACCAGCCTCGCTTTGGCTCTGCCTCCGGCCTCTGATCCCTTTGTTCCACCTTGGCCCATTGACCTGTCAGCTCCTCCTCGGCTCCTTCCACCCTCGACTGCACCAGAGTCCCTCGGCCTTGCGGCTTCACAAGGTTCCCTCGCCACACTGGCACCCCCTTGGTCAGTTGTCACTTTACTTGTGCCACAGACTTTCGAGCCTTCTACTGCGCTCGGTCTCTCCACCCCTACAGCTACAGTGGGTTCCTCCGGCTTCGCCTCTGTCACATGGGCACCGTGTCAGACCTCGGGCCTTCTGTCGGTCGTTGCACAGTTGTTCCTCCTGTCACCAGCCCTTTGCCATCTCCTCCTAAGCCTCCTTCTCTCCACAAGGTTGCGTCTTCCAAGAGGGGGGGCGTAATGTTACAAATAATCACTTGTTTGTTGTTAGTTTTGTTTTCATGGACTTTTAGTTCGTATTGGTCACATGTGTTCCTTTGTTTGAGTTTCCCGCCACTTGTCAGTTTCCATGGACACTAATCTATCATCATATCTGTTTGTCATTTAGTTCATCACCATGTGTATTTAAGTTCCTCACCTTCACTCAGTGTTTGTCGTTTGTGAAAGTGTTGCTACTACCTTCTGTTATTTGCCTGATGATTTATTAAACTCTGCATTTGAAGTTTACCTTCATCGTCGTGTTTACCTGCTTCATTGCTTAGGAAAATGTACCTGAAGGTTATGCTCTCTCTTAAGTTCAGTGACTTTTGGTGCAATTTTCATTTTTGAATGATCAGTTCCTTTAAGGAGACAGAGGTTTAATAGGTAAATGACCTTGTGCAGCAACAGACAGCTGATTTGCATGTAGTGTGAAGATTGTAATGAATGAATCATAATATTGATGCTTTGAATTCTTTGCTCAATATGCATGTAATATAGAGGCAAAGCTAATGAGATGAATCTACCACAATCCATGACTTGTTTTAAGCACCAACATCTTAAGCATGGTTATCACAAATGACCATAATTTTCTTTTGGGATTAAAGTTTTTACTGTCAGTAAAACTATATATAGAACAGAATGTCACTACAGCTAATATATACAGGTGGAGTCAGGAGGAAAAGGTTATTGTCAAACTTCAGAGGTGTGAACACTTGTCTGTCCCTGTTATATGACTGAACCAGTGCATCAATCTTTTTTAATGTGTCATTTGTGAAGTCTCACTCCGGTTCTTCCTCTCTCTTTTGTTGGCACCTCTCATAGGACCACACAGAAGAGGCGGAGAGCTGAAAGCCTATTATCTACGAACACTTTCTGCCAGGTACTGCTATCTGTTTTCATGTCTAAAAGCTAGTTTTAAAGACACCCACAACTGAGTCTTTCTCCTCTTTTGTGGATTCAAAATCAGGGAAGATTCAAGAACACACATACTCTCGCACTGGATTTCAAAAACAAAGAAAGTCTCGAGTTAGGGGGTAAAATTGTGCTTGTATTATAATCCAAAGAGAATCCTCGCACAAAGGAGAATTAGTAATGGGAGAAAGAATGAGAATGCACGATATAACACTGACAAAACTGATAATGCATTCAGAGCCAAAGTTTTCCTTTCTGTATATGCAAAAAGAAGGAATAACTATTTCAATTAGATCAATGGAATAACCGCAACTAATGTAAGTGACAGGTCTGTGCAAAACTAGAGAAGACACAAGATGGACAGACATAGATTTAATGTATATATTTGCATTCATATTATTTAGAGATTATTCCATATATATATATTTATTTGATCTAAAATACGGTAATATTGTGAAATATTATTACAATTAAAAATAACTGTTTTCAATTTTAATATAGTTTAAAAGGTCATTATGATAAAGCTGAATTTTCACATTTTTCATCATTACTCCAGTTGTCAGTGTCACATGATCCTTCAGAAATTATTCTAATATGCTGATCTGATGCTGAAGAAATTAATATTTTTGTGGAAACCGTGATATATTTTGCATCTTTGCTGAATAAAATTTTTAATGTCTTAAAAAAGATCTTACTGACCCCAAACTTTTGAATGGTAGTGAAATTATATGAAATCATATACATTTAAACATAAACTATGTTATATTCATATTTCAAGGACTGAAATGTTGTCATGGTTGGACCAACAAGATGACAAGTATCATACCATTTAAATTTACAAAGTTTTCTGTACAATTACAGGTCAGACAAAGGATATTTGTTGTTTTTTTTCCTGGTATATTTGGAAAAAAAAACACACAGAAAGTCTGGATGTGGTGCTGTCAACTATCATCCTGATGTAAAGGTCAACTGATAGCAACTCTCTTTATTCAATTTATTTATCTCACTTAGAGTGAGACTGGACAATATCCAAAGGTCATTTCAAGTAAGACAGCAGCCTTTGTACATTTCTAACCACTTTAAATCAGCCGCCTGGTGCATCTTGACAGTTCTAACATGATTGTGTTAACATAAAATACATACCTGTATTCTGTCTATCCTACACACACACACACACACACACACACTTACATAAAACCATGCATGTTTTTTTTTTCTTTTCAACGGCCTCCATCACAAAACAGCCCAGGTCTCCATGACTGCCTATTCTGCAGTTTGTTACTATTGGAAACAGGGAAATAAAGATAGAAGCTGAAGCTTGGTATAAAAGAAGAGCGGTGGCGTATTATCACTCGACTGAAGTGATGAACTAGTCCTAAATCCCATTGTCTCTGAAGGGAAGGCTTAACATGAGGAAATAGAGACTTCAAGTTCTCGCTCGCTTTGAGGCAGGGCTGTTGAATCAAGTTTGGAGAATTGAGTGATTGTATGGTGTTTGATGTTTTTTTGATGTCTTGAAATGTTGCTTGAGAAGTGCTGTGTTTCCTTGTACTATCATGTGTGATGACTCACTGATGAAACTGCAGAGAGAGATGAAAAAAACACCCAAAGGAAAAAAACAAAACAGGAACAGCCACAGGTAGTCTCAGCTAGAAAACAGCTGATTTCTTCAGCTCCAAATATTGGGAAGAAATTTCTCCTTATCCCACAAAAGAACTCGTGTTGAGTTTATATGACCAAAAAAGAGACTGTTCCTTCCTTTTTATTTCGCAAACCTTTTGTGTGTGTGTGTGTGTGTGTGTGTGGGTGGGTATTCCCTACGTTATGGGGACCAAATGTCCCCACAGGTATAGTAATACTAGTAAATTTTGATCCTCTGGGGACATTTTTTTGGTCCCCATGAGTAAACAAGCTTATAAATCATACAGAATTATCTTTTTTGAAAATCTAAAATAGCAGAACATTTTCTGTGATGGGTAGGTTTAGGGGTAGGGGTAGTGTAGGGGGACAGAATATACAGTTTGTACAGTATAAAAACCATTACGCCTATCGAATATCCCCATAAAAAATGAAAACACAACGTGTGTGTGTGTGTGTGTGTGTGTGTGTCCTTTTTTGAGTTGTTTTCTTTGCTAATTGGGGGGGGGGTGAATCTGTGCAAAGCATTATCAAGTTAGCCAAAATATCTAATGAACAAACACTGATCAGATTGTTTTGAACACTGAACAGGGCCTGGCCATGACTCATGATGATTAACCTCTTTCTCTTTATGACATCAATCTCAGTGCCTTCATCAGAATGTGTTTCAGGAAGTATAAGTTGTCAAATTCTGTGCCCTTTGTTCCCTGTCTTATTTTGCATCGATGAACATGGAATTACCTTTGATTCATAATATGTTCATCCACCATTTTATAGGGGTGGTTGAACCTATTTACCATAAGAGAAAGCTTCATGTTGTCAAAGAGTATAGGAGTGAAATTAGATTTTTTTTTAATGTCATTTAGAAATTAAATGAGTAAACATAAGAGTTGCAGTCAATATAATAATAATAAGGGCATGCTGTGTGTATCCTGAAATTCACATAAATCAAAATGTGAGAATATTAGCTGAAGACTTCCATTTAGGAAACCACACTGACATAATATCATAAAAATAATAACTAGGTTGCAAATATAAAATGTATTGGCTGTCCAGAGAGTTAATGACACAGTTAGCCAGCAGCTTCTGAGGAAGTGCCAATAATCAAAACTTCCTCCTCAAAGATATCTGACCTCACACCTCTCATTTGAGAAAATCCATCCCTAGACCTGTACTTTTCCATTCTCCCACCTTCTGTCTGTCCTTTCCACCCTGTGATTTTCTCTGTGGTGACATTTAATGTTCTTTTTAAGCGTCCTTCAAAATAAATAAAAAAGGAACTCAAAACATATAATCATATGCCGTTGCTGAAAAAAAATCTTAAGAATGCAGCAAAAATGTAACGTATTTCTAATTTCTTATACCAAAATGAGCTGAATTAAAGAGCTGCTGTACCTGAAAAAGGGATTAGTCTTATTTTTTCTGTGATTTAATTACAATTACTTTTAATGCAATTGAACTAAATACTATATTTAGACTGTAGAACAATTATATATAATACAATAGTGGATTTAACATCAAAATGTAAAGTCTGATTTTAAAATGCATGTTTTTATGTATTCTTCTCACTTTAAATACTTTGGTGAGTTAATAAGAATAATGGTGACACTTAAGTGTCCAATTCTCACCATTAACTAGTTGGTTATTAGCATGAACATTAATAGGATATGGGCTGTTTATTAGCACTTAAAAAGCACATATTAATGCCTTATTCTGCAAGAATTCTTGTTCTTCATCCTGAATCAATACTTAACAACTACCTTACTAAGTATTAATAAGCAGTAATCAGGAGTTTATTGAGGCAAAAGTCAGAGTTAATAGTGAGAAATAAAAGAGAAATCAAAATTCAACCCTTGTATCATTTATTAACTCATCGAGGTTGATATAAGACTTAGAAAGTAATTAGTAATAAGTAATTAAATACTTTTTGGATAAAGTAATTTGTACAGTAATCTAATTACACCATTGAAGATGTAATTAGTAACTAGTAATTGACTCTTCGCAAAGACCCGTCCCCGACATGTGAAAGTTTCATAATTAATAAATCGTAATTTTTTAAGAGGTTTAAACAATAAATACAGTATAGTGTCTCTTTAATGTGTCCAGACAGATCGCTGTAGCTCCTTCAAGCGGCTCGTGAACCGATCATCTCTTCATACTAGTTCATTTATAGCATCAAATAAACATGAATGGACATCAGAAGGAATGTTGTTTCAAGCGCGGAAAGACGTGAGTACACACAATTTTTCAAGTTCAAGTTCACCAAAGTTAATCTACTAACTCCTCTGACTGCTTTGTCAGACAAAATGGTGGATTCAGAGTTATGATTGGTCAGATTGCCTGTCAATCAAACGGTATGCGAAGGGTCTAGTAACACCTTTTTTAGAATAACTTACCCAACACTAATGGAAATCATATTAGTTAGCTTTCTTTAATCACTACATCATCACAATTAAGTGAGCGTAGGGGTGAATTTTATATAATATTACTGCTTTATTTTGAGCAAATGTTGTCATTTTTATCATATCCCCAGGTGCTAAGTTGATTCACAAATAAAAATGTTTCAAACAAAACATGTTTCCTTGCAGATTCTGTTGTAATTGGCAATCATTTTATAGGTTTTCCTGTACACCAACCTCACTTTCTATGCAAACAAAAACAAGCAAAAGCTAGGTCGCAATGATGGACACATGATTACTTCGCTTTTTGGTACAAGAATAGCTATAAGCTAACAATATTGCGTATAACTTGTAGGCATACTATCAAGCATGAGAATGGACATCATCACTAAAACATCCCATCTTGGTCTAACATTAGCCAACATAGGCTAAATCACTATGATTATATGAAAATGTCAAATTGATCCAATTTATCAAGTTGACACCCTCATACAAGCTAACTCAATCGTTGACACTAAACCATAACAATCACGGTGGATTAAGCAGTAAAGGATTGGACAACACACCAATCCACACCCTCTCTCTGAGGTTGACTATGCAAAGGGCAAAGCGGGCGGCCCGCACTCCCACAATAACAGTCGTGACGTCAGCCCGTCACCGCTCCCGTTGGATGCAGCTGCGGAGCGGCGAGAGAGACTGAGCGGTGATTGAAAGAGAACTGAACGGCGGTGGCGGCAGCCATCTTAAAACTACCGCACTAATCCGAGATATACATCCTCTGGATATTTTTGCAACACCGAGCTAAATCAGATTTTATCGGGCGTGAGGAGATAGAATAACATTGTTGAAATCGTTTGCTGTTTTTATTACGAAGACGGGATGCGGATCCGTGGGGTGAAACCTTTCGCTTCTGCAGTCGGTCTGCTTTTAGGACTATTATGCGCGGTGGAGGCAGCCAAAGGTAAGAATCGAGACCTATTTTTATTCGTAATGTTAATATGTAAAAATTAAAGCGAAGATATTATTATAATTCAAATCATTTTAAAGGTTATTAATGTTCCTGTAAGTATCGTCAGTCAATGATCTGAAATAATATCGGTGTGTGGATGTTGCGCTCGCGCGCCGCACATCGCGGCTTATTGAAAGTCAATCTCGGCTCTAATTTCCCGTCTCTTACTGAAAAGATGTCATGAAATAATTGCCGTGGCCTGTCAGCTGTGAAATGTCCACTCTCTCTTACGGTTCCGCTTCACTTGACAGCTATTTTTGAGTGTCAATCCTTTAACACAACGATCTTCTGTGCCAACACCCCGTGGCCAACAAGACTCCAGCCTGCAGCTATTTGTGTTCATCCTCGGATTCAGCGCATATTGCTTGGGAAGAAACCTGTGTTCTTGATTTTTACCCCATCCTCAAAGGCGTTTTGTGGCACTTTATCCGAGTACTAGATCTTTTGTGGTTTGTTTTGTTATATATACCGATAAAATGAATTGTGCAGTCCGCAATGCAGATCCTCTGTGGAATACTATGTGGTCCGATTTTAAAAATTAATCTTTGAAATGGCTCACGCGCAGCTAAATATGACTGAAGGACATCGCTGCAGGTGCACGAGCCGACATTACAGCAGTGCCACTCACGCGGCTTTTTCCAGAAATATCCTGCCTTGCAGTTACCTTGTTCATTATTCTTAAAGATACAAGCTGTGAAGGCCAATCTTGACCATTTAAAAGAGCGATATTGTTTGTTTGTACATGGGTCGATGACGTCTCTCATTTATTTTTTTGTTCAGATCAAATCAGATACACAAAAATGGAATACAAAATGCCTTTTAGATGAGAACTGATTTCAATTTCCTGATTTAAATGTCATTTTGACACGTTATTTTTGAGAGACAATGTCAAAATTGCCTTCTGTTGTGTACACTTGACTGTTGAAGGTGCAAGAGAAGTATCTCAGTACTCTTTGCTTGATGGTTACACCACTTGACATTGGGTCTTTTTTTTTAGGTCTTTTAGGTTTAAATTTAAACCATCATGAATACAAAAGTACTATAAAACTTATAAGAACCTGTCATATATCTATATCTATATCTATCTATCTATCTATCTATCTATCTATCTATCTATTCAAATCAAATCTTATGCATCATCATTCTGTAATATATAGGAGTGTTAACACTTGTCAGTCATTATGTAGTTGCCATGTGAGGCAGCTGGGAATGCATTGCCTGAGGCCATTAACATACAAGATAATTAACAAATCGTTTCATGGTCTGTGGTTCAATTAATGGGATGAAACTTTATATATTTTTTATAACTTTTGACATATGACCTTCTTAAAGGCTTCTGTAGCTTTTGCATCTTTAATAGTTTGATTAGCGGGTGTTAATTGGTTTTGTTTCCAAAGTTTCACATTGGACATCAAGTGGCGACCCATCACTACCTCAGTTTTATAAACAAAGATGTCCTCGAAATCAAACATTGAATGCTTTATTGTTACCACGACCTTAATAGCACAATTTTTTTTGACGTTATGACATTAGCTAACAGTAAAATTATGCAAATGCATAAACAACAACAAAAGTGTGGTTTACCAGACACTGTGACAAATATTATATTAGTATTATTCATATATTACCAGTGACTAATGACTAATGAATTAAAATACTGTTGAGCTTGATTGGACGCAAGGGCCTTGATGTCAACAACAATTCATAACTTAGGCATTTTCTCCCTTTTTTATAACTATAAATTGATAAACATATTCATCCACAACCCTATCAGAACAGACCTTGCCGCTGGTGTTTCCATGCTTTATTAAAAATGTTTTCATGGATTGTGTGTTTAAGTTGCTTTGGAGTCAAGATTAAATCAATTTGTATAGTTCCTAAAAATGTATGCCCTAAAGCACGATGATTACTCCTTGGATATCTGTGAATTTTTGAATTCTGTGAATTTTTTAGTCACTGGGAAATTGTGATATCTGGACAGCCCAAAAATGTGTCACAATTCAGAGTGGCACTTGTCCTAAATTCATGAGCAAGTTCCTCTTTTACAGAGTCTCTGTGTTCACATATTTAAATGTCCACCATTACAGATGATTATCATGGCTGTGTCCAAAATCTCATACTTACTATATAGTAGGCGGAAAACAGTTTGTGACAAAAGAAATGTGTCTGAATTCACAGTACTCATACAAGAATAGGCAAAAAGTACCTGGATGACCTACTACTTCCGACGATATCCTGAGGTGTGCATACGATTTACACTTTAATATCCCATTAGGCCACGGGAGAGGATTTGTGAATGGCAGTGAAGCGGCGCAACCTGACGATCACAGGTCACATGATAGGACAACATGGCGAATGTAGTACATCCAGATTACATTCATATAGAACGTACTGTTTTAGTACTCGCAAAGTAAGAACTCATTGAAAACAAGTACTCACTCGAGAGCATGCGATTTCAGCCCATGTCTCACTCAGTGTTCATTAGCCTTAGGTAACTTTATTACCCTTATTGCATTACACAGGCTCTCTTTGAGTTTGACTAGCTTTGTTTAAACACACCTGTTCACTTCCCTGCTGTTATCAGTTTAGTGCAAACCCCACCTTGTCGCTGGAGTACGCTTCCCTGAAAACGGTCACGTGATGTCTAGGGTGCTCTAAAGTGATGTTGTGTTCTTTTTTTGGATATGTTAAGAGTTTGATTATAAAACTCCTCTGAAGGCTGTCATATTTTTGTTTCTGAAGGATGGCAAGAGATTAATTAACACATTAATTCAATCTTTGTGCTCACAAAGCAGTTGACAGGAAAGCGCTATCTGACTGTCAGATGCCTCCTTCTGACTTCGATTTCAGACCATTAATTAGCTTATACATCAAGTGGCAGAGGAAATTGGATGAATATAAAAATAGTAAAGTGTATGAAATGAACCCCAGTATAAAAAGAAGTGTTTTCCATAACTTTAAACCAAGACGTGATGTCGCTCATGTCAAGTTCCTTTGACAATTAAACCTATTCTGTTTCACTTTTCATTTTTATGATACTGCCAGAAAACGCTTTTATTCAGAAACATGTTTACATTAAATATTTCAGAATGTATGTATTTCGGATTTTCTGTCTTGTCAAGATGAAATTTATATAATAAATGTTATGGAATATGATATTGACCTTGTGTTTTCCATGTAAATAACCCTGATGATATGACTTAATCAACAAACAAACTTGCAAAACAGTTACAATATGCGGATCAGATTTTATGTGATGGATTTTTATTTTATTTCATTGATGTTATAATGAAGGTTCAGTTGAGATCTTTGAAATGTTACCAGAGTATATCAGAGAAACTCTCTCTCTACCGCAGCTTATAAGGGTTATATATTATAATGACAGTTGGTGATTTGATTGGTACAGTCTTTAAGAAACAGTTGTCATAGAAGAATATCCATGTAATAGCTACAAATAGATCCCATAAGCAGTTCAAATTGGGGGAGATCTTGCATAAACAGCTGCTTTTTCAACTTCTTTTACCAAATGTTTTGCTTGTTTCAGCAAAGTGAATCCTGTCGCAGAACGTCTCCGCTTACAGATGGCTTGATGGATAATCTCTCAGGATTCTTTTCATAGGAACTAGAACACTTTTTGAAGTGTTGGTTTTGTAGATAGCTATACACCCATTAGCAGCACTCTGCTTCCATGTAAGCTTTGGAGGGCCCATTAATTCTAGGAACTGTGCAAAGAGAATTCACACAGCATAGAGGATGGATAAATTAAGCTGAGCAGACTTTCTCTCAGGAGGAGGTATGGACTCATTGTTCCTCACGGTGAAGCGGAGAACACACAGGGACTGTTGTTGATGCACGCTGCTAGAACTTAATTACTTTTAGGCTTTTAGAGTTTATTTGAAGTGTTTTGAAAGCATTTGGCTGATTAATTTGTTATTATGCTTTATCATGTCTGTTAAAGCCATTCTGGGTTGTTTTTGCCCTTTTTTAGTTTCTCGTTCATGTCTTCCACCCTCTGAATGCAATTGTTTAAAGCCTGAGAACTAAAGATTCATATGTTGTGCTATTTATTCATGGAATTTGTACTCTGGGAAACAAAGAGTCTCTTGGCCGAGAGCTCAGAGCCGTGTGCCGCAATAAACGCGTCACAATGCGTCCACTGTTAGACGCAACTCAGAATTATTCGACTTATGTACCAATCTTGAATTCCAAGGACTTTGTAAGCATAAGTTAACAAAGCATTGCTCATCTGTTTTTTTTTTTCTTTCTTTCTTTTTTTTTAATGCCGCATTTTCAGTTTTAGTGCAGCCGTGTGACAGAAATTCACTTAGACAATCAGCTCTTAGTCATCGTGGCGGCTGGGCAGTCAGTGGTAATTTCATTGGCCCCTTTGCGAGCTGAATTGAGTCAGTTGATCCGTCAAGAATAGGTCATTACATACTGAATATTAGGTCTGTCTCTTTTACTCGCATGGGAGCTGGTGACTGCTATTGTTGATCGTTCTAAATCATCTTCCTGCGTTTGAAGTAAACAGGCCAAATCGTGTGTTTGTTTTTGCATACTGGTGCTCTGCTGAGGGATGTGCAAAAACAAGGTTGGTTGCTTGAACGACTAGTTAAGGTTATCCGTCCATCCATATTATTGTTATACATTATTATATATAATAAAAAATTGGTTCTTTGACAACTGGTAAACCATTGTAATTGGATGAAACGCTTGTTACTGACGCTCAGTTTTACCAGTGGATTGCGTCGTCAGCTTCGTATAGATTCTGTTCAGGGTTTAGAGTTAAGGAAATCCTAGTCACTTGGGAAGAAACAGAACAAAAGTATAAAGAACATTCTTCAGGGCGCTAAAACTGAGACCTTAATGTAGACCTTATAGATTTGGTCAGTAACCCATACCCATAACATCATTACCTGCTTACATTTCAGGTCAACCCAGTCCATACGCTGAGTTCTCTGAAGAGAGCCCATCCATTCAGTGTCTGTCAGGGTTTGTGCTCTTTGTTTAGCCTGATAAATGCGGCCCTCTGCTATTCTGTGCCTCATCGCGTCAGCACAAGCGCTCCATGGGAACAGGTAACCAGAGAGTAGGTGTTACCTGTGTATAGAGGTCTGTGCAGCCCAGCCTCCGGAGACATGAAAAGCAGCTCTGTGTTCTATGGCTACGGCTCATTTTCACTCTCACTGGGCCTTTGTGCGTTCCATACTGAGCCGTGATTGAGCACCATTCACACCGCCCTGCCCCCACCCTCACTGAAAACGCCTGGGCTGTGTTGTTCTGTAGCGACTGCTCTGGTGGACAAACAGATACTTCCTTGAGTACACATTGACCCTCTGCTTTGGCTTGACTATGAACCCTTCCTACTGGGAGATATTTTGGTCAGAAGAGCCCTGAGGTTTCCCCTATGTTTGTCTACAGGGTCTTAAACTTCAATAAACAACCAACTCCCTGATTGATAATGCCTTTTTTAACAAGTAGTGGCTTTTTAAAATTTGTTTGCAAAAATGTAAGTGTTGCTGTCAAACAACTGGAAACTGGGAAGTCTGTGTACCAATGCATTTCAAAACGTTAAGGCAATTAGCTGCTCGTTCTCTGTTCAGAAAATAATGATGATCATTATAAATATTTACTGGCTGAATCATGATGATAGATCTGAGCATTATCTCTCTTGCTTGTGAAGTAAGAGAGGTATTGCAGGGCTCTAGACTGAGACTAAAATGTAAATAAAAATTTGTGACAACTTAAAAATTCGACTGCATTGGTGACTGTAGGGAAAAATGTGTTGAATCCATAAGTGGATTCGTCAGATATTGTTAAAGACGTTTTAGCATGTTTTATATGTCCGATTCAAGTACAAACGGCTCTTATGAATAATGTTGTCCAAATTACTGACTTCGGTACCAAGTCGGTACTGAAATTTTAAAAATGTGACAATACCAGCATTTCCCCCTAGCATGTTGAGCGGATTCTTAAACACCTCCGATTGGCCGTTGGGTTCACATGCTCAATAGATCATGTGTGATAGACGGATTCACAGATAGATGCCTGCTTTTAAAACCTCCTGTGTGTATCTATGAAACCGCTCGGTGAAGAACGCCAAAGATGTCTATTTACAACATGCTTTTGAAGCATTGATCAATGTAGCCAATCACAGACATGGCTGTTGAGTGCGTGAACACATTGGCCAAAAACTTTTTAAATTTTTTTTAAACCTAGTACCGAATTCAGTACTTTTGACAACTCCTCTTATGAACCAGTTTTTTTGATGAATCAGTCATGATTCATGAGACGACCCACAAACATGCCTGCGGTTTGAATCCCAAACCAGTTAAAAAATCCCGCCCTGTTGCCAATTATTTTGGGTAAGGTTAGGGTGTAGGGTAGGGCTAGGGGTTAGTATTCGCTGTAGCATTGTGTCAGCAATTAGTCTTTTCAACTAAAAAAGTAGTTTGGTTCCTAGACTTTTCATTTTAGGAGGTAATGATTTTTTTCTGCTTGGAGCCCTACATTGAGATTTAGGATTCTGCCATCATGAGCAAAAATCCATCTCAGTTGTTCTTGAGACGTTGTATCAGTCGTTCAGTGATTTCCTATAGCAAGCCATTGTATTGTCATCTTAGGATGGCCTATTGTCTGGCATTCTTCGCATGAGAATGGGGTCTGCTCAGCAAAGACGTCAAACCACGGCAACAAATTTGGCTTGATTCTTCAAAAAGAAGCTGTTTATAAGTCTCTTCCAGGAGTAACTGCAAATCCATCAAGTGTGAAAGCCAATCCATTTTCAAGTCTGTCAAGGTGTAGATCAGCAGTTAACTTTTACTAGATAGACCTTGAATTGTGAAGCAGCTGTGTGCTCTGTGAAAACTCGCAGCTCGCTCGCACCCGAGGTGAGAACGGAGACGTCTGTGGCGTAAATTGACAAAGGCTGCGGTAGATCACAATCTGGGTGTGATGACTGTCTCAAAAAGGTTTCGGAGCCATACTGACCGGAAATAGCCAGCCCTTGTTAAATGTGTCGTATGCATGCAGGACACAGGAGGAAGCCCGTATTGACGCTTTCTTTCAGATTATGTGGAAACTAAAGTTTATATTCTGTTTAAAGTGGAATTTTGGAAATTATTTCAGATTTTTTGTGGTTATGTTGCCCAGTTGTCATATACGTGAGCATTCAGGCTGTTCTGTCCTTACAAATCTTGAGGGATACTAACAGATGGATGAACAAGCATGGCTGACACCGTAACCTTTGGCCTCCCCTCATCAATCAAATCATAATGCAAGAAACACACATTCACACTCTGCTATTGTTTTGGAGGTCTGCAGGTTTAATTCAGCTCTCCAAGAATATCATTTGGTCTCGCTCACCATTTTAAGAAGCCCATTCTCCAGTGCGTCCCCAACCCTTCCCCTCCCCATGTCAAATAATGGCCAAAATTAGGCTGTACAAAGTATGTCGCTTAATTGCCTCATGTTTGTGGGTTACATAGCTATCAGCAAATTAATTGCTTCCTTTTGCCATTACTCAAGACTGCTAGCCCTGTAGAGTAATGTATGCGTGAATAATTACAGGAAAAAGTCTTGTTTCCTTTGGAGTGCCACCACCCAACAAGTGATATTTGCAAATCTGCTACAATATCGATTGTAACTAAAGTTCAAATATGCAACCGCAAAAGAAGATTGATCGGCTTGTGTTCAATGATATGGAAGTAAACAACATATTTATTACTAATGCTACAGTTTGTAATGTCTTTTCCATGCTTTCGTTTGTAATGCCTTTGAATTATTTACATTTGAAGGCTCAAAAATTGATAAATGCAATTTATTGGGATAAATTAGTTGGTCAAATGTAATTAATTTGATTTAGTTATTAATCAAATGCTTTTTTATACTTAATTACAATTATTTTAATTATTTTATTAAGTTAATGTTCTTTCAGAAATCATTCTAATATTCTGATTGGGGGCTTTCTTATTATTTATCAGTGTTGAAAACAGTTGTGCTACAGAACATTTTGTGGAAACTGTGATTTTTTTCCCCCAGGAATCTTTGATCAATAGAAAGTTCAAAATAAGAGCATTTATTTAAAATAGAAATCTTCTAAATATCTTTACTGTCACTTTTCAGCTTTTTCTTTTAAAAAAATCCAAACTTTTAATCTAGTTTAATTATGTAAAAATTAATTATTCAAAAACAATAGTCATCTTGTAATAATTTTGGCTCTGTTTTTAGTTGCTATAAGGATTTTAAGATGTGTTCAGATATTTCTTCATAATAATGTTTACAATTATTCAGATTTCCTTGTTCCAAAACAGAGAAATGGAAATCAGAAATGATCTGCCGTGGCGTAAGTCAGCGCCGTTCTCTCATAGTCGTCTTTGCTGTAAACTTTTGGCTCAAGCATATGTGACACACCACAGCACTTTGTAAAGTCTGTGACCTTGTAAGTGAATGAAACGGGAGCATCTCATTATGGGATTAGGTGTCAGTGGGTTTACATGATGGCTAACAGGATTGCATGCCAGGCATAGCACAATAGTGCCTGACCCGGACCCCCCATCTGTGCCCGGTGCATGCTGTCTGGACACAGCCGCTGCAACAATATTTTTCATCGATCAGATAACATAGCGATAGCTGCACATGGCCTGCGTCCCAGCCGGTCACGGTGACGCAATCCGACTGGATGGCTGTGCCGCATAAAGCATGTAAAAGACTGTGACTAGGCGATTCTATGCTTGCCAACTCCAATATGTAGCTTGGAATGTGTTTGGATATAAAGCCGCCGGCTTGTTCCGGATGCCTCCGCTTCAGTGAGACAGACAGGGTTTATTTAGCCCCTTTAGACAAGCAAAAAACACACACACACACGAGCTGGTTAGTCTGAAGTTCTTCAGTCTATGATCATCTAATCTTGGGTGCTGCTGGGATGGAGACTGTGTTTCCTCCTCATTCGGCTGCATCATTAGCCACTAATTTGTGCCTGCTAGCATTCAAAAGATTTGATTACGGTTAAATGGCCTAATTTGCGGATATTATCCAAATGACTGTAATCTGGAGAATGGATGGTGGCAAATGGTTTGTGCTTGTCTAATACAAATATCGTTATCTGCAGTTGTGAAATCTAGGTGCTTTTTCTCTAATGATATATTCCGTCAAAGGTCAAGGGTGGAAATTTCTGTGCTACAATTCCATTGTCATGTATAAAAGAAATAATTGATATAAAATAACATACAAGACAATATAACACAAATTATTGTATTATTTTCAGTGTTGATTTTCAATGTTTCAATGTGTAATTTTATTTTGGACATCATGAAAACAAAATCAACCCCTTTTACTTTTTTAATACACATTCCTATTATTATTAATAGAGATCGCCCGAGATTGGATTTTACCGATAACAATAACTAGGTTGGCCCACGCTGGCCTATAACAAGTTAATCAACCGATAAAATGGATACTGAATGAAAACTGACTGAAATAAAATAGTGATTTGCTTTATTACAAAAATTGGAAATAGTACTGAACCATGAAAATATACTGTACTTTTTAAATATAAAAAATATTAATATATTAATTATGCCTTGATCATTCATGTTAGTTGCTGGAAAAACTATTGGTATGTTTTTTTCCGATAACCCGATTGTTCCAGTAATTGGTTATCGGTGCTGATTAATCAGCAAAACTGATCAATTGGCTGACATCTAATTATTATTATTATTATTATTATTATTATTATTGTAACTTGAAAATCACCCCCAAAATTAACTTTGATTATTATAGTTTTTTATTTTATTTTATTTTATTTTATTATTTTATTTTATTTTATTCTCTTTCTGTTCGAGCCTGTTATGGCCGTCAGACTTCAAATAAACATGTTACGCTCCTTTAAACATGCTGTCGATGAATCAGCCTGAATGAAAATGGATTGAACTGTGATCTCTGCATGCATATTTACTCCACTGTGCTCAAGTGTGAGTGCTGCTCTAATGCACCAGTTACATAACATTGATCTGCATGACATTCATGTATAAAACCTACGCTGTAACATCCTCTTCAGACATCGACAAAACCGAGTGTGTTTCCATCTATAGCCATCTGTAGCCTTTAACCACTTGTCTCGACACTCTACTCCTCTACTCTCTGACTGTTGTCATTATGTAATCATATTTTTAGTGTATTGTCATCATTTGTGGCCTATTTATCAAACAACTCTCTCCGTTAGGTGAGCCGTTTGTAGTCACAGTTGCTTTGTGTAGTTTCTGCTAAAGTGTTTCTATGCAAAATGGATGTAAAAACAGCCAACTGGCTTCCTGCCGTCCCAAACGGTTGGCTTGTGCCAGAGCTGCAGGGCGCTTAGAAATAATATCAACCACATCAGAGCTTCTTCAGTAATCAGATTCATTCTCTGCCAGCCTGGTAACCAGCCCTTCCTCTTTGATACTCGCTCATTTGCTTTAGTTTATTGCACACAAGACGTCAGTGTGGGCTTTTCAAACATAAGCTGTTTTTAATGGTTCATTAAGGGCTTCAAGCAAGTTCAAAGAAGAAAATGATTGCTGTTTGATTGGTAAATGTGTTTTTGGTAAGAGAAGGAGTGATATGTGTGCCATATGTTATTTGAGTGTGTGTGTGGGAGTGTCGCCAGTGTTTAGCAGGTGTTTGGCTGCTGTCTTTAGTGGTTTCTCTAGCTGGGATGGCTGCCATGACTGAATGCGCTCCAAGAGGTCTCAAGGACCCTTATTGAGATGTACCAAAACATTTCCAAATAAAGACTCATTCATTAAATTGTCTAGTTGTCCATAGAGCATCTTTATAATTCACACTTGGTTTGTGAACAGGTTCTTTGTGAGGAGAATCTCTTTTTTATGTTAATATGTAATGATAACCATGTTATCAGTATGTTTGTTCTTGTTAGTACAAACAGTTCTTTGTCCGTGTAAACCCAGCTTAACCTCACTCCGCTACAAATGCCCCATGTTGCTGCTTTGATTTACTTTCTATTACTTAGCAGAAAGGCATTCTCGAATCGTGTAGCTTTCATAAGTGGTTTTACTGAGGAACCCAAGCCATATCTAGGGACCACAATATAATGAGAAAAATGGAATTATCGGACAAAACGATTTGTCAATAAGATGTCCAAGAGAACAAAATCATCACTTCAGTGAAAACTGGCTCATAATAGAAATGGAAGTTGTAGTCACTTACAAAGTCATGGTGGCTCATTTCTTAAATATAATAGAGTGCGCTTGATGTTTGCGAGTAGTCGGCAGATGACAAGTTTGGCTCCGACATGCTTTTTTGGTCCTTCTGCAAATTTATTTATGAGTCATATGACTTGCCTGAGTGTATACATTTCTTTTTTTGATAATTTTATTCACATTTAGGTTTCCACTAAACATTCTTTATGCACTATTTCAGAATTTACAACATTTTTTAAAATGTTTTCGGAAATAATATGCTTACCAAGGCTGCATTTATTTGATCAAAAAATAATGTATAAATACAGGAAAAACTAATATTGTGAAATGTTATTGCAATTTAAAATGGCTATTGTAATATATTTTAAATTTCATTTATTCCTGTGATGGCAAAAACTGTATTTTCAGCATCATTACTCCAGTATTCAGTGTCACATGATCCTTCAGAAATCATTAAAATATGCAGATTTGGTGCACAAGAAACATTTCTTTGTCAATGTTGGAAACAGGTTAATACGATTAATATTTGGTGGAAACCATGAGGCATTTTTTTTTCAGGATTTTTTGATGAATAGAAAGTAGCTATTGAGACTGTAAGGTGGATTATTTTTTACTTAAGCCCGTAAGTATCTACACAAACCTACCTAGTAACTATTATCTCCATGGCAACACCTTAGTAACATTCTAAAACACCCATGTCATCTAGCTTTATACTGGCAACAACCATGTTAATTCTTTTTTTCTTTCTTTCTTTCTTTCTTTCTTTTTTTTTTCAAATATTATTAGAGTATGCTTTCAATTTTTTTTAAATCCGTATTTTGCGTTTAATTCAGTTTATACCGTGGTCTGTCAGAATATTAAATTCTGATTGGCTGGAAGTTGTGCATTAAAACCGTTCAATGTACATGTACCATTCAATATTAAAATGCTGCTTTCATTGAAACACACACACATATTGTGTTTTCATTTTTTATGGGGACATTCCATAGGTGTAATGGTTTTTATACTGTAAAAACTGTATATTCTGTCCCCCTACACTACCTCTACCCCTAAATCTACCCATCACAGAAAATGTTCTGCTATTTTAGATTTTCAAAAAAGATAATTCTGTATGATTTATAAGCTTGTTTCCTCATGGGGACCAAAAAATGTCCCTACAAGATCAAAATTTATTAGTATAACTATACCTGTGGGGACATTTGGTCCCCATAACGTAGGGAATACACACACACACATCACTCGCACACAGAGATCGGAGATCACGATGTGCACTCACATAAACAAGCACAGAAACTTGTGGAGACGGCTAGCTTATGTGTTACTTGCCAACTTTGCAATTGTTTGTGAAATTTTCTAGCAATATCTGCTAGAATATTTTTTTTTCAATGTAGTTAGTTGACACACATGCTTGGTTAAAAATAGCGTTTAATTTTCCCATCAAGTGATCATGATGTCTAAGGTAACACAATCAGATTCTTTAACAAATCACAGTTAAGTGAAAAGCCAACAAACAATGTATGATATTTTCTCGGCCTGATTTTCCATTATTAGTAGCATTATGTCCCAGCTTGCCCTTTGAGCATGTGACTTACCTCGGCTCTTAAGGTTTTATAAACCTGGGATTTTAAAGCAGATTATCAGGGTAGTCTGGTCTGACAATCTGTCCAGAGAGAGCCAGCAGCAGCAGCAGCGCCCTTGGGTCACGTGAACCCACTTTGCTAAGACGATTTATGAGCCAGATCACAAATTTCACAAACAATACCAAGTCCTGGCCTTCCTCCCAGCTATCGTTGCACTGAATACAGCTTTAAAATTGTGTGTTTGTAGCATTGATAGATGTGTACAATCGTTGGTTCCTGAACCATGCAGTTTTAAATCACAAATGTATTGCAGCTGAAAATTAACAGGGTAAAGAAACATGGAAATGAAGCGACAGTTCTGTCAAGCATACTATTTTCCTGAAGGTGTGAAATTGGATATGGCGTGTAATGTGAACGGAGGTGAGTGTTATGGTGTTATTGCTGTGGAGGTTATATCCTTCAATTAGTGTCAGTGATCAGGCTTCTGCCCGCGGGGTGAGTCGTAAGACACCGGTGCACAGAAATCCCGGTGAAGCCAATAAATCATTGCTATTCGCTCCAGCAGCTGCTCAAGGAGCAGATTTTTTTTCAGACAGCAATTTTCTGAACAGTATAAGGGATGGGAGGGATGGTTAGCACAGTGGATGTTGAAGAGACTTACATGAGTCATAGATTTAGCTTTTTTTTTAAAAAAAGTGTTGGCTTGAGCGATGAGGTGTCTTAAAAGATGTTTTTTTTTTTTCAAACAATTTTTTTTTTATTTACATGTATTTATTTAGCTGGTGGTTACAAATGAAGAAAAACATATTTTTATGAATGAGCTAACAAAATGAGCAGTGGCATAGTACAGAATTTCAGTATATTAGTGTTAGTATTAGGAATAATTTTTCAATTAAAAAAATATAAATAATAACATAAATACATATAAATATTTAATTATTCATATTAAGGCTGCACGATTTATCGTGTAATACCAAAAATAACATTGAACTTGAACGCGATTATCGCTTAAAGTGCGATTATGAAATCGCAAAGGCTGCGATTATTTTTTATGCGCAGCTTGTCAGTGAAGTACGGCTCCAAATGCTAATCCATCTGAAAGCACTGCAAGTTTGAGTCGGTTAGATTGTACATTTGAAAAAGCAACACACGTCAAACATCTTTCCAGACATGAGAAGCATTTATTAACACCTTGTCCAACAAAAGACAACATTTAATAACATGTTTTTACTCCAAACTCACTTCATAACGACAGTTGCGAATCCTTCTGTGAGATGATGTGATTTCTTACACAGAATAAGGCAGTCGTGTGTTCATTATTCATGTTTAATCAATCAAAGCGTTTCAATCTTCTGTTCATTCAGCTACAGCAATATGACGCGTGTACTTCTTCTGCGGCAGAGCGCCCTCTGGCTTTCAGATGGAGAAGCATTTACTACTGCTCACAAGCTAAGCATTAAATAATCGCAGACTTTGCCAAATCGAGTGCGATTTAATCACGATAAATCATGCTGCCCTAATCTATATATCGTTATATTGTTTTATTTCATACCGTGATGCATACTTGATCATTTATTAGCAGTTGGAAGATTGATTTTAGTTTTCAGCGTTACATTTTTCATTTATTTAGAAAAAATAGTGTAACATTGTAATGTTGTCATTTTAATACATCTATAAAAAAACATATAGGTCAGAACAACTTGAGAATTACAAAATGTAAATTTTCGAAGGGTCAATCTGTATTTCTTTTAGTAAATCCACTTGGAGATACAGTCCTTGACATGAAAAATAAGCAATAACCACCGTGGTTAATAGGTATTTTAAATTGTGTAGACATTGGGAATGTGTATTGTCCAATTATTATTCAGTACCATAATTATCTGTTTTACAATTATAGATAAGGGTTAGGTGTTCACTGAAGAAGAATGGCGTTTAGCTTTGTTTCTTAACAGCTGATTCAGTCAGACTGCTGTGTGATGGACCCTAGTGTTGACTGCATCAGTCGGCTCATTTTGTTTCCCTGCGGCCTCCTGCTTCCTGCCGCTGCCTCGCTGTCAGGTCCGCACACAATGAGATCAGCACTGCAGGAGTATCCCCTTTCTCCCTGCAACTGCTGATGTACTCACATTTCGGATGGAGGCACTGATCAGCTGTTGAAGAGAGCAATCTGCCCTTCACATCAACCTCTGCGTCCAGACAGCGCTGGCACTACTGCAGTGATTCTGCAGTCTGAAGCTAAAACACTGCAGTTGTCTGTCCTCTCTGCTTTCAAAGCTCAAAGCCTTCAGTCAACACTAATGAGCTGCTGAGCTTCTGCGTGCTCTCAGCCCGAACAAACAGAGGCGACAAATGCCACTGCGCACTACTGCCGCGTTATGTCTGGGATTTTGTCTTTAAGATAGCATACAGTTGTGCTGACACATAGTCTATTCTCACAGAAAACTAAAATAATTGGTTGTTGTCTGGGCTTGGTATTATTTAGCAACAAAATAAACTTCTACCATTCTGTTTCTTTTTCCCCCCACAGTAAATAAGCACAAGCCATGGATTGAGACCACGTATCATGGTATCGTAACGGAAAATGACGACAAGGTTCTCCTGGACCCTCCGCTGATAGCCTTGGATAAAGATGCCCCGTTGCGCTATGCAGGTAAGATCCTCCATCTTCTGGACTCAAATGAAGCTGTCAGCCATTTTGCTTCCTCATGCTTTCCAAAGGATAGTTCACCTAAAAAAAAAAAAAGAAAGTTCTGTCATCATTTCTTCCATAAAAAGAAACATAACTGAAATAAAATGAAATGTGTATATATATAAAATATTTTATTTCAGCTAGTTGCCAAGTTTAGTTTAAGTTGAAGTACTAAAATAAACTACATAAACTACAGCTAAAAACAAAACTTAATAAAATCAATATAGATATATTTTTAAAAAACTTGATGAAATAGCATTAATAATAGTCTATCAATGATACCAAAATAATATTGCAATCTGATGGCATTTCTATCATGACCAACAATTCTGCCACTAATGGAACTAACTAAAGTTCCATCAAAAAAGTGTATAAAAATAACAGAAACAGACAATTAAAATGAAAACAAAATATATTAATTTTGTAAAATATATATATATATATACATACATATATAAATAGAACATCAATGATACTAAAATAGCACTGCTTTGCTATGGCTGTCAGTAGATTTTTGAGATCATTGCTTTGAAAAACCATTGGTTGGTTCTTGTGTGTCATGTGACCAAACATCATTGTTGACATCAAACCTTATGTGATGCTTTTAATGGCACCAATTTTAGGGCTCATTCGCACAGGCGGGGAATGGGGGAAAAAAGCAAGGTCTCGAGAAAAAGTTGAACTGTTTTTAACTTTTTAGAGCGCCGTGTCATGCGCGAGACACTGCAAAAGATGCAAGACGTGAGCGCAACAGTCATACACGTCTGTCTAGCGCATGTTTTCGAAGGAAAAACAATGGAAAAGTAGCACATTGGAATGGAAAAACACGTTCTGTGTGAACAGCCCTGTTTTTTTGCGCCATATTAGACCCAGTCTCCATTCCACTTACATTATATGAAAAAGAGCGAGGTGGATAATCTTTAAAAATTCACCTTTTGCACAGAAGAAACGAGTTTTGTAAATTGGGAACAACATGAGGGTGACTAAAATTGACAGAATTTTCATTTTATAACAAGCAATTTTGTTACAGTGATTTGCCTGGTGCATTATGACGCTTAGATACTTAGATTATTATTCATGTTTTCATGGAAAAGTCAGTAAAATTTTTCTAAAGATAACCTTTATCCTTTTGAATATTAATTGGTTTTCATTTAGTTATCTAGGAACCATAATTACAATCTTTTGTGAATTTGTTTTGAGTAATTTTTATCAGGCTCTTGGTTTTTAGCTTTGGTAATGTAATGGTATGGTATTGACAAAGCTTTCCTACTCCTTTCTTGTCAATTATCTTTACTAAAATGTGTTGAACCTTAAAATAGCTCTATAACAAACCATAATTACGTTTTGAATAAAAGACCTAATATCATCAGCCTGCTGTTGAACTGTACTGATGAGATTGGTGAAGTCAGCTCTGGTTGGTAATTAGGTTTGAAGATATTCTTGCAGACTCTAATGCTCTAGGTTAATGGGGCTGTTTGTTTCTTCATGTACTGCTTTATGCTTATTGCCTTTATATTTGCTCATGTCTCTAGACATTTAACAGTGGATGCAGTAGTGTAAAACTAAATATCTAAAACACTGGGTACCATTGAACTTGATGAATCCAGGAGCCAGTTATGATAGATGTTGGTGATGTGCGTTTCCCTTATCATTTTTCCACCTATTGCAGAGAGTCCCTTTGGAGGGCCAATTGAGATATTTTTAAGTATGTTGGAGTAATAAGTTCACATTTAATCCATACAAGAGTAGATAGGCAGTCCATAAACCCCTCACTTTTTTAAATTGCTTCTTTCGTTTGCTGGGCAGCTGGTTGCCAGACTTCTGGAGCTCTTCTGATATCAAGATCAATGAAATTTCTTCTTACTCTGCTCTTTTCCTGTGAGAGGGAATGTGCAGCATTGGCTCTGGCCAGTTTTAATCACTTAGAGATTTACTTTGACCTCATTTCAAATCTCTTTATGCAGTGGTCTATTGTAAATGCTTTCTCACAGTTTTAGTCCCACCGTGAATATGGGACATGGTTAGAGAACTAGCAGCAAACATTTGGGAGAAAGATTGGTCCTCATGCACTAATGTGGTTAACCACGAGTTATTTGTATATATGAAAGCATTTAGGTCATTATTCACTGATAATCAACCCCTAATGCGGCAGCACCTCATAAATATATAATTCCTCTGACAGATCATAAGGAATCATTTCAGCAAGCTTTGTTTGTAGGAGCCAGCAGTGACAGAGCAGACATTTGGCACTCTGATTATATTAAGAAGCTCTCTGAAATTCACTTTGAAGCCATCACATGGCTGTGTGGGTGACTGCTGCATTCTTAGCATCTATGCCAATACCGGCCTGCTCAGGACATGGTGCCATGCTGACTAACTCACTTTACTCTAATCAGGAAGCTTGGCAAAAGCCATACCAAACTGTTGTCAGACATTTAGATTCATTTAAAGGGGTGGTTGATTATTATTTCACTTTGTTAACTTTAGTTAGTGTGTAATGTTGCTGTTTGAGCATAAACATCTGCAAAGTTACGACGCTTAAAGTTCAATGCAAAGGGAGATATTTTCTTTAAGAATTTGCTGTTTAAGGACTACAACAAGCGGCTGGTAGCGACTACAACGAGCTTCTTCCTGGGTTAGTGACATCACTAAACCTAAAATTTACATAAAACCTGCCCCTGAGAACATGCAACGAAGAGGGCGAAGCCATGTTGGGCTAATTTAGAGAGGATTTTGTAGTAGAGTTTTGTTGCTGTCATTTTACGCCGTACTGCTTCACAAACGAGAGTCGATTCAACGCTGGATTTGCACAATGATTAACATGACGGCACATGCTTGTTGATGAGTTGAATCGACTCCACAGCAAATACATAAATTTATCCTCTAACCCTTCAGAAACGTCCAGTTTCATTTTAAAGTTGTAACTTCTTCCTGAGTCTCTCCATCGGCGTCTGAAGCGCGAGATGTTAAAGCTCCGCACTCTTTTGGAAAGCGGGCCGGGAGCAGCAGCTCATTTGCATTTAAAGGGACACACACAAAAACAGCATGTTTTTGCTCACACCCAAATAGGGGCAAATTTGACAAGCTATAACAGATGGTCTGAGCAGTATTTTGAGCTGAAACTTCAGACACATTCTGGGGACACCAGAGACTTACATTACATCTTGTAAAAGCAACGTTATAGGTCCCCTTTAAATTCCATATTGTTAAAGCTAACCTGTGAAGGATTGTTGAGGTATAACTTGTTGTACTGTATAGTTTTATTTATTTTTATTTTTTAAATGAACTATATAAAGGTTTTTATTAATTTGTAGGATTTTATTTTATATATATTTGATGTATATATTGCATTTTGTATAGTACCAAACCTGTACTAAACTCATAAGTGATAGGCCTGGAATAAAATATTGTGGAATTTATCAATTGTTTGATAATAAAACTGAATTCATAGAAGAAGCATGTTGCCCCCAACATTTTAAATATCTGGGGAATTTTAGTTGAACATTTAGATTTATCTAGTGTAAATGGAAACATTGCTTCAAAGGGTACAGTGTCCCATTAGGGGCAGCCATGCAACATCATGATTGATGTTCTGCTGGCCTTTTATAAACCAGCATCGAATTCCACTGCAGACATGATGCATTCTGTCGAGAGCTCTTACATTCCTATCAGCGGAGGACTATTCAGCGCCAGCTAGCTGTCAATTTCAATATTTCCTCTGACCCGTTGTGAGCGAGTCCTCTAAATTTTTCAGACAGCTAAAACTTAAATCCTTAGACAGTAATGAAGCAGCAGAAGCTAATCAAATAAACAAGAAGCCCTTGCACTAGTCTTGTTTCTCACGGCTCAGCTATTGTTACATCTTCATCGATTCTTCTGTGCAATATTGCAGTCGGAGGGAAAGAATCAATATTCATTGTGTTTTGCTCGTTGGGAAATGGAGCAGTATTGGAGTTGGCACTTGGCATGTGGGCTGAAGCGCCAGTCTGAGTTTTAAGGGAAGTGTGGGGATGTACAGTCATTAAAGCCCCAGAATGCACTGATGAGGCACAAAGCCGCCACCGCATGACTTGCTCTGGACAGCAGATCCTAATGGAAAATCCATCTCTAATTGTAGGGGTAAAAACGGGGTGGACAGATCCACCAGCAGAGGCCATGGATAGGGTCAAACTGGGCCCTTAGTGGTCAGCCATGCAGAATAAAATAAAATAAACATACACTATTTTTGATGAAGTTGGCTAATTTTAGTTCTGGTCAGGTGATGATATATGATAGTACTATAAGAATAGTTTTTGGCTAACCCTTATTCTTTCATACGGTCGAGTCATTCATTGTTTTAACCCTAACAGGGACTCTGTGGCTATTTCCACCTGTGGTCAAGGCTGTTTTTTGTGTTTCTGTGACTGTTAATGTGGACTCATCCAAGTATACTGTTTTGTACTGTATACAGTCATACTAGGACTCAGAATACCATCAGAATTGGTACAAATGTCACCTCCCACATGCAGTAGTGCAGATAATGTCTCATATTTGCTGTACAAAGAATGTAAAAGCTGGACTGGGCAATACAGCAAAAAATAAATAAAAATAAATGAATTACATATATATATTATATTATATTATATTATATTATATTATATATATATATATATGTGTGTGTGTATTGTTTTTTTTTTAATTTTATTTTCCATTATTTTCATCTATTACCTTTAAAAATTTGTTTAAATAATTATTACTATTTTTATTTTATATTTTAAATAATTTAATGAACTTGTGAACTTGTTTTATACCTCTTGGATTAAGAATTTCAAATTTATTTGTTTGGCATTATGGTTCATCTGGGGGAAAATAATCAGCAGTATTTACTTGTATATCTTTAAAATATTTTCATGATGATGCACGTGTTTCGATGAATCAGTTCAGTGAAATGGACAGTTTGATCTGATTCATGGACATGAATATCAACTCTAATGCTATTTTTTTTCCCAATTTACAATCAGAGAAGTTATTAAAAAATATCTGTCCCCATGCTCTCATAAGGAGTTTGCGACACGCTCTTCAGGAAGCTTAACAGCCAAGTAAAAAGCACATTAAAATCATTTATATATTCCAGTGCTGTTTAATTTTATATCCTAGCTAAGTGATCATAAATATTCAATATATATTGCCCAGCCCTAATCTGTTCCAGCGCAAAAAGTCAAACGAGGTATTTTGAGTCCTTGACTGCTTCTGTAACATCTGTCTTCTTTTTCTTGTCTCTGTGTTTCTGTGCATCTCATCTTTCTCTGACTGACCTGGGTTTATCTTTTCTCCCTTCTTGTAGAGAGTTTTGAGGTGACCTTCACCAAAGAAGGTGATGACGGGCTCTTTCTACTGCCTTGTAACCGTTTTATTAACCCACTAACGCAAATACAAAAGAAATCGGCACTTCACACGGAAACTCCTGTCATGCTCTTTTAATCTCTTCCCAGTTCTTCTTCTTTTTATTTTGGTTTTCAGTTTTCTCTCACCTTTGAATTCGTTGGAAATGAAAATTTAGCAACTGGATGACAAGTGTGATGCGGGGATAACAAAATCTAGAAATATCTATGCATGAGACATCCATTGAAGTTTGCAGATCCTAACAGTGCTTCAGCTCCAAAACAGAATAAATAAAGGGAAATAATGTTCGCACACCAGATTCTCGGGGGGAACGCCAATCCGAACATCTTAAAAGTGTGTTTTTTGAGATATCCTGTTTGTAAAGTAGCTTCTAGGGGTTTACTTTTAGCACAGCAGATCATAAATCAATGAGACTCTGATGCTATAGAGGTTAGTTCCTGCTGAGATTGTTAAAAGATGCAAACTCTCTGCTGTCCGATCTGTGGTGTGGTTTGACTTCTAGTTTGAGCCTCTTCACCCTCTCCTCCACTAATCTGAAACACACAGCATGGCAACTACTGCTGGTTGATGTGGATGTCAAGCAAATGGATATTTCTAACCCCAGCTCTCATCCAGCCTTTAAGTTTCACTGCCTCTGCTCCTCTATTTTGTTTGGTTGTTTCATTCTTTCAGTTTTTTTTAAAGGTTTTAGAGAGACAACATTGCACAGGAAGACTTCCCTCTCACCAAAATCTAGTTTTAAGGGGAATTAAAACTCCAAACGAGGGTTTTTTTCGTTTGTTTGTTTGTATATTTGCTTTGATTTGTGAACTTCTGATTGAATGCTGGATCTCTGTCATAAATCCTCCTCATCGCCCCATGATTAACTTAACAATTTAACCTTTCTTTCTTGTTTAGATGTGTTACTTTTCACCAAAAATTAGCGTTAAACAACTTTAAGTACTTTTTATGCCATTTGTATGTATTAAATACAACAGATATCTGTTCATTGGTTCATATCATTTCCTTCCTGTCCTTGTATATTAAGTATTCCTGTGAAATGCCTGTCCACATTCTGGGTTTCTTACTGCATGACTGGATGCAATGTGATCAAATGGCTTGGACCAGACACTCAGTATCCCCCTTTTAACTCTCCCTTCCACTTCCTAAAAACTCACCCCATCCCACACAGTGCTTCTGGCTTCCTCCACAGACACCTTCACCTCCCACCTCCCCTCAGTGTTTCGATCCCTTTGGCTGCCAAACCAACTTTGGCTGTTCTTATTTGAGTGTGGCGTGTTATTAGTTTCGTTGTGGGTTTCTTTTATCTCATGAACGGCAGCTGGCGCTTCGGCTCAAGGGTGAGCTTGACTAAACACACGTGTGCCTTTTGCAGGGGAGATCTGCGGCTTCAGGATTCACGGGCAGAATGTGCCGTTCGAGGCAGTGGTGTTGGATAAGTCCACCGGAGAGGGTGTGATCCGGGCCAAGGATAAACTGGATTGTGAGCTTCAAAAGGAGCACACTTTCACCATCCAGGCCTACGACTGTGGAGAGGGACCTGATGGCGGCAACATGAAGAAATCTCACAAGTGCGTATATTGTTTGGCTACACTGATTCATAAATGGAGAGTAGAGGAAATGATGGGGGAATGAGCCAGAATTGAGTCAAAAAGTTCAGCATAAGTATAAGCCAAAACGTATTCTAGCCACTAAGCTTACACTACAGTTCAAAATGACTAAGGTCTATTTTGCTCACCAAGGCTACAGTTATTTCATCAAAAATACAGTAAAACAGTAATATTATGATATATTATTATAATTTAAAATAACCTTTTTCTATTTGAATATATATATAATATTTATTTATATAACTTTCCTGTGATGCAAAGCTGAATTTTCAGCATCATTACTCCAATCTTCAGTGTCACATGATCCTGCAGAAATTATTCTAATGTGCTGAATTTGTGCTCAAAAACAGTTGTGCTGCTGAACATTTTTGTGGAAAAAAATCAGGATTTTTTGAAGGATTTCATTTATTTGAAATAGTAAAGACCGTTATAATGGTAAAAAAAGATTTGTCACTTTTGGTAAATTTAATGTATCCTTCTGAATAAAAGTATTAATTTATTTAAAAAAAAAAAAAAGGATTGACCCCAAATTTTGAACGGTTGTATATGATTTATTTATATATCTAAACTAACAAATAATGAATGAATTTCCAAAAATCAATACACTATGGGTAAGTAAGTTTTGCATTAGTTGCCTACAAGATTTGCCAAACATCCACTTGATATTAATAAAATTCAGCACTGAAAAATGAAATAATCTAAATTAATTAATCAAAAATTAGTCAAAATTAAATAATTTTTTTTTAGATCTAGCACTTACCTACAGCTTGTTTCCACCATGAAATAAAATTTCAAAAAGGTAATAATTACGACTTTCCATCTCACATTTATGACTTTTTTTCTCAGAATTGCGAGACATAAACTCACAATTGCGGGATATAAAGTCAGAATTACGTGATGTAAATTCTGTGAAAAAAAGTCATAATTGAAAGAGATAAAAAGTCTAAAGAATTGAGATAAAATTGTGAAATGCAATTACCTTTTTTACTTTGTGGCGGAAACAAGCTTCCATGTTAGAATGCATCTAGACCCATGCTTTTTATTTTATCTTGTCTTTTAATTTTAAAATAACTTTTTAATATTTGGCATTCAGTAACCCCATCTAAAATGTCACATTCTTTTGACATCATGTTTGAGATATTAGAACACGGCCCTGTGGATGACTGCATCCCATCAGATTATGCCTAAATGAATCATCCATCTGCTAACAAACAAGACCTGCGTCACTGTCGTACCCATTCCCTCTTGTCCAATTCTAGTTTATTAATCACGCTTTGATGTCCCCCAGGGCTACCGTCCACATCCAAGTGAATGACGTGAACGAGTACTCTCCGGTGTTCAAAGAGAAGTCCTACAAAGCCACAGTGATCGAGGGCAAAAAGTACGACAGCATCCTGAAGGTAGAGGCCGTGGACGCAGACTGCTCTTTCCAGTTCAGTCAGATCTGCAGCTACGAGATTGTCACTCCCGATGTGCCCTTTACCGTTGACAAGGATGGTAAGTGCTGCCAGTCCAAATCTCCTGCCAGAACTCCAGCTTATAGACCTTACAGTGATATTGACTTCTAAGTCATTGTTATTCATGCGCCTGTAAAAATTGATTGGTGCAAAGCAGGCATTTTAGGATCTGTAGCACACCTAATGTTGATGTCAGCCATCTGTCACCTTGAGATGAATCCAGAATTTAAGCATGATCATTTCGGTTTGGCATGGGAGGTTATTCCTTGTCACTCTTTTCCTCATAAACAGGCAACATCAAGAACACAGAGAAGCTGAACTACAGCAAGGAGCGCATGTACAAACTCACCGTGACTGCGTACGACTGCGGTAAAAACCGCGCATCTGAGGACGTCCTTGTCAAAATCAACATCAAGCCCACCTGCAAACCGAGCTGGCAAGGTATCGAAGACCTCTGGGATCTTTTGTCTCTTGTACACTCAAGCAAACACCGCTGTTTTATGTTGTTGTTTGAAGCTGGAAAGCTCGGCTATGCGGGTCAGTTTTGGAGCAGATGCAAATACACAACTTTGTGTTTCTTGAGCATCAAATCAGCATATTAGAATGATTTCTGAAGGATCATGTGACACCGGAGACTGGAGTAATGATGCTGAAAGTTCAGTTTCGCATAAGAGGATAAATTACATTTTAAAAATATATTAAAATATAAACGTTATTTGTAATAATATTTGACAATATTACTGTTTTTACTGTACTTTTGTCTTTCTAAACATTGAATAATCTTACCACTTCAAGCTTTTGAACAGGAGTGGATGTTAAGGCTGTCAATTGATTAAAAAAAAAAAAATTAATTAATTATACATGATATGAAAAATAATTATTTAGAAATAAATGCATTTTATCGGTATATGCTGAGATGAATCATTGCCCACAATGATTTAATGATCGAGGCAAAAAAACTTGTAAGAATTTATTTCTTTTAATATGATATTTATGGATAGGCCATTTTATTTTTTTATCAATCACATTCAATTAGTGTGTAAATTGTCAGCACTAGGATTTTGTAACATTTATAAAGAATAATAAATGCTGTAATTTAAAAAAAAAAAAAATTCTATGCATTAACTAATTTTAGTGTGTATAGCCTTATTGAAAAGGGTTACCAAATACTCTTTGTATGTGAATGACATATTTTCTGTATGTCTGATCCTGATAGGATTTAATAAAAGGATTGAATATGAGCCTGGTACAGGAAGTCTAGCCCTGTTCCCCAGCATGCACCTGGAGACCTGCGAGGAGCCAATCACCTCCATTCAGGCCAGCATCATGCTGGAGACCAATCACATCGGCAAGGGCTGCGACCGAGACACTTACTCCGAAAAATCTTTACACAAGCTCTGCGGTGAGTCCAGACGTTCTTATTATAATAGAGTTACATTAACATCAAGATCATTAAATGTGCTTATTACTTTACAGAATTTCAAATTAAGCAACTCAAGTGTAAACTGTTTAGACTCATTTACATAATCATATTACCTGCATAATCCCATAGGCACATGCTGAACCATAACCAAGCAATAATTTGGAATATTGAGTAACTGTTTGTGTGCTCATCCAGGTGCCAGCACTGGAACTGTGGAGCTGCTGCCTGCTCCTAGCAACTCTGCCAACTGGACCGTTGGCTTGCCC
The DNA here is from genome assembly GCA_038088235.1 of Zacco platypus. Taxonomy (NCBI): domain Eukaryota; kingdom Metazoa; phylum Chordata; class Actinopteri; order Cypriniformes; family Xenocyprididae; genus Zacco; species Zacco platypus. The sequence goes on from CM076067.1 coordinate 15,007,013, forward strand.
ACTGACAACGGGCACGACAGCGACCAGGTGTTTGAGTTCAACGGCACCCAGGCCATCAAAGTCCCCGAGGGTGTGGTGAGCACCACCCTGAAGGAGCCCTTCACCATCTCAGTGTGGATGAGACATGGACCTGGAAGCAGGGAGAAGGAGACCATCCTCTGCAATTCTGACAAGACCGGTAATGACATTCACGCAAAAAAACACACTCACAGGACGGAGAGTAAATGTTTTTGTGTTCTCTTCATCTTAAATAGAGCTGTTAAAATCATCATATCACTGTGTTAGTAAAGCTGTTAACACATTTATTTAATTTGACATTATAACTTATAAAATGATGCAGTCTGCACTATTTTAGTGCACCTTTTAGTATTTATTTTCTTCTTTTTTTTATTCTTTATTATTATTATTATTATTATTGTTATTGTTTATTTTATTTTATATATATATATATATATATATATATATAAAATTTTATTCACCCCATATGGTGTCATTTATGTTCACACACATATTCTGATTTGAGTGTCATCCACTCAAATTGCTGAACAAAATAATCATATTATTATAATCTTTTAAATAATCATATTATATTATATTATTATAATCATATTATATTATATTATTATTATAATCATATTATATCAAATAATCCTATTATTATTATTATTTTGTTTTCTTTCCTTTAAAATGCTTTTAATGCATTAACTACAACAAAAACATAAAACAACAACAACAAAAAAAACACATTGTCCTATTCGGAAGTATGTAATGATATATAATCATATTAATTGGTTTTATGGAGTAGCGTCTTGGGAAAAATATCGCTGGAGTAGCGTCTGATAACAATTTTGAAGGTTATGAAATGGTTGCATGTAATTGAATTGGGAATCTCACACTATGATCTCACTCTCTGGTCATTGAAGCAAAATTCCCTGCGCTAGAAAAAGCTCATCTGCTGGGGCTTATGTAAGGCTGATTACATCACAGTTATGCCCCCGTTTATGGGAAGTTGCTTCATTGTTTGCTGCAGCAATCCCTGTACAGTGCAGCACAGTTTATATTAAATCCTCTCATCTGCGTCTGTGTGTGAAAAACAAAATACGTGCGATCTGTCATGTGACAAACTAGTGTGTTAACGTGAGTTATCATTGACAGAAGTGTGATTTTTATTCTTGTGTATGTGTCTTCCTCAGAAATGAATAGGCACCACTATTCCCTATACGTACACAACTGTCGTCTTGTGCTGCTGCTGCGTCAGGAACCCACTGAGTCTGAGAATTACAAACCGGCTGAATTCCACTGGAAACTCGATCAAGTGAGTCAACTTAAGGCCCTTCAGAAGAAGTCCGTTTTGAAAGACTCCCTTGTGTTTTACTAAACACTGTGTTTCGCCTGCTAGCAACGAATAGATCCGCTCATGTGTTCAATTAAGGTATAAACATACTTAAATAAAGCTGTTGCTCCATAACATTCTTTATCCAAGTGGTCCACATGTGGCATGGAAATAGAAAACGTTCTGGATTACACAGAATTAAATATGATTGCATTTATACATTTATTCAAAGAACAAATATGACCTCAGAGGATGTAGTTCTGATGTTAAAACATGCGTTTTAAACCCACAGATTTAGTTTTATCATCCATTGTCAATATCTCATAGCTTTTTGTATTATTACAGATCTTTACATAAGGCTTTTTTTTATCTACTTAATGTCGAATACTTAAGTCTAATATTTTTTCAAAGAGTTCTGAGATATATATTTTCCAAGTAAATATATTCCAGATAATATTTTGTTATTATAGTTATATAATATTAGTTATTTGGGGGGTGTAACATATATTACAAATGTATATTGTAATATTTAATTTTCTTACCCAGTAGAAGTGCAATGTTATGCTTGAAAATATATACCTGACCAATTATACTTTAGAACTAGAGCATTATCATAACTGAGGGTCCTTAGCATTAAAAATCTGCTTTAAGCAAATCAATGTAAATATCCATTTAAATCCTTGTGAATTCTTTTGCACTGATGCAGTCTGGAGTTAAACCGAGGCCTTGATCTAGTCTCTCTCCTCCCAGGTGTGTGATAAAGAATGGCATCACTACGTGTTGAACATCGAGTTCCCAGCAGTGACTTTGTTTGTGGATGGTGCCACCTTTGAGCCCTTCCTGGTCACGGAGGATTACCCTCTGCATGCCTCCAAGATCGAAACCCAGCTCACCATCGGCGCCTGCTGGCAAGGTACACTCGCTAATGATCTATTGATTTTCCCCACACACAATGATGCAACCTCAGGTTTAGACTCGAAACCTCTTTGTCGCCAGCTGCAGTTGAATTGTAATCATGCTTTATATTCGTAAGTAGATTGTGTTTGCAATTTGTAGAGTTGCCTATTTTGTATCCCCAGTCATAGATAGGGTTAGGATTAGGGTTAGGTTAAGAATATTTTTGCACATGCCATGAATTAGATTAAAATCAGTTTTGTTGCTGTTTAATTAAAAATTATGTTTAATAAAAACAAATTCTCTTGAATAATAACAATAATAATGAATAATAGTAATTAATAAAAATTAATTAATTATTATTAATAATAACAACAATTGTAGTATTAATATTATATATAATTATATAAATATAGTATTATATACTACTATTGGTATTAATATTAACATTAGTAATTATTATTGTTATTTATGATTATAATAATCATCATCATTATTGTTATTATTACTTAATAACAGCTATAATAATAATAGTCATGATTGAATAATAACAATAATCTTAATAATTATTATTATTAAATCATGATTATTATTGTTGCTGTTGTTATTAAATAATAATAATATATATATTACTACTAATATCCTTTTTTTTTATAAATGACATTTAATCAAATGAAAATATAAAAAAATTCAATAAAATACTTTTTATAATTATCATTTACATTTTTACTCTTCCTGGAAAATGGGTCTATCTATCTATCTATCTATCTATCTATCTGTCTATCTGTCTGTCAATCTATCTGTCTCTGCCTTTTTATCTGTCTGTCTGTCTATCTATCTATCTGTCTGTCTGTCTGTCCACTGTCTTTTACAAATGTTTGATCAATAAAATGCGCTCTAGAATGAGAACCATTTCATGGGTTCTTTAATGCATGACAATATGTATCAAGTGACTTTCTTTCCCTTGACTATATTGAGCCCTGGTCTTTCCCTGCTCTTCTGTCTTACCTCCACAGACCTCTCAGGACATGACAATGATACTGAGACACTCTCAGAGCCTTTGACAGGTTGCCCATGTCTTTCCTGATCACCCCAATATGTCAATATTCGCACGTCTATTAACAGCCTGCGCGTATACGGTTCTTCTGCAGCGTGTCACTGCACGTCTGCGGGAGGACCATATGTGCACAGCTTCAGTCTGCAACGGCATAACATTTGTAGCATGATGCGATTGAGTCGAGAGACGCCATGCCATAAACCCTGCCTGTCTTGTTCTTCATTTTGTTTTCTTAATTCATCAATCCAGCTCCATCTAATTTGCCTGCCGATCTGGAGAAGTACACAGCAGACATACAGTACATTACAAACAAAACAAGTCCAACTGACCTTAGGGATCTGCATGTTTTTATGATAAATCAGAGGGTTTGGCTGCATTCCTTGCTGCAGTTTGCAGGATTATTTATGCCAGTGGTATCAGTGCAGCAGACAGTGTCTCATTTCTCACTGTGTGACCTTGCTGCCTCTGCTTTACAGCATCACTGAGTGTCATATTACTGCTGAGGTCATTCTGACCACTCCCGCATCTCTGTGTCCTTCAGATGCAGTCATAGTATAGAGGACATAACATGCAGCTAGAAACATACCACACTGTATTTTCGTCTTAAAGGGACAGTTCACCCAAAAATGAAAATTCTGTTGTTTCAAACATATATCAAACACGTTTTGTGGAACACAAAAGTAACATTACAAAAAAAAAAAAAAGCATACAACAACATCTGTCAAGCTCTAATTAGGGAAAGTAGTCCATATGACCCAAAATTAAAAAATTATGCATTTTCATTATTAGTTATTACATTGGGTAGTAACTAAGCTTGTCACAGCTTTTTGAATTCAGATGTGGATTGAGAACTAATTATGAATGTCGAAGATATTATAATATTTTTAAATTATTATATAATTGATTATAAAAAATAATTAATATACACTACAGTTACAAAGTTTGACGTCAGTAAGAGTTTTAATGAAGTTAATACTTTTATTTATTGAATCAAAAGAGCAGACATTTTTACAAAAAAAATCTATTCCAAATAAATTCTGTTCTTTTAAACTTTATATTCATCAAAGAATCCTGAAAAAATATATTACTGTTTCTACAAAAAACTTAAGCAGAACAACTGTTTTCAACATTGATAATAATAAGAAATGTTACTTGAGCACCAATTCAGCATATTAGGATCATGTGACACTGAAAATTGGAGTTTGCATCACAGGAATAAATTACATTTGAAAATATATTCAAAATATTTTAAATAAGACACTTCTCAAAAACATTACAAAATTATACTGACTTGAATTTTTGAACTGTAGTGTAAATAATTTTCAGCCCATTGTATGGTTTCAAATTACAAATCAAATGGATCACTTTTATGTTTTTTGTCTTTTGAAGCTTGACAGATTTGACAGTCACTATTAACTGTGTTTCGATAGAGGTAGCAGTGTAAGGTTTTTCAAACATCTCTATCAGTTTGTTCCAGGAAATAATCGCATACCACATTTGGAACAACATAATGACCAAATTTTCCTTTTGGGTCACCTATTCCATAAATGTTGACAACAACATGACCGTTCAAAAACATATATTCCCTGCCGAACCATTTAGAAATATGCAAATATGTGTAGATTTATTCAATCATGTTGCCTCATTTTTTATGTGCCTCTTTGTGTTCATTCCCATTCATTTGCCTTTTTTTTCTCCCACTAAGAGTTGCATGAGGCCACAGGCCTGAATCAGGTCATCCATCATCCTGTGTGACACACCGGGCGGCACCGGCACAGAACGCATAACATGCATGAGCATCAGTCACACGGCCTTTGCACACCAAGCATGCTTGAGTTCAGCAGAGCATATGTTTGGTATCTAATAAGGTCTGTCCCCCTCCGTGCTTGTGTAGGTGGCAGTGCCCGCATGACTCAGTACTTCCGGGGCAACCTGGCGGGACTCATGATCCGCTCCGGCAAACTAGAAAACAAGAAGGTTATTGACTGCCTGTACACCTGCAAGGAGGGTCTTGACGTGCAGCTTCCAGAGGAAGTGGCCTCTGCTGTGAAGGTGAGCGGATGTGAAATTTGAAGAACACAGTTCAAACAATTCTTTGCATCTTTTGGGCTATGCAGATGAAGGTTTGAAGAATCTTGATGAACGTAACACATTGCCCTGGGAGAACATATATGACTGTGTCCCGCAGTGTTATTTTAGTTTTATTTATATACTTTTATAGTACTTATTACTGTTTTTAATTAGCTTATTTTCAGTTTTAGTAATTTTATGTGCTTTTGTCATTTCTATATAGCTTTTAGTTTATTTTTATTTCACTTTTTGTTAAGTCAAATTTATTTGTATAGTGATTTTCACAATACACATTGTTTCAAAGCGGCTTTACAGAAAACCATGCCGTTAATGTTTATAATATCTTAATATCTTCATGGCTTATATTCACATTTAGCAGATTAGAGATGGTTGATAATGTAGTTTACATTATGTGGCAATACAAGCAATCAAGCAGTTGAGATATATAGTATATATCTATATATCGCTATATAGCATATATATATCGTCCTACACAAGTGTACTTTATGTTAGCGGATAAAGTTGGACATGTTTATGAATTCATTTATGTGAAGAGCTGGGCAGTAATATAGTTACATTTTGAGACAAAAGAAACAATAAGAGAGTTGGGATTTGTTATATAGTATATATCGCTTTATATAAGAGTACGGTATATACACTATACACATATACATATATACACACACATTATATATATAATGTGTGTGTGTGTGTGTATATATATATATATATATAGCAACATTTCTATTTTCTGTTTTAGTTTTTTAATTAATATTTTATTTTATTTGACCTGAAGTTCAATGACTGAAAATGAATTTTAAGAGTTTTAGTTCTAGTCAACAATGGCAGCACTGGTGGATATATGGAAATATGTTTCTCTGTTCTTCTCAAGGTGGAGTTTAACCCCAACCAGTCCTCTCTGAGCCTGGAAGGAGATGACATTGAGAGCTTTGAGAAGGTCATGCAGCACATCTCCTACCTGAACTCCCGGCAGTTCCCCACCCCAGGAATCCGCCATCTGCGCGTCACCACCACTGTCAAGTTAGTTTCCATCATTTCAATTCATATGCATCATACTAGTTAGCCCCACCCACTTTATAATATTATTATTCTAAAACTACTAACAAAATAGAAAAGCTAAAAGAAGTGATCTTTTCATACGTTTAGTGCAGTCATAATAGTGAATGTATTATTTATCTACTTTGTAATTCTATAGATGCTTCAATGAGGAGACGTGCATCTCCGTGCCGGACTCTGAAGGCTACGTGATGGTTCTCCAGCCAGAGGAGCCAAAGATCAGCCTCAGTGGAATTGACCATTTTGCCCGTGGAGCAGCTGAATTTGAGAGCACCGAGGGTGTTACGCTCTTCCCTGAGCTGCGTATCGTCAGTACCATTACTCGTGAGGTGGAGGTGGAAGCTGAGACGGAGGCCGAAGGCGAGGATGATCCCACAGGTATGCTGGGAATGTGAGATTCACATATTTTGCTGAGAAAGCTGGAGAGAGAGGAAATGGATCGCGAAAGTGATAAAAGTTGTAGGATTACCATCAGAAAACAGATTGACCTGGAGTAGTTTCTTCATTGCTAGAGGAATTACTTGAAAGAACAGTTCAACTTAAAATGAAAATTATTTATGGCTTGACCATTTTGCTCCATGATTTTTTTTTTAAGATTTAGTGTATTGAAAGTATGGAGAGAGGGGAAATGGATAATGAAAGAGAAAGAAAGTTGTAGGATAAGCATCATAAAATCCCCATTGACTGCAAGAGAAATTATTTACAGGGACAGTTCACCCATTAATGAAACTTCTGTCAGAATTTATTCCAAACCTGTATGGCATTTGTGTATGTGTAAGTGCTAGAAAAACAAACGTTGTCATCCGTAGGAGTCTATATAATGGATTCTGGGATGAACTGTAGAGCGTATGCTTTAGGAAAAGACAGTCTAAGATGTTTTCTCTTGGCTCATGTTTTTATTTGGCATTTTAGTGTATTTTAAGTATTTCTTACAGGTTACTTTATTCCTCCGAATCAATATTTGCCATAGAAATGCATGGTGGACTGATTCTGAACATTCAAGTCTTTCCAAGATTAAATTCAATCAAATGGAGAGGCTGATCTAACTTACTGACTGATGGCTTTTGTTTTTTGGCAGTCCAAGAGACGGTGGTATCTGAGGAGATCATGCATAACTTGGACACGTGTGAGGTGACTGTGGTGGGAGATGATCTGAATGGAGATCATGAGAGTTTGGAGGTGGATCTGGCCCAAATCCAGCAGAGAGCTCTGGAGATGAGCTCTTCTAACGTGGGCATGGTCATCACAGGTACTCATCCATCTGCATCAACAAACAACTGCTATGTAGTCGTGCACATGTGTTGGATTCTGTTTGAGTTTTGTTCACAGTAGTTTATATTCAGTATCTAATGGCAATTAAACCTTCTATACTGTAATCTTTACAACACATGGTTACAGTTTGTCTCTTTCCACAGGGGTTAACACCATGGCAAACTATGAACAGGTCCTGCACCTGATCCGCTACAGGAACTGGCACACAGAGGCACTGTTTGACAGGAAGTTTAAACTTGTCTGCTCTGAACTCAATGGCCGCTACATCAGCAATGAATTCAAAGTCGAGGTATGGCTGACCGCACACTGTCCTCTGTCATAATTTATTACCTCCAAAATAACACAGTACCTTTAGTTATGTCTAAGAAAGTTAACTCTGAATTAGCTGCACACACAGTACCTTTTAAAAGTTTGGGGTCTGTTAAATTATTTGTTAAAACTTTTATGAAATGTAGGTATTGGATGGATTAAGTGGATGTATTAAATGGATGTATTTAATTGATCAAAAGTGACAGAAAACACAATATAATGTTACAAAAGTTTTTCTATTTTAAATAGCCTAAATGCTTTTCTTTTGAATTGAAAAAAGTTTCCATAAAAATGTATAAAATATTAATATAAAATATAAATGTTACTTGAGCTGCAAATCAGCATATTAGAATGATTTCTGAAGGATCATGGGACACTGAAGACTAGAGTAAAGTCTGTCAAATTCAGCTTTGCCATTACAGAAATATATTTCTGTTTTTACTGTATTTTTGTCAAATAAATGCAGCCTTGGTGAGCATAAGAGCCTTCTTTAAAAAACGTTTCTTTAAAACTGACCCCAAACCTTTGAATGGTTGAAATGTATATTTTGAAATAATTAAATATAATTGCATTTTATATAATATAATAATATTACTTTATTGTTGTATATTATTAATAATATCTATTTTATTTACTTTAATATTAAGATTATATAAGCTTATATAATAAGCTTTTAGATCTAATTTTATATATAGTTTCAACCATATACATTTTATTATATATACAAATATATAAATCATAAAAATAATTTCTTAATTTGATTGATTTCTTAAATATAAAAATGCTATATATAAGGGTATATCAATAAGGATATGCAAATACTGATTCTGTAGCAAGTTGTACTGTACTGTACTGTGCAGATGGCAGTTGTGTGACCATCTTTATCTTTTATGTAATCAGGTCAACGTAATCCATACAGCAAACCCTATGGATCATGCTAACAATGCTATGGTACAACCTCAGTTCATCAACCAAGTACAGCACGCTTCAGTGGACCTGTCTGGACACAACCTGGCCAACACACATCAGGCCTCAGGTATATCTTTATTCCTCTGTTTTTTTCTCCTCCCCTCCTCTAATCCATCTGTTCAGCTTCTCTTGGAGATAAAGACGTTTCATTGGCTGCCTTATCTCACAGTATCTCTCCTAGATTACTGCACTAATCTCTCATTAGAGATAATCCAGACTTTGTAATCAAACGAATAATCTGTTTAATATCAAGCTCAAAACTGAATTCAGTTTCTTTCCATGAGTTTTTCCACAGCTTAAAGTCAATTTAGAAAGTAGGGCAGTTATGGAGCACCGTGTACTTAGCCTGTTTTTAATGGTGCTTTTAGGGATTATATACGAGTACCGTCTACAGCATCTGGACAGCAGACGAGGGGCACCTCAGACAACCTCTTTTAGTTTTTTCCACCCTAAATACTCGATGCTAATCTATGTCCCTCCACTCTTCACAGTTGTCCCCAGTGCCGCCACCATCGTTATTGTTGTATGCGTGAGCTTCCTGGTGTTTATGATCATCCTGGGCGTGTTCCGTATCCGTGCTGCACACCAGAGCACAATGAGGGACCAGGAAAATGGCAAAGAGAACGAGATGGACTGGGATGACTCGGCCCTCACCATCACCGTCAACCCAATGGAGGTGCGTTCTTAAAACAGAGCTTGCTCACTGCTCTCAGAACACTCATACATAGTTAATACCGCAGAGGGCTGAACCCATCAAAAACTCATTGCACTGTTGTAAAAATACACCATTATAACTATCCTTCCTTCTTCTGTGCGTTTGTCCACTAAAATGGATTTTCTTTAACTGAACTGTATGCGGTATTTGCAGTTATTGAAATAAGTACTAAACTAAACCATTTCATAGATATTGACCTTAATAGATATATCATTAGTTGTGATCCACAGATCTCCACTGTAGATGCTAGGGATGAAATAAACCATCTGTTATCCTTTTAAAAGGCTAAATTCCACAGAATAGATACACGATACCAGCACCACTTTCTTGCTCACGCAAACCCGCCTTCCCTCACTCACTCGTTTCATTTCTCCAGAATCGCATGAATATTGTTGGTGTTACAGGGCTTGAATTTCGCCGTGGGATTGATCGTATTGCACATAATTTTACTGATTCCCGTGCTCACACCCAAAGTGTGCGAGCACAAAGCTGCCTCTCAGTACTAAATGGAGTTCTTTTCGCTGCTTATTGCTTTTAAACAGTCAAATAGACACAAAATAATGTCAAATGCCGATCTTGGCGAGTATTCATGTAACCAGTTATGTTAAGTGAACATAAACAGTTAACAGAAAGAAAACGCATATGTGTAACAGTATAATGGATCCGTGCATCAGGTATATATATATTACATACACACACACACGCAATTCAGGAATGCAGTGTGTGCTAGATTTACTTAATTTACATTCACATTTGCATAATTTATATTTTAAATTAATATAATTTAATTTACTAAAAAGGATTAGATATTTTATCTGTTTACTTGCATGTAATGTGAACTGTAAACATTCAAATGTGTTGTTAAATTAAAATATTTCATTAAAATTTCTAAATATTTTCTGTCTAGGGGGGTGCAGCTGACAAAAAGTTTGATTCTTCATGAATCAACTCTTTTGAATGAGTCTACAGGCATCTATTATGCTGTTTAAAGAACCTCCAATTGCCTTTTTCTCTTAGACTTACGAGGACCAGCACAGCAGCGAAGAGGAAGGCGATGAGGAAGAGGAAGAGAGCGAGGACGGAGAGGAGGAAGACGACATCACCAGCGCAGAGTCAGACAGCAGTGAAGATGAGGGTGGCGAACAGGAAGACCAGCAGGGTTCGAGCAGACAGCAGCAGCTGGAGTGGGACGACTCAACCCTCAACTACTGATCCTCCCAAACACACAGTACACACTACTTTAAGATCACACACACTCACACACAATGACAAATCCACCCCTGCTCAGTCACGTCCTTCTGCCAATAGGGACGCCCATGTTCCCCTTACCTAAGGAGCCATGCGTAAAAACGCTGAAAACTAAACGATTATATATGTACAATATAAATGCAAATATATCCGGTGTCTGTCGTGACAGGTGTTGCAGTCCGCTTCATTTCCACCCGCCGAGGCTTCCCTACCGACATCTTATCGTGGTGGTATTCAGTGTAGTATAGTATCACAGATATCTTAATACAAGTTCCTAATTTATTGAATCTTTTTCTGTCCTTTCCGAGGGAATCCTGGCATACATTTGCATTTTCTTGAAAGCTGTGTTCGGACACATCCCTGCACTTTTACTTTCAAGTCGAGCTCCGAGAATGATTTAATGTATATTCCTTGCACCTGACATTTTAGGTTGATTTGCTCGGGAAATTTAGAGGAAAAACTCTTCGATGCTTTCCGATCACTTTTTTTCCCTCTTTATATTGCATGGCAAGATTTGCAATCATTGGTATGGAAGAATACAACTGCTTTTTGATATTTTGTAAATAAGACGAAACCATGTAATTAGTCAATGTGTTAGTGAAAGCCTAACCAACGGTCAGACACAGTACCTGCTGTAGAATATTTATGTCAGATGCTCTTAGCATGTTTCAGAAACCTTTGGTAAATCTCATGCTCGTACAAAAGACGTCCGCTTCATAGAGAGAAACCCATGACAGAGGCTGAGGTTTCTGTGGCAAAGTGTCATTCATTTTGTCTTTTCTCTTGGAGGTGGGTGTGAATCTTTTTGTTTCGTTCCGTTTTGTTCCGTTTCGTACTGTTGGGTGGGCGTGGAGTTGGTTCAGTGCTTCGGCTTTACATATGCTAATTCTAGCTGGGCTTGCAATGGCACAAATGCTACACCAAGGCTTCAATGTTTTTAAATCAGTGACGTTTTTGGGGACTAATAATCACATACAAGTGATGAATATACAGTTGTTTTTTTCACGTGGTACTGTATGTTGTACAGTTTAGGCACACTGCAGTTATTTAAGCCATTCTTAAGTGATAGTGCTTGTATTTTCTGTAATAAATAGAGACCAATTGAAATCACAGTTTGCACTCTAATAACCCAGTCGGAATAACATTTATGAGTGAAATTATATGGAAAATGGGTGCGCTGGTGATTATCGACAATGTGAGCATTGCAACGTCTGTTGTGAACTGTTTTAACAGACCTCTGTTGCTTCATGTTTTTGTTTTTGCAAATTCAGGGTTACCCAACGTTATTCTTGTCATTTTCAGGCCCCTAAAAGCATTAAAAGGGCTAATTTGCCTATCACAACGCATTAAATGAAATAAATTTCAACTGTTAAAGCGTAAAATATTTTTGCAGTATGGTCGAAAGATTTTATTGTACATGGAACTGTACTTTAGAGTTGTGTAAAGATATTTGTTTACATTTGGTAAACTTTTATTCCTTTTTGGTGACGCTATCAATCTACTCCAGATTTGCAGGTCATTTCTCCTCGTAGTTGCTCTCAGATCCATGATATAGTTTCATTTTCTTACTTTTCTTACTGTAATTGGACATTTTGGGATGCACCTTTTCGAAAATGGTCAGTTATTGGGGAAAATAATATTCCGTTCCCATTGGGCTTGAAAAAGAATGTTAATTATTTAGGAGATTGTACATTGTTCGATTGTTTAGTAAAGACGGACGTGAAGCTTTAGGGTACTTCATTCAGACCTTTTTTGTTGTTGTTGTTGTTGTTGTTTACATGCATGACTATTCTCAGTTTCAGGCCTAAGCTGCGAGGCTTTGTTGTGATTGGTGGAATGAATATAATTTTATGTTATGTCAGAAAAGGTACAAATGCGGGAAGTTGTCGAGAAGGTCTATTTTTGTGACCCGTGAAAGGGCGATGGGAGATTTTCTTCCCCCCCCAGAAATGTCAGTTATTTCTTGGTAGGTTTTAGTTTTTGTTACATGTTTTGGTCATCAGGTCCCCCTCAAAATTGACAGGACCTTTAAAGAGAGGTCCAGATTTCAGCTGGTGGAGTTGGGAGTGCCTTTTGCCTATCACAGCGCATTAATAACACAACTAACCAAACACTCATCCATGCCATTTTAGTTGTTGCAATTTTCTCATTTTATAATTATTTAATATTAGATTTCGTACAGGTATGGGGAAGTGATTTTAACTTGGGTTTTATTTCATTTTCTGTTATGATAGGGATCAACAGCTAGTTTTATCAAGAGTGGACGTTTTAATTGTCCAGCATAGATGTCTTGTGTTCATGTTGATGTGTAGAGAAAATAGGTCCATACTGTATCATCAATGAATATTGTACTAAATCATGTTTGAGGAAATCCACTTTGAAAAGATGTACATTATTATAGGCAGCATTTGTGGGTACGAGTTTAATAATATGTGTATAGTGAAAGGTGACCTTGAAGTGTATCTCCTGGAGAGGGCAGCATGAAATTCACAAGAACCAGATACATAATGATTTCTCACACAAATGTAATAGCCTCTCACAGTGTATTCTCAACATACAATCATTTCGATCGATGTAGACCATTCCATGAGACCAAATTTAGTATAATCAATGTTTGTACTGAAAATCGCACAACTGTTTGTATCTTCCCTCCTTTCCCCTGACGCAAATATTCATCCGCAGTTTCTCAAGGGAAAATCATGTGAAATGTGTTTCAAACAATGTGATTTTGTCATGTGCTTTTGATGATTTCAAGACACTAGCGCAGAAACTTTCCATAATAACTAACCTGAGTCTGTGCTGAGTGTGAATGGCTGCAGATGGTGAGTATGTAACAGGGCATTGTCTTTGCATGTATAACACAGATATAAATATTTCCTGTAACTGGCACATGGTACTGTGGGATTGGAGTGGTGTAGATGGGTCAGGAGACTGGTAATACTACTGAATCAAAGATTTATCTGTCACAGATTTGCAGCCTTCAGTGGTCATGGTTCACGTTTGAATTACTTTTATTTTTTTGCTCTAGAAATGAAAACTGGGGATGTTGTAGAACTGTTGGATGCTGCCTTCAAGCTCATTCACTTTTCTATTATTCGGAGAAATAATTATAGTGAAGTTGATGCTTGCTCATGAACAAAATAAAGGATGAGATGGGAATAAACTTGTGTCAGAGTTCAAATTATTTCATTTGATGATATATGCTACACACAATTCGTATATATACCCACTTTAGCGCCTAAAATCTATCTGATAACATTGTAATTTGAACAATATTGGTCACTCAGTCATTGTAGCACTCAACCTCTACAGTCATCTGTTATATAGTTTAAAAGCAGGATTAAAAATACATCACTAGCCCTATACCATTCTCATATTTCAAAGTTTGAAGAATAGAAATGTGTTTCCTTACCTGAAGGGGTTTTAATCATTCACCGTGTTTCCTCAGGCATTTCATCTTTCATGATGTTGGACGGTGAATTGCAGATCACAGTAATGCTGCCACCTAGTGGTTGAAAACTGAAAAATGTTCACATCAACCATTTATAAAACTTTTCGATGCTGCCTAACGGTTGAGAGCAGAAGGCCCTGACACACTTCATATGCACTTGTGGTTTTGTGGACTTAAAATGGACGCCGAGTGCGCGTGATCGTGAAGTCCACGAGACCGGAGTGTTTAGGGGGCCCATTTGGGACTGCTAATGTCATTGTAAAATTATTAGTTTGACAGCCTGTGTATTTATTTTATGCTAAATAGGCAGATGGAATTGTATATAAAGTCATTATAAAACGGTTAGTTCCTATCCTTGATTCTGACTGGTCGATGCCTGTGTTTTATTCACGATAAAACACTGCAATGGCCGCTTCACCCAACGGTTCTGTGTATTACTACACAACAGACTTAGCAACCACACTGGACACGCGTCGACAGACATATGAAACAGTTTCATATTTAATAAATCGTAATTTTTAAAAGAAGTTTAAACAATAAATACCGTATAGTGTCTCTTTAATGTGTCGTGACAGATCGCTGTCGCTCCTTCAAGCGGCTCGAGAACCGATCATTTCTTCATACTAGTTCATTTATAGCATCAAATAAACATGAATGAACATCAGAAGGAATGCTGTTTCAAGCACGGAAAGACGTGAGTACACACAATCTTTCAAGTTCAAGTTCACCAACATTAATCTACTAACTCCCCGGACTGCTTTGTTGGATAAAATGGCGGATTCGGGGTTATGATTGGTCAGATGGCCTGTCAATCAAACTGTTTGACGGGTCAATTGATATTGTTCATTGAAGCGTACTGTATTATGTAGAAGAGTATGGTGAGAAAGAGCTCAAGTGAGCGAGTTTATTACTTGCATTCAGATTTAGCATTTTCCTTCAAGTCAGTCCTACGTTCATAAAAAATGTCCGCTTTCAATATCTTGTCCTTTTAACAATTAAGGGTTTTTCCATGACTGACAGCTCTAGTCAAAGCATTTGTCTGTTACGTCTTTTCAATGTAAAAGTGTTTGATATGACTGACACACTCATAAAGACAGCCTTTGCCGCAATCTAATGGCGTAATAATGTAACTTCTCTTGCTGTTCACAGTCAGGGACTTTTTTTTCTGGCGGAAGGAAGGCTTTTACTTCATGAAAGTAGCATTGATGCATATATTTTTGGCTTTAATATTATATTACGAGGTAACCGTTTTATAAAAGCTATAAGGTACTCGAGACTAGTGCTATATCATGAATAAATCACGGCTGTGTGGGTTGCAACAATACACGATTCACGATACAGCACAACCTCTCGTACCTTATTGCTTAAATAAATATTTACATATTGATTTTCTAAAGATCGCAGCCGTTTTTGACTCCTTTTCCAACCCAATACAATATATAATGTGAATATATAATACACTTATTGTAAATATAGAAAACACTGACTACTTGTCAGATGTTGATCATCAAATATATTCAAATACAAAATATTTACAAATATCACACCGGTTAAAAAAGTAATGACAAACACAATTAAAAGACATGTAATTACAGTCTATGTTACTATCAAATACTAGTACCAAAAGGCTTATTGGCAGGCAACTTGATAATAAGGTAAATAAATTACATTGCAACCAGAGGGTTAAAAATTAATCAAGATCATTTTGATAAAGGCAATCTTACCTCTCTATTCAGAAAATAAGAACTATTCTAAAATGTGTGTTAATGTTTGAAACATTTGACTGAAAATGTAAACATGTTTTTCACGGTACCCAAATCAGAATCTACAATCAAACATAAAATGAATAGGATGTATACAATACAAACAACTGCCCGATGACTCCCAAAATAGATATTTAAGTTGAAGTGACCAGATGATGTCATCTAACATTTCTGCTCCTAAGTGTAGAAATCACAACCACTGTTAAAACAATAAAAACACACCAAATACTGTAAAACTCACAGACAGCATTTAGGCCACACTCAAAAAAAACTTTCAATCCTAGTAAACCAGACTTATGTCTGAGTCTTCCCAACTCCAGAACTGGCCAACGCCATTATCTTATCTTCGGATCCTGAAAAGGAAAGATACGTTTGATTATTAAAGAGGTATTTATTAAGCATAAGTTGCTTCAATAGTAATAGCTGGTTGATTCTCATCTTACCAAGGTTTGCAGTAACCTTCTCAAAGTGGCTCAGAGTGGCACTAGCATTTGCAGCAAGAAACGCTTCATCCTCAGTCGTCAGCTGCGCATTCGAACAAGTCACAGATATAAGAAACGGTTTAACACGACAGTCTTGAAATAGATGCGTGTCTTTGTGTGTCAACCCTCTCACCTTCTCGCCAAGTTTTCTCAGAGCCGTGAGGATCTCCATTTTCTGCTGAGTGTACACATCTCGAGGGAGCTTTCCAACCATCACATCACGGTCCATCTGAGTTCATACAGCATCATATCAACATATTAACACAAGTCTTTGTATAGCTATTTAAACATTTGAAAATGTCAGTATTAAAAATGTTAATCACCTCAGCCAGTCTTGTCCTCAGTTGCCCTGGCTGCTTTTTAGCAAACAGCCGAATAACTTCAGGTGTCTTGAATGCCTGACTGATAGCAGCTTGGATCGCCTGAGAAATATTTGCAGTCATAAATTATGTCAGCAAACACTAGTAGTCAGTCTAGATGACTTTTTACTGTAATAAAAACTGTATTATTTATAAATCTTTACAATATTAACAATTGGTTCAAAGTAGATTTGGTTGACAGACTTTTTGTTTATTTTATGTTAAATTAAGTGTGGAATTTCACATGAGGTTCATAAATATTTACATATGATCTCGGCATACATAATTAGACTAGTAGTCAATCTAGATGTCTTTTTACAGTAATAAAAATATACTTTTAAATTGCATCTTTTTGAGTTACACACACATTCATACATTTAAAATGCTTGAAATGTTAATACAATAAAATCTATTTTCTTACTAGTTGCATACATAATTAATTATACTAGTACTCAGTATAGATTTCTTTTTACAGTAATAAAAAAGTTATAAACTCACACACATATATTACATTACATATTAACATATACAGTAAGTTAATGCAATAAAGTCTAATTTCTTACCAGTTGCATTCCCCCCAGTTCATCAACTAGTGTCATATTCCCAGACATCAACTTCTTCAATGACTCATTGAACTCGCTCAACTGTTCTAGTGTCTCTTTTTTGGTTTCTTCATATTCCTCCTCTTCAAGCTCTTCTCTGTAATAATAAAAAATCAAATTCTTGGATTTTTCTGTGCATGAAACTGAATGTGTTTTAGAAAACTGGTGGGATGTCATTACCTGCACTCCTCTAAATCCTGGAGCTGTTGCATTAACCGGTCCAACTGTTCTTCCATGTTTTGTCTCAGTTTGCTAGTTTCCGATTTCCCCCGAGACGCCATTCTTTATTTTTTTCTTTTAAATAAATAAAAAGGTAGGTATCACATTTTCAGCACCACATATTAAAACAGAACATGACATGTCCTACTGGTACAACATATGAAAATATCACACAGTTATCTCTGATCTGAACAGAATTAGTATACATTGTTGGCTGTATCAAGGTAAGATTAAATATTGTTAGTTAAGCTTGGTTTACTATCTTGACAAGTCTAGTGTCACATTCTTCTGTCACTCTGCTTTATTCTCTCTCTCTCTCTCTCTGCGCAGTTAGCTTAGCTTGCACTTACACATATATAAACAAACAAATGTACAAACTGTAGAGTTCCTAACGGGCGTGGTTTTACATTAATAAAGTAGTAATTCTCACCTGTACTCTTTCTCCAATAAAAGTCCTACTGATAAAGATGAGATTAAAATAGGATTTAAGTTCCTAAGTCCAGTTGCTAAGGTGTGGTTTGCTAGCAATCTTCAATCCTGCGTAAACTCTGTGCAGAGTTGATTATCACAAACACACTACTAACGCGTAGGAATTGCGCATGTCATTGATCATTTGTCCCACACACTACTGTTTCAGTTGTCACAACAAGGGTAATATTCGACTATTTTCAAAAACGTTCTGTCTTGCTGTTCGTTTAGAGCAATATTTCGCTGTATCTGTTGGTTAAATAAAGTCGTTGAAGTTGTTTTACTGAAGCACAACCACCGCACTCAGTCAACTAGGAAGCACGAGACTAGTGTGTTGAATTGGTAAGAAGTAAACACAATATGATGGCATATTATGACGCATATTTGTGGAATGGTGGTTTATTGTAGAGTATCATTCTTAAATCCTAAGCTTAGGGTCCTTTTAATGTTTCCTCTTTCCTTGTTCCCTGGTGTTCCCAGAAAATACTATAGCAATAATGGTACATCTTACTACCTTCACTTTTGAACCAGGAAAGTTGTGATTTACTTTTAGGGAAAGATTTGGTTGTTTTGTTGTCCTGCAGTTTTTTAATTATTATTTAATTATTTTAATAAACAATTGCAATTATATATATATATATATATATATATATATATATATATATATATATATATATATATATAGTATAATATATTGTCAGATAAAGAACATTGTCTGATTTGTGCAGACAGCATCCTCTATATACTCAATGGCATCACAAGAGAAAACAAAACTGGTGCTGCTGGCATGCGGGTCCTTCAACCCCATCACAAACATGCACCTGCGGATGTTCGAACTGGCTCGGGATCACCTTGAAGACACTGGTACATTTTAAATAAAAAAAATTTATAAATGTGAATATATATTATTTTAAAATTCATCTGTTTTTGTTATCACTCATTGCATTTTTTGAGATGAACTTTATACATATTCAGCATACATCTTCATATTTTTGTGTTTCTTTGTTGACTCAGGAAGATACAGAGTGGTGAAAGGCATAATCTCACCAGTGGGAGATGGCTATAAAAAGAAAGGTTTGATTGAAGCCTGTCATCGGTTAGAGATGGCTAGACTGGCCACGGAGAACTCTGATTGGATCACAGTGAATGCCTGGGAGAGTCAGCAGTTGGAGTGGGTGGAGACAGCCAGAGTAGTTCGGTGGGAACATCTTAAGATCATGTGCTTTCAGAGAACATTTCATTTTGGTTGAAGTAAAAGATAAATCTGACGCACCCTTTCTGCTTTGCACCTATTGTAGCACATTCTGTCTTTGTTCCATGACACATCTGATAATGTCATCTTGTGTTTTTGGACGTCATATTTGATGTACTACTGTGTCAAAATGATCAAAGCTTTATGCAAAATTGAAATGAAATCAGATCTTTTTTTAGGCACCATCATGCAGAACTCATTTCCAGCGAGAACCACTGTGATGACGTCGACGCAGTGAAGTGTGGGAAGAGGAGAAAGCTGGAGCAAAATAAAAACATCTGTCAGAGTTCTTCTTATGTTAACACAAAAGAAGGTATGGAAAATAATCCACAACAATCCTTCACAGGATAAATGTTCCTACTGCTCAGTGCAGTTAAAAGGGTGTTTACCTTAGAATGTCACCCTTTTACAATACCTGACAACAGACAATAAAAACGGCTGATGTGCCCTCAGGACAGCAGAGAAACGGTACTGCGAGTTATAGTTATGAGTGTTTGCACTATTCAACACAATTTGCATCTCTCAGTGCTGTCGGACAGCATTCCTCTCAAAGTAGAACACTTTGAACAAATGTAAAGGTGCAATAAGTGAGAAATGAAACAACTAATGAAGAGAAACAGGTCAAATGCTTGTTGAAAACAGACTAGTATTTCCTACTGGATTTTAGTTTTGTAGTGGGCACCGATTTCCACAGCATAAACTAGTCACAACTGAAATAAACAATAATTTAATTTTTGCAACTCAATTTAGTAGGTTGCACCATTAACCAAAATTAATTTCGAAATCGCGGTTTGGCTTAGTGTGAGTAAATGCTGCTCCTTCTCTGCAAGTGCTGTGAGATTGAGTCTAAACTTGTAATGAGAAGAGTTTAACGAACCTGTTGTCCAACAAAAGAGAACATTTATTGACATGATTTTACTTTTATAGTATTCTAAACAGTGATATAGGGAATGTCAATTAGCATTGCATTATTAATATATTTTATTCTTATGAAAACACCTGAGGTGACTTGGAAAAACACAGATATATATTGTCACAATAGTTTTTGTCTTTACATCTGCGTTTTCTGCTGCAGTGATGTCTGCATTGCTGTGTCCTAAATTGCATACTCTCTTGAGTAGGTACTCATTTTAAAGTAATTACTGCACAATCGCTTAAAAAGTATGCTCTTTATATTTATATAATCCGGATGCATGCATTTGCCTTGCTGTCATCATCATGTGACCTACCAGCGTCGGTTTACAAATCCTCCCCCGTGGCCTCATAGTATTAACGTATGAACGCTTTATTGCCGGAAGTAGTATACTCTTTTATGAGTACTATGAATTCGGACTTGCATATTTTGTCACATACTGTTTTTCTAGGGAAGTATGCGATTTTGGATGCAATCATGACTTTTAAGATCTGTTATTAAAGCAGTCAAAATCACTAATATGATGTGTATGTTATCATAAATGTATATTTTAGACACCCCTCATCTGAAGCTGCTGTGTGGTGCTGATGTGCTGGAATCATTTTCTGTCCCCAACCTTTGGAAGCCAGAGGACATTGAGGAAATAGTGGGACAGTACGGTGTGGTGTGCATCACAAGATGTGGCAGTGACGCTGAGAAGTTTATAAATCAGTCTGATGTGCTGTACAAACACCGTAAGAACATTCATGTGGTTCGAGAATGGGTGACCAATGAGATCTCAGCTACTCATGTGCGCCGTGCCCTGCGCAGAGGACAGAGCGTGCGCTACCTGCTGCCCGACTCCGTGGTGCTCTATATTCAGGATCACAGTCTGTATAGCGCTGAAAGCGAGCAGAAGAATGCTGATGTCATCCTCGCTCCTCTTCAGAGATACACCAGCACTAACTAAACTGAGGTTCTGCTGCTTTTGAACTAGACATGGGGGATGTTTGATGGAAGGCTGGTTTGTAAGCCATAAAGTTTGATTGACACTGGACTCATAGTGTATTTTGCTGAAGTATTATTTGATTTGAACATGTTTTGATTTTTTAATTTTATTTTACAAGATGAACTGTATTAAGTTTTGAACAATTATTTTTGAATTTCAAGTTTATTGTTTAAGTAAACCATTGTAAATTATTTCAATTTTTAGAACAATAAATGCTCTGCCATATGGGTGCTAATAAATGTAAAAACATGTTTATAATTTTCCTTTGCTTTTCATTATAATAAATATCTATAATCTGTTAAAAATGCTTACATAAGTGTTAAGGGTCATTAGAGAAGGTTGCTTTAGAATTCAAGCTATGGTACGCCACATTTGCTCAGTGACATTTCACAAGTGAGAACATTTGCCTTGGCATTTAAACCAGTTTTTTTTTTCTGATAGTATTCAGTGTTTAGATCTTGACATGTAGAGAAAAACAATTTGACTGTATTTGACTTTTTTTTTTGTAGTAACAACATGTATGATATTTTTAGATCAGTGCTAATATATGAAAACCACAAATATTCTACAGAAAGATGGGAGATAGGTGGGGATTCCTAGTAATAACATGATTACGACAGAATTTCCTTTTAGTTGATATTTGGTCATGCATAGGCCTATCATCATGTACATTCACCCTCAGGCGCTTCCTGACCTGGAAAGATTTAGAAATAGTAAACAGAGTCAATGGGTCTTTCACTGATTGTGTCTGTCACCTTCATTCATAACATTTGCATATAATAAAACATCTTAGCAGGTGTAACATTCACTTTCAAGTCACATTTTACACCTTGTAGTTTTGTTTATTATGAACAGATTTGTTTCATGTATTTTAAATGGGGTCTAAAATGGTTATGCACTATAATAATGGCTACTTTTAAAGTGTGTTTATTTTATCCACATAGCCTAATTCCGCTCAATTTTATTCATCTATTAACCCTCACATGCTCAAAATAGTAAGTTTCGGTCTCTATAGCCTATTTATCGTCTTCCTTTAAGAAATTCACAGTAACTTGACGTGCGTAATGTTTTGTTTTGTGGCGCTCATGTGATTATGATGTCGTGTGTAAGATCGTTTGACAATAATGGAATTTTTTATTTTTTTTGGCTGCTTTCCACAAGGTACAAGGAAGAAAATGCAAGCGAAGCGAAGTTAACAAGAGTAAAGTTGACTGCATGTAAACACCTGATAAAAGTTAAGGACTTTTAAATGGTACACTTCTGCACTTTTCAATCATATTGTAAAGTGTTGCATTATATATAGTCGAACTAACTCAAGCTAGCGTCTGAACAGGTGTTGTGAACACGGATGTATTTTGGCAAACTATTAGCACACAAACACAGGCCAGGCACGTTTTCCTTTACGTAAGGCGTGAGGTACAGCCTGAGCTGTGAAGAATCAGAGACATGCACGGACCGCCCAGTCACCTCAACTCATATAAGAGCTGAGATTCTGTCTGTCCTCCACCTTCATTTCTCCTGGGATAATCTGCAGACGGTTAACAAAATGCCTGTGAGCCTCTGTGGTACATGGGACATGGTCAGCAATGTCAACTTTGAGGGGTACATGATTGCTTTAGGTGAGATTGCATTCTTTTTCCAGTTAAATGGATGATTGCTCTTAATGTTAAATTGACATAGCTGATATTATTTCCCCCCCCCCCCACAACAATTATATTATATTATATTATTTTAGCCTATTATATAATATTATAGCCTATTATACAGTGTGTGAAACATTCCCATTTGTTTTTAATGTATGTCAGGAGTAATAGATCCTAAACTTTGTCTCCTCACAGGGATCGGCCTCTACACCCGTAAGATCGCCCTGAAGCTAAAACACCGTAAAGTAATCGAGCAGGTGGGGGATCGATATGTTGTGAAGACCATCAGTACTTTCAAAAACTACACTTTCTCCTTCAGAGTCAACGAGAAGTTTCAAGAGTTCACCAAGGGACTGGATGACAGACACTGCAAGGTATTACAAAGTTTTATTATTATATTAAAACACATTATCTATCTATCTATCTATCTATCTATCTATCTATCTATCTATCTATCTATCTATCTATCTATCTATCTATCTATCTATCTATCTATCTATCTATCTATCTATCTATCTATCTATCTATCTATCTATCTATCTATCTATCTATCTATCTATCTATCTATCTATCTATCTATCTATCTATCTATCTATCTATCTATCTATCTATCTATCTATCTATCTATCTATCTATCTATCTATCTATCTATCTATCTATCTATCTATCTATCTATCTATCTATCTATCTATCTATCTATCTATCTATCTATCTATCTATCTATCTATCTATCTATCTATCTATCTATCTATCTATCTATCTATCTATCTATCTATCTATCTATCTATCTATCTATCTATCTATCTATCTATCGTTCTATTGTTCTATCGTTCTATCTATCTATCTATCTATCTATTGTTCTATCTATCGTTCTATCTATCTATTGTTCTATCTATCGTTCTATCTATCTATCTATCTTTACATTTTATTTTAAGGAGTCCTTGTTACAGTGTAATTACAAAAATAAATATTAATTAACAGCATGTACTTACTATAAGGTTAGGGTTAGGATTAGGGTTTGGATTAGGGTTAGGTGTTTGTAATTATACATGATGTTTTATGAGTAAGCAGTTGTTTATTTATTAAAGTCAAATTTATTTTACATTCTTACAGTACCAGAACACCGACATCCCACTTCCATACAAATAGTTGCTCAGAACACAATATGGGGGATACGCTTAAAGCACTGTTTAAATATTAAACATATCTATTTGTCTAGTCTCTGGTGACCTGGGAGGGAAACAAGTTGGTGTGCATTCAAAAGGGCGAGAAGAAGAACAGAGGTTGGGCACACTGGATTGAGGATGACAAACTCTATTTGGTAAGTGTGAAATTAATCATCTTACACGATAAACATCTGTAATAAAAACGAATGAGCTGATTTCATTCATTAACCCATTAATAATCAGATCTCTCAACTTTTTACAGGAGTTGCAATGTGAAGATCAAGTCTGCAAGCAAGTTTTCAAACGAGTTATCTGAGGCCCTGCTGTGGCGTTTACTACTTGAAAAGGAGCAATGATGTACACAGAGTTGTTTACACTTCTATTTCAGAGGAATATGAGGCGAGAACAAGAACCAAGAGTTTCATCTTGTGCCTCAAAACTGACTAATCAATTACAAGCAGTGAGAGGCTGGCAGACCGAGTCAGAATGTCTTGGATCATGATTTATTGTGCCACTAGAGGGCGCAATAAGACCACGAACAAGCAGAACTCAGGTCAACAGCAGTTTAGCCCCTGGAGACACTCGCTGCATGTTGTCAATAGCTGTGCCACCATTGCCTAATCATGTTGACATGTAATGAGAGCGTCAAGAGACGCAGTCACAAACATTTAGCAATGTGTAATATACTTCTGTATTTCTCCAAGCCAGAATATCAAGGACCATGCTTCATTTTGCATACATGTTTAAAAACGTTTTATAAAATTGTTTTCATTTTTTATACATATATATATAAATATAAGCTTTAAGCTTTATCGTTTTGTTTATGTATGTTTTTTGACACCTACATATACACACTTTGTTAATTAAATTACTTGAATTCAACACCCTGTTCAAGTCTGTTACTTGAGTCACTTATTGTGCAATAAAATTTGGAACAAGTTATAATATACTTTGTGTTATTTTCTAATACTTGGTTGTAATGTCTCTATCATGTGAAATTGCAATCAACAACAACAAATAAAAATAATAATACTCAACTGAAAATATTATTCAAAAGGCCTAATACTTTAAAACAAAGTTTAATAGGCACTTTGTGTGCACAATGCTGATTTGTAATCTTGTTTATTGCGTCTTTGTCTAGGGGATGATCAGTTAACAAATTAATTAGAATTATGATAAACTTTGCAAAAATGAAATGAACAGATAAAGAAACATACTTGAAAGTCCAAATGATGCAATATATAGCTTAGTCTATATATATATATGTTTATTTATTATGTTCAAATGTGAACAGATTTACTGTGATGAGTAATCCTTTTAAGATATAGCTACAATAGCTACATGCGTTTCCATAGATTTAACCCAATTACACTTGGTTCTTGGAGAAAACAAGTCTCTTGAGGTCGCCTCAGCAGTGAAATCAGTTTCCTGAACTGCCGCAGCCTGGAATGTGTCGATCTCACGTCACGTGACTCCAGATCCAAAATGGCCGCGTCGGTGTTTTGACGAATAATACTTTTGTGTATGTTTCATTCTTAACAGAATCCGAAGATAACGCTTTCCGATCGGGAAGAAACAGCCACGCACGTTCGATGTTTTAATATACAGATTTGAATCAGACAATCACAGCTCATTGATATTTGTTTTATGGTTCAGACTATGCACTTTTGGTGTTTATAAGGAAGCTAGCTGACTGGCTAGCAACATAATTAAGGTGAAAATTAAAAGAAAGGCAATGGAGCAGCTCAGTCCTGAAGAGGTAAGGCTATTTTCACACAGTTGAGTGTAATTCCAATCGAAACTGTTCCTGTGATGGCATGACTGTTATGTTTTTGTGTTTTATTAAAGGCTTATTGACTTGTCATTGTCACCTTTTTCAATCGCAGTAATGATGGGATAAGCTAACAGGACACCGGCTAATCAACAGCTCAGTATATCCAGATTAAATGTGTTTCGCGTATAAATATGAAGCTAGAGGTTGAATCATCATTTCGAGCCACTTAAGTGTCGATATTGAAGCGAAATTAAACGAGAATAAGGTTATTTCCAGTCAGCTCGCTAGCAGGTGATGCATGCAATAAACTAGGTCTGCCACAAGCTTACACAACCTGCTTTTTAATTCTTATTTTTAATATCGCAATTCAAATAACATCCTTATCGTTTTTAGTCGCTGGCGAGCTTGTAACCAGTTGACAAGTTAAAATTTCTTTTGTGAAGCTTTTCTTCACTGGAAATCCAAAATGGCTGAAAGACTGTCGTGTGAAGAAATAAAATCATTTTGTACCAGATATTTGGAAGATTGAACTTTTAAATTTCAAGTCGTGATGTAATGTGTAATTATAGAGGTTAAATTTGCCAAGGGTTTGCATTTGGTTAAATGGCATCTGGTGTAGAATTGAAATCATGCGCAACAAGCTTTTGTCAGGCGTCAGGTCGGTATATTTATCACGAGGGCAACTGTTGAAGCTTAAAAACCTTTGCTTTAACTTGAAGGAAAAACCTAATATTTTGGGATAAATTGTTATTTTAAGTACATTTTAACCGATAGTTCTTGGTTTCAGGTTTTGGATATTCCAATTTGACATTGTTGTTGCTGTATGACACTGGTTTTCATTTTCAGTCATTGTTTTGTTTTTCTGCTGTAAATTAAGACCAAACTCTACCAGCTCTGACCTGAAAAAACAACTAAAACCATCCTAAGCAGGTTAGCTGGTCTCCCAGTCTGGTCAGACTGGTTTTGAAAGGTTTTAGGCACTTTTCAGCTGGTGATGCTGGGAGTTACCTTGGAGTCAGCCTAAAATAATAGTCATTAGTTTATTCATTAAAATAGAATAAAAAGAAGATTTATTCTCTAAAATTATTAAATAATATTATTTATCATATTAATCATAATAAAACCATTTTGAGTTTTAAATATTAGATGTTAAACATTTTGCCTTGGATCTTTTCAAAATAAGTTGTTTTATTGATTAATAACTGCATTTATTCTGTGTTGGTTATTATTTTAGTTAGCCCACATAAATATGAAATATAGTACACAATTCAATGTGATGTGTCTGTGAACCGAGATGCATCATCTTTTGCTGATCAAACTGGCTCTTACCTTTTTACAATCTTGATCCATTCAGGTATGTATTTACATCTTTGTCATTTCACTGGCAGTGTTTGGCCTTCAGTTTGCCTTCTCCAGCTCGAATGAGTCACTGCACTGTGTAGTGATGATTCTTCACTGCTGAAAACACTGACGATGCTTTAGGACTGCCTCGAAAGCGTGTGTATTAGAGAAATGGAAATTGTGAATCGAAATTACATCTTTGCTTTAAAAGAGATGCTCTTGTGTTGTTTACCCACTAAAAGCAGTTGAGGTCAGGCTGTAAACTTTTGCTCATTATTGATCTGTAATTAGATTAAATTGTAATATCTCTGTCTTCTTTAGATTCGTAGAAGGCGGCTGGCCCGGTTAGCTGGAGGACAGACATCACAGCCCAGCACTCCCCTCAGCACCCCTTTGACTTCCCCACAGAGAGAGACTCCCCCAGGACCCTTGCCAGGGCCATCTGGGGCTTCATCGCAGCCTGTCCCACCAGCTCCATCTCACTCTCTGGGCCTAAATGCTCAAAATGTCACCCCTGCCACTTCTCCTATGGGGGCCTCTGGTAAGTGCTATGGTGACTTTATAATTTGAAAAGGACTGTTGGTAAAGATCCATTCAAAATGGTAAGATCAGTAAGAACTTAAAAAAAAGAAGAAAAAAAAAGAAATTAATACTTGGTCAGCAAGAATGCATTAAAGATCAAAATTGACAGTAAAAACATTTATAATGTTACAAAATATTATTTCAAATAACTGCCATTCTTTTGAACTGTCTTCTCTAATATTACTGTTTTCAACATTGATGATAATAATTGTGATACTAATAAATAAATATTTCTTGAGCCCCAAATCAGCATATTAGAATAATTTCTGAAGGATCACGTGACACTGAAGACTAGAGTGATGAAGCTGACACCACAGGAATAAATTACATTTTAAAATATACTCAAATGGAAAACTGTATTTTTGTTAAAATAAATGCAACCTTTGTGAGCTCACAAGACTTCTTTAAAAAAAACAAAAATCACTCCAAACTTATGAATGGTAGTGTATATTTGAGAGAACTAAAAAGGTTATAGACTTACATTTCTTATACATTTCCATCATTTTCATTTTTATTTAAAAGGCAAAGCAGATTGTTTACTTTCAGATACAGCTTTTCAGTTATGAAGAGTTTTAAAGGCATAAATCATGATTTTATGGTGCATCTGACTGGATCAATAAATGCAATTTTATAAAGAATTATCCACAAGACTAGGTTTCAACTCTGCTGCATCCAAGTTAATTCTTCTTCTTATTATCAATGATAAGTTTTGGCTGTTTTATGGACACACAGTGCTTTTGAGCTGACAGATGTGAGTTGTATCGGAAGCCCCTGTGTAGATTCATTGTAATTAAATTTTACTGAGGCTGTAATCTTGTCTTGGTATAAAATGTTGATGCTTAAATGACCAATTTAATAGTATTGAGGATTGAAAGTGGCCTATTTGTAATCCTGTGTGGATGAAACTTTAATATTCAAGATGAATAGCATTAGTACACTAGTGATTTAATCAATGTCCTTGTTTTGAAGATTTTTTGATCAGTGTTGATATCAAGGTAAATGATTTCTGTCCTCTGTGTCTTGCTGTGGAGAAATTGCACAGTCATGGAGGTGGCACAGCCTTGGCCGGGGTTTAACTGAGGGCACATAGACAGGCAAGCGTACCATGTTACAAGTGTTTAAGCTCCTCTTTAGTTTCAATTTTACAGTACAAGGACCTTTGGTCTCTGTTAGCCCAGACTTGTGTACATTCAGTATGGGTTATTCTGTATTCTAACAGAAAACACCAACGTCAGCTCAAAAGCACAGTGAGCTCTATAGGTTTTGGATTATGCTCATTTGTTTGTTCTTGTTCAATAGATTCATTTTTGTTTGTATCACACATCAGATCAAAAGAAATTTTATATATATATATATATATATATATATATATATATATATATATATATATATATATATAATATTTTTTGCCCTGTTCATTGATCATCTGTTCAGTTAAAATGTGTTTCAGTTAAACCCTATGTTTCCAGCTTAATTAACATGGAGACTTGCTGGACAGAAATAGGAAAGTGAATGTGTTTTGTGCCGGTGTGTGTTGTCATTGGAAACAGCTGTCTTGTGTCCACTAGCACACATTATTCAGAGTTGCATGAAAACGCTGTTCTAGCACAAGCCTGCCCGCTGTTGTAGCTTCTTTCTGGAATGTACAGCATTGAGATGTAATCAGTCATAAGGCAAAAACGAGGTCCAATGCATCTGCTGCTCCATTAATATCCTTAAACATTTTTGTTTTATTTGTCATTAACCTCTGACCTCAAGTATTAAATGACTGCAGTTAATTTATACTAAATCACTTGACGTACAGAGTTTTTTAGTTTTTTTGTGTAAATAATTGTAACCTTAATGATTAGTTTTTTTGTACACACATTTCTGACAATGTCCATCATTCAACATGTAACGAACATCAAAGGCCCACTGAAGTGCCTTAGAACGCGCAGCATTATTCAAAGTGTTGACGTAATTTCAACTGAAACAGGAAGACAGGGTGGGACATATCTAACAGCTCCTCCCCTTTTTCAAAATGGCCAATAGCGTTTTGTTTATATCACAGTACGGCCAGAACTGTTGAGCTCGGTAAAGCCTCAGTTTCCTTCCAATCTCTAACCATTTCTCCTCCTAATCTTTAAAATACAGCATTCTGTGCAGAATTCAAATTGCTCCAATACGTTTTGTGGTCTGCGCCAACTCGTAGATATGATCCGCTCTGCTATCGTGCCTCTGGACCAGAGCAGACTGTGTGTGCTGCAGTTCGCGTGACACTATCGCGAAACCAGACTTCATTTGTCTCAATGGCTTAATCGTTCCCCATCCCCTATATAGTGCACTATGATCCATTCACCATGTCGAAAATAGTAAATGTGTGAACAAGAGCAACGTCAGCATTTATTTATAATATAGGGCGCGGGATGCTTTAGATTCCAGAGAGCATTTGATTGGACAGAAGATCTGATGAGAAGCTGAAGTCCGCGGTGATGTCATAAAAGTCTGTTATCCATTTTAGCGAAAGTGTAAGACTAAGTTTCGAATGCTTATATCTCCTAAACGCTAATTTTATCATTGTTTTGGAGCACACCAGCTTATTCATAACCTCATGGCTAACATATTCATACTAAAAGCTAAAAAATTAAATTGGTTTCAGGGGGACTTTAATGATTACATTGTAATGATTGTATTCTTAATTGTAATTGGTCCTTTTTAAAAAAAACATATTTGCAAATAAAATATGATTGATTGTGCCTTCCTTCATCCATTTTTACTCGTATTAACACCAAGGACATCACAAAGTGGTGTTAGTCCATTTACACAAGGTAGAGTTCTTACATTTAAAGCTTAATTAAACAGAAGGCGCATTTATAGTTTTGGTGAAAATTGTCAGTGTTGTAATGTAGGAAGCAAAGCTCATACACAAGTCACTTTCTGTTAGCCAATGCAGCAAATTCGCTTGACCGATTTGAACCTGATGCAAAATCTTTGAGGAAATCTTTCGTCCTCAAGGGGAATTCACAAACGCATGGATTCCTATTGAAGAGACTGGATTTTGCCAGTGAAAAGTCGCTAAACAATGGCAAATGTGATTGCATGTTTATATGTCTCCCATAATACTCTAGCCCTAACCCCATCTACACCCTCAGATTAATTTAATTGGTCCATTGTTTTAAAATTTACATTGACACTCTGTGCTGAACTGGAATATGTTTCAAGAATTGCAAATCATGTTCTTGTCTTTGTTCTCTGACTCTGTGCTTGTTTTATGGGTAAAAGAGGCCCAGAATTTTTTCCAAAGTGATATGTAGAGGGCCATTTTTATTGTATGAAATGCTCGGTTAAACTTCAAGTATGCGGTTTGTATTTGAGCCATGAAAGTTTTTCTTGAGCTTGATTGCAGCTTTGCCAATTTTTTTGCGTGACAATCAGCAGGTTCGTACTCAAACACAGTGCTTCCTTTTGTGCTCTTCATTACTATAGGGGTTGCTTACCGCAGCCAGAGCAGCGAGGGCGTCAGTTCGCTCTCCAGCTCTCCATCTAACAGCCTGGAGACGCAGTCCCAATCCCTGTCCCGCTCTCAGAGCATGGACATTGACACAGCCTCCTGCGAGAAGAGGTGAGAGACAGTCTTGAACCTTTGACCTCTCTGAACTCCTTATCAAAGATAGAGCATGACGTAAGGGCTTACACTGAGATTGTACCAGAAATGAAGTATTATCTCACTCGCTGAATGCTCAAGACCTTTTCAAGCTGCAGAATCTCTCTACTGTTGGATGCAAATGCTCTGTTTTTCTCTTGTACTTCAGCCACATAATCCCTCAAGTGCATATAAAGATGAATGCATACAGCTGGAAGTTTACCCATTAAGTAAACCCTTTTGATATCATTAGTTGCGTAGTTTTTGTATCTTCCATTTTGTAACATGCAGTGCTAAAGTTATATTGTTTGACAATTGAGGATTTGAACTGCTACTTGAGTTAGATCTCATCTTTGTGGTCTTCAGCATGTCCCAAGTAGATGTGGACTCAGGAATCGAGAATATGGAGGTGGAAGACAGTGATCGCAGAGAGAAAAGGAACCTGGCTGAAAAGGTAAACGGATGCAACAATAAGCCATTACTTATCTTCATGTAAAGGCCAATAATCGATGTGTCAGATATTAAAATGTTTAACTATTTTCTCTAAGTAATAGTTAGCTAAAATCATAATTTTAAACGCCATAAGTGAATTAAAGGGATAGTTCACCCAAAAATGAAAATTATCCCATGATTTACTCACCCTCAAGCTATCCAAGGTGTATATGACTATCCTCTTTCAGTCGAAAACGATCAGAGATATATTTACAAATATCCTGGCTCTTCCAAGCTTTATAATGGTAGTGGAAGGAGAGTGCAATTTTGAAAAATGCATCCATCCATCATAAAAATAATCCATTTGGCTCCAGGGGGTTAATAAAAGCCTTCTCAAGCGAAGCAATGGGTTTTTATGAGAAAAATATCCATATTTAAAACTTTATTAACTATAATAACTTCTGGCAGACGGCTGTACGCTTCGGTTTGTGGCGGAAGAGTAACCCTTGATCTGACGCGTGACGTATTGACGAATGTGGAAGCTCAGAGGATAGAACAGAACAAAACACCGGTCTAAAACGAGAAATTTTAAAGAAAATTGTCGGATGATTTCTATATACGAGAAGAGTGAGCTTCAGTTTGTCGCACAGCTCTATTTGTTTAAACCGTGAGAGGCGTCTAAGCTTAATCCTGTGTCATACGTCGCATCAGGGGTTACTCTTGTTGCGCGAGTCGACTTGCTCTGTGTGTATCGTCGTCTGCCGGAAGCTAGTTATTTTAGCTTATAAAGTTTTAAATATTAATCATTTTTCTCAAACCCATCGCTTCGCTTCAGAAGGCCTGTATTAACCCCCTGGAGGCGTTTGGATCATTTTTATGACGTTGTGATATTACGGGGCTTCAATATTGTGCCCCCCCCCTATTCACTACCATTATAAAGTTTGGAGGAGTCAGAATATATTTTAATGTACCTCCAATTGTGTTCATCTGAAAGAAAATATTCACATACACCTTGGATGGCTTGAGGGTGAGTAAATCATAGGGTAGTTGTCATTTTTGGGTGAACTAACCCTTTAAGGCATCACAACATTTTAATATTCAATAATATTTTTGTTGAAGAACATGCAGTTCTTGAAACATCATGAATCGCATAATGAATTAGTTAATATATCTTTCAAGATAATAAATAAATAATGTTAATTAAAAAAAAAAGGTAAATTACAGCAGAAATACAGAAAATAATCAAATTTTGTGTTGGACAATGCTTCCATTCAAGTCAAAAAGGTTGAGAACTACTGATCTGATGTATTTGTAAGTAACATGTTGTGCTGAATTAATACTTGCAGGATTCTTCATCCAATCCTGATGTCTCTGAAGAGCAGGCTCTGCAGCTCATTTGTAAGATCTTGCGTGTTTCCTGGAAGGAACAGGACCGTGATGTCATCTTCCTCCCCTCACTTGCTGCTGAATTCCAGAAGAACCCTAGGGATGGTATGAACTGAGAGCAACGGAGGGTGTAAGACAGATAATTCTGCTGCTTTTTCTGTAACTGAATTGCATTTTTGTGCTTCCTACTTCTAGTTTACTCTGACTTCAAAGACCTGATCGGACAGATTTTAATGGAGGCTCTCATGATGTCCACCCGCTCACGGGACTGTAACCCATTCGCCAGCTTGACCGCCACATCTCAGCCAATTACTGCTGCCAGATCGCCAGACCGTCACCTGACTCTCATCCCACCCTCCAGCCAGAGCGCCAGTCCTATGATGCCCTGTGCTGGTTCATTCGGTGCCAGCTCTCTTTCCAGGCAAGTGTGATAGCTGGTAACATCTTTTAAAATGAATTATGTTCCCACCTACATATCCTCCTACACCCCTTTGTCTCACTTCCTTGATTTCTCTTTAATTTTCCTACTATTTTTTGTGTTTCCTCCTCCATTTTCATCAATGTCTTTGTTGTTTTCAGTCTTTATGGTAGTAGCCCAAACCCACTAGCTCTGAGCTCTGCCAGAATGAGTGCTCCATCTGTCCCACCGGCTTCTGCAGCCACCCTCCCGGTTCCCCCCAGTCCTCCAGCCTCTCGCCCTCCTGCCAGCCTTCCATCTCCCTCTCCATCCGCCCCGCTGCCCATATCCCAAAGATACAGGCCCTATTCCCTTAGCTCATCCATCCCCATAAGCCCAAGCCCCAGATCTACTCCATCTGGCACACTTACGCCCCCTACAACTTCAGGTATACCCTCCAGCCCTTCCCCCAGACACCATAACACCCAAACCTCCGCACCTTTACCCTTCCTCCCCGGCTCCCCCAGCACTGTGGCCAGGCGGACTGCACTTGCTGCCCGGATGCCCTCTAGGTACCTTTTTCACCCTGTTAGATGTGAAGTTGCATTGACTTTGTAGTCTTTTTCATTTAGTCCAGGGAAAGGCAATGTTGGTCCTGGAGAGCCGCTGTCCTGCAGAGTTTAGCTCCAACCCTAATCAAACACACCTGAACAAGCTAATCAATGTCTTCAGGATTACTAAAGCTACAGGCAGGTGAGCTAAACTCTGCAGGACAACAGCTCTCCAGGACTGACTTTGCCTACCGCTGATTTACTCTATTTGTCTGCTTTTTTACTCACGAGGTAACCAAAGCACTAATAATTATTTTCAGGTTATGGGCGATAACCGATAAGTGACGGCTATTAAAATGCTATACTATTTTGTCAAATTAAATTAAAACTAAAGTAAAATCATCATTTTAAATGCCATAAATGAATTACAGCATCTCATTTCTCATACCATACAAAAAAATCTATATTCGTTTTAAGATTTGCTACAAATTACTTTTAACAGTGTAATTAAATGATGGGTATCTTTTTAAAAATGTGAATCTGTGTGTAAAAAAATAGAGAAAATGAGCATACAATATATGCTGATAGCAAAAAATTAAACATTTTGCAATAAACCAGGTAACCAAAGCAACGATAAGACCATAATTATTTTCATGTTATGAGCAATAACTAATAAGTGGCAGTTATTGAAATGTTATACTAATTTGTCAGAGTAAATGAGAAGTAAAAAAAACTAAATAAAAATCGTTGTTTTAATTGCCACTAGCAAATTAAGGCATCACATTTTAATATGAAAATTGAGATTTGAAGAATTGCTAAAAATTACATTTAAAGGGTTAGTTCACCCAAAAATGAAAATTCTGTCATTAATTA
Source organism: Zacco platypus (assembly GCA_038088235.1). Taxonomy (NCBI): domain Eukaryota; kingdom Metazoa; phylum Chordata; class Actinopteri; order Cypriniformes; family Xenocyprididae; genus Zacco; species Zacco platypus. The sequence continues at coordinate 15,042,221 of CM076067.1, forward strand.
CTCGCATGTTGTTCCAAACGTGTAAGACTTTTGTTCAACTTAGGACCGGAAATGAAGATCTTTTTGATGAAATCTAAAAAGAGGGACAGAAATCTCCTTAGACAGCTACGCAACTACCACTTCTAATCTTCAAAAATTCAATGAGATCGGAAAACTAATCTATATGAATTGAGTGGTTTAGTCAAAATTTGGTATAGCCTAAATTAAATCTGTTGATCTTAAAAAGCAATCGAGTCTCTTCAGAAAATTTTGACTAAACCACTGAAAGAGATCAGAAAACTAATTCTTATGAATGAGTGGTTAAGTCAAAATTTTCTGAAGAGTCTCGATTGCTTTTTAAGATGAACAGATTTAATTTAGGCTTACCCAAAAATTTGACTAAACCACTCAATTTATATAGATTAGTTTTTCGGACTCTTTATGAACTTTTTGAAGCGTCCAAGTGGTAGTTACGTAGCTGTCTATGGAGGGACCAAAATCTCTGTTTTTATCTAAAATATCTTCATTTGAACAGATTTGAAGATGAACAAATGTCTTAACGGGTGTGGAACGACATGAGAGTGAGTAATTAATGACAATTTTCATTTTTGGGGAACTAACTCTTTAACAGTTTTATCAAATAATAGGCATTTTACAAAAATGCACCTTATAACTTGTTTAATCTACATGTAACAATAGTGAAAATGAGCATGTAAATATCCATTTTTGGCTGATACCAATAAATTTAAATAGATATGGCAACGTATTAAATGTGAAGTTCCATCGATTTTGTAGTCTTTGTGTTTTCATTCAGTCTATCTGTCTGCTTTCATTCACACACTGTGGCCGCACCAGCCCTTTCTCCCTGCTCTTCTTCGCCCTGTCCGACTTACCTCAGGACAGCAGTGATGAAGAGCTAGAGGAAGAGGAAGAGGAGGATTTTTCAGGGGTTCAGTTTGGGTCCAGGTATCAGTGCCAAAGTGTGTTGCATGCTTCAGCGTGCTGCCTGGCCACTAACAACAGCCCGCTGTGCCCAATGTTGGCACCGCGATGGCAAAAAGAGAGACGCGCACCAAATAGTGGAGTTTGATCTCATCAGGTTGACAAAATCAGCATTTCTCTCGCTTTTCTTTGCTGTCAGCTCAAATTGCGTGCATTGCACAAGGATTTTTTAGGCCCATTCAGCTCACAGCAGAAATGTGACCCAGCAGACCTTTAAACTCCCACACAGGACGTGTGTGCTGGATAACGGTGGTGGTGGAGGATGATTGTCGGGCATTCAGTTTATGCTAGCTGACTGTATAACAGAACTAATGAGAGCCAGATGCCTGCTGTGGAGTGTTGTCTCACCCTAGAGTTCACTAATGCATGCTGTCTCATGACCAAAGACCTGCGGGGGGAACACCGATATTAGAGGCCTGCTTTTGTTGGTCTCATGTCATACGCTTTAGTGTCATTTACACATGGTATTAACATTCATCTCAAGGGATCCAATGACAAATGGTCAGCGCTAAATATAGGTGTAAACTGAGACCAAAACATTTTGTGTTCCAATTACTCAAATCACACTGGTAGGTAGTTCGAAATGCATGTGACCACATAATATTTGTCTTTACATTCATGGAAAATCTAGAAAAAACAGGGATTGTTTTATTTTAATTGTAATTTTTTTTCTTTCTTTTCCCCACTTAAAGGGTTAGTTCACACAAAAATGAAAATTCTGTCCTTAATTACTTGCATTCATGTCGTTCCACACCCATAAGACCTTCATTCTTCATCAGAACACAACTTAAGATATTTTTGATGAAATCCGTGAGCTTTCTGGCTTCCGATAGACTGCATCGCCACTTTCAAGGTCCACTTTTAGTGATATAATGCGACGAGAATACTCTTTGTATGCAAAAAACAAACAAAAATAATGACTTTACTCAACAATTCCTTCTCTTCCATGTCAGTCTCCTATGCTGTTGATGTAGTGAAAGCAGCGCAGCGCTTCCGTGTTCTACGTCAGAACGGCGGCTCATTATTGGCTGGCTCCTGTGTCAGCATCGCACGCATGCGTTGTGGTTCTCAGTAAATAGTGTCGGCCAATACTGAGCTATAGGGGTGTGACGAGATCTCGTACCACAAGATCTCGCGAGACTAAAACGTGACGAGATTTCTCGTCGAGGTGAAAAGTTGTCTCGTCGTGCTATCAGTGTGAGGGTGAAATTATTATTGAAAATGCCCCCGCCACTTTCAAATCCTTTGTGTGGAAACATTTTGGTTTTCCAGTAGAAATCATAAACGGCGAAAGAATAACACACAAGACACAAACAATATGTAAACATTGTAAGAAAACTATGCCGTACACCTCGGCCAAGGTTGTACAGACTCTTAGACTCTGATCATAGCTGTACAGGGGGGTTGTTATATCTCATCTCCATAAATATATCTAGTAGTAAAGCTAAAGCAAGGGCTAAAAATCAATTTATCCCTTGATGAAATTTCCTCATGGTCTTGAAGAGCACAGTTCATTATTGCATAGCAACGACAGACGCTACAGAAGCGCGAGCTCCCGAACGCTTGCAAAAGTAGGAGGAAGCGACGCGGCCGCGCTTTACACGCTTTTTTAGGCGTGATATGTGAACGGCCCCTAAAGAGGCAGAAAGCATCGCTATTACTGCTGACGGTTGGACTGCTCGGTGTGCGCAGAGCTATATAACAGTTACAGCCACACAATCAATAGTGACTGGGAAATGGTCAACTTTGTACTGCAGTTAAAGTGACACTTAAAGTGTTATTTGAATTTTTTATTTATGTTTATTTTATTTATACTGTTTAATTTATGTTCAATCTGTAGAAAGAAGTTCAGTGAGATTTCTCAGGTGAAATTATACAGGGCAGAAAACAATTGGTTGATTTTGTGGCAAAACATTTAAAAATTCATTAAAATAGAAGTAAAATGACATGCATTACAAGTTGATTTCAAAATGCACCAACATTTTTGCATTTTATGATTTTCAGTTGAATAAAAGACTATTTTCCCTTCATACGTTTCATTATTGTGGATTTCTTAAAAATACTATAAAAATCTCGTCTCGTGAACCCAATCTCGTGTCTCATCTCGTCTCGTGGGATAGGGGTCTCGTCACACCCCTACTGAGCTATTTTTAATACTAGTACAATACTAAAGATATTTTTTCATCAAAAATATCTTAATTTGTGTTCCGACGATTAATGAAGCTCTTGAGGGTTTGGATTGACATGAGGGCGAGTAATTAATGACAGAAGTTTCATTTTTCACTTTAGGCCAGGATAAATTACTAAAGATTGTAGAAATTCTGAAAAATTTCTATAATCTATAGTAAATGTAAAATACATGTAGGGCTGCATTTAAATTTTAGACTAATTTCCTTTGCAGACTTTTGTAAAATTTTGGGGTCAATATGGTTTTTTTTCTCTCCTCTTCTCACCCAGGCTTAATTTTTTTTCATTAATAATATAAATAAATAAATAAAATGCAAATGTAATTTTTTTTATTTTTTTATTTTAATGTGTTTTTAAATGTGATTTATTCCTGTAATGGCAAAACAACTGAATTCTCAGCAGCCATTACTTCAGTTTTCAGTGTCACGTGACTCTTCAGAAATTATTCTATTATGCTGATTTGTTGCTCAAGAAACATTTCTTATTATTATTACTGTGGAAACAGCTGAGCTGCTTAAAATTTTTGTGAAAACTATGATATATTTTTTTTTCATGATTATTTGAATAGAAAGTTAAAAATAACAGCATTTGAAATATTTTGTCACAATGTTAAGTCTTTACTGTCGCTTTTGATCAATTTAACTTGTCATTGCTAAATAAATGTATTCATTTACTAAAAAAATCTTACTGACCCCAAACTATTGAATTGTAGTGTAAAATGGGCAAGGTATGATTTATCAAAGTTCTCATCATCAAACACTGCTTGCGTTTTGCGGTAAAGTTTGTTCTAACCATTGCTTGAAATAGAGATAAACCTTCATTTATATCTGATGTCATAGCTGTTCTAAAGAGAAATCATTTTGAAAAGTTAGTGGTTAGAGAAACTGGGAAACATTTAATTATGAAAGACATTTCTCTGGGTGGTGAGCAGTTTTTCTCTAGCTGTTCATCTACACCATGCAAGCTCTTTTATTGAAGGGAGTGTTTATTTCTCATAACATTCTCTTTTTCTCTCTCTAGCTTGGGTGCGTCCGGAGGGGGGATGACTGGTGACTCAGGTAGTGACCGCTTTACCATAGAGTCCTGTAAAGAGACGGAGATGCTCAACTACCTCATCGAGCGTTTTGACAGTGTAGGAATGGAAGAGAGGAAGGCCCCAAAGGTAGCTGCTGATAAACATTATGCACACATTTCTACAGCATGACTTAATTCCCACGTATCACATTCAATAACACAGGCGTCAGAATTATTTTCCAGTATATCAAGAGTTACAAGGAAATAAACCATTATTTTAGCACTTCATCAGAACACATTTATCAGTAGGTTGGAGGAGAGGTGGAGGTGTCAAATGTGAAAGCGAAAGACAAAACATGTCTTGTCAAGCCTAGGGTAATTCCCTCTTTGGCATGAGTCTTTCATGTTGTTGTATTGCCGTCTACACTAGACATGCTTGTCAAAAGTAATTTGCTCCTATTTTAATCAATTTAACTGTCTACACCAAAAGTGTTGCGACACATTGCTTTCACAACCCACCAGTTTCAGTTTCTAACACTGTTGCAACACTATCCGTCTGTCTGAAATAAAATGTACTTCTGAATATCTTTATTTTAGTTTATATTTTATTTTATTTTATTATTTTAATCTCAACTATCTTGTATGAGGTTTCTGATCTATGCTCTACTAATTTATTCATCTTTTGTTTCTAATCATATGTATTTACATAATTGTACAAATTTTATAGCAAGTTAATTTTTTTTCCGGAAAGCTCAATTGATCCGTTTCTACTAGTAAACATTCTGAAGTGCATCATAAACACATCATGGGTCATTTCTTGTGTAGACAGTGTTATTCATATGCCCTTCTTTTTCAGATGTGCAGCCAACCAGCTGTCAGTCAGCTGCTTAGCAACATTCGTTCCCAGTGCATTTCCCATGCTGCACTAGTGCTTCAAGGTGCCCTTACACAGCCCAGGTCAGTAATGGTAGCCTTTTTCAATGGACTATAAAGATTCCTGAAGGCGTTTTCACACTAGAGTGCTTGGTGTGGATTTGACCTTTGAAATTCAGTTTGTTGCTCTCCCGACTCAGTAGCTCACCTCTTTTAAAAAAAAAAAAAAAAGTCATCATGGACTTCATGATGTTTTGCAATCCTACATAATTTTACTGAAGCGAACCATTAACAATGACAGTTAGGTCTTAAAGTATAAAGCATTTTTAACAGCTGCCTGTATATTCATAAATTGGCTTTAGAAAGCGGTTCGATTTTACACGCGTTAAGCTTTGGTAGTAACACTGAGTTTTGGTGCTTTCTCCTTAGCTACAGTAGTAAACGTTGACTGCTGCTAGTACTCGCGTTGATGATGCAAACATACAGTGTGAAAAGAGACCCGTGGAGAGTCAGTGCAGAATCAAGCTCCAGTTTAAACCAAGTGTGAAAACGAGTTTGTTGCATGATGTGGTGTCAATTTGAATTCACACAAGCATAATAAATTTTAAATGAGATTGTCGCCTCCTCCCTCATCTCTTTGCCCTCAAATAGGGCCCCTCTACAGCCCTCCCTGCTGGTTCCCTACATGCTGTGCCGGAACCTTCCATACGGCTTCATCCAGGAGTTGGTGCGCATGACTCACCAGGAGGAGGAGGTGTTCAAACAGGTGGGAGTTGCAGCAGATTATGGAGATGGGCCGCAAGCTGCATCATTTTACTTTTGAAGCTTAAGAGGTCTTTATTATTGATGGCAAACTCTTAGCGATATTAAGCTTATTTTCAAATGTTTCATCTGTTTGTTTTTAGTAGAAATGGCTCAGTATTTAAAAAATATTTTTTATTCACAGAAATAAGTCACATTTTAATATATTAATATGGAAAACGGTTATTTTAAATTGTGATATTTCACAATATACTGAGTTTTTTTTTGGTACTTCTTTCAAAAACATTAAAAAAATCTTATCAATGTTTTGAACGTCAGTGTATACTTTTCAAAATGAATTCTTTCTGCTTGTCAAATGATGAACCAAACCTGTGGTTGCTCTGCAAGGGCTTCTGAACTTGAGGGGAATTGACTTCATGGATCGACTTAAAATCAGCTAGTTGAAAGTCTTTCCAAAATGGCTACGAAGTCAATTTAGCTCAAAGAAAAGGTGTAGAACTTTCGTCCTGGTTTGATTAATTTCGTTTGATGGTTGTTCTTTCAGATCTTTGTTCCCATTCTTCAAGGGCTCGCTTTAGCTGTAAAAGAATGTTCTTTTGACAGTGACAACTTCAAGTTTCCTTTGATGGTAAGAGACCACTTGTTCTTTTAAAAGCATAAGGCTATTATCAGGCATATGAGGAGCAAACAAGTTCCTTTGATATTTTTTAACACTGTTAGATATCTCTGTGTTTCACACAGTAAACTGCTCTGCTGAATCTATGAAAGATTCTTGACTCTTGTTTCTTGTCTGTGACTGATTCTTGTCTATATTGTTTTACAGGCTTTGGCTGAGCTCTGTGAAATCAAGTTCGGGAAGACTCACCCTGTATGCAGTTTGGTAGGTTTTGCAAGAGCTTACGAATTCAAACCAGTCAGGTTTTGCAGTTCACTATTAACATTGTCTGTCTGTGTGTATTTTTAGATCACCTCTCTGCCATTGTGGTGTCCTGACCCTCTCAGTCCTGGGACAGGAAGAGAAATTCAAAGACTATCCTTCCTCGGAACGTTCTTCAGTCTTTCTGTGTTTGCTGAGGATGACGTAAGTCATTTTACTCCTAAAACAAATAAGACTAATACAAAGGGCAGCATTGATGAATAATGACAGGAGGAAAGTTGTTTATTTTTGTCTATTTTGCTGCTCCGTAGACTAAAGTGGGAGACAAGTACTTCTCTGGTCCTGCCATCACTATGGAGAACACCCGTGTGGTCAGCCAGTCACTGCAACATTATCTGGAGTCTGCCAGGGTGAGTGACCATCATATCACATACTCATAGATTTTTAATGAGCTGCTCCAATATTTGGGGAATATTCTTTTTATAGAGCAGAGGTGCAAATGGAAGCTTCGGTTTTTGTCTTTCTTACATGATTATAAAAAGTATAATTTCACATGAATGAGGTGAGATTACGCATACGCATTTATTGTGAAGTTCTGTTATAGAACTGTTATACAAGAATGTAGCATGGGGTAACATGACCCTTCTACCAGGAGCAAGAAGCCTGCTCCAAGTAAACTTTTCCCTGCTTCCATTAGATTTTCGCAGAATTTATAATAAAATATTTAGAATTGATTTGGAGTATTTCAATTAAAATATTATATATACTCTGGTGAGTCACACTTCTAATTCGTGGAATTATTTGGTAATATCAAATTATTCAATAATTATTCCCCCCAAATAATAATAATATTACATTGACATAAAACATTTGAACGTTGAACATAAATTCACATCCAACATAACACTGAATACTATTATCGCTTAAACTTCTTTGAGATCCAGATGAAATGTGCTTCTGAAATGAGCTTTAGTGTCATCTTTGAAATAGAAGAAAAAAAGATATATTTTGTAATTCTCTGTGTGCTGATGTTGGTTTTCCAGGGAGATCTGTTTAAAATCCTGCACAACATCTTATTGAATGGAGAGACAAGGGAAGCAGCTTTGAGCTACATGGCAGCTCTTGTGAATCGTAATGTGAAAAAGGCTCAGATGCAGGTATATCTGCCCAAATGTGTTTCTTTCAAAAAAAAAACACATTCATCTTTAGCACACTAACATCACGATTGTGATCATTTTCTCCCCCTTTCTTTCTTTAGACCGATGACAAGCTGGTGTCCACAGACGGCTTCATGATGAACTTCCTGTGGGTGCTGCAGCAACTCAGTATGAAGATCAAGCTGGATACGGTGGATTCTCTCTACATCTTCCACCCCAAGTGTCGGCTGAATCTAAGCCGAGAAGAGACCCGGCTCAATGCCACGATGGAGGACCTGAAGAGCTGGCTCACCGAGCTGCGTGAGTGTTGGCTCTGTTCTGAAACAGACTAATAGCTTTAGGCGCTCAGTATGACTTCGGACAATGCATTTACTGTTCCTCCAATTCCTCCACAGATGAAGACCCGTCCAAGTTCTCAGAGCCCAAGTTCCCTACAGAGTGCTTCTTCTTAACGCTACACGCACATCATTTGTCCATCCTCCCGTGCTGTCGGCGCTACATACGGAGGCTGAGGGCCATCAGGGATCTGAACAGGTGCTTTGCACAGATTCAGTCGTAAAAACAAGCTATTTGTTACCGAAATCATTTATGGTAATAGTCCGCTGTGAAATTAAGCTCTAGTGCAAAAGGGTACGTGAAAGAGACTGCTGCAAAAATAGTTTGGGCCTCGTAAACTTCATAGCCAAGAGACCACAAGTCTGTATTTTTATTCTATCACTTTGATCATATAGTGAAACAGAAATGATTAAAGAGATCTATTATTTTTTTTACATTTTCAACTTTCTTTAGTGTATAATGTTGCTGTTTGAGCATGAAAAAGGTCTGCAAAGTTACTACGCATCAAAGTTATATCAGTAAGCACTGTTTCAGAACTCCCTGAAACGCCTTCATCGTAGTCTTGAGTTTTCTTACGTGGACGTCACACTATTCCTCATTTAAACAATTTCTGCCTAAGGCTTATGCAAAACATGGGGCCAGGCCTGGTTGAGTTGGGTTAGTGGTGTGTTGAAACTCGTGGTTATTGTAACATTTCCAAAACCCGCTCAAAGCGGTTGACCTGTCCCAACACACTGGTTCAACTGACTTATCAGAGCTCACTGTGCTTTTCGGTAGGAAGGGCTTCAAAGAGACCGCAACTAAACACAGCTTTACTGACCGAATGAGAAGAGAGATGCTGCAACAAAATCAAATATGTGAAAAGTGTCGGGGGGGTTTAACACTGAAGCATGAAAAACTATTCCAGTAGACCCCTAAAATAAAAACAAGTCTTGGTAAAAGGGCATATTATTTAAGTTTTATTTTAATCTAAGTTAAGGTGATTCTCAAAGTGGAATATCTTGCATTTCTCATTGCTTATGTCAGATAGCCTATCATGTATGTGACACTCTTTGTTGTCATGCTTTGTGAAAAATCCCTTAATCTTTCTTTGACGAGATTGACTAATCCTGTCCTGTCCCAGTGCCTCTAGTAGAAGGTATTTTCTTGCAGTCCTATTGTAGAGCAGCTCTAAAGTCATCTTATGCCCATAATGCCTGAAATATCAGCTCCTGTGTTAGTGCTGCATTAGTGGCAGTGCTTCAAGTCCTTCACATTTTAGATATAAGGCTCTGAAGTAGGCTGCTCACATCCCGTGTTGGTCTCATGATGCCTAGCAGATCAGAACCACAGTGACCCCTGCTGTCGGCAGCAGGTATAACACTTAGATGGGCCATTAATATTCTCTGTGGAGATTTTTTTTTTATTTAAGCTGTCAGACAAGGTAATTTACACATGGCTGAATATGTGTGTGTGTGTCTTACAGAACTGTGGAGGAGCTGAAGAACAGTGAGAATCAGTGGAAGGATTCCCCATTGGCTAGTCGTCATCGGGAGATGCTGAAGAGATGTAAAACACAACTGAAGGTATGTGCTGTTGTCTTTTAAACAAAAAAAGAACATATTTATAAAGTAGTTTTTTGAAATGCTTAGGAGCAAAGAGTCATTGGAAATTCATTGGCGCAGAAAGTGTACAAGCTCTGATTTCCATTTTTTAATTTAAAGTTGCTAAAAAATATATATATATATATATATATATATATATATTCCTCTTATAATACATGTGATATGCCTTGTCAACTTTACTATACTTGAGAAAGCTATTTCTGTAGATATGTATTAATGATGATGATTAATGTTGATGATAATTCCATTATTGCTTATTAGGAAGATCTTTCTCGTGTGCACAGAGAGCCACTGTCAGCCACATTATAGTACTTGAAAACATTTAACTACTCTACCATTCACAAGTTTTGAGTCAGTAAGACTTTTTTTCTAAAGAAATAAACACATTTCTTCAGCAAGGTCACATTAAACTGACAGTAAAGACCTTTCTATTGTTACAAAAGATCTCTTTCAAGTAAACACCGTTATTTTGAATTGTCTATTCATCAAAGAATGGAAAAAAATGTATTACCGTTTCCACAAAAATATTAAGCAGTACAACTGTTTTTATCATTGATGATAATAATAATAATAATAATAAATGTTTTACATCAGCATATAAGAATAATATCTGAAGCATTATGTGACATTGAAGACTGAAGTAATGACTGCCGAAAATTCAGCTTGCCATCACAGGAATAAATTACATTTTCAAATGGACAACAATTATCTTAAATTATCATATTTTACAATATTACTGTTTTTACTGCATTTTTGATTAAATAAATGAGATTAAATAAGATTTTTCAAAAACATGAAAAAAAATCTTCAAAACCTCAAACTTTTGAACAGTATATTCTCAGAATTCAAACATTTCCATTTAGCAAATTTTAAGTAAATAGCTTGGAGTGTAAATATTTGAATCCGTTGTCTCATTGTCTGTGCTGACAGAAACTGGTGCGCTCTAAAGCCTGCGCAGACGCAGGGCTGCTGGACGAGAACCTGCTGCGCAGATGTCTTCAGTTCTTCAGTATGGTCATCCAGCTCATCTTGCGTATGGTGGAGCCTGCCTTCCCACAGTCAGTTCTCTTGACATCTCTTCAGATACCACTTACATTTCATCGAAGTTATAGCTGAGATGTTGTTCTGTTCTGAATTTTTATCTTTTATCACCTTACAGTGTAACCCTGCCTCTGAATCCAGAAATTCCCAAAAACTTTGCAGCACTGCCGGAGTTTTACATTGAAGATGTGGCTGAGTTCTTGCTTTTTATTGTGCAGTAAGTGCTGCAATGTGCACATCATAGTATTAGAGCCCCAAATTTAGTTTTCGTGAAATTTAACTTTTTTTTCCCCACTTTGTTTCTCAGGTACTTTCCCCAGGTTCTCTATGAGCCATGCACTGAAGACATTGTGACCTTCCTGGTGGTCTTCCTTTGCAGTCAGAATTACATAAAGAACCCATACTTGATTGCCAAGCTGGTGGAGGTGCTGTTCGTTACCAACCCAGCGGTGCAGCCGCGCACTCAGCGTTTCTTTGAGATGATGGAGAGCCACCCACTGTCTGTCAATCAGCTTGTGCCCGCCCTCATGAAGTTCTACACAGGTGAAAGGGTGTCTAAAATTAATTTTCAGCTCTATTCTGAGCATTTTGGTTTTGCTTAGGCTAATTGACTGTTTCTTCCCAGATGTGGAGCACACTGGAGCCACAAGCGAGTTCTATGACAAGTTCACCATCCGTTACCACATCAGCACCATATTCAAAAGCCTGTGGCAAAACATTAACCACCAAGGCACCTTCCTGGAGGAGTTCAAGTGAGTTCACTCTTTAGTTTTGAGTGAAATTTGAAATGGTGATAAACTGATATATTATCCAGGCTGATTAAGGGTGCGTTCACACTTGGCATGTTTTGTTTGATTAAAATGAACCCTGATGCTATTGCTCTGTTAGTGGGGTTCATTTGAATAAGTGTGAACGCTTTCATCCAAACCCTGGTGTGCACCAAACAAGCAAACAGAGACCGCTAAAAAGGTCTCGGGTCTGCTTCCATACAAACCCTGATGCGGTTTAAATGAAATATGAATGCAACACGGACCAAAGATATGTAAAGAAACCAAAAACAGGACATGTCATAAGATTTTTTTCTTTTTGATCCGGACCAAGCGAACCGAACTACAAATGTGAACGAACTTTCAAGTGTGACTGAAATTTGATAATGGGGAAAAAAAAGTGTAATTTTTAAACACCAGTAAATACACACATCTATCTATCTATCGATCTATCTTATTAATTATTGAAATTTAAATTGTTTGTTGAATTAAAATTCTTTTAGTTAATGTTTATTTTATACACATGTTTTATTCATACGTTTTCCCTCTCTCTCTCTCATTCATTCTGCAGCTCTGGTAAACAGTTTGTGCGCTACATCAACATGCTAATTAACGATACAACTTTTCTGCTGGACGAGAGTTTGGAGTCTTTGAAACGCATCCATGAGATCCAGGAGGAGATGAAGAATAAAGAGCAATGGGACCAGCTGCCTAGGGTCAGCACATATCACAACTTGACCAATAAATCAGTCCCCCCCCCCCCCCCCCCTTTGAGTGCATAATGTGTAATGGATATGATGCACTATTGTGTCCTGGATAAAAGCATTAGCTTTAAGGCTAAAAAGTTGGGGAGTGAGTTTTAAGTGAATGGATGTGCTGAAGTGTTTCTACTTTCATTAACATGTTTTGTTCTCCAGTTCTAATTGAATGTGAAATGTTCTGATCTTCAGGAGCAGCAGCAGAGCCGTCAGTCTCAGCTGACTCAAGATGAGAGAGTATCACGATCCTACCTGGCTTTAGCCACAGAGACAGTCGATATGTTCCATATCCTCACCAAACAGGTCCAAAAGCCCTTCCTCAGGCCTGTAAGTAAAGAAACACATCACAATCCTGTGCGCTTTAAAAACATTTTTTGATTAATAATATTAAATAAAATAAATATATATAATATAATATTTGATTTATAGTATAATATTTTTACTATTTAAAATAACTGTTTTTTTTTTATTTTGTTAAATTTTAGAATGCAATTTATTCCTGTGATGTCAAAGCTGAATTTTCAGCAGCCAGTCTTCATTGTCACATGATCATTCAGAAGTCATTCTAATATGCCCATTTGGTGCTCAATAAAGATTTTGGAACACTTTAGAATAAGGTTTCATTAGTGAATATTAGTTAACTTCTTTAGTTAACATGATCTAAGAATGAACTGTACTTTTACAGCATTTATTAATCTTAGTTAATGTTAATTTCAATGTTTACTTTTACATTATTAAAATGAAATGTTGTATTTTTAACATTAGTCACTGAACTAACATGAACAAACAATGAACGGCTGGATTTTTATTCACTAATATTAACAAATATGAATAAATACTGTAACAATTGTATTGCTCATTGCTGGTTAATACATTAACTAATGTTAACAAATGAGACAATCGTTACCAAGATTTTGCTGCTGTATATTTTTGTGGAAACTGAGATACATTTTTGATTAATAGAACAGCAATTATTTGAAATTGAAATCTTTAACATTTCAAATATCTTTTAATGTCACTTTTGATCAGTTTAATGTGTCCTTGCTGAATAAAAGTATAAATTTCTTGGTAACACTTTAGATTAGGGTCCAATTCTCACAATTAATAAGTTGCTTATTAGCAAGCATATTACTAGGAAATTGACTGTTTATTAGTACTTAGAAAGCATATATTAATGCCTTATTCTGTATGACCGTATTCTAAATCCCATAATCCTACCCAATATCTAAACTTAACAACTACCTTACTAACTATTAATAAGTGGTAATTAGGAGTTTGAGGCAAAAGTCAGAGTTAATAGCTAATTAATAGTGAGAATTGGACCCAAATCAAAAACGTGACCAATTTCTTTTAGGAAAAAGAAAGGGGAAAAAAAATCTTACTGACCCCAAACTTTTGAACGTAAGTGTTTGAGTAGCTAAACAGTTTGTGTAGAAGCAGTTTAATAAACGCATCTAAGCAGCACAGCACAGAAACATGCCTTGAGGAACGTTTTAGCAGACAACAAACAGATTTGCATTAGGAAGCTCCTAAAAAGTGGTTAGAGCGTAAAAAAAATCAATTTAGGTTTGGTTATTAGAAAAAAATCGTAATCTGCTTTTTTGTAATCTGCTGCTTGCCTGTAAACGAATCTCCTGCGCTCTGCTGTCTGCAGGTATTTATAGTCTTCAGGGAAAACTGAGCTGCTGCCAGGGTCAGAACATTGAGTTTATTCAGGAGCTGTGAGAAAGGGCACTTCTAATGACACTAATACTGCATTTTATAGGGTTTATTTGCAATGCACAAAAAATATAACATTTCTAGTTGGGATGACTGATGTGTGTTATGTTATATTGAACAGGAACTGGGTCCTCGTCTGGCTGCCATGTTGAATTATAACCTGCAGCAGCTCTGTGGGCCTAAATGTCGAGACTTGAAGGTGGAAAACCCAGAAAAATACGGTTTTGAGCCAAAGAAGCTCCTGGATCAGCTTACTGATATCTACCTGCAGCTGGACTGTGCCCGATTTGCTAAAGCTATCGCAGATGACCAGGTCTGTATTTGCTCACCTGAATCTTTTAACTGTATTGCAAGACAAATGGAGGACAACTCAATTTATTTATTTATTTTTGCTCATTTTTAGCGGTCATACAGCAGGGAGCTCTTTGAGGAGGTCATTTCCAAAATGAGAAAGGCAGGCATAAAATCCACCATTGCTATTGAGAAATTCAAACTTCTGTTGGAGAAGGTGGAGGAGATAGTAGCTCGCAATTCACAGTCTGAGATGGATTACAGCGACGCCCCGGATGAGTTTAAAGGTGAGCGTCATATTTTGAATCACACGCTACTGTTCATAATCAAAAGTTTGGGGTCAGATTTAAATGTTTTTAAAGTTTCTTATGCTCATCAAGACTGCATTTATTTGATCAAAATGCAATAAAAAAGTAAAATGTTTTAACTTTCCAGTTATTCCTGTGCTGGCATTATTCATTACTCCAGTCTTCAGTGTCACATGAGCCTACAGAAATCATTCTAATTTACTGATCTGATTTTAGTGGAAACGATACTTTTTTTTTCCAGAGTTCTTTGAAGACAGTTTAAAAGAACAGTATATATTTGAAATAGAAATCTTTTGTAACATTATAAATGTCTTTACTGACACTCTTTATCAATTGCAATGAATTCTTGCTGACCCCAAACGCTCGAACGGTAGTGTAGAAACAAATTGACTAGTCGGTTGGAGTGAGTAAATAACAGTGAGGTCCTACCTAAACAGATCCGCTGATGGACACTCTTATGACTGATCCCGTGCAACTTCCATCTGGCAACATCATGGACCGATCCATCATTCTGCGACACCTCCTGAACTCTCCCACCGACCCTTTCAACAGACAGCCTCTCACAGAGAGCATGCTGGAACCAGGTACCAACCACGCACAGCTTTTCAAAGATTGCCTCTTTCAGTCCTGTGCCAAATGCACTCAGTGGCTCGTCTTGTTTTTTAATTGTTAGACCGTATAATGCTGACTCTGTATATTTTTTCCCTCTCTCCACAGTCCCAGAACTGAAGGAGCGTATCCAGGCCTGGATGAGAGAGAAGCAGACTGGTCGCTTTTGAGTTTTCTCAGTGAGCCAAGCTTGCCCCTCAGTATAAATGTTTTTATCACGCTGGAAGTAAACTGAAAAGAGAGATAAAAAAAGATGACAGTACCCAAATTGTTTTTTGCCTCCCTTTATCCTCTTTACCGAGCCACTGTCTGAAAGGCTCGTGGTTCTAAATTGAAACATAATAAAGTTTAGACTTTTGAAACATTTTGATTTTGATTTTGTATGTCTGCATACATACCATGCTGAAAGGGCACATAGTCTCACACTCCAAAATTAACAAAACTGGATATATTAAGAAATTCCTATGTTGTTTTCATTGACTTCACATATCCATTTTAATCATTCTGACAATTAAACATTAAGGTTTCATGTTTGTGAGTTATTTGGAAGAATGTTGTCAAGTAACACCAGTATTTCCATTTTTACACTCAGTAACATTGGCTGTAGACATGCAGTTTACAGTTCAGTCCCAAACCTGCCGTTTATTTTATATGGTTGGACAAGTACAACTTATTTTAAATAAATGAACAAGCTCTAGACTGTCTTGTAGAAAATACAATAGATGTTGGTGTAAATTGATGGAAACATACCAGTGGAGCATCAGATGGTGACTAACTGTATTAGAATTTTGTCGGTTTGCACTGAAATCTCATGTGTACAACAATTTGACTAAAAGCTGATCAGAGCTCAAACCCAGGATCAAGTAAGAGAATGTGAAGCTGTGTTGTAGCATGATCATCATAAAAATGCCAGTATATTATGTTCTTTGTTCTGTTCACCAACATTTGTTTTGGATCATAAAGGGTCATCATCTCTTGTTATTAATGTTAACCCCAGTTGTTGGATTTCCACATAAATTAAGAGTTTTTCCAGTGACTTGAAAGGGTTTATCTGTACAGGAATTTGCTTCCTTTGCTACAAAATTCTTTTGAACTGTAATAAATGGTAATGCACACACAATGATAGCCGTTGCACTTTTTTTCACTCGTCCTCTTAACTTCATCATTCACATATTTTACAAAACATTGGCAATTGTTAAATATCAAATTATTTAATAGATGACATAGGCAGTTTATTTAGTATTATTTAGATACTATTATAGTTTTATTTTCCCTTCAGTGTTAAAGTTTTCGGAATTTTTTTTTTTTTATTATTATTTTATTACATCAAATTTAACTAAATAAGAAATGCGGATAAACAAAAAGTTAAAAAAAAGTTTTTAAATTTTATATCTGTTTATTTCAAGTAGCAAAATGTGTTTTGTGCTTTTAGTGGCGCAGTTTAATTTAATTATACAATAATATATATAATTGAATCAGTGGTAGAAACCATTTTAAGTGTGATGAATTTGATTAATTGCTCTTAGTGAGTAGTCTTTATGTATTGTTTTGTGATAGGATTCAAGTCTCGTGATTATTTTAGAACATAGTGGGTGTAATTATATTTTAAAAGAACGTTGCTACGATCACATACTAATTAAAAAGGAGCAATTTAGGATTCTAAACGATTCTTTTAATTAATTTCCAAGCTTTACCTATCCTGGTTTTATCCATGCTTTTGCTAGGCGGCGCCCTTCACTTTTGTGTAGTATGATGCCACGCCACAGCGGATCGTCAGCGACCCTGCAGTATTGCGTCACAGCTGCCCTGCCCACCTTAGTTTTTCCAGCGTTCTCATTGGCTACACGACTCATTTCTCACACAATACTCAGTTCTTATTGGTCAGGTGGTGTGTCATTCACGATGTTGACAGGGCAGTTGACGTAATCATTTCAGTAAATCAAGGCATTCATCCATATCCTAAGCCTGCTAGAGCAACGGTCCTACGACACCAGCATCAGCCTAATAAAAATATCAGAATCGCAAGCATCTTGCGCGGTGCTGGAGAATGAGACGCAGCTATAATGGGTGTATATAACAAAAAAGGAACTATTAAGAACTTAACCGTCAGTCTTTTTTGATTTTTGCTGCTGGTTGTAGACGTCATTGGAGAATTGGCACCGTGCAGGATTTCTATGGTGTTCTAGTCGTCTCTACGTGTGGATATATAGCGGTAAGTGCCGTCTTTTCTCGAAGATGATTGTAATACTTATACATTTGAGTTTTAGTGTACATTTCCCGAGTCGCGTTTCGGAATGCGAATGAATGTTTTCTGAAATGTTTTGCTTTTCAAGCTGATTGCTTTAGCGTTACTTAATAGTGGTGTGATACACATAATATTATTATTTTATATATTTAAACATTAAAATAAATGTTCAATAAATGACAAACCCATTTGAGGGTTATGATAAGAAAGTCACCGAGTTCATAGAACGAAGTCTTAGTGATGGGAAGTTCGGCACATTTCCACGAATCGGTTCTTTCGAACAGTACTGATTCAGTGATCCGTATCATTGGTTCACTCAAAAAGATCGTACTGTGACCGTCGGCTCATCACTGATTAGGTGAAAAATCGATTATCTTCAATAAGTCGGCCCATGAGTTGTTGAATTCAGAACCTCTCGAATCGATTCTATTCGTGACAGTCGTTCACACCGGCTGGGGAACCGATTCCTAACAAAGATCCGACTCGAGAACGACTTGTCCTCACAAATAGGACATCGTAACCTGCGATCCTTAAGAAAGACAATTCATAAGATTACAATTTAAGACTTGAGTGAGTGTTTTTTAGATTAATTTAACGGTTTGATCAGATTTATATCTGTGGTGGTTCATTATGACAGTGCAGCTATGGCAACGCCGGATATATTGTCTCGGTTAATAAACACTGAGTGAAGTCGGCATATCCGTGAACGATAAACGTTTTTAATGTTGTTTAGTACCACACGTTTCTATAAGAGTAGATAGAAAGAGGAATTATTTTTCTTATCATTCGTCCCTGATGTAGACATACTTGTGTTTTCTCCGGCAGATTGATTTTCATGGGCGTATGCCTTTAATTCAATGAATGACTACAAGGGCAAGGATGAAAACATCCTCTTTTTGGTGTCATGTGCTTTTTGAACAGCAGACTGTTCTTTTTTTCAGTCACACTCAAGAGATTTGAACTTCAAAAATAATTGCTGCATTGTCAGATTCGTTGTAGTCCACAGCCGGTCGATAAAACCTATACTAAATAGCAAATGTCACGCCCATAAGTGATACATACATTTTTACTGGAACTAGACTGGCGTTGTTATTTGTCGGTGCCTGTGTTTTGATATGTCTTGACGGTCTGGTATCAGTTAGTCAGATGTGTTTACTTGTGCAGTGAGCGTGTGAACAGGCCCAGCCCTGCTGCTGCAGGCGAGCGGCCGCCATGTTTATGAGTCCGTGAAGGAACCATCTAACACTCCTGATCATCTGATACATCTGAGTGTGTGCTGCATATTTACCTGCATATTATGCTGTTGCCTTTTTTTGACATTTAATACGGTAAATGGGTTGTTGACATATAGCTGGCAGGTCCGTGAACATTTATATATTCAGTATTAAGATTATAATTTAAGAGCGTATATCTTGGTCCTTTTTCATCATTGGAATTTTTACACAATTTTATAATAATTATTATCTTTTTTACGTTTACTAGTTAATTTGAGAATTGTTTTTATGTAAACTATGGATGTTCTGTGTCATTTTGCTAAGATTAGGTCATAATTGCACGGATAATCATGATCACATCTCAGGAAACTGCTATTATCGTATTTATCATAAGCATTCCCACAGCTGTGGAAAAGTCAAAAATAATAGATTTTAAAAAGTTAATTTCTTGTTTTAGCCCATAAAGCCTGACATATTAAATAATAATCAAACATTTTTTAAAATGGAACAGTTTCTTGAACCTTTAGACCAAATATATATATATATATATATATATATATATATATATATATATATATATATAAATTGCATTTGTTTTCTGTTTTGTAACTTATTTGATACATTTTTTGTTGGCCCATATAGTATGAAATAGTGAGAATATTGAGCTCACACTCGAGAAGAAAAAAACTGCAATTTTATTTAGAGGCCCAAACTGAGTTAAAAAAAAAAAAAGCAATTTGTTGCAGATGTGGTTATTTATTTATATGGCCAAAAAGTAATGTTCAAGTCTGATGGCTTGTAATGTAAATCTGTGTGATTTTTACAAAAGTAGACTGCTCTCATAAAATGCATATAGGTAAAAGTCGTTACTCAAGTCTATTTAAGTCTTAGGAAGATAATATTTAAATGCTTAGATTTTTAATCAAAGCTACGTAGTTTTAATTGCGTGGGGCAAAACATAAATGCAGTGCAATATAATCAATCATGATTGCAAGAAAATTTGCCAGTACAAATAAATGTTCCTCAAAAGCCAGTTCATCTTCAAATATCAGCCTAATAATATAAAAGTTATGCTTAAGATTATTTGATTAAAATAATAAATCTCTAAATATGTGTATCACTATCTAAATGTGGACATTTTTAGAATTATACAAAGACCTTCTACCAAAAACGTATGAGCTATCTATCAGAAGGCACGTACAACATTGTGTACAACAGGTTTTTTAGCCAAGTTTTGATCATGTTGATATTTAGAGGCCTTCGAAATGCATGTATCAAATAGTAGGCTTTATAGAGTTAAAGTCATTGACATTTATACTTTATACTGCATGTTGTGAGAATAAAAAGCAATTCTTAATCTAAATCAGTGGCCAAAATCTGTGAACACTCTTTATCATCTTTTTCTTTTATGTTTGTTTTTGGCCTCCAGTAATTTAAGAAAGTCTTCTCCAGTGCCTCATAACCTCTGGCATCATTGCATAAGTGATGTTATGGTGCCTTCTGATCTATTTAGAAGTCTTGTTTACTTAATGCAATCTGATGAGATAATTCTGGATAACATCTGTGAAATGTGTTCTTGTACCTTTAGCCTAATAGCTGTGGCACTGTAAAAAACAACAACATTTTCTTTTTGCAGGAGAAATATTTTGTGGGATTGAATCACAGCAGCTTCAACCATGTCTGGCGCCTCCGTGAAAGTGGCTGTCAGAGTGCGTCCCTTCAACTCAAGGGAGACCGGCAAAGAATCAAAATGCATTATACAGATGCAAGGGAACTCCACCAGTAAGTATATACTTATCTCTATGGCTTGCATACTTTGTTTGAATCGTAAGCTTCTCGTATTCGGTCACATGCCTTCCAGACACGGTGGCTCTAGTACCTGGTTTAAGGGTATGAGATGTTCAGAATGAGATAGCGCTCAGGTTTTGTTGGAAATCTGTGACCTGAGTGACCGAAAAGGAAGAATAGAAGTGGAAATGATATTCTGTTTGAAACTAGATGGAAAGAAGAGCCTCTCAGTGTGAAATCCCCTTCCTTTGGAAAAATGAGAGGACTCGAAGAATTTCTGCCTAAGGGACTTTAGTGTGTTGAGATGCTGAGTGTGAAGATACTGTGTGGCTGGGGTCTCGTTCATCAGTTCTGCTGATAGTTTAGTGGCCGAGGAAGGAAATGAGTTGATTGTTATCACCCATGTTTTGAAGAACGTTTGACCACACATCAAGAAATCATGGACACTTTGATGTTTCAGTCAGAATTTTGAACTTTAAGAGTTTATATACTTATTACGATGATACCATTTAACTCATTTGTAGGAGATATAAGTGAAAAAAGCAGACAATGTGCATTGTGAATGTAACTCGGCATACTGTATCAATGTTTTTTGGGCAGCATATGGGTTGTTAACGTCCATTTGCAAGCGGTGAGTCATTGTGCTCACTGAGATGTGATTCATCAAGCTGTTTCGAACAAGGTTGACCACAGAAATGGTGTGTGCTAATTTTTAAGATGCATTAAGAAAGAATACATGGACCTATGTAATCTTTTAAGTTGCGACGACAGCATGTAAATTACCCAGTGAGGGTTTTATTTAAATTTACCCAGAGAGGAAAGATGTGATGTGAATTGTTTTTAACTAGATGGGTGTCCATTCACATTTCCTGATTCAGTTCCATTCACAAGCTTTTGGTTCTGATTTTGATTTGACTAGTCTTTTTCCGTAGTAAAAAAACAAGGTCATTTATTTGTTAATTGAGCTACGCTTTTTGTTCTGAATGTTTGATTTTTGTTTTTTTTGGTTACACTTTATTTTAAAGTGCCGTAGTTACATTGTAATTACTCAAATAAGTACTATTAATTAACTACATGTGCTTACTATAGAGTTACAGTTTGGTTTAGGGTTAGTTACTTGTAATTATGCATAATTTATTGTTATTTCTATAGTAAGTACATGTAGTAACATGTAACTATGGCACTGTAAAATAGTGAGTTTTTTTTTTATAAAAATGAACTGGTTCGTAAGAGTCATCGCTGAGGTGCAGTAAACACTGGCTAATTGTTCAAAATAAGATTGTGATTATTTGGAAAATTAATATTTTACCCAGCCCTAGTTTTAACTTCTCACGAAGGAAGATTCTTTGGACTGTGAGAGAGATGCTTTTGTCATAAAATGAAATTTTTCCTTCATTTACAGAGTCATTATTGACCGATAGCTGGCCTTAACCCCATGGTAAACAAAGAGGTCCACGGGGTGTACAAGGTCACCTGAGAGAAAGCCAGAGTTTCACAGGAAGTAGAGCTCAGAGACTGCAGTCTCAAAGCACTTGAGCACACATGCGCAGACTGCGTACTGAAACCTGAGCGTGAGGTTGGCAATCGGCCCACCCCCTTCATTAGGACACTGCTGCAGATGGTATGCTGGGAATGTTGTCTTATTACAGTGCTGAGCCGTCAGGGATGCTCATGACAAATACACACAGCAAAAAGCAGAAAGACCTTAATGTTTGGTCTCAAGTGTTTCGTTTGCTCTGGGATGTGGTAACCGAGGTGATGTCCACTGCTTAGACTGCATGTTTGTCTGGAGGGTTTATTTTCCTTGCACAATGGTCTGTTCCTATGAAGATGCTCTCTCCATTCAGATTGAAGCAGATATAAATAAAGTAAATCTGAAAGAGTTTATACATATAGTCAAAGACAAGGGTCTTTGGCCGTATGTATTAACGCTTTCAGATTTACTTTTTTTCCCTTTTTTTGCTTTGACCATATACATATATTCTTCTCATTACATATTATTCTTATTATCACTGTATCTGCTGCAAAATATCTGTTTCCAGAGGAATATATGGGAGTTTGTTTGAGTGGAGTATAAATATGTTGTTTGGAAGTTGAATATTAACAGAAGGATGTTTGTTTTTTATATGAAAGAAGAGATATTAGCATTGGGTTGTATGGATATTAAACCTGTGAATCCTTTCTCTGACATCTCGCAGAGTCTTTGCCTCGTGCCTCATCCTCAATGCACTGAATCTATTGTTTTTGTAACCTTTTCCTTTATGAAGGGTAAACTGTTGAGGGAATGAAAACTCATCTCTCTTTATCAATCTTCAGCAGTGGTGTCGTGAACAAATATCAGCGAAGATTATTGAGTTGGGAGAATTTAAAACCTCTCTGATGCTAGACAGCTCCATTTCAGTCCTAGTTCAACCAAAAATTAAAATTCTGTCATTTACTCATTCCAAATCTTTGTGACTTTTTTCTTCTGTGGAACATAAATGATATTTTGAGAAATATTGGGGGGGTTGTTTGTCAATAAAATGGAAATCATTGGGCTCAAATGTTGTTTTGTTCCCAATCATGATGGACATTTTTTGGACATTTTTCATTCTGAGCGTGACGTGTCTGTAATGGCACTGTTAAGAAAAATATTAATGTTGACAAATAAAATAATGGTACCATGAAATATGCCAATTTATATCTCTGCCCAGATATAAAAAACGCTGTTGGTTCATGAAGATTTGACAGATGAACTCGCAGCTCGATTGGAATCTTGTTGTCAAAATTGACAAGGCTTTTCAATTTTATGGACGTCGCCATCTTTGATATTACTTAGTTCACTGGCACTATGGTTACTGGTTAGAGAATATAAGTTTGATTCCCATTACACACAGTTATTCAAGACGCTACTGTAAGTTGCTGTGTGAATGGGACATTTTGAGACTCACACCTATAAGTAAATGTGGTGGTCAATCCCAAGAACTGACAGTGTGAACGTAGCCTTATAGATGGGATCATTTTACCAATAAGTAACTACATAGATCACCTTTATCAACAGCATAGCAACAGTCTCACTGTAGCTAGTGCTACACTGACCTCTTATTTTAAACAGTTTCAGCTCTGCTAATAACTAGGATGGAGTCATGCTGACAGCAGGCCCTTGGGGACCGCGAGCGCAGACACACAAGGGGAAGAGTTGTCTGTAAAAGCTTTGCACACTGAAATTGAGAGACAGAAGAGCTTTTATTGATTGATAGAGGTGATAGGAATTCATAGATTTATGTGGTTCTGACACTGGAAAGGTCATCTTGCTCTCTGGCTTTAAGTGCAGAAAGAAACGATTGACCTGATTACGAATGTAATCCCGTGAGCGTACCAGAGTCCTGCATTAATCCCAGTGACCCTTGCAGGTGCATGGGCTTCAACTGAAAATGCCACTTCTCACCATGCAGATTATAGCTACCTGTCACTCGACCTAGGAGACATTTGGTGATTCTAATGAAATTCCCAATTCAAGATGATCTACTTAAATTTGATTTTAACATATTGTCATAAAATATTAATTGATCGTCTTCCCTGATCTTCTCTGATAGATCTTGATTTATGTGTAGATGTACTATTGGTCTGTAAAGCATAAGTATCAAAAATCAAAGTATATCATCTTTCGTCTAGGACTGTGTGATGATGTAAGGTAGGCCATTATTACATAATTGCTCTTCGCAACCCTTCTAATCATTATATGATTTAATTTAACCATGATTACATGTACTTTCAATTACAATCACATATTTCCAAAATACGGGACTTTTAAGTGAATATTAAAATGTTGAAAATATAAACATATCTAATGTGCATTTTATGTCTTTATTTCCAGTCTGGTGCAATAGTGTGTTATGCAAGTGCTCCAAAATGAACTCGGATACATAAAGAACGTGCAAAACGTCATAACTATATTTTATCATTATTATTTTATTTATTTTTTTTAAATATTATATTTAAAATATTTTCTACATCTGTCCTCTTTTTGTCACCCAACATGTCATGATCATGACCTCCCTAAACTAAGGTTTGATTTAGTAATGATGTAGTCGTTTCCAGGAATGTGGCTTCAGGTTTTCTGTCTTAGTACTTGGCAGTTCTGCTTTTTCTGCAATGCCTCATATTCTGCCCTTCTTGTCAGCTGTTTCCCATTTAGCTTCCTTTTTTGGTATCTCACACTGTGTGATGCTTGCAAAAAAAAAAAGGTTAGATGTAGAACAGCTGTTGCAAACCATCACCCGTACACCTCAATCTTTAACCAGCTGATGTCTTATTACTTTTGTCTCCTTTATCGCTCACCATCTGTAGCTCTCCATTTCCTCATTCTGAGTGTTGCATTCTTCCACACATAAACACTTGAGAGAAACATTTCTACTGATGAAACATGAAGCCAAATAAATGTATGATTACAATGATATGTTTGTATATGTTTTTCATGCGGCTTGGGGTATTTTTATAACCATAAAGAATGAGAAATGCTTACATGTGAAATGCTAAGCAATTGTAGCATTCAGTTTATTATAAAACACTACAAATAATGCACTTCTGCCCATTATTCCACTTTAGATTGCTGTCAGAAGTTATTACAAGCACTTGATGATGGTTTAAAGTGGGGTTTGAGCAAAAACATACTAATAATCTCATAAATTGTGATGTGTAGCTTTATGCTAATTGTAGCTCTAAAACTCCTGTTTCCCAGCTGCAATATTTTATGATGTATTTAGTCAAAAGAATTCTCATAAGATCTCGTAAGCATTATAGAAAGTTTG
Source organism: Zacco platypus (assembly GCA_038088235.1). NCBI lineage: Eukaryota > Metazoa > Chordata > Actinopteri > Cypriniformes > Xenocyprididae > Zacco > Zacco platypus. Next base: position 15,067,542 of record CM076067.1, read on the forward strand.
TTTCTGGCGTAGCACCAAACTTTATTAATCTTAATATAATCTTCTGTTGTATGTTGTGTAGTGGATGAGGCTAGCCATATGGGAAAACATACGAGATGCAAACATGAGGAAAAATGTATTTTCGGTCAGCTCCACCTATCGTGCAGGCGTGATTTAGCTGAAGGCAATCGATTTAAATCTTCATTAGGGGTTCTAAGAAGCACCCGGTGTTTCTGATTTACTGCAGGCGGCCAAAAATAAAACCTCACTAATAGCATAAGTTGGGGCTCTCTGACCAGCTGTAGAAACTAACAGGCTCATAAACACTTAAAGACCACAGCAGCATCTGGATATATGAAATACGAGTGACGATCTGAAGTCGCCTCACAATTGTCATCACATCTCTTGTATTTCTAAAGTACATTGTTTTGCAATTTATTTCTAAAGAGTTTGACATTAGCATGTTGCTATGCTAATGCTGCAATACTCTTATACGCATAAAAATACATAGCACTGTTAAATATTGGTCATTTTAGGTTACACTAAGTATTTATAAATCTATACTTTTCAGCGAATGAAGTATAAGTTTATTTATAGTCATTTCCCTTCCCTGAGCTTGTTGCTGTGCACAGCCGTGGCCAAACGTTTTTGCAGTGACACCAATTTTGTGTTTCGCAAAGTTTCTGTTTTAGTATTTTAGGATTTTTTTTTCATTGGTATACTGGAAAACAATAAGCATTTCATTAATTTTAAAGGCAAAAAGTAGGGATGGACATTTTTCAAAAATATTGTATTTGAATATTTGCGCTCATAAAAAATGAATATTCAGATATTCACTTATTTAAATGAAGTTTAACGCTATTTTTGAAATCATTACATTTGTCACCTTTTCTGAACAAGCTTATGATTAGCAAATATACACAACAAGCTTACATTATTGCAAATTTTCTTTTAGTTGAAAACATTAAACAATGTATGTAAACAAAAAAATATACAGAACAAAAGCGTTTCAGCTGAAGCAGAGCGAACGGGAAAAACGCTAATAAAGCAAACTGCGCCAGTTCTCGTGCAGAACATACAGATACATTCGAGTCAGCATATGGTTATCTTGTTTATGTTGTTTCACATGTTCATGTAGGGGGAAAAAAAGAATGTCCACATGCTCTGGTGAAAGTTGGGTCCTCAGTCTGATAACAGTAAGACCGGATGCAGAGAAAAAGCGCTCTGCTGGCTGAAATTGGCTGAGATAACGGTGTGCTAAGCGAAGTTTCTTACAGCTCTGTGTGTTTTCTGATCTGTAACCTGTCTCCATCAACGAAATTCATAGGAAGCATATGTCTTGATCAATTTGCTATCAGATAAGTTATCTTCTCGGCTCACTCTGTGGTACAGCTGTGCTTGCCTGCAGTCGTGAACACCGTGATGGACAGTAATTATTACAATATATCATTATTTACAGTGAGTGTTGACCCCCCCCCCCCCCCCCTTCATAACCTCTGCAATTCGCTCTGGAATGCTGGATATCAGTTTCTGGTCCAAGTCCATTATTGCCTTATTAGTGCTTGGAGTTGATCACAGTTTGTGGACTTGTCCACTCGCCTTCTGAGGATGAGCACAGGTTCTCTCCGGGATTAAGATCTGAGGAGTTTCCTGGCCATGTAACGATCTCCGAGCCACTTCATTATCACTCGTACCTCATGACATGGGGCTCCATCATACTGTAAAATGCACGGATCATCACCAAATTGCTGGATTGTTGGGAGAAGTTGCTCTTGCAGGATGTTTTGATACCATTCTTTATTCATGGATTGATGAAAAGCAACCTGCTGGCATGACACAGGACTCATTCTTCTCCGGACAATAGATTTTCCTGGTCCCAAACAGTCGGAAGGTAGCCGACCAAGTCGATGTGAAAGTTGACTGTTTTTGCCTCTTGTTGGCTCCGTCTCGGACAAAAATCTGCGTTTGAGCACACCAAAAGGACTACTGATGACTGTCAAATAACACGTGTGTTCTGCACCTGAGTTTAAGGATATTACTGTCTATCTGCAGGTATCAATAGTCTATTTTTGTCATTCACAAAGGGAAACTGAATAGGACCGCAGATATACAAACCATAAACAAAGCAGAGTTTGATCTTACCGTTTTGAAAATCAGTCATGCTGATCGCTTTCTTCATTCCATGAATGCTTGTGTTATTATGAAAATATTTGCTCAATGGAAAGCTCAGGCAAGATGACATAAATTGTAACAGACTTCCGTCTGTGCAGAAGGGTCAGGTTTAGGGTTAGGGTTGGCGACAGCTTTAGCATCTAAGGTATTTTAGCAGAAACTATCTTGTTATTATGGTAAATTTGATAGATTTCATAAGTCTTGCAGGAGAATTTCTATGTAAATGCAGTTTCTCATCCAAAGATAATCTATTTACAATGAAGACATTTCCTTGTACAGGGAAGCCGGCGGTCTGGTCTGTAATTACCCATATAGTGGGGTTGATCTGCTGGAGTGGAGTAGGATGAGATGAGCCAGGGGGCGGGTGGGAGATCCAGCCTCCGTCACGTGCATGAGAGTGTGAGAGAGCATCACAGGATTGTGCTTGGAACAGTGGATTTTTTTTCTGCTATAAAGACACGGATGCATACAGTAACTGCAAGGAGGGTGAAATTAGGCCACAGAAAGAGTCATGTTTTCACCTCCTCCTGGCAGTTAAGGACAAGCGGTTATATCACCTCTTGCTCACAATTAATCTAGCTATTATGGAGGTAAAATGACATTCCACTTCTTGGACTGTATGCAGTGAGGTAGAAAAACAGCAGTTGATTGTTATTCTGCTCCAGTGAATCTTAAAGTCAGCATGAAACTACTTCTTTTTACTTATGTAATGTGACACATTTCTGAATGAAATGGGATATTCAGCGAGAAAAGGATTGAAGGGATAAAAAGGTCCGTTAAAAAGGTCACTTAATTTTTTTTGTCTGTGTGTGAAATAAATTCATATTTTTATGCAATAGGGATATATTAAATTGAAGTTACAGTAAAGACGTTTTCTTTTACATTTTGTTACAAAAGATTTCTATTTCAAATAAATGCTATTTTTTTTCAACTTTCTATCAAAAAATATCACTCTGTTCACAACATTGACAATAATAATAAATGTTTCTTGAGCACTAAATCAGCTCTAGAATGATTTCCGAAGGATCATGTGAAACTGAAGACGGAGTAACGGCTGCTGAAAATTCAGCTTTGACATCACAGGAATAAATTACATCTTAAAATATCAAAATAGAAAAGTTAAGTAAATGGTTGAAAAAAAAGTTGTAATAGTATTTAATAATATTAGTTTTTTACTTTGTTTGCAGTCTTGACTAGCATAAAAATACTTCCTTCAAAAACATTAAAATATCTTTCAGACCACTAACTTTTGAACGGTAGTAAAACAATAAAACATTGGTAACTCATTACATAGGACACGCTCGTATATGATTTTATTGTGGGTTTGTTTTTGCGTTTGTTTATATTTTTTATATATATATATATATATATATATATATATATATATTAAACTACATCTATAGTTGTTACCCTCTGCTTTGTTTTAATTTATTCATAATAAGCCTAAAAATGTATAAATGACCAACTTAACCTTCATCAGAGAACTGTGAACATGCAAATGTGTTTAAATTCTTTAAATATTAATTTAAATTCTCAGGGGGTAATTGTAGTAAATATTTTAGGTCAAAGGGGTTTGGCTGACAAAAAATCGGCAATCTCTGCTCTTAAAACTTTTCTTTGTGTCTTTTGCTTCACCCGCTCTCTCGCTGTCCTGCAGTCCCTCACTACCATCTCTCTCCGACGCTGGTTTCTGTCTTACAACCCTAGTGAACTGGGAACTGAATGTGAGAGTGGCAGCAGATAGAGCTTTGTAGTCCAGGCACGGCTAATCATGGCCACTACTTTTATTCATTCTGTATTATTCATGGCAAAGAAAAGCAGAATTTAGAAGAAAAACACTGAGTCTGTCCTGGCTGCCAGTCATTTGGCATGGTGTACCTGTGGTCTGGACTCTGTCTGGAGATGGAGGCCTGATCCGAACTCACATCGAAAATTGCTATATCGCATGCTTTCAGTGCTCTTCAGCTAACCTTGGGTATACAAAGAAGTGGGTTTAATTAATCACTTCCGCTGCTCCTTAGAAGTTAGAATGGTGTTTTTAGTCATCTAGGATTAGCCATCTGTTAGAACTGTCTCTTGGTAGCAGTAACTCCTGGTGTGTAGAGTGCTCAAACTCTCCACCCATTTCAGTCCATTGAATCCCACAGACCAAAAGCCAGCTAACAGTGTTGTCGTCCAAATGCTGAGGCTGTTCATAGTGGGCAGGATGGTGAACAGCCCTTTGAAAGTTCACTTCATTGTTCTATAGGTCTTGGGTTTGTGGTGGGAGGAGTTTAATGATCTCTCAGTTCACATTAGGCCAAAGTCATCATAGTGTTGGTGTAGACACAAAGAGACGAGCACACTCAAAGCCCACTGAAACACGTAGGCTCAGAGTTATTCTGTTTCTCTGTCTTTGCTCCTTGTCTTTCTCTTGGCCTAAATATTGATCATTATTGTGCCAGGAGTTGAATTCATGTTCTGAAATAAAGCAATCTGTGCATTACAGTGATTTTACCACAGTGAGGGTCTTGTTAGTTACAATGTCCAGTGGTACAATTCTTAGTAGTGCACGTCCTTCTGTAGCTTAGTTAATGCTTTTATGAAAAGGCAGCAACAACATAAGATCAGTTTTCAACATATGATATTATTTTCAAATAATAATAATAATGGTAATAAAGATAGTAATTTATTTAAATTCATTACTACTACTACTACTAAATAATAATGATAATAACAGTAATAATTTATTTATAATAAAAAGATATTTTATTTAATTTTTATATATTTTATTTATTTAATTTTGATTTATTTAATAATTTTATATAACTATTGTTGGGCCATTCAAGAATGTGAAAATGTAATTTATAATAATCTTTATAATGGCAGTTTATTTTTTATTAGTAGTGACATTATTATTATTATTATTATTATTGTTATTATTATTATTTATTATGTAACACTCTAGAGGTAAATAAATAAAACTGCATGTGTCTTTCAGAAAAACATTGTAGTTGGAGCTACTTCTGTCTGTTTATGTATATGATGAGTCACACAGGTACTGGGCTACTCCGCAGCAGTTGTCATGATTGGTCTAAAATAGTCAGAATATAAACACTTATCGTAGGCGTACTGTAGTAATTCAGGAAAACACAAAAACATGGTTTGAAAGATGGATTCATGATGTACTCGAGTCATTCATTATACAAATTTTGTACATTTTGGACAAAAAAAGTTCCATGGTGTACCTTTTTTAAATTCATTTTTATTAGTAATGACTGTTATTATTGTTTCTCTTGTTCTTCCTATTTTTAGCAATAATATTTTATTTTTTAAATATTTTATTCTTCATGTATTATTTTATAATATTGTTGAGCCATTCTAAGAACATGAGGTACTGTCAAATTCTGCAGTCTTTATTCATCCGCCTATGTTTAGCTGGGTGATCTGTAAAATGAGTTCAGCTTCCAGGACTTTCCCGTTTCCATTGGCGTGGTGATTTTATAAGGAGTGGAAACGTGTCTGCTGGTCCTGACTGAAACTGAAGAGGTGTCATACCCTCTCTCTGGTCCTACACTCACTCACTAACACTGACAAATAATATGCTGCTCTGAACCTGATGCTGTTTTCTCTTGTGTACAGTATGTTTGTGTATGCTTGCAAGCACATTATTGTCACGCTGTATTTACAGTACTGACATGAACTTGGCTGTGCTTCAGGAATTCAGAGTAAGAATATTTTGCAAATCACAGAAGTAGTCCACGATCCACAATCTGCTCTATGCAAGAAATTCTGCATTTTCAGCATCGTTGAACTTTCGAAATGCCCTAAATCTCTAACCTTCTTTCTGGTATGTTTGTGTACATGCTGCAGCACGTGTCCCATGACAATTTGCAGATGTAATGTGTCAGGAAGGTCTGAGTTCAGAAATCTGCCCATTCCTTCCTTTCGCTGAGGAGCTGTCAGTATGTGAGGCAGCGCTTGCCATCTGGTGCTACAGAAATAGACAGGGCACTCCGGACGACATCTTGGCAGCTGGGCAGAGCTTCACTTTTCCAGTGATCTCTATCTCGCATCTTCCTTATCTCACTTATATCCATTGCTGGAGATAATAGTCTCATGCAGCGCTCTCATTCAGCCCTCACCTAACCACCTCGCTCCTAAATCAAATATTCAAATCAAACATTACGAGTTGAGGAAAGCAGTCCTGTTAAATCTGACACCAGTTACCAAGCCTGCACTTATTTAATAAAAATTAGAGTGAAAATGGTAATATTGTGAAATGTTTTATTTCAATTTAAAAGTTACCTTCTCTACTAAGCATAACTTCTCTACCTAAACTATTTCAAGGGTCATTTTCATTGTGGTAGGTCTCTGAAAAAGTCCCTAGGCCTCTACAAAGTCATAACAGATGACTTCATGTTTTGCACAGGGCCTGGCATTCTCTGGCTGCGGTGCTTGAGCTCAGTATTGTTCTTCAGCCTTCCTGTTTTCACTTTCTTTCAGTGCGCGACATGAAAACTGTGTGGACGGCATGCTGAGACTTCACTGAGACTTCTCAAAAGCAGTAACTGAGCCCAACACTGCTATGCCCCTTCCATTTACCATTCTCAAATTGCACAGTCTGATGGATGGCAGATATTATTCTTATGATATCATTGAGGCGTACAATGTTTATGAGGATCTTGCAGAGTTATGAGGAAGTCACACTTTTTTGATTGTGTGTGTGCACCACAACATCTCTGCACAGTGTAATATTGCATTGATATACTAATACTCTGTTCTCTTATTGTTTCAAAATTCTTCTAATTCACCTGTTGTAGTAAATAATAACAGTATCACTTTGCTAGAAATGGTGAAAAATGCATCTAAAGAGAATAGTGAGAGGGTTTGTGGGCACAGCCTGTGTGGTTTAGACTGCACTACACTCTAATTTGCTAGTTTCATGATGATTTGTGGTTGCTTGTGATCTTCAGCACCTGTGAGAAGAATTTGGAGCCTGTGTTTTGCTCTCTACTGCCTCTACAGGCAGATGGGTGTGCAGTTCATAGATCATTCCAGATGGGAACGCGCTCTGTAAGCTTTTCCTCTTTTGGATACAGCAGCGTGTCTGCATATGCCATTCTTAGCAGGTGGAATTCGTTCTCAATGTCGATCTTGGGTATTTTCTGTTGTGCACTGTCTGTTCAACAAAAAATAGCTGGTTGTAAAAACCTGATAATGGATTTTAAATCCAATGGTTAGTCAATAGTACAGAAACTGTTCTGGAACCAAAGGTAGCTAAAATGTACTTTCCCTGCAGCTTGTTCTCGTATGGTACTCCTCTGAGGACATATTTCAGATGTTTAATGCCTGTTTTTTTGTTTGTCTTATAATACTGCCTTTTAAAACCACTGTAGGCTGTTATTGGTGGATATTGATTTGCCTGTGGACTAAAGAGCAAAGTCTCATGGGGTCCAGAGCAGAAGACACATATTCCACCGCATTAGGTCGGGCATGCCTGCTATTCTCAGGTCATCTCACACTATCTGAAATAAGCCCGGGTTTATCATCACAGTCTGGAAGTTGATACGCTTTGAGCAGACAGATGGGTTTTTCATTCTTTCCTCTAAGCTTTTCCTGTGCACATGCGGGTCAGCTGGTGCAGTCTGCTAACTCATTTAAAATCCCTCCTGCTTGAGTTTCCTACAGTGATGAAAGCCATTAGTCTCCGTGTATCTGAACCTAGGCTTCCTAGTTGGAAAACCATCATGTGTTTTTTGTGTGCTGTGCCAAACTCATTCACCCCTGAGTTGGTTTGTCAATTGGCTCTAGAAAGTGAGAATTTGCATAATTGTTACTCTCTGGAATATCCTGCCTAGCCAGTCCTGTATTTATATGTGCAAGTGAGTTAAACATCCAATCAGACTTTGCTTTTGATGATCACATGACATTAAGCTGGTCTCAGCTGGAGAGGGCTGAGGATTGGGGTCAGGACATTGTTTGGGAGGAGTGAATAGCACGTTTGGTTTTGCATTTGCATAATGACTGGCTCTCTATTGGATGATGGTTTGTGGTCTGGTTAAGTGTTTTATCTGAATGTAATTGGGTGAGTTGAGAGGTTGTTTTGAGAGGTTATTCACTCATTTCAGCCTCCTATGTAGCAATTAGTCTCATGTTAGCTTCAAACAGTCATTCACAGACAGCTTTGAGGAAATGGGCCTGCCTTGGCCAGTGAATGTTATTCATATATATATATATATTAGGTTAAGTTAAAATTATTATTATTATTAAGTTAAAATTATTTTTAAACCAAACTAATATATATATATATATATCTCCCAGGTCACACTTAATGGGAAGCAATTCTCACAGCAAAGTGTGTTTCTTCCTAATTATTATTTTTTTTTTATCTTTATTTTTTATTTTGTTATATATATATATATATATATATATATATTTTTTTTTTTTTATTCAATTTCTTTATCTTTTTTATTTTATTCTATTTTCATTTAGTATTTCTGGCATTTTTTTCTGAATTTTTTTTTTTTTGGAAGCAAAATGAGTCTACTATACATCAAAAATTGGTTGATTGTAAAAACCTGGCAATGCATTTTAGATCAAATGTTTTGTCAGTGGTCATGTTTTTCTCCAGTTTTGACTTTAAAACGTAAACCGACATGCACATGTTAAATAAGACCGCATGAACCAGAAGTTGAGACTGACTTTACTTCAGTATTGTGACGTATTTCAGATTGAAACAGAATATTAAATCGAGGACAGGGCTATTAAGGATGTTCTGCCCAAGTCAGTGCCATTCTAGAAGGGAAGCAAATTTTCAGATTTTGACTAAAGACTATGAAGACTGTTACGTCTGTCTTTGCATGCGTTTTGTTTAAGTGTCTGTGCAGGAGAAGGTGTGGCCTGTTCCCGAGTCAGCAGAGCCTATGATTGGTGTGTTCCTGATTGGTCCCGTCTTGGTTCGAGAAATAAACACCTCCCCATTTTTTTAGGACATTTTTTTTTAACTTGCACAAATTAATTGTTCACTAATAAGTAATGTGCACTAACAAACTAACTAGGTCACTTTTGATTTCATTGCAGACTTTAAATGTCTTTTAATGTAGTCAATATTTAGACATTTCATATTCATTCTTTTTAGTTCATTTTACTCTACATTTTACTAAAATAGCATTGTTAACCATAGTAACTGAACTGAGGAACTGAAATGTAAACTACTATAGTATTAGTTATTGTGTACATAAAGAACATGTATATAGCATACAGTAAAAGTACAGTTTAAAAGTAATTTATCTTTTAAAGCACAGCGTGACTTGCCTGTGTGCTCAGTTCTCTGTTCATGTATATTGAATCTTCTCAGGCCTAATGTCTGGCTTAATGTCTAATTTACAAATCCTAATGCTTTCATTTGGAGCCTTCTACATGTTCAGCTAGATTTAAGGGATTTTCAAACATTTTTAACAGTCTAATGGTATTACAATTGTCACTTAATTTGGTTTGATATTTCAAGCTTGAAAATGAAAACAGCGCACGTCTTTGAGGGGGAAGTTCAAAATTAAATTGTGTAACGCAGATGATGATTCTCACTGTTCAGTGTGGTGGTCGTCATGGTAACAGGCCTTAACTTTTGCATTGACTTGCGTGAGCAGTGTTGACGTAGGAGACATTGATAGAATGGGAAGAGATAATTTGAACTCTGTTTTTATTTCCCTTCTAAATTTTAGGGACTTAACAGGAAATGCTTATATGGGCTTTGAATGCAAAATCCTTTCCCATTTACTCTTTCAACTGAAAAAAGCAGAATGAAACCTGTCTGTGTCAGAAGACATAGTAGCGGCTCTGTAATGATACAAACAGGTGTGAGTGACCCACGCATGAGTGTATGTGAGCAAGGCCAGACTTGCCGGTTGTCCATCTGTCTTTCGGCCCCCGCGCTGATCTTCATATCTCATCAGTGTTCTGATATGACTGGTGAACAACACATTGCTTGATGGGAGAGGCATTTATAGTCCCTCTGTGCATTTTGTTCCAGGAAAGGGGGGCAGAAAGACTGTGGTAATGTAAATCCCTCTGTGTCCACTGCTCCAGTTTCCAGTTGGCCTTAGGTCAGAAGTGTAATCACTCTTTATATAGCCTCTTTCTTCTGAATGACACAGGCCTGTTCTCGTCACATTGACCTTGCGAGGATGCAGGACATGGGAAAAGGACCAACCTGGGAACGTATCAGTTATCTTCCAAAAGAGGCACACTAACCAGCTTTCTGAGAAAGATGCCTACTTCACGAAAACTCTTGAATTACCAACCTGTGGTTTTGTCCTCCATCTCTACCTGTAAAGCTAGATGATAAAGCTAAAATTAAAATTTAGATTTTTTTTTTAGCTTTTTAATAATATTTCATATTTCAAGATTTATGTACTTTTTTTTCTAAAATGGCTTAAAGATTACATTAGAATTAGAGTTTTTCTGAAGCCGATTGTGGCAGCACTTCGACATGCAGCGTGGTGCATGCTCTCCACTGTCCTATCTGATTGGATGATTGGATCATTATTCCAGTAATTATTAGGTTTCTAGCATGTTATGTGTTTGCCAACAGTTCTTCTAACCCTAATTGATGGAGTATGTAACTTCTCATCTCTTAAACAACCATGTTGGAAGACCAACCAGGATGACAAAGCTAAGATTCATCAGGCTCAAACTGTGAAAGAATGGTTGGGAGGGAGTGTGAAGAATCATTTTCACACACTAAGTCCTTAAATTCATTGATAGTCTTTGGGATGTGCTGGAGTAGACTTTACAGAGTGCTTGACTCTTGCATTGTCAATACAAGATCATGACCAAAAAACATCACAACATTTATTTTCATTAAGAGATGCATCAAGATCTTGTTTAAAAAAAAAAAAAAGCATTGGGAAAAAGCCCTGGGACCTGAAATTTAGATATGACAATTGAGGTTTAGTTTGCGACACACACAGACCAATCACAACAGACTGAGACATCTGACCATGACCAATCAGGGCTGAGGAAGCTCTTGCGAGGAGGAGTTTATAGAGATTGAATTCTTTATTGAGCCGTTTCAGATACTGTGAGAAAAGAGGTGATGTGTAATGTATATTATAAGAAACTTAAAGTGTTTTTTTTTTTTTATATGGATGCATGTAAACCTAAAGAGACCTCCAAAACAAAACTAGGAACATTTAAAATGGCATAAAGGGGCATTTTAATCAAATGCACTACCTACTTACTCTAGCAGTAAATGATTTCGCACGTAGCTAAGGAGTGACGCATGTAATCGTGACGATATTCAGTTACTCATCAGCAAAATCATTACAGATAGTGCTGTATATTGAATATTCATTATATACTTTCTAGTCTAGTTTTCGACTGGTTTCTTGCAGAGAGAAGAGGCTCAGTACTCAGCCCTCCCCTCTCGTTTCCACTGAATAATAGATGAAGACTGTGAGATTAGCCCGTGTCCCAGAGGTGCTGCTGGGGGATTTACATTGCAGGGGGCTCAAACGTCCTCATCTGCAGAGAACCTTGTGCTTAATTAGATCATCGACTTTTTATGTATAATCCGCACCTCTTTCCCTTCTCTCTTCTATCCATGCACACTTTGAAGAGGAAAAAACGCCCCATTTCTCTATTTCTGGGCTGATACGTCACTTTTGTTTCAGCAGGAGCTGGAAAGGTTGTAATGTTGTTGTTTGGATTGTTGCTATAACAGCAGCGTGTGCATCCCATTCGTCAGTCATCCTTTCTTTTTTCCGCCCACCTAGCCAACTGACCTCGCCACCCTGCGCTCTGCTGGTGGAATGCGTTTGTCTGGATGGAATTAAGGCCTGAACATGCTCGGGGGCCCTGTCGGCCAACTCCGTGTCAGTCGAGGGGACTGCAGCAGCTGGCTTTCTGATACCTATAAATATCCTACAGTAGATTCCTGCGGTCCCGCAGACTTTTGAGCTGCTCACTCCCAGGCTTAGCGTTCTGACGGTGTGAGTTGTTGAGATGAGCGTCGGCCTGAATGTTTGGGACATGCCAAATACCAGACAAGCCTGTAGATTCCTGTTTATTAAGACTGCAAGGATATGTAGCAACCTGCTGAGAGCAAATGGACAGTATCTGTGAGATATCTGTCAAAGAAAACAGGAAAAGTTCCATTGCATTTCAACTGTGAGAAATGGGAAGAATTCTGGGTAGTCACATGCAACAGGTGGACCTGCTGATCCCACACAAAGACATTTTTGAGTCATCAGTTTTGTTTTTTTACACAGGCCCCATTGCATTGAATGTGTCCACTCATTCGATTGTTGAAAACAAAAATAGCACCCAAACAAGTGGTTGTGGAGCAATAATGCACATGTGTCTTTTATTTCTCATTTGACTGACATTCTGTTAGTGTGCAGTCTGTAACAATTTGTTTGTGCTTACTGTTGTCTGTTATTGTTTTGTGTACTCTTTTCAGTCATTAAATTTCTATCATGCAAAATAACATTTTAATTTTAATGGTTTGTAACTGTAAAATCCCCTACAGTTTTATACATTAACATTTTTACATTACAAATTATATTATCACCATAATTAAAATAAATTAGTGCTGTCAAAATTAACTTGTTCATGCAATAAATTTTCAGTTTAACGTGTTAAAAATATTTAACGCACTTGAGGCAGCATCCGTTTTTTTCCATCATCCTTTAGCCAGCGTTACATTTATACGGTCTCACTATCATTCATTCAACCACTCAATCGCAATAAGATGCAAAAAATAACTTAAATCTGTACTGGCACACACACACACACACTTGTGCACACAAAAAAGGCGCCTCAGAAAGTGCTTAAATGGACACGAACACAAGCACAAACATATGCCAGAATGCCATACTTTAACATACTTTATCAAGTATCCTCATAAGCACAGTCTTAAATGACTGTAAAGAGTTGTGAGGACATTGGATGTGTATCAGATCCACGTCATCTTAAAGTGACAGCAGCCTAAACCGGCTGCTGTGATTTCTGTTATTAATGTTAATCAAAGAACAAAAGACAAAGAGAAAATCACTCACTTCTCTTGATTGAATTCTTTTGTAGCTCTAATAAGGATTAATCTATATTTAATTTATATTGAAGTGTTTGATAACTTTATTCAAATATTAAAAATAAACTGTCTTTGTTGTTTCTACATTAATTTGTCGATTAAATGTAAAATTATTACAATTATTACAGAAATATATTAAAAGGTTTAATGTTAGGTATGATTAATCGTGATGAATTTCAGAAAAATGTGTGATTTTTAATTATTTTTTTTAATCGATTGACAGCACTAAAGTAAATGGAAAGTGAATCCGCCATCTTGTCACCTTGCACTCTAGATACAGTTGTCATCATTGGGTATGAAACAACCCATATTGGTCAACCACTAGGTGTGTCCTCTAAAGCCACAGTATGGACGCTTTCTGCGGTTTTTAAAATAAATCCTGTTTTCCCCTGTCTTTTCCAGCTATTTTGAACCCCAAGAACCCAAAGGAAGCACCCAAATCTTTCAGCTTCGACTACTCGTACTGGTCTCACACCTCGGTAAGTCTCATTTTCTCTCTTTATCCTTCTGTCCTTTTCCTGCTCTTTTTGCTTTTTCTGCTGAGCTGGCTCAGTGGACAATAAATGTGCATGTGGTCAGATTTACCGATGTAATTAATCATCCTCCAAAATAAAGTTACAGACTCAATGTGTTTTGTTCCCTATTCTTCATTTCTGTGCTAGCCGGACGACCCCAGCTTTGCGTCACAGAGCCTTGTGTACAATGACATCGGGAAAGAGATGTTGCAGCATGCTTTTGAAGGATATAACGTCTGCATTTTTGCCTACGGCCAGACCGGAGCTGGCAAGTCCTACACCATGATGGGCAAGCAAGAGGAAGGACAGGAAGGCATTATTCCTCTGGTACGTAATATGTAATATCACACCATATGTATCACCTTAATCTATCCAGAGTAAAAGACATGTTTAAGAGCTCAGTAGCGACTGAGATGTTTCTGATCTCAAAGCAGATATTGCCAGAAGACATTAAGGCATTAGCGCTCCGTCTAGCACGTCCAGCAGTTATTTGTGCTCTGTATCGATCACTTTCTCTCCTTCCTAATGTGCTCTTTTGTCCCCCTCCCAGCTCTGTGAAGATCTCTTCGAGAAAATCAATGACAATAACAATGAGGAGATCTCGTACTCGGTGGAGGTGAGCAGCAGACACACCATGACTCCTCAGTCTATTCCTGTGACTCACTTCACACGCTCCCTTAATCTGTTGAAATTATGTTTTTGCTGTGTTATCTAAAGGCATTAAGCTCAGCAGAGGGGGGTGATGGGTTAGATCAGAGCCCATTCAGTCACTCAAAGCTAAACATGTTCAGCTACAAACAAATTGCCAGTGGTATTAAATATGCTGTGAATATTTGCTCTGATGTTATTTAATATTGGTGTGATTCACAATTGTTTGCATAGATATACTGAAGTTGGGGTGTGCGATTATATATCGTCTGCGATAATATCATAATTGATGTTTTAACGATAGACCAAATCATATTATCGAGTATTTCACTCATTTTTACAAACCAATCAAAACGCTGCATGAAGTGTTCACGAATTCACTGCGTGATGTAGCCAAGTATATACTAAGAGATATTGAGATATCATTTTTTGTCAATATCGCACACCCCTATACTGAAGACAATTGAATTTGTGTTGAATGAATCTGAAATAGATTGTGGATCTGGGTTTGGTGGATATGCAGATAGTATATAATAAATTTCTTTTTTCCAGATTTTTTTTTTTTTTTTAATCAATTTCAAAAAATATTCATTATTTTTTAAAAATTTGGGGCTGGTAAGACTTTTTAATGTTTTTGGAAAAAAGTCTGAAAATTAAAAACTGCTTAAGAAACATTTTAGGATTACTAAATGAAAATAAATTCCAAAATAACAGCATTTATATTATGAAATATAACTCTTTTGTAACATCATAAATGTCTTTTACTGTCACTTTTGATCAATTTAATGTGTCCTGTCCTTGCTGAACAAAAGTATTGATTTTGTTCAAAAAAATCTTACTGACCTCAAACTTATGAATGATGGTGTATCTTTTGACTTTTAAGGGGTATTTTTTTGGCTTCTTTTTAAGGAATTTTGCTGAGTAGATTAATACAGAAACATACAAATTCTAGGTTATACCTGTATATTCTAGCTAAACTGTCATATGCTCATTGTAGGTAGCTTATATGGAGATATACTGTGAGCGGGTGAGGGACCTGCTAAACCCTAAGAACAAAGGGAACCTTCGTGTCAGGGAACATCCTCTACTTGGGCCGTACGTGGAAGACCTCTCGAAACTGGCCGTCACCTCTTACACAGACATAGCTGACCTCATGGACGCTGGTAACAAAGCCAGGTGAGAGAAAAATTGTACATGTTGTTATATCATATAAATCGCTGTTCTGTGTAAACAATTTAGAATGTTCCAAATCAGGTACTTATAAGGTTATTTTCATTTTGGATGCTGATGTTGAAGGGTAGAGGTTGGACATTTTGTCAAGGGGGAGTATCCTCCAGTGATACTCTTGACTGACAGTCATGTGTAAAATGTGACTCTTGGGAAGGAGTAACAAGCTTGTAATCCTCCCTTGCCAATTCCTAACATTTATTTGTGGAGAGTGTGACATGTAAAGCCTGTTTCTCTCGAGAGCATCCCACCCTTCGCCATATCTGGCACATTAGCTGTGCTAATGTCTTATTCCTGCACTTACTAACACTTTCCAGGATTACTCTCTCACACGCTGGTGATAAGCTGTAGATGAACTTCCGAAGCAGGGAACTTCCTCCTTCAGGCCAAAGACCCTTTTTGTGGATAAAGAGACAAAGCCTAGCCTATAATAGCATGCACATAGTGCCATATTAATGTACTATATTTCAGTTTTACTTTTAACTTGGGAGGGACAATGGAAGATAGCCTTTTAACTTTTATAATGCTTTTATTGTATTTGTGTAGTGCATATTTTATTTGTTTGCTTGTTTTTTTTCTTCATAAAAATATTTTGAGATCAGGGTTCAAACTTTATTATTGTATTTTTGTATTATTTTATTTATTTTTCTCACAAAATTAATTAAATATGAATTAAACAAAAATACAATAATGAAGTTTGAACCCAGATCTTAAAATAATTAAAAAATAATTAATAACTTATTAATAATAATAATAATAAATATAATAATAAATTAATAATTTTGAGGGTTCAAATTTTAAAAATATATATATTCTTTTTTTCCACACAAAAAAAATTATTTTTTTTTACATTTCCCCCACCACAAAATAACATTGAGTTGAGGGTTTACTGTAGTTTTAATTTGAAATGCAGCTTTACACAGATGTTAAAAAATAAGGTCACCTCAAATATTTAAATTTACCTGGGAAACATCAGTTACTAATAAATTGAGAGGGAAAATTAATACTGTAACATTAATATCCATTAATACACATTTCTGAGGTAACTTTACTATTTGTTTTACTGTATATCTATGTATATATAGGATGTGACACTCATTTTGACCCTCTGTATCCTCAGAACTGTTGCCGCCACCAACATGAACGAGACAAGCAGCCGGTCTCACGCCGTCTTTACTATCGTTTTCACCCAGAGGAAGTACGACAGCGAGACAGACCTTTCCACAGAGAAGGTTGGATACTTTACACCCATCCACATCCATTATGACATTTCACAGAACTCAGATTAGTCCTGCAACACAAAGTCAGCAAATCCTGAACCAAGCAGAAAAGAAAGCTGAGAAAGAGACCCGTCCCACTCATCCTGTTTGTGGGGCTCATTGTGTAATTGCTACAGACACAAAGAGAGCTCTATGAGGTCCATGGACACAATAGCTATTGTACAGAGCTACTACATTAGATTCACTACACAGGTCTCGCCTCAGCCCTCGCTCTAATATTACTCATCCATTTTGGCAGCGGCACCGCTCGCCCGAACTCTAGTAGGACAAAATGAAAAGATAACCAAAGCATTCTTTAGCACAATCAGTTTTGCATGCATGCACCATTGATTTTACTACAGTACCCTAAAGTGATTGGATGATTGATCCGACTAGCTCAATGATTAATGGAACAAATGATTTACAAACGCTTTCCAAATCAGTTTGATTGAATCATCATATTGATTCATTTGGACGTCGTTATATCAGAAATATGTACATACTTCTATTCCTAAGAGACACAAATCTTTGGACAGCATGAAAAAATAGACTCCCACATGCATAGTGTGCCAGACTGAAGAATTTTCCTTTGTATCTTATTTTAGTGTGTTGATCAGTCTGAAAGTTTCTGTGCTGTCTGGTTTCAGGTCAGCAAAATCAGCCTGGTGGATCTGGCAGGAAGTGAGCGTGCTGACTCAACAGGGGCCAAAGGAACCAGACTGAAGGTACAGACTAATTTACAGCCTCTCTAGAGCTCCACCTCCACCTACCATATGTAAAATGACTGCGCTCTCCTCCACACTCTACAAATATCCAGCGAATGTAACATGCGTGACTGAACATAAAACACTTATGCATCACAGCTATTTTTATTATTATGATTAACAAAGACTAAGGTCACAGTGCATTTACGGTCTTGTTTGTTTTAAGGGCAAGCATATATTAAGCTGAAATGTATTCAGTTTGATTTAATCAGTTTATTAAAATCAAATATTCTTCTTTTTTAAATACCTGTTTGTGCTTCTTAGGAGGGAGCAAACATCAATAAATCTCTAACTACACTAGGAAAGGTCATTTCGGCCCTGGCTGAGGTGGTGAGTAGTGTTCAAAATACCCGTCTCTCTCTCTGCCTGTTTGCTTGCCTGTTTTCAGTACTGTAACTTTGTGTGCTGTGTGTCTCTCTCCTGGCAATGCTTCCCCTCTCAGGATAACTGTACAAGCAAGGTAATCTTTCCCCGTGTAAAGTCACTAACCACTGAACTATCTCTATCTAAACCTATCCACCTTTATCCATCCATGTAACCTTTTGTCTTATTAATGTCTCTTATTTCTATCTTGATGTCTCATACATCAAATGAACCCCTTCATTATTATAGGAGTAACTGTATTTGCGTTCTGTATTCCAACATGTTTTACTGGCTGTTTTGACACAGAGCAAGAAGAAAAAGAAGACGGACTTCATTCCTTACCGAGACTCAGTGTTGACATGGCTGCTAAGAGAGAACTTAGGTATGTATGATGATCCATGATGGTTATAAATGAGCATTTCTACTATGATTCGTGGATGTTTTGAATCAGTTATTAAAAATTTAATTAACTATATTTCAGAATAATCCAACAATTCTCTGTCCATTGGGCTTTAATGGAATAATTCGCCCAAAAAAATTACATTCATTATTTAAAACAAAATCCAATCAATGACACCGACACTGCAAATATGCAAATAACGTTAACCCAGAATTTAGGGATGCACAATGTGAAACGTCAGCAAATGAATACCCAGGATTAATTGTTAACCCCGGGTAAATTGAGCAGTGTGAACGTGAAGCAAGGTAACCCAGGATTCAGTTTACCCGGGGTTTATGCTGCCCTCACCTGCTATCGGAAATATCGTATATACGACTTTCCTAGGTAAAAATCGCACATGAACGCCCTCCCATTTATAAAAGTGAATGCGATGAGCTCGTAATCACGACTTCCGAAGTGGGAATTATCAAATTTCCAATAGCACGTGAAGGCTGCATTAGAATGACCCAGGGTTAACTATTTCCAGTGTGAAAAGATGTTTGGTGTTTCTAATTTTTTGCATAATTGTGCTCGTTAACCAGGAGGGAACTCGAGGACAGCTATGGTGGCCGCCCTGAGCCCTGCTGACATTAACTATGATGAAACTCTCAGTACACTCCGGTAAGAATTCACTCCTACTTCCCATCAAGCAGTGTGACTTCCACCCTTAGATCTTGATTGTGATAAGAGGGCTTGCTTGTTCTCGATAAAAACACTTCTGTGAAATCAATGGCTGTTTGGTTCATTGTCTTTGTTTACACATTCACAGATATGCAGACAGAGCCAAACAGATCAAGTGCAACGCCGTCATCAACGAGGACCCCAACGCCAAACTGGTGCGGGAGCTTAAGGATGAGGTGACACGGCTGAAGGAACTGCTCCGTGCCCAGGGTCTAGGGGACATCCTGGACAGTAAGTCAAGGCACAGCGCACCCCAATGGCCACGGACATGCATGCCCAGTTGCTAGACAAATCTGAGGTCACTTACTGAGCTCACAAGTGGCAAATTCTTTAGCTCTGATCTAATGCCGCTCTCTTGGCAGGCTTCCATTGTGGTCATGTTGTTCCTTCTTTGTTCTTCATTTGTTCATCAACATGCGATGGAGATTAGCATTAGTATGGGCATATCATGGTTAGAAACGGATAATACTGTTTTCCAACACAACATGTCCAGTTTAACCACACATCACATGCCAATTATGTCAAACCAAGTGTTTCCATCTCATGTTTGTTTTCACAATATTTTGTCTAGTCAAATCTAACTGCCTCCGTCAGTCATTCCTCTACTAGTCCTCTCAACTCTTGACTTCTCAACCTTCTCCTGTTCTTCCTGCTTCTCTTCAGTCGAGCCAATGGGGGATGATTGCCTTGGAAGTGGAATCAAATGTGTGTATACACGTGACGGGGCCGCATCCTTTCGCTCTCCCCTTGCGCTATCAGTAGCTTATTCATCGCTTCTGGAATACAAACCTGTCGGCTTTGCATGCCTGTTTTTTTTTTTTTTTTTACCACAAGGAATCCCAGACAAACAAGAGATAAATATGGGATGGACTAGGATCGGTTAAGATGCCACTAGCAGGCTTTATGCTTGCTCTTACCCTAATTTGATAGACTGGCATGATGCAGTCTTAATGGCAGGCTTTCCTCTGAATAAGTCCAGCCCCACCCCACAGCACCATAGATCTGGTAGACTGCATCTGGAAGCACTTAAAGAGATAGCTCACCTCAAAATGAACATTTTTTTTTTTTTATCATTAAATCTGTATTTTCTTTTGTGAAACATAACAATGTCCGAGATTTAGTTTCTGTAATAGGCAATTTGTACTTTTTTATAATGCTTAATCACAAATAAAGCAGCATAATCAATCATAAAAGTAGCCAATATGAGCCATACAACTATTATTCGAAGTCGGTGTATTTAAGCAAAATTGTTTATAATATGAAAATCCACATATTGAAATATTATATACAGTATGTATAATCAAAATTATATAAATCAACATAAAATAACTGCATGTCAACTCTTTATATCCTTAATCTGACAAATTTTCAAATGAAGTAATCAAGTAATAAAGGAATGAGTGAATAATGAGAATAAGTGAATAATGAATTTAAACATTAAAGCTGAAAGTCATACAGTTTAAAACGATATGGGGGAATAAATAACATTTTTAGGTGAAATATCTCTTTATAATGTCAATACTTGACGCTGGTTGTTTTGCTGACTAAATTTTATTGGTATCTTACTCTCTTTTTTTTCTTTTGTTTTTTTTCCTTAGTGAGGTTTTATTGTGATTTAACTGTTCATTGCAGGTGACGATATTGACGATGTTAGAACACTGTTCAGTTCACAAACTGAACCAATGATCTATCAGAGAAAAGGTGCATGTTTTCATCATTTTACATTTGCAGAATAGCAGCTGCAGTGGAAGTGCAAGAACACCATAGTGTTATGTAGCCTCAGTATTTCCGTATTGCTTTAGTCCAAGTGCGTCTGTGTCCTCTCCCATCCCTGTTCACTGTATCCTCTTACGCAAGCTCTGCATACCTTTTTAAAAGCTGCAGAACCGAATCAGAGCCCAGGTGGCTATTTGATTTTCTATCTGTCTGGGAGTTCTTGACATATGAAGAGATGAGCGCACACTGTGCTTTCTACCGCTACAACCATATGGCGCTGGAAAAGTGAATGTTTTAACTTGACTGAAATGCTTGCCGTGGTCTGTGTGCTAGCGGCCTCAATCGCATCATCTGAACGCATGAACAGTAATGTAATGCAGTGCTGCTACGCCGCCATGTTGGCCTAGTTGCTTCAGGAGAGTCTTTTCAGATAAATGAAGTGAGAAAAAATCCAATAGCGTGAATACACCGCAGAAAGCTCGACTTGAACTGACATAAAGCTCCCTGGGAAGCTTTTTTTTTATTATTATTATTTTTAAAAAGCACACTCCTCTCTCAGTCACAGCAGATGTACCAAAATGATGTTTTTGAAGAGTTTTGTGGCTGCCAGACATTGACAGCATCATGACTTCAAGAGTGATGTGCCTCGTGGAAAAGACATTTTATAGCTCGTTGAGCAGCATGTTATCATAAAGCTCTTCACCCCCCCCCCCCATCCTGGTTTGTGACATTTATGCAACCCACCCCCCCTTCCCACCACTCTTCTCTCCTATCTGAGAAGTGTCCGTTTTCACCCAGGTCAAAATTAAAAATGAAAATATGAATATATGTCACATTAAAAGTGCTTGTAAGGTCAGCTACAATGCTTTAAGTTCACAATAAATTTTATTACATAATTTGTTAAATTTTATGCATATTTATTGTGTCTCACTTCTCAAGAGGAGGCATATTAACATTAATCAGATTAATACTTAAAATAAGTGCAAAAAATCCAATTCTTAAAGGGATAGTTCACCCAAAAATGAAAATTCTGTCATCATTTACTCACCCTCAAGTTGTTCCAAACCTGTATTCAGCTGAAGAAAGAAATTCATAGAGGTGTGTGACAAGTAAATGATGACTGAATTTTCATTTTTGGGTGAACTATCGCTTTAATCAGCATTAAAATTATTAAAATTATAATTTAAATTTATTATTATTATTATTATTATTATTAATATAATTATGAATATTCTTAGAGTTAAATTGTGTATTAAATTAAATTCACCATTCAGGTCCATATATAAAAATGATATACTATTATATACTTATATTATATACTGAAATTTGTGATTTTTAGTTAATACTTTAAAGTGTAAAAAACTGTAGTCAAAATTAACATTCTTAAATCATAACAAATTTACCCAAGCAAAAATGTATACAATAGACTTATTTTCCAAGAATGTATCTTGATTTGATAATCAGCCTGAAACTGCATCACAACCAATTTTATTTCTGTAATCTGATGCTTTTTCGAATAAAATATAATATTCAACAAGGCAAAAATTAATGATGAATGTTGAATTGAAGTGTATTTTGTCTTGTTCCATTGTGTTTTTCATTTCTTTTTAAGCTAAATTTAGTGAGGTTTATGCTTAAAACAAGTGAAAAATTGCCAAAGGAACTAGACAACATTAAATTAAAATCAAGATACATTCTCTGAAAAAGGTTTTAATATCGTGTTTTAAGGACGTTATTGCTGCACAGTAAGACTCTAATTATGAATTGGATTTTTAAAATATTGGGTGTATAATTGAACAACCTGAGGTGAAAACTGTGCATCTGACTGGCGTGTTTGTTGTAATCCTTTGATGTGAACTGTGTGTCTTACATTGGTCTTTCCTCCTCTTTGTCCTTTTTCTTCCTTTCTCTCTGTCTCTTGTACTCTTTCTTACATTTCTGTCTCCACCACTTTTGCTTCTCCCTCCTTGCTTCGTCTGTCTCTTCTCTGTGGCTCAGACCTGAAAGATATACACAACAATAAGCATAGATACTTGCTTGCCTCAGAGAACCAACGGCCTGGCCATTTCTCCACAGCACCTATGGGCTGCCTGACGGCATCTCCGTCCTTAGGCTCTCTGTGCAGCCAGGCAGGGCTGCAGTCCGTTTCAAGCATCCAGGAGCGCATCATGTCCACGCCGGGCGGAGAAGAGGCCATCGAGAGGCTGAAGGTACACAGATGCGCTTTTTCAAAACAAAAAAAGGGTCAAAGTCTTAAGTTAATAGCCCTTTCCTAGCATCACAGAGGTTTCCTCTTAAATAAATCAAAACTAATTAGGTGACGTTGTGTAATAAGATAATGGAGGTGCTTCAGGCACCTGGTGACCTTTTATATTCGAAATGCTCTACTCATGATTTGCATGTTCTCATACATATGTATACTCTGCTCTGGATCACCATGGTAACCTGAGAGGTATTTCAAGGACTTCATCTGTGTTGTTATGCATTCATTCTGACAGATTGTGTCTTAATGAATGATATCTGACACACCAGCTGTCAGTAAACACCGGTGACATGTGGGTTGTTTCAGTTGTTGATACCAGTGAAATTTCTGGGTTGAGGATTCCATTTTTTAATGTTTTATTTAAAAAGTTAAATGTTAATATAAATATTAAATAAAAAAAAATAGGATAAGATGTAGATTATGATTAAGATTACATGTAAAACAAACCTATGTTTTATTATTATATTATTGTTACTACTTTATATATGATATAATATAATATACGAGGAAATTAAAAGATTGTCTTGTCATGCTTGCCCACCCACCAGTGGCTTGAAACCATTCACTGAGACAGTTAATGTGTGAGATAGTAAAGGAGGAAAAGAGAGGGAAAGTATACGTGGCTACAGCTTCCAGGCAATAGTTTCCATGGTTACGACAATTTGCTCGCACTAGTGACGTCAACCTCCGACGCAGTTTGGCAGTAAATCAGACAGAAATAGACCTGTTCTTTTGTATTAGCCAAAAATATTGATGTATATTAAAAAGTGAGAGCGTCCTTGACCTCAGTCATTCACATAATCAGATAGAAGCCAGTTTTTTCTGTGTAATTCACATGGACCCTTAATAATCTCTGTGACTGACCTGCATACAGCCCATTTCTTACTTGAAAATATACACTACCAGTCAAAAGTTTGGAATAATTATTATTTTTTGCTAATGCTAATACAGTGAAAACCATTATGTGAAATATTAGAATGATTTTTGTAGGATCATGTGACACTAAAGATTGAAGTAATGAATGCTGAAAGTGTAGCTTTGGCATCACAGGAATACGTTTTAAAATATTACAATTTAAAATAACTGTTATTTTAATATATTTCACAATATTACTTTTTTGTGTGAACAAATAAGTATAGCCTTGGTGAGACTTCATTAAAAAACAAATAATCATAATAATTCCAAACTTTTGATGTTTAGTGTATATGTATACTCAGATCTAATATAATGATAATCCAGTTTTCGTAGTCCTCTATAGTGATCTGGGTTTCTCAGAAGCATCAGTTCACAGGTTTAAAGAAGTCTCAGTGTTACTTTCTACATGAACAGATGGCAGGGGTGTTAACCCTTTAGGAAGGATCTAGAGGAGCTTCCTGTACCTCATGCCAGATGGTTTTGGTTTTCCTTCCAGCCAAGGACAATAAGGGACAGACACAATAGAAGAAAATGAGTGTTGGGCTTCCCGTACTTAACTGTGTTTACTGCTCTTGACCCCACATCAGGCAGTTGGCCCTTTGCACACAGGCTTATTGCATAGATTTTCTGTTTTAGCCAAATGGCTCTGAAATTTATGGCCTTCTCATATCTTACGTCTGATTTAACACATAGCAAGATGTGCTCACAGCGCTGAATAGCAGAATAAGCTTTAAGCTTCTTAGTATTACTCACAGGTCAGGCAGGTCACAATGGCAAGTGTGTTGAAAAGATGACCTGGTGCTAATTATATATATATATATATATATATATATATACATACATACATACATTTACATATATATATAAAATACTCACACACTAAATTAGTTAAGTTAATTTTTATACCTCCCATCATAAACCTCCACATTATCCTTTGAAATATGCTGATCCTCTTTGTGTGCGGTCCTGTAGGAGTCGGAGAAGATCATAGCCGAGCTGAATGAGACCTGGGAGGAGAAGCTGAGGAAGACTGAGGCCATCCGTATGGAGAGGTCAGTGAGGTCTTGGGTGCCATCTGGCTCCCTTCCTATTGTCCCAGTGCCCATACTCATCATGCCCATGAGGAGTGTCTGCTATGTGCCTGCGTGCTCAGCTGGTGCAAGTCTGTACCAGACTCAAGTAGCTGTCACACAACACTGACCTCAACATTAACATGCACATTCAAGTATTAAAGATACGTTTTCCAAATGTATTTGGTGCTGTCTAAAAAGGTTATTTTGTTTGTAATGTCTGTGATGTTTTCCTTCCCTCCCCTCAGAGAGGCACTGCTGGCAGAGATGGGAGTGGCCATACGGGAGGATGGGGGAACCCTGGGTGTCTTCTCTCCTAAAAAGGTACAACACGTGAACTCCTCATTAATCACCATTACTGTCTGCACCAGTCAACTCCTTTTCATGTCCTCCTGTCTGGGCCTTTCTTTCTTCGTATTTCATCATCCATCATTCTCCTTCCATTCTTTTCTTTTTTTTGTTTGCCTCTTGCAATGGAATCTTATTAGTTTGGTCCTGATCGACCAACGTCACTGTCTATTGAAGACTTTAGCGTTTATTCTTCTAATCAGGTTTGTCGAATTCAAGGTTTTTTTACGTTTTTTTTTTCCCATTTATGCTTGTAAAATCCCTACCAACAAATTAGATTTCCTGTAGCAAGCCATAATTGTGGATACTGAATAGTTTATATTTTCCCACATCACTCTTAATTTCAGTGACTGTAGAAAATAGAAATGAATGTACATCCATCAGCATGCTGTAGTGTTTCCTGCTCTGTGTTTACTGATTCAAGAACAAATGACTCTCATGAGTCTAATCAAATCAGTTCTTTTTATTTTTTTAAATATAATTTGTTTATTTGTTAACAAATACAACAAAACGTTTTTTGGTTTTTGGAATTAGTTGCCGAATACATCAGAGCTGTTACTGATTACTGATAACTGAGGTTAGACATCAACACAGTTAGTCTGCCTCTGGAACAATGCCTCTGTCATTTTTTTATTTGTCTGCTTATTCATGTTTTCATTCAATTTTTTCCTCTTTCATCTCTCTGTCATTTTGCCTATCCAATAGCTTTTCGTTGAAAGGCCATGTGAACTCTATACTGACTTTAATGGGGTGTTTTCACCCAAAAAGGTTGGTGGTATAGTAATAGATAATGATGTGCAGTAGTTTCTAGTTATTTAGTTCATAGAGACTAATGTCGTATATGATCAACCTTTTGAAGAAGCCAAATTTTAATGACTTTCTGTGAGTCGTTGTAATTATTGAGATGACATTTAATCTCATTATTTCACTTTTTAATTTACCTGTGAATGTAACTGTAGCTGCCGTGACATGTCTGTGTGACTTGTCGGGCGTTCTCATTGACCCTGTTTCCCTACAGACCCCTCATCTGGTGAACCTGAATGAGGATCCTTTGATGTCAGAATGTCTTCTCTATTATATCAAGGATGGAATAACAAGGTATGAAATCACTTCCATAACTGTCAGAAGTTTCTTAGCTGTCTGTATGTTGCACTGAGGCTGGTTGCTACATATCCAACCAGTCAAGGGTCCTACAAAGGACATGATGCTGTTTACTGCTTTCATGTTAGGATTTCCTCATGAGTTTGTGTACTTCTCCAGTTGTATACACACACAGACAACACACACTCACACACACGCAACGTGTTGCATTGCACCTTGTTATAGTGCTGTAATGTCTTTGTTTTGATAGGGTGGGCCAGGCAGATGCAGAGAGAAGACAGGATATTGTTTTGAGCGGAGCGCACATCAAAGAAGAGCACTGTATCTTCCGGAGTGAGAGAAATGCCAACGGACACGGTAAGTGTTCCCTTACATCTTTAGATCCATTTATCTGTGTTCCCATGCCAACAGTAAAACACTTTTAAATCAGACATGATCAGCTCAGTGCAAATGAACTTTTGTCAAAGACTATTTCCCTTCCTTTATATCTGAGTGATTTGTTCTTTAAGCCTTTACTCAATGATATTGCTGCTGGAGGTAGTGAATTGTCTTCTGTCCCTACAGTGATCGTCACGTTGGAGCCATGTGAGGGATCTGAAACATATGTGAATGGAAAACGTGTGAATTCTGCGGTCCAGCTGCGCTCAGGTGAGTCACTGTTGTATAGTTCTTAAGCTCTGGTTTAATCTAATTGATTGTAGCCATATAAAATGTAATCTACTTTTTGTGACTGTAAATAACTAGAGTAATAACAAAATGCAGTTGAAACTAGTGTTTATGATTACCATAATACATTAAAATAATATAATAGCAAATACCAGTTATACAACAACAAGCAGTATAACAGACTGTTTTTATACAGCTAAAATAACTAGAAGTGGCTAAGACTTGTACAATCAAGCTAAAAATAATATGGATAATATATGCGCAAAACTAGTTTATAGGCCTTTATATTGTTCCAATGTGCATATACTTTCCCATTCCTCAGGTAACCGCATTATCATGGGAAAGAACCACGTTTTCCGATTTAACCACCCCGAGCAGGCTCGTGCTGAGCGTGAGAAGACCCCAACAGCGGAGACCCCCGTTGAGCCAGTGGACTGGACCTTTGCCCAAAGAGAACTGCTGGAGAAACAGGGTATCGACATGAAGCAAGAGATGGAGAAGAGGTACGAAAGCTCTAATAATCATGGGATTTTATTCAATACAAGAATTATATTTTGTTATATGAAATAATTTTGACTCAACCCTTCTGGCATTTACAATGAAAATGCACAAAGTTAGTAAACATTATAGATTCTTGTTAACACATGAATGGAAGCTGTGCATTTTAATGTTTATTGTCTTTCCCTTGTGCTTCCATTGTAAGTGCCTTATTATAATATATATATATATATATTTTTAAGTTAAGGATGAGTCTAAATTATTTTTTTGTGGGAATCGACATAATACCTTATATGCTGTTAATAGAACTTGTAGTCAAACTGGCAAAATTCCTTTAACGGAAGTGTGGATTTCAGCTTATGCGTAGTTTAGGGTTGAATAGCCAACCAAAGCCAGGGGCCACCCAGTTGCTAGAAGACAAAATCTACATTTTGTGAAGTTTAAGCTCTTGGCATGGAATGTGAGCACATATGAATTGGATTATTGTAAGAAGGATTTTTAGGATTATGTTGTGGAAAGAAAATGCACTGAGCATAAGAGAGCAGCTTTTTTGATGCAGTGGTCTTGCACTGTATTATATCAGGCTTACAGAAATGGAGATCCTGTACAAAAAAGAGAAGGAGGAAGCGGACCAGCTACTCGAGCAGCAGAGACTGGTAAGGCTGAATCTCTTTGGTAATTTTTGTTTCTTCTGTAGTTTTGTCAGAGGACCTGTAGTTTTGTTTCAATTAGACCTTAATTGTCCTTCCAAATTTTGTCAGCAACTTTCTTTAGACTGAGGGGAGAGATGTGTTATTTGATGAACCGAATAAAACGGGCCCCTACTTTTCTACTTGCTCCGCTGAAGTCCAAACAGCACTAATTCTGCACTTTTAGCTCTGATAACTTGAGACTTTTGTGTGTCTGTATGTGTGTGAGAGAGAGAAACACTTTTCCCAGTGCATGGCTGAACCTCTTTGCATGGTAACTGAATCCACTCTGTCTGGATTGAGATAGCAGATGGCCCATTGCTGATATGGACTGATTTACATATTCAGTTTGATACAGCAAGAATTTCTTATTCAAAAATTCACTTCTCTCTCATAGATTTGAGATGTAACTTTGCAAAAGAGCATCAGCAGAAGAATACCAATTTGGCTTTTAATTAGTAATTTGTGTTTTTATGAATTCCATTGTTACGCGAGGCATTGGTTTACCGTGTACCAGTTAAAAACCCCATGAAATCAAATGGCTTTTTTGAGAGAAAATAAATGATTTGACAAAAGTATGTTTTAGAAATGTCATTTAACATGTTAAATTAAAATATTTAATATTATATTTATATTTTAATGAATTAAATTTTTGAAAATATCTTTTTTTTCTCACCATGGATATAACCTTGTCTCTAGCCATGTCTCTTTAAGGTTATACATAATATATATGTATATGTTTTTATATTATATTTTGTGAGTAGACCAAAAAATGCGGTCAATTTTAATATAAAATAAAAAAATATATTTAATATTTACATTCATATTTTTTTGTTTTTTAACTTTAGTACAGTTAAGTATAAAAGCTAATTGTTGTCTTCGTAACATCACACTTAATTGTAATATTTTTCTCACATGGTATAAACGGGTCTTTGTCAATGATGTTTATTTATAATTTTCTCAAAAAGAAAGCATCATATTGGGGGGTCTTTGCCGTTATAGAGTTGACCTCAAACTATGCTTGTCAAGCCTTTTCATGGGGTCTTTAAGTTAAATTGAAAAAAAAAAAGTCTCTTTCTTTGGTTTATTCTCTATGCTGCTTTTGCATGGTTTGTTTTTTATTTGTGGCATGTTTAACAGATTAATTTACAGGGTACTTAGTACCTTATTTAGTATTTGTTGCTGGGCAGTGTTTTTAAGCTGGTCAAGCTTGAGTCAGCATTTGATTTACCAAAATAGATTTCGTTTTGTCTGAGTTTGTTGGTTTTCTCAATGCAATTGCTGATGTTTCCAATGCATTGTTGCCATAACCCAAGATTTCTGCTGTAGTTGATGAAGGCTAGTGACAATGTGGTTTCTCATTACATCTGTAGCCTTGAGTTCTACATGTCTGTGTCTGGCCAGACACAGAGGGCATGCTATAACACAGCTATCCATGTTGGGGGTCTTAATCAATGATGACAAGCTCTCCAATGCTCCGATGGTCTCATCCATATAATCTCATATACAGAATGACACAGATATCACACTGCACTGATTACACAATCACGATTACATGGTCGCCAGCTGCCTCCTGTGTTATTTGACTGTGATTTTTGTATTGTCTTTGTTTTACTTGACCTGGAAAATGAGAAACTGCATTTTCTCTCAACTAACCTCTTAACTGTAGTGGATGAAATCAATGCTTTTAACCTCCTCGAAGCCTGTCCTTTCTCTTTTTTCTTCTCTGTACTGACCTGTAATAAACACGCAAGAGTCTAACCCACCGCTAGAGCTAGAAAAACTCTAAAACCAAATCTTCTCTATCAAGGACTTCATATGAGGGAATGAAACAAAACACATCTGGCTTTACTGCATGCCACTGAAGCATGTTTGGGGTGCAACTATCAAGAGCTCTAATTGAAGAGGATGTCATAAATTTAAACTTGACAAAAAGAAAGAATCCAGCGCAACAACAAAAACAGCTGATCGCGCAACATCTATCCTTTTTGTTGACATTTTTCTCATAATCATGACAGTCATGCCTTGCATTTACTTTTATATAGTGATATGCTACTTGGGAACAACGGTGAATTGAATTTGTATCTACATAC
This sequence comes from Zacco platypus, assembly GCA_038088235.1. Classification (NCBI taxonomy): domain Eukaryota; kingdom Metazoa; phylum Chordata; class Actinopteri; order Cypriniformes; family Xenocyprididae; genus Zacco; species Zacco platypus. Next base: position 15,098,019 of record CM076067.1, read on the forward strand.
TGTACATCTAAAAATAAGTGGCACGCCATGCTTAGAAAGCTTGAGTATTGTCAAATGCATCTGCAAGTACACGGTCCTCTTTAAAATATTCAAATCTGTAGTCGACTTGCAGTCTACAAAAAGGTGCTGTGTCTTGCAGTTTAATGATTGTGTTAGTTGGAAATCAAGTTATTTGACAAGTTTCCTCAGCTTAAAGAATCAAGTTTTTCTAATTTAGCTGTTCCCATTTTGCATATCACAACACTGTCCATTCTTTACAGAAAACACTCCTTTTGATTTCGATACCCCATTTTAATTTTCCCATTTTGTTTTTCGCACTCTTTGGTTTGTTTCTTGTTTTGTTCTCTTAAGGATGGAGACTCTGATAGTGGTGACGACTCTGATAAGAGGTCATGTGAGGAGAGCTGGAGACTCATCACTTCTCTACGGGAGAAACTTCCTCCCAGCAAGCTCCAAACCATAGTCAAAAAGTGTGGCTTACCCAGCAGCGGTAAAAGACGAGAGCCTATCAAAATGTACCAGATCCCTCAGCGTCGTCGTCTTACAAAGGACTCCAAATGGGTGACCATCTCTGATTTGAAGATTCAGGCAGTCAAAGAAATTTGCTACGAGGTGGCGCTAAATGATTTCCGTCACACCCGTCAAGAGATTGAGGCTCTGGCTATAGTGAAAATGAAAGAGCTTTGTGCCACTTACAACAAGAAAGATCCAAATGAACGAGATTCTTGGAGAGCAGTGGCTCGAGATGTTTGGGACACTGTAGGGGTTGGGGATGAACGAATTGAAGATGTCATAACCAATGGACGAGGCGTGACTGACATGGATGACCTAAAGGTTCACATTGACAAACTCGAAGACATCCTGCAAGAGGTAAAAAAGCAGAACAACATGAAGGATGAAGAGATTCGAGCTCTCCGGAATAAGATGTTGAAGATGGAGCAAGTGATCCCGTTGATTTCCAATGAATCACAGGAGAAAACAACTCGCAGTGGACCCATGAGGGCCCGCAGTTCCAGCGAGGGTAAAGCTCCCGAGGAGAAGCCCAACTGTGAAGAATTGGACGAGCAGGTGTCTAAGATGACGGATGATGACTCTTCGTTCCGGCGTGGACGTATGAGGTGGATGCGACAAGAGCAGGTACGCCTCAAGAACCTCCAGCAACAGGAGATTTCCAAGCAGCTCCGGAGGCAAAATGGACCCCACCGCTTCATCCCACCTGAAGACCGCAAGCTGCGCTTCCCCTTCAAGAGTAACCCCAAGCATCGCAACTCCTGGACCCCTGGCACTCATATCATTATAACAGATGAACAGGTGATTGAGTTGAAAGTACCCAAAGAAGCGGTCCAGGAAGAGGATGACACCGGGGAGGCCACAGAGCCCAGAGAACAAGTGATACCAACCATCCAGACGTATCCTACTCCTCCTAGTCCCATGGGTCAACGAAGAAGCAAAGATCTAGAGCAGGGCCTGAGTCATAGACATAATCAAAGCCACAAACTCCATGAACGAGGTCGTAGTAACTCCTTCAACAGCAGCCAGCGAGCCTTGGACTCTACGGAGTCCCTCAATTCTGGTAACAGGAAGCCGCCTCACCCCCAACAGATCTTTTACCAGCCACGCTACAACCAAAACCAGCATCATTATCCACAACAACAGCATCCACAGTTCTGTCATTACAATACTGATGCCAGCAACAACTACCAGCAGTACCCACCCAATCAGCAGCCGAGCCACCACAACAATTTTTGCACGCCACCCCGAATGCGTAGGCAAATGTCTGCCCCCAATTTGAAGGGCAGTCGAGAAACCACAGTGTGACATTGGAAGCAGGGCATAGGTTCATGTACAGAACTAGTTGACGTTACAAATCGCACATCACAGTCTCATCAAAGCATTGGACAGCTTGTCCCCATCATTCAAACTGTTTTATGGCACTTGATTTTAAAGAATTGAATGTTCTTGTTGTCATGTGTGGATCCAAATTGCAATTATCTCCCTGGAATATACCACATGAACACCTTACATCAACAATATGACCCCCCCCCCCCCCCCCATCCATGTTAGCTATGCATATGGGTTAAAAGTCGAGCAATAAGAGTGCTGGTTAAAAGTGTCCAAGTCAAGATCTCAGAATAATTTTAGCCTTGATTTAATAAAACAAGCATTTTTTGCAATAAAGTATTAGGAACGATGAGTTTTAATAGTCACCCTTTAGTTGTTGGCTGTAGAATTAACTTTTTTAAACTTTAGTATATTTTGGAGTTGCCATCATGTATTTGAGAAGTACTTTAACACTGATTTGCCTCAGTTTACCTCTGTTTTGCTGCTGGTCTGGATAGATCTTTGCATTGAACACATAACCACTACACTGCAACATTTCATACTGTCCAGTGAGAACCTTGAACCTTTACTTGAATTTTGAGTTTTTGAATTTACAATTCAGTCATATTTGTGCATTGAAGGTGCATAGGTAACATGTTCAGTAAATGCTGGAAGGTTAATAGCCAACTTTTTATCCTCTTGAATGTTTATAAACACATGTCGGAGATGATGTTTTTACTGTTGCATTTTATGCAAGTTGTTTATTTCATGAAGTTTTGGGTCCCTGGGTTGATATTCCCCATTAAATAGTTTGAATATGAAAGGTGGCAGCAAAGGCCTTTCTCTAGTTGCCTTATGCAGATGAGGATAAGATTATGAAGGAGTGCTTTTAAAGTTTTTAAGTGCCTTATTGACTCACTAATGTTTCATTAACATATTGCATCTATCTCCTTGTACTTGGCTCCTAAAAGGAAGTACTGCAATGGCAATATATGAAGAAAACTGAATGATTTTTAATGAATTCCTATCACTCTTATTGTGAAACATAGAGACGTTGCCCTTTATGTTTGGTAAAAACAGTTTATTTTTTTGACAAAACTGCCACTCTGATTTTATAAAGTTTGGTCCTGCCTTATTTTGAGTACAAACCACTCTGCACTAAACATCCATATCCACAAAGGTAATGTTTTTGTGTAAGAGCGTGCTTTGCATCTATTGTTCCTCTAAACTGTCTGCTGCACTCTCAATAGGGGGGACAGTCTGTTCCCACGGGATGGAGTCAGTGTTCTAGAACACTCAGCCGTTCTTCTCAATCTTAACATGATTAGAATCACATTTATTTTCGGGTGTCCGCTGTGTGGTAAGCAAGCCCACAGAAAGCACCAGAGACATGCCATGGAAAGGACCTCCAACAGGACGCTTTCCATGGTTTCCGAGGCTCATTTTGAAACTAGTAGCATGTTTTTAGCGACAGAAAACCATTAAAAGCCAAATAAAATTTGCCAGACAGGTGTATGATGCACTGCTTTTTGTTTTCGTTTTCTTGTTTAGTCTCACAGCTTATATATGTAATGCCACTGAACACTTCTCATTTTTATTAAATTTACCACTGATTTTTTTATTTTTATTTCTAACTAGATAGTAATTACATTCACGTAGGGTTAATGTAGTTGTACATCCTGGCACTTAAGCCACTGTGATTTCCCTGCTTAAGCCTTGATATAATTATGCACTGGTGTGCCTCAGCGCCCAAGTGTGTCCCATTACCAGCTGCGTATTACCAAAGCACATGTTCTGAAATCCTCTTCATGTCATCTCCTCTGGCCAGAGCAAAGTGTTAGCCAACTAGGTCAGAAGTTCATGCTTCAGCATTGCTTCATAAGGATGAAGGACTTGGATGGTTTTGTTGTCAGAATTACTGCCTTATCTCTATTGGAACCCCTGGGTTTTGGTATAGTAAGTAATGCATATTGTATAAAACACAACTGCTTTCCCTTCAAAAGGAATATTTTTCTTTGGCAAATCATGAAACTGGTTAACTAAAGAAGCGAGACTCTAGTTTAAAGGCGAAATGTGTAATTTTTATTCTGAAAAGTGTGGTGCCCTTTGTTGTTTGAGCTTCCAGACGCTGTGACATTGGCCCAATCAATGTTGTCAGTTTGTTGGGGGTATCTTTTACTGTCCAGTGACAGACAGAGGGAGTGTTAGACCATCATTATTTTTTTTAAATCTGTATAGTGCATCAGAAATGACACTATTTACCTTTCAGTGTAGCACAGTAGTCACTATTCTATTTTAATGACTGTCAAGACATGCCATTTACCTGATCCAATAAAGAATGTTATGCTACCATTAATGTACGGTGCTGCCAGCTACTCTTAACTACAACAAGAGGAGCAAAGAAAAAGTATACATTCAAACGGACTATGTATTTTACCCTTTTTAAAGGTATGTCATATGTCTGTTCAGTGTTTATATATATATGCAATGATGAGTGCCTCCAAATGGCCCTGTATTATAATGTGTTATTTTGGGGGGCGTTTTTGTGCAACATGTGATCTTCAGTGCTCTAAGATGTGTTGATGGTTTACTAATATCGCTATTATCTTGAAATGTTCTGAATAACAAGATTTCAAACAATGACTGAAATAAAGCGAACAAGTTTGAAATGCAGTGACTGTTGCTCTGAGCAAAATGTCTTCATCTATACAAACATTATCCTGCTTTGTAGCAATCACATTTAGATGTATATTTATCATTTCATTATATTTCAGCTCTGAGGAGATATGACAGCACTCAGACATTAGTTAGTCCCGAGTCTAAAGTAAAATATATAAGTTTGACTTCAAGTCCAGCGCAATTATTTTGTCCATCTGGTGTAAGTAAATTTTCAGCTGTTAGACATTGCCTTTTCAGACAGAACATTCTCATTTGTTAAAAAACTATGTGGGATAACTAATTCCTGCTTAAATGTCAGGAAAATGTTACATATAACCACATTTGAGTAAAACATAAGCATATAAAATACCTCCCTTTATGGTACAGAGTCAGGTCTACCTGAAGCCTTTTTTCATTACTAATTAAATATATTATAAATGTTAGTTGCATTTCCGTAGTAAAATGTCTAGACATTTTTTTTGTAACTTTGAAGTTCTTTCTACTGATTTTATGTGTAGCAGTAGGAACCAGAATTTGATTTTTACATTTTCAAAATGGCTGAAGGGGTGCAGGAAATGTTTCATGTCATAGATGTTATCATAAATATGTTCAATGGCAGGCCATCAAAATTAAAATTACTTTCACTATTACTGTCAAATATTATACTATTTATATACAAATATTACTAAAATATTATTTAAGGATTTTTCTGCTTGAGCCACCTCACAGTGGTGGCGATATTTGCACAGGGAAGCATCACTTATATTTTCAGAAAATGCTAAGTCTATTTTAATATAAATGGATGGGTGTCCATTGTCTATTTCTGTGTGCAAAATTAGTGCTGTTTAGTTTTAACTTCAGCTCAAGCCATGAGTTGTTTAAAAAATTATTATAGAAACTATTCCATTGTCATGAACTAGCCAAATGGCACACATTTGTTGAAGCAACAGTGTAACCGTGTAACTTATCTCCCCAAGGTTCAGTAAGTGTCTGTAATGCTGATAAGATCGTGTCTGCTGTCCTCTCCATCGTATTTTCTCAAAGGTTTATGAGAGTAAACTGCAAGAGCTGCAGAAACAGGTGGAGACCCGCTCATTGGCTGCGGAGACACCTGATGAGGAGGAAGAAGAGGAGGAAGAGGATGAAGGTAGTGTAGTTTGAGTGCCAAAATCAAAATGAGTCAATATCAGAAGTTTTAATATTAGTTTTCAGCTACCTTATGGGATGAAATGTACCCATTTGTCAATGTGGAATGTACTGGGACACTTTGTAAGTAGGACATGTTCCTAGATCAACATCATTTGCCTCACATTTTTGTCAAACTCTTATCTATAACCTCAACCCAACCAAATCTTCCACTACAATCAGAGGAAAATAGAATAAAATAGGTTGATAAGCCCCAACACCCTTCCCTGTCCCTAGTCTGATGGATTGATTGTTGTTCCAGGAACAATAAGGATGTCCTGCTTGGCAAAATCACAACCACCTACTGTATGCTGTGCCATGTTTGACCGTTGTTCCTGTATTGTAGTGCCCTGGACCCAGCATGAGTACGAGCTGGCCCAGTGGGGTTTCAGGAAGTGGAGATACCACCAGTTCACCTCCCTCAGAGACCAGCTATGGGGCAATGCTGTATACCTCAAAGAAGCCAATGCAATTAGTGTGGAGCTCAAGAAAAAGGTATTGTACACAGAACAGGAGTCAAGTGAAAGTGTGTCAATCATTTTAAACTTTGCATGAAACACTGTAAAATCTGCAAGACTCTGCGCAGCAGCCAAAAAGTCTGTCTGTTGCAGTGGTTGTCAACCAATGGGTCTCACCACACTTAAGATATTGATAGCTTTAGATATCGTCTTTGACAATGGGGGGTCTTGTAGTAAAAAAAAAAGGTTTAGAAACACTGGTCTAGTACATGTATGGAGATACAATATGGCATAAAGCAGTTTATAAGTCTGAGTTTGTCATTGTGACTGCAGCTTACCAGTCCATTCTACTATATTCACAGATTCGCTGACAGATCTCTGTAGCTTTACTTATTGCCCATGTGTCATCTTTCAACAGTTGGCTCATTAATGTCAAAAAGAGCACACACTTACAGTTTCTTTTTCTGTCACCTGCTCTACTTTTGTTTGTTTATGTCTCTTTTTTTCCATTCCTATGTGTATAACCTCATAAAGACCCCTGCTGTGTAGAAACATTTCTCTTCTGGTTTATCATGCGTTCTTTGTATTTATAGCTTCAGCAGGGGTAATTTTTAAATTAGCGATTGGAAATCTTATACTGTTCATAGCTTAGTTGCATTACTTCAGTCTCCACTTAGTAAATGCCAAAAATGAGGTCTGAACCTACAATCTTACAGTCATCAGCTCACATCTTTCATCCTTGTTGATGACCTTATGTCATATCTGTTTGTAGGTCCAGTTCCAGTTTGTCTTGCTCACAGACACCCTCTACTCTCCGCTGCCCCCGGAACTGCTGCCTCCAGAACCGGAGAAAGAACGCGACACAAGGCCTTTCCCTCGAACGGTGGTGGCTGTGGAGGTTCAAGACTTGAAGAATGGAGCCACTCACTACTGGTCCCTGGAGAAACTCAAGTAAGCTTCAGGCTGCCAACCAGCCTGTGAAATACAGTTTTGCTAACAGAAGTCTTTTAGTTCTTTTCCAATTATTATTTGGAATAATAAGTGAAGACTATAAGTGTTTCTCAGGGTGATATTTATTACAGAACATTTGCATGGCTCCTCACAAAATCCATGTACGAGTGGAAATTAATTCACTGGGAACAAAGGAGTTCTGTCATTCAAAGAACTCCGTTTGCTTCTCACGTGGCCAGTCACATGACCGTATTGCAACATAACATCCAACATTATATGCGTAATGGCCTGTTTTAATGGTTTAACCAATGTATTTTTATTTCTGTAGTTCATTTTAAGTGGAATTCTCTGAAAAAAGTCTCCATTGTGCCAAATACCTAAATTCTCATTACTGTGCTAAGTGTCAAATAATAGGATTCCCAAATGACTTTGGGGATAATTCCCAAGATGATTTTCAAGATGACAATTCAGTTTGAGAAAAAATAGCACCTAATGACTCTGAATTTTCTCTTTGGTAATTGGACAAAAATATATTTTACCTCTACATGCTGACATTACCTCATGTTCCCTTTGAAACCAATTGCCATTTTAGTCAAAAAGGCTTTAATGTTGAAATTGTATTAAAAGCCTAGTTCATTTAAATTTTTGAAAAGAACCAGATTCGCCAGCTTGAGGTGTTGATTTGCCATGCTCTTCCAGGCAGAGGCTGGACCAGATGCGAGAGATGTATGACCGTGCAGGCGAGATGGCCTCGTCCAATCAGGGTGAGGATGGGGATTGTGCTTTGACTGGCAGTGACCCGTTCTATGACCGCTTCCATTGGTTCAAGCTGGTTGGGAGGTATGCTAAACACTTAACTTTGTTCTTATTACTTGAGATGTGATTGAGCTTGATAATAGAGATCAATTCTTATGGGGGTGAAACGGATCGCAGTTGATCTGTGATCCGTACAGACTATACCCCACTGTTCAGCACACATGTTATTTGCGGATTAGTTGCTAAGTTTTACCATCATAGAATGAAAGTTTTTCCTTTGCATGTATTTCTAAGCAATGGCAATTTAAACATTCAAGTGATTTTAAACTATTCAAGCACAAGAACAGGCAAAAGAGAACTCATTTCAGTACTCACACGCTGTTTTCCACATTTTAGACAAACAATTCTAAACACAGAATTGAGTCCTCTTTCTCGCCTCCTTGCACCTAAACTGACCAATACCCGTCTTGGCAAGTATTCTCAAAAGCGGTCGTTTGTGTCTTAAATGAACGTAAACAGTTGAGTTGAGTTGGATGATCAAAAAAATTATCCGATCTGTGACTCCATAATATGATCCAAACCGAGTTTTGTGATCCGTTGCACTCCTAAATCTTTGTATAATATTATGTCCTACAAATGTGCCGAGAGAAGGTTGTTCAAATGCTGTGAAATTCAGTTGAATTCTTCACCAACCTTTTGCATTTTCTTAGTTAAAACAGAGTGTGTTGTGTGAGAGAGAATTTGTTATATTTGTTTTCAAAGAGCTGCTCTCTTAGTGAAAGTGGGAGCCCATAAATCATTTATGCCATCTTTGTTTAGTCATTTACACTGTTATTTTTCTCTCCATATTTAAATCATTCTTTTTATTCAAATATTTTTTGTGTTTGATTTGCATTGTTTTTCCAGTCATTATGTGCTTGTTTCGCTGTGTGCTGGTGTATGTTTATTTATTTTTTAAATGCACTGTTTTCATCCATTTATCATTATTTTGAAACATTAACATCACCTTCAATTCATATATAGATTTTTTTTCGTTAGTTTGTTTCTTTGTGCACATTATATTTCATGTTTCAAATTCATTTTGTGATTTTTGTTTTTCATGTTTTTTTTTCCATGTTTTATTTCCATAATCAGTTTCTATTGTCTCTTTTTAAGAATTAAATGCTTATTACATCAACATAAAGTAAAAAAATGAGTAATTAATTATTCATGTACCTGCAATGTTTATTGTTTCCTATTTTATGTCTAAAGTCATGGCCCTTAAATTTCAGTAATTTAAATAATCCTGTAAACTGTTGTGCCTGCATTCTACCCACGCGCCTTTTTTTAGCGCACCTATTTTTCACGGCTGTGTGAACGAGCATCTGGCTGACCGCACGCCCTCGCCCACCTTCTCCACCAGTGATTCTGAGATTACCGAGCTGGCCGACGAACGGCAGAGCGAGATGGAGGACTTCATGGATGATGAGGCTTTCGTGGATGACACCAGCTCAGATGCTGGGACCGAGGAGGGCTCTGACATCTTCAGTGATGGACAGGACCCCTTCTATGACCGTTCCCCATGGTTCATCCTGGTGGGCAGGTTGGTGGTGGCCACTGCTCAGGGGAAACCTAACAAATGAGGGCTGGAGAGAGAGAATGAGTGACAGAGAGAGACGGAGAGAGTTGTGTGGCTCAGTGTGCAGCTGTTAATTGGGCTCCATGATCTAAAAATAAGCTATATACATAGAAAATGAAATAAATTGAATTATCTAGTCTGCGAGAGCAGATGTGATCTGCGAAACAGCTCACACGGCAATACCAGATACCTCCTCCAGTTCTCCACAGCCTACATTTAACCTCCATCTGTCTGGTTTGGTTTAACATTAGTGCTCTAAATATTAGCACACATTTGTTTGTTTTCATCCATTGTATTTATTTTAATGGGGCTGTCAATCGATTTAAATGTGTCAAAGCGTTCAGTTTTTAAGGCAAATAAAAAAACTGATTAAAATGCACTGAAAGAAATACAAATGTATGATAATTCAGTACAGCCACTTAATATTACATATGCACAGTTTCTTCCACCAGCCTGCTGCATTTGTTCTTTGCTGGAGTTCACATTAACATTTTTGTGAATGACGTGTTTTACTTGTGGGTAATATTGCACTCAGCCTCGATGGTAAATTTATTTCACCCTACAAGAATGCAAATGACCTTTTTAAAACGTCCCTTCTGAGTTTATAAATAAATTATCCGTAAAGAATCTCTTTCTCCATTGACTGTGAAAAAAATACTCACAATTGTGTGTGTGTGAGACACTGAATATTTAAATCAGTTTTTTGGAAGTCACACAAAAATTTTTAATTTGATAATGCCAAATTAAATAAATGTGCTAATGACTTTAAAAAATTACAGCACATTTAAAACATCCTTTTACACATTAACCTTTTGATTTACAGCCCTAATTTCTTTATTATTATTTTTTTTTAACTTGTATATTAATTGTGTTTGTGTTAAAATATTAAGTTGTGTTTAAGTGTTTTATTTCTTTTTTTTCTGTATTCTTTTTCCTTTAATTTTCATATTCATTCAGTGTATTAAAGTAAGAATTGTTGTTTATCAGTCAGTTGTACAAGAGAGAAGGATAGAGGAGGATGGCAACATAGTCTGTATGGATGCAGAGGCGCTAATGGACCTGCGTCATCGTGACTTCACTGATGCGCTACAGTGACAGCTCTCCTCCATCTTGGCCTTGAGGCTGCCCACGGGAGGAGGAGGAGGAGCTCTCTGACTGCAAACAGCTCCTGAAATCCAGACTATGTGTGCCCCCTAGCCTCTGAAAATATAAAATATTCTGATACAATCTCTCTTGAAACAAACCCATATTTTTTGTTTTATGTGTCCGTACAGCATAATGTATGAATTTCTTATTTGTCTTTCTTTTTCTTTGGCATTTAATTTCAAGCTTGACCGATTCATTTTATGTGTTTTGTTTTTTAGTGCTGTTTTGTTTACGTCAGCTCAGTAAATGTGTCTGACACATCATATCCATTATTCTCCAATGGTGTGTAATGGAGATGAACCTGTTTCCCTGCAGTGAAAGGAAGTCACTGCGTAACACTGCTCAGCTGTGCATCTCCTTTACCCTCCATTCTATTGCATTTTGGTTCTTTAACATGAACGTGTGTGCATTTCAGTCTCAGGGCGGTACTATAATTGCTGTTCTTTTTCCTCCAGAGCCTTCGTGTACCTGAGTAACCTGCTGTACCCTGTTCCTCTGGTGCATCGTGTCGCTATAGTAACAGAGAAGGGAGATGTGCGAGGATTCCTGCGAGTGGGGGTCCAAGCCATCGCTGGTGAGCTCTGCTCTATATTAATGAATTAATTAAGATTCTGCTCAGATTTAATTAAGCACAGTTGATATCAATCTGATGTGCTTTATAAACATTCACTGGATTAAGTTGTTTTTTAAAGTGACATGTGTGTCCTTATTCTTTGGTATTTGTGTTTTTGTAGCGGACGAAGAGGCTCCTGATTATGGATCTGGTGTGCGTCAGTCGGGCACTGCTAAGATTTCCTTTGACAACGAGTATTTTAAAAAGGTACAAGCCAGTCCAGCATTCCCCCCTCCCCCAGAGTTACAAGGCAAGAAAATATCAATTATTTGATATCAAATATTACAAATATCATAAACCCATACAGAGGAGGATAACGAGACTACTTGTAGAAAAAAAAAATGGGAGAAATCACAATGCCCAATATGGTGGCTGAAGGAAAGAGAGTCCCGCCTTCCTAAAAGTGTCAGTCACTGTATTGACAAATCAATCACCTGGTCTGTTTTTTCTAGAATGTAACACTAACCCTACCCTACTTTTTATTTAGCCTTAATTTAGCTGAATAGGCGACATTTATGGTTTTATTGCTTATTTGACTTGTTTTTGCAAAGTAAGCTGAACAAACCGTTTTAAAGATTACAGGCTTTGCCTATTGGAGTAGATAGGAGCTGAACTTGCCTTACTGGAAGATTACCAAGACTGTGTGATCCTAAGGTTTTTTTTTTTCGTGTGAGATGTACTGTATATTATTCACAATTCATGTGTATATCGTATCATATGTCACATGTAAGGACCAATTGACTCTGGTCTGTTGAATTGTTAGAAAATACGGCACTCCCATTACACCTCAGGTGTGCATTATTTTCTAATTATTCAATGGACCAGAGTCAATTATTCTGCTTAAACTATAGTTGCCACACCTCAAAACATTGTTCAGATGTTGTATTTTAAGACATTTGTCAGGTTTTTGTCCTTAAAATGCACTTGTGTGTGGGACTATTTTCCTGCGCATCTCATCCCACATCTTCATTGTTAATTCTAAAGCATTATTTTAGAGCTAGTAATGGAAGCTTCAGCCATTGATAACAGACTAATTCAGTTATTAATGCAGTTATTTGAGAGAGACAGAGTCTCGACTAATAGCAAAACTAAGTTTATCTGCTTCAAAAACAGTGGCGTTATTACCTCACTTGATATAAATATCATGTAGCTTTTAAGCTATTAAACTATTTTACTGATAAAATCACAACACGTTTCTGTGTGAGTGTGTGTCCGTAGTGTATGTGTGTGCGTTTGAGTGGGAAAGAGAGTGGGAGTAAGAGAGTATGTGGCAATTTGATGTTTATATCTTATTGTTTACTATATTTTTTTTGATTGGTCATTGTAGGTTTTGGTTCTTTTGCTGTTGTAGGCTGTTGGGACCTTTGAAACAATGTCAAGACCTGCCCAAAACTACTTTAGTTGCGCGTTTCCCTGAAAATAGTTGCACTCCTAAGAACGTTCATCAACCAAATTAGATTCAAGCATTCAACAGAATATGAAAAATTGATCTTGTCTCAAGCTTGACATTTGTACTAGTTTGAGTTGTTTGTGCTTATACTGAGAGACATTTTGATGATGGCTGCCTTTATCTTTTTATTTCCTCTTTTTTCCCCCTCTCTCTTATACTCTAACACCATCAGAGTGATTTCTCCTCCGTGGTCTTGACCCGCTCCGGCCTGTCTTTGGAAGAGCTGCGTATTGTGGAAGGTCAGGGTCAAAGTTCAGAGGTCATCACCCCCTCAGAAGAGATGAACCGAATAAATGACATGGGTGAGTGTGAATGCACAGGCCAGCTGGCAGCCCCTGAGTGCTGAACAAAACTGTTCAGTCTGAGTGAAAAGAAATGCTTACACATCCAGACATTTGATTTACACTGCCTCAGTGTTTTGAAAGCTTTAGGACCAAATCGATTCTTCTAGCAGGTTTTAACAGGTCAATATTGGTGATACAAAGTCCGTGAAAACAGATTTACAGATGTTTATTAAAACATCAAATAACTATCAACCTACAGTTTTTGCAGTATATATTTATTTTTATAGAGTTAGATAATTCTGCACCGTAGAAATAGTAGTAGTAAAAAACTATGCGATTATTTATATATATATATATATATATATATATATATATATATATATTCTTAAATAGAATTAGATGGTTCTACAAAGTAAAATAAAATTACATGGAACACCCAAGAAAATCTACAGTTTCACATTAACTGTGTAGAGATCCATTTACATAAAACAGTCTAACATTATGAATATTTACAAATGTGTTTTGTGTTTAAAAGACCTGAAGCTTGGGAATGTGGACACAAAACTGGGTGATGGTTTGGCGGAGCATCTGGAAGTGGGCAGTATTTTCACTTTCCGCGTCACCGTTCTGCAGGCGAACAGCATCCCGCCTGAGTACGCAGACATCTTCTGCCAGTTCAAGTGAGTCAGCCTGTCTCCATAGCAACCCTTCTTTCCCGTCTCATTGGTCTTTATTCAGACAGAGCACAAACACACACAGCTTCACATAAATCACGCAAGCGCTCAGTCACGCTTCTCTCAGTAATCCTCTCTCATGCTGCCAACAGTTTCCTCCATCGTCACGATGAGGCGTTCAGCACAGAGCCGCTGAAGAACATGGGCAAAGGTGCCCCGCTGGGCTTTTACCACGTACAGAATGTAAGTGTTGAAAGCAGCTAAAGAGATGAGGTTTTAAGGAGGAAAATGAACATTATGGTGGCGTAACCACCTCAGAGTTAACAGAGAGTTCTAATTAAAACATTTCATCAGGCTAGATGTGTATAAAGAATTATGCTTCATTATTTCACATCTTTAGGCAAATATGAATGTGTTGTCAACTTTATTTATTCGGTTTTCACATCCAGATCTCAGTGGAGGTGACAGAGTCCTTTATTGAGTACATAAAGACCAAGCCAATTGTTTTTGAAGTGTTCGGCCATTACCAACAGCACCCACTGCACATTCACGGACAGGAATTGGTCAGGTAACAACCTGTTGTCCAGTTTCACATATTTCATAAACATAATCATATGTTTATCACGAAATCATATTATTCACTGTTTTGAGAGCATTTCAGGGATGAAAGAGGGTGACTTTTTAAATTTGTCAATGGCTGATTTTTAAAAGAATGACAATTTAGAATTGTCAAATATCTAATTAAAATTTTCTTTTTTAACTTACATAGTTTTTACAGTGCTGTAAGAGTTGATTTTGTTTTATTGTTTGTCATATTAGTGTTATTTTAGTATTCTCGATGTAATATTATTGTATTTATTAATACGTTGAATTCACTTTTATTTTTGTATTTTCATTTTAATTTTAGTATTTTTGTTAACATGCTTTTCAAATTTTTTATTTTTTATTTGTAATATTTCTATTTAGCAACACATTTATTTTTATTTGCCTCAAGTCGATGCCGTTGTACAGATGCTGTTGATTGAGTTTGATTTGTGTATAACCTAGAATATTCCTTTAAATTATTGCAATGTATATGCTAATAAAATAAGTAATTAAAACTTAAGTATTGTATAGTTGCTCTACTACAGCATATAGTTGCGAGAAATAAATGTTCCCACAATCCAAAGTCTGTGGTTGTGCCCTTGGTGCATTGATTAAATCAGCACACAGATGTAGTTTTTCTTTTTGTATGTCTTATTTAATTTTCTGCTTCTCTTGTAGCCCTTCTCAGCCTTCCAGAAAGTACTACCCCCCACCTATGCCTCTGTCTAAACCAGGTATGACGGCAACTGCTACATAATTCAAAAATTGACATCTTCGTTTGTCTTCATAAAGAACATTACATCATTAAGTTCATTAAGTCAGCTTGAAGGGTCTTAAATTTGCATAAGTAAGTTAACAATAAAGCAATTCCTTTAATAATCCTTGCCCAGAGCGTGTATGCTCCTCTATCTCCCCTCTAATTATTAGTGTAATTCATTACAACATTCATTAAACAAGGAGCTACCTCAGTTCACAATGATGCTGTAATCTCTGGCTCTTTCATTTGATACGGTTATCTCCTTTCAAAAGAGCTCCGGATACCATTAATGCGACGAGTCACTTTGAAAGACGCAGCTGTCAGCCGCTTCTGTCCGGACTGTTGTTTTTTGATAGAGAACAAATCTCCCTTTGCGACCAAAAATAAAACAAAGGCTGCAGCCTTGAAGAGTCATTCATCCTGACGCCATATTGATCTTCACGTAGAGCTGTCAGTCTTTTATATTGCAATATGAATCTAGAGGTGCTTCAGCTCAGCTGGAGATAATTGGAAAAGCTGTAGTGCTGTTTGTGATTTATAGATTGTAGATGCAGTGTGTTTAAAAACCTCCAACACCTGTCATATGTATACAGTCTCATTCAACGAACTGTTGAAATTGTTTCAAGTTTCCAGGTGCATTTTTAAAAAAATGTTCTTATACAGCTTATTGGACAAAACAATGTGAAGACCTGGGGAATGGGCGATCTTTTTTATTAAGGCGTTTCATCAGCATCCTTAGAATTGATTTTGAATAGTCACCATCATAACATTTGTCAATCGCTTCAGAGATGTTGGGATGCAGGGGGACTTTAAGAGTCCAAATCGTTTTTGGGGCCCCTACATTCTTTATTATTTCCATTTCTCACGTATGACTCCATCTTTTTCTTTTTCATTTCAATCCACATCCTCTCCACTCTCACCTGGGTCTTCCGCCCAGACCATGCACGTAAGATTGAGTTGATAAGGTACCTGATGAGCGGATACGTGCATGGCCAAGTGTTGGACACTCTTTCGGAGCACGCAAACGCACTGGCTTCCACTGCCGTCGCCAGTTTGGAGGAAGGGGTCGATGAGCTGACCCACTTCCCCTTCCTCCCTATACCCAACAGCCCCGTTTTCAGAGTCCCCAAACACGACGGTTGGTACAGAGCCTCAGAGGCGCATAGTAGTTTAGATCGATAGTGATTGGCTCTGTGCTGTGCTTTAATGGACTGTGACCTAGTGCAGTCCATCATCTCTACCCAATGACAGAATCCCAGTTGACGTTCTTTTAAAAGTAGATATTCCTAATGCCGAAGATGAACTATAAAAGCTTTTCCTTCAGCTGCTGTGTTTTTAAGTGTCACTCGCCCTTATTTTCCTTCCCTGGTTGATCTAGACTGCAATGACAGCTGCTTCGTGTTTCCTTTTGAAACTGTAGTGCTAATTAAATCATGTTAGGTGTTTTCCATATTCTCTTGCTAGCTTCCCTCAAGAATTTTTTTTTTTTTCACAAATGACAAACATCTCACATAAAGTGTTTTTCTTCCATCTCTGTGCATAAGATTTCCTGCAGCTTTTTCCCAGCACAATTGTCTCCCACCTACAAAAAAAAAAAAATTTAGGCCACTGCAGGAAATGGAGTGCCGCCCCTTAGTTGCAGTTTTAGGAGCACATCAGCTGTATTGATTTTCCCAATGTAGTATAGAGTTTCTTGTGGCCGATTTTTCCAAAGTCTACATAATGACCCTCCTTTAAGCTGATGCTTTGTGTTTTCTCACATTACATGACTCATGCTCATATAGTTTTTCTGTCATGTTCAGCATTTCTTTAATAGAACTTGGCCTTTTCAGTGATTGAAAAAAAAAAAAAAAAATTAGGCTAGTTTAAATACATCAGCCATATGATGCACCGTATTAGCGCCCTATTAATATTCCACTTACCTTGCAGTCCCAGCCACCAAACTGAACACCATTACCAAGTCAAACCTGGGTCATTGTGTGAGCAAGTATGACCTGCTGGCCTGGTTCGAAATCAGTGAACTGGAGCCCACTGGAGAGTAAGTGAACCATATTGACATCTACATACTGGCCCAAAATTTCTGGTAAAAATGTTTTTATTCAGTCGTTTCTTTAAGCAGCATTTAAAGCATTCCTCACTTGTAAGTCGCTTTGGATAAAAGCGTCTGCTAAATGACTAAATGTAAATGTAAAGAGAATTTGTATATTTAACAGAGTTTGTACAAGGTGCTTGATGTACTTGAATTTGACTTTAAATTTAAGTCCTGGAAAACTTTGACAACAGCCATATTTATGAAAAAGTACTTGAAAAGTGCTTGAATTATTGATAAATAATATATGTGAAATTAGTGTTATCGATAAAACAATCTTTTCACACTGAATTAATGCTGCAGCCTGTCCGATATACATATAGAGCCATTTTGCATGGCTATGAGCATGATATTGCTCAAATAAATATCCAAATATAATGATACAGCTTTCATTCTTAAGGTGAATCAAATATTCATGGGAATATTTTTACAAAAAAATCAATTTGAATAACGAAAGCGATATATCTGTCATAGTATCCTTTCCGTGGTTAAAGTTACCACAGTCATTGCATGTGCTGCACCATTTTGTTTTATTATTAGTTTGTTTTTATTTATCTATTTACCTTTTTTAGAATTTGAAAGATAATAAAGATCTTGTTTGATAAGTGAGATCTGCGATTACAGTGCTTGAAAAGTCCTTGAAACCTTGATTTAAAAATGTTGCTCTGAAGGATGTTTGCTCTTTTAAATGATGTGTTGTTTATTGTAGGTATATCCCAGCAGTAGTAGATCACACAGGAGGTCTTCCCTGTCATGGCACGTACCTTTTGCACCAGGTATTTATTCTGGCTTTCACTAATAGGAGTATGAATGATGGATAGTAGAAAAATTATTTGTTACAATTCTTCTTTTGGTGACAGTTTGCTTTAGTTTATATATGATATAATATATAATTATTGATCATTTAAAAAAAAAAAATGTACATACATACATACATACAAATATATAACTGGAGGAACAATATTGTACTGGAATGACAAAAAAAACCTATTATATTTTGGATAATGCATGTATGCATAATAAATTGGATGATATTATAGCAATTCTGATTGAATTTTTTCTTCTGTTATCAATGCATTAATTTTTCAGAGATGTCTGTATTGCACTCTGGTCTTGTGTTCTTCTGTCTCTACGTTCTATTTATATTAAATTCTCTCTGCATTTGCAGTCGTTTAGCCTAAGGATCATGTTCGATGTCCTTAGCCAAGGACATAAATGATTCAAATTGAGATTGCATTTAGTAACCTGTGTTGTTCGTGTTTTCAGGGCATCCAGCGCAGAATAACAGTCACTCTGATCCACGAGAAGGGCAGTGAGCTGCACTGGAAGGACGTCAGAGAGCTGGTTGTTGGTCAGTACAATTTGTATTCTGAAATCTTAAATGGAACATCTAACTGCTATTAGCACAGCTGGAATGCTGTATTGACCAATTAGCAGACAGGACCAAAAAACATCAGCTTTGTAAAGGCTAAAGCCGTCTGACATGGATTATTGTGTCTGTTGTAGGTCGAATCAGGAATAAACCAGAAGTGGATGATTCAGCTGCAGACGCAGTCCTGTCTCTCAACATCATTTCAGCTAAAAACTTGAAATCTTCCCACAACTCCAGCAGGTAATGTTGCGTTCGCTCTCTTTTCATTTGACAACCTAAGCACCTTTTCCCAGTAAAGGGCCTATTAAATCAAGTTTTAAGTTCAATGTATCTGTCTGCAGTCAGTGGCAGGTCTGCAAATTCTCTACTCACCTAATGCAAATGCATCTACCTAACTGCTTAGAATTCAGGAGAGCATGTTGAACATGAGTCACCGCAGCCGTCAGTGAGAGGGAAAAATCCTGCAGGGATCGAGAGAGCCATCTAGTGGACCGAAAGAAAAACAGCCACTTAACCAATAAGCACAGTGCCCTGTACAGCTCGATTTATTTTGAAAATGTGCTTGTTGTGTTCTATAATGATGCCAGTTTGCTTTATTCTCTTGTTTGCTAATTTATTTCCTTTGCCTGTTTAATCTGAATGCTGCTTTTTTGTCTTATGATTTGTAAACATTTCTGTTGCCTGACTGTTTCTGCTTGTTTTGTCTCTCTTTTTTGTTCTCGTCCTTTTCCTGCTGCGGTTGGACTCTTGGTTTTGCTCAGCCTTTGTATTGATAGCGATATTGCTAGGTATCAGAACCACCTGATCATAAAGCATTTTTGTCACGAAAGTGCTTTATGAGACGTTTGTGATCCGTAGGCGTAACAGTAGCAGACCATCTGTGTCAGTGTTTTTCTGCTTCTCTCTTAACTCATTCTACATAATAGTATGAATTAAGGTGAAGTATTACTGCTGAATATGCAAAAAAATAATGGAAGTTAGGCATCACATTATTGAATTGAAACAAATTTGCATATTAAGTGATGTAGACTCCACATTTGTTTAAATTTAATCAACAGCAGACCAAAACTCAGACCCTTTTGTCATATGTAATAATGTAATGGTTTTATGTGCGTTTAAACGAATATACATTTTTCCATTTGTTTAAAGATAAAATGGCCCATTAAATTGGCAAAATTAATATATAATAAGAGATGTATTTTGTTTTCTATGTCACTCTAAGTAAATAAACCTTTAAAATAATATATATATATATATATATATATATATATAGTCTAGTATATATGTATTTGTATTTGTTTTGTTTTTTTTGCATATAATATCTCACCTTAAAACTATTAAGTAGATGAACTTTTGCCACCATATCTTTAAAAAAAACATCTGAATGAATGTAGATTTTATTTGATTATATTCTGTATTCACTGTATTATTGCATTTGGCTTGTTAGCAGCTGTAATCTGAAATGATGAGTCTAGATACAGACATAGGCAAGCCTTTTGCATCTGTGTGCCATTTAAACGGTGAAATAAGAACGGGAAAGGGAGGGGAGGGAGTGGAGAAAGAGATACACGAAAATTTGAGGATGAGTCACATGCGCGAATCTCTTTCTCTGTCTCCGTGTGTCTGTTCATATAAATCGTTTGCCTCTGCTTATAGTCTTCACGTCGCTGTAGCTCTGAGTCACACACGTACACACTGCTTCCTCACAGTCCGCTTCAAGCTCACGCCAGATCACTAATAATGTAGCACCTGTCAACACTCTTGTGTTGTGTTGATCACTGTGACTTGAACGCATCAACAAACTATTTAGGCACAGAGATCTCCCAACAGCGCGCGATACAGTTGTCATTGCACCTCGTGTTTTTCACAGTGAGATTGTCTGTCCATTAGCACCATCTGTTAGCTGAAAGTGTGCAGGCAGAATAGCTAATATATTTATTGTAGAAGCCTGATGCTTCACTGTCATACGCGCAGCTGAAAGTCAACATGAAATAAAAAGTGTAACCTGTTTTCTTCATTTATTTAATGGTAATACATATCTTAGCCTGCAAATATTTTTAATACATATTGGGAATAATTCGTTGGTTTGATTTTGAAAGGAGTTTCTTATGCTCACCAAGGCTGCATTTATTTGATCAAAAATACAGTAAAAATAAGAATTTTGATTTGTTATTAAAATTTAAAATCACTGTTTTCTATTGTAATATATTTTTTATATTTATATTTTATATTTAGCATCATTACTCCAGTCTTCAGTGTCACATGATCCTTCTGAAATATGCTGATTTGGTGCTCAAGTAACATTTCTTATTATTTTCAATGTTGAAAACAGATGATTTTTGTGTAATTTTCCATGATTCTTTGAATAGAAAGATTAAAAGAACAGCATTCATTTCAAATAGAAATTATTTGTTATTATTTGAGTAGTCGTGGCCTAATGGTGAGGGAGTCGGGCTTGTAATCTGAAGGTTGTTGGTTCGATTCCCACGCCGGCAGGAATTGAAGGTGGGGATTGTGAATGAACAGCACTCTCTCCACCTTCGATACCATGACTAAAGTGCCCTTGAGCAAGGCACCTAACCCCTAATTGCCTCACTTGTAAGTCACTTTGGATAAAAGCGTCTGCTAAATGTAAATGTAAATTTGTAACAAAGTCCTAACTGTCACTTTTGATTATTTTAATGCATCCTTGCTGAATAAAAAGTACCAGATTCTGTAATAAAAAAATATATATACTGGCCTCAAACTTTTTGAATGGTAGTGTAAATGTAATACCTTTTCATGATCCAGTCAATTCCCAATGGATAAATCCTTCTCTACATTTTTTATGTTATTTTTTTACTCAGAAATCTTGTTGCAGAAGTAAAATTGGTTGTGAATATCATTTCATGTTGTCTTTAAGCACACTTAAACACATGCTCAAAAAATAGTGTGCAGCATAACTAATCACTTTAGCATCAGTAAAGATGCTTCCATATCGTTTCCATATCCTAAAATAGAATGTATTTTTCCCTTCTCAGGACATTCTACCGGTTCGAGGCTGTCTGGGACAGTTCCCTGCACAACTCTCTCCTGCTGAACCGTGTCACTCCCTACGGAGAGAAGATTTACATGACCCTGTCAGCCTATCTGGAGGTCAGCCATGACTCTTTTTAAATGACTAGTTGTTTAGACACAGGTTTTACAGCATTGACGTGTGTGCTAACCATTCCCCTGCAGCTTGATCACTGCATCCAGCCGGCCATCATTACGAAGGACATCTGCATGGTCTTCTACTCCAGAGATGCTAAGATCTCTCCTCCACGCTCCCTGAGGAACCTGTTCGGCAGTGGTTACTCCAAAACCCCTGACTGGTAAAAGAAAAAGCTGCTTATTTTATTTCTTTTACCACAAAAAAATCTTAAATGTCTGATGGTTAGTTGACTTAAAATAGCTTTAGATGAAGGATATGCAGGATATGTCCTTAAAGTATTTTACGTAGCATTTTATGTCAAATTTGAAAATAATTTCTGAAAGACTACATGGAATATTAATGCTTTTAAATTAGCTTCTTCTTCATGTAGGACAGTTTAAAATGAACAAGTGATGTGGCAAACTGTGATTGGGAATTTTAAAAATGAAATGACCAGTTACAGGACAACACTCCCTTATACATTCATACAAATGTTAAGCAGAAATCATGATGTTGATCAAAGCAAATGTTGATGGACATCTAAAGCATCAACTATCATTAAAGTCTTAATCTTTTCCTTCTTCACATGAATTTGCTTTGCGTTTAAAAACTTTGCTAACACTGTTTTCTGATGTTTTTTCATTACAGTAATAAAGTTACTGGAATCTATGAGCTTAGCTTGTGCAAAATAGCGGACACAGGAAGCCCAGGTAAGATTTTCTTAAAAAAAAAAAAAAAAGTTTTTTTTTTTGTTTGTTTTTTCAAAGATGCATTACATTGGTCAAAAGTGACAAGAAAGACATCTTATAATGTTACAAAAGATTTTTATTTCAAGTAAATGCTGTTCATTTAAACTTTCTATTTATAAAAGAATCCTGGAAAAAATGTATCACAGTTTCCACAAAAATATTAACTGTTTTCAATATTGATAATAAGAAGAAATGTTTCTTGAGCACCAAATCAGAATATTAGAATGATTTCTGAAGAACGACTCTGAAGACTGGAGTAATGACGCTGAAAATTCAGCTTTACTATCACAGCAATAAATTACATTTTATAACATATTATAATAGAAAACAGTTATAAAAATTTCACTGTTTTTACTGTATTTTACATGTGTCATGATAATGTAATAGGCCTGCAATATTAATTTCATTGTTCATTTTCAGGTATGCAGCGGCGAAGGCGGAAGGTTCTGGATACGTCTGTGGCGTATGTGCGTGGAGAGGAAAACCTGGCAGGCTGGAGACCCAGAGGAGACAGTCTGATCCTGGAGCACCAGTGGGAGCTGGAGAAACTCGAGCAGTTGCATGAAGTGAGAACAGAATCATGATTGAGCTCTGCCACACTCTTTGCTGCCTGTGTTCATCTGCATAAGAATATCCCACAGTTGTGACAGTTGTGGTCTCCAGACCCTGATGCCCATTTCTATGTTTGTCAGGTGGAGAAGACGCGTCACCTGCTGCTGCTCCGTGAGAAGCTGGGTGAGACGCCTCCTCCTAAATCCCTGAGCGACTCTCTGTCTCCCAGTCTGAGCTGCGGCACCCTCAGCACCTCCACCAGCATCTCCTCCCAGATCTCCTCCACCACCTATGAGAGCGCCATCACGCCCAGTGAAAGCAGTGGATACGACTCTACAGACATCGAGAGCTTGGTAGACCGCGAGAAGGAGCTGGCCACTAAGGTAAGACCCTACAAGTATTACTTTAAAATCTAATAATATTTTTTGTAATTTTGATATAGGATTCTTTACTAGATCCTTAAAGGGTTAGTTCACCCAAAAATGCCATCCTAGGTGTATATGACTAATTTCTCTCATACAAACACAATCGGAGTTATATTTAAAAAAATATCCTGGCTCTTGCTATTTAATGGTAATGAATGGGGTGCTGTATTTAGAAGCCCCAAAAAGTGCGTCCATCCATCATAAAAGTAATCCACACGGCTCCAGTGGGTTAATAAAGGCCTCCTGAAGTGAAGCAATGGGTTTTGTAAGAAAAATATCCATATTTAAACTTTATTAAATATAATAACTAGCATCCGGTAAACGACCGAAAGAGTAATGGAGAGAAGATAATGATATACACCTAAATCATGGGATAGTTTTAATTTTTGGGTGAACTATCCCTTTAAATACTGCGATCCATTTGAAGTCAGATGTAAGAGATTTCTACTGATGTCTAGTTTACTATACCATACATCATTTGACTATTTTCATTCAAATCAGTGCAATTAAGGTACACTTTATTGGTTTATGTGTTCTCTAGGAATCCATCGATGTGTCTCGAGTTCTCAGTTCATGTGACTGTTTACTGCACTTTTCCAAGTAGAATAATGAAAATTCAGACTTAATCTCAGGCACCTAATATAGACCTGCAATACCGTTCAAAAATTTGGGTTTGGTCATTTTTTAAAATGTTTTTGAATAAAGCTTCTTATGCTCACCAAGGATGCATTTATTTGATCAAAAAACATTCGAAAATAGTAATATTGTTGTGAAATATTATTACAACATATGATTGTTTTCAATACGGATATAATTTGTGATGACAAAGCTGAATTTTCAGCAGCTATTACAAGGGTTAGTTCACCCAAAAATGAAAATTCCTCATGTCGTTCCAAACTCGTATGACTTTAGTTCATCTTTTAACGTAATCTGAAAGCTTTCTGTCCCCCCTTTGACAGTCTACACAACTACCACTCAAAATCTAACATTAATTTTTCAGGCTTCCTTTGGTTCTTTGATTCTATTCTTTGAATAGAAAGTTCAAAAGAACGGCATTTATTTGACAGAAATATTTTGTAACATAATTAATCTGATCATTTAAGGCATCCTTGCTAAATAAAATTATTAAAACATTCTCACTGACCCCAAACATTTGAATGGAAGTGTATATTGGAAGGAATGTGTTATTTATGTCTTTCGGTTCGTTTGCAGTGCCTCCGTCTCCTGACACACACTTTCAACAGTGAATACAACCAGATGTGCAACAGCATCAGTGACTGCAAGGTAACCTGGACTTAAACAATGAAAAACAACCCGTTTTGTATGAACTGGAACATATCACAAACCGTTTTCTATGTCTTTCAGTTGTCAGATATCTCTCCTATGGGCCGTGATCCATCCGTCACTAGTTTCAGCAGTGCTACTCTCACACCCTCATCCACCTGCCCCTCTCTGTCAGACTCTCGGTACAGTTCAGATGTTAAAGCACTAACGATAAGTTCCAAATACAGTCTTCTAATAGTGAAGTATCCTAAAACCATCTGTCTTGTCCAGGACCCCTGAAGCTAACTCTCGTGCCACCAGCCCCACATGCTCAGACTATGAGAACTTCCCCATGGTGCCCATTCTGGAAACGTCCTACCTGGCCCGCGCCGGCAAACATGAGTTCCTCAACCTTGTGCCTGATATTGAGGAAATGAGACCTGGGTGAGAGTTTTGACATACCTAACACGTTTATTTTTGTGTTTAGTCCATTCTCACAAGGATCAAGATGAATTTGTACACTTAAATCATTCAGGTTGTGTCGAGACATAGTTGTAAGGAAGTATGCTGGTCTGACATGCCCTTCTGTGTTCACTAAGGTCTGTGGTATCAAAGAAGGGATTCCTCAGTTTCATGGAGCCCCGCTCCAACACTTGGGTGAAGCACTTTGTGGTAGTACGTCGGCCATACGTGTTCATCTACAACAATGACAAGGACCCTGTAGAGAGAGGAGTGCTGAATTTATCCACTGCCCAGGTGGAGTACAGTGAAGACCAGCAGGCCATGCTCAAGGTAAAACCTCATTCACTATTTGGAAACCAACTGTTGTCATGTGATATATGTCACCTGAAAGCTTAAGTATTGCTTTTTGATGGCTTGCAGACACCCAATACATTCGCCGTGTGCACCAAGCACAGAGGGATCCTCCTCCAGGCCAACAATGACAAAGACATGAACGACTGGCTGTACGCCTTTAACCCACTCCTAGCAGGAACGATAAGGTACTCATCACAACCTTTGCCAGGAAAAACAATACACTATTTTTTTGTACTTCTCTCCTGATGTCTTCGAGGGGAGGGTCTGTGGGCGGGTAAATGTATGGGTTTATCCAGAACTTTTGATCTAATGAACAAAAGTAGGTGGTCTTTTGTGGTTGTTTGAATACATTCGACCACAACAGCATTTACACTATGAAGGCAATCCAGTCAAATGTGTTTTTGGCCCTGTTTCCACCTGGTACTATTCAAGTAGTGATAAAGATGTTTCTCGTCGTAATTATGACAGCAGCGCACACAAAAGTAGTAGCAGCACAGTTAGCGCTCACACTGCATGCGTACTGCGCTCCTGAACCGCTTTCTGGCCCACCTCTTCAAAGGAGGTCAGGGACGGTTAAACAAACCGTGACCAGAGCGATCACACTAGTCAAACAAACTGGGTTTTGGGAGTCAAGCACATTCGGGTATGGTTCAGAGCGCCTGGTGTGAATACACCTTAACATGCATTTTGGTCGATCGGAGCAAACCTGATGGTTTTTTTTTTGTCTACTTTAACCACTTCTGTTCTGATTTCTTCGAGGGGAGGGTCTATGGGCAGGTACATGTATGGGTTTTTCCAGAGCTTTCGATTTAATGAATGAAATAAACTCACGCAATTTATATGAACATGACCAGAGATGACGGACAAACACAGAGAGCCGCTCTTGTTTCTGCTCGCTGAATATTGTGCTTGGTACGTTTTTCGTTCTGTTCAAACTTGGATCTTCATCCGACAGTTCAAATAATCCCACCTGGATAGCGCACTTTTGTGGTTTTTCAAACGTGTTCGACCACGTGAGCGTCTACACTATGAAAGCAATCTGGTCGACTGCGTTGTCGACGACCTCTGGAAATGTGGTCAAAAGTGAACAAGCTCAAAATGTTTTCGACCCCCATTTACACCAGTATTTAGAGTGGTCCACCTGACTCTTTCCATGTTCTCTTACAGGTCAAAGCTGGCGAGGAGACGGTCCGGCCTGATGAAGAACTGAACGAGCGTGCACACATGCAGAGATAGTGCTCTTTTCTCTCTGTCTACCTTTACAGCGTACCAAGTGTGTTAACACTTCTAAATCTTTGTGGTTCTTGACGGTTTCTCTTGTATGTAGACCTGTGGCTCTGTTCTTCTCTCCAGCAAATGAACTTTGAGTTCCTGAACACCAACTCTCTCCTCTCCCCCCTCTCTATTGTGTTATTGATTGGATTTCTTCTGTCTTCAGTTTTTGTTCTTTGTCATTACTGAACCTCCTTCAAGTAGCATGTTGTAATAGTCTATTTGTGTGTGTGCACGAATCTTCAGAGCAGGTTCTGCTTTCTCTTGAGTTCCTCTAGTCTGTGAAGATCATTCTTACAGTGTTGTCTGCCAGGAACATCTTACCCATGTGGCAACAGCCACAACCCTCAGGAGAAAGTTGGCTTGCTTAAAAAAACGAAAAAACCCAAGGGATTATTAATAATAATAAAAATATAAAATTATAATATATTATGTTATAATATATTATAATCTAAAATATTACATATTTAATGCTCAACTTTCTCTGATAGAAGATATACGAAACAAAAACAAATAGCTTTGCTCCAGATGTTGCTGAAAAAAAAAGATTTTTAGATGGACCAACACACTTCTTGAAGATGCTTAATTTTCTAAACGAGACAAAAATTGACCCTTAAACTGAATGTTACTGCAGTATTGGCTTAATTGGTTTGCTGAATCCAAGCGAGCCGAGCTAGTCGGGATGTTGACCGTGTACATACAGCCGTTTACTCGCCCAGCCTGTCGTAATGTATTTGCTTGACATTAATTCCACATATCAAGGACGTAAAACAAACCATTAACAAAGTACTGTATGTAATCACAAGACATATAATACCAAGGAAAGATGGTGACGATCTCTCACATATCGCTCTTTCGGTAGCCTACAAGAGTATTCTGCTCGATTTAAACGATTTTCTCAGTAGATTAGGCTAAAAAATGGTGCAAAAGAATTACCTTAGACACAGAACACCTGACCGAATGAATCCATATGTACATAACGTTCAGGATTACTGTGCATAACGCTCTTCATGGGTTTCTGTCCTTACTGTATTACTAAAACACCATTTTTGAGGCTGTTTTAGCAAGAAAGATCTGATGTTTTTGCCTCTTCTGAAGACCAAACGGTCGAGTGAGATGTTGATTTAATCGGTTTCGGTTTTCGAAATGATGGATTCAATTATTTTTCGCTGTTTCCGGAGAAATCTCAAGTCGGCAGGATCATTAAACCGGGCTTTTTTCTTCTTGAGAATTAAGCATCACTTTTTAATATTATTGAACATCTACCATGTATCTCTACTGATTATCTTAACTTATTTTTATTAACATGTGATCAGTGTTTTACATTATACAATGAAAGGCAAGAAAGGCACTTTTCCTCATTTTTATTCAGCTGTTTTCATTTACTTAGACCAAGTTTGACACTAAAACGGTTTCATCACTGTCAGTAGAAATGGGCCATTTATGCAGTTCACTGCAGTGCAGTGTGCAGTTGCAGTGAGAGAAAAGGGATGGTACGCATTCTGCTTTTTTGTTGTTTTTTGTTTTGAAAATCTTTGCTCTGTATGTTTGAAGACTTGCAGTCAAAGCACAAGTGCTGAAGATAGCAGTGATTCGGTTTGATGGAAGTCTCAGGTGACGCAACAGTCCTCTGGTCAGACAACCAGCAGGAATCATTGTCACAGGAAGGCTGATCACTGTCATTCCTTATGAAGTCAGTATTCTTGCTGCTCACAGATCGCACGTTCTCTTCCTGAAGAGCGCATTTTCACAGGAAACACATGAAAATGGCTCGGAAAGTCAAGTCCTTGGGTCAGCCAGCCTGTAGGCCTCGTCTGAGCTGTTGGATCTGTGAAAATGTTCAGAACTGAATATTCAGATCTGGCATATAGAGTGCGTAATGAGCACTGAAGGATAGCTTTTATATAATTACATGAGTTGTTACGAATATTTGCCAGGGCAAAGGTTTTTGGCATTTTTTTTTTACCATCTTTGTTGAGTGGCTTGGTTGACTAATGTGATATTCATAATGAATTTCATTAACTGTATTTATTGTTTTGCAATGTATATATTAGTTTGCAGCTCTTTGCACATAATGTGTTTATACAACTAACAACCGAACAAATAAAGCTTGAACTATGTTTTTGTTGTTTTCTCAAACGGAAACCAAATGGTTTTAGGTTGTGGCGTTTTACTCATTGAAGTGGACTTTGAATGTACCTTGGGTTTAACTACAATGCATGAATTATTGATGAAAGATGAAAAATATCTTAATTAGGGACTGACATGTTGCTGTGCTTATTCTAGGAGTTTGACCATGTTATAAGGGCACTTTTTCACATTTAGTTTAGATATGGAGGGCAGAGTTATGATGAGGCCTGTTCATTTTCATTTCTAACATCAGGGAATATATTTTCTAGAAATACGACGATATGTTTTGCTTCTCCTGATGCATTCACCTCTTTGTTTTTGCGCTCACTCATGCATTTTTCCCACGCTGCCTTTGAAGCAACCCTGGCTTTACTGTATCGCCCCTGTCAGAGGCCTAATGTTTCCAGATGAACATCGTTCCCTCTCATTGTGACGAAACAACAGAAAACAGTTCAGCCGTGGCATTAACACTGTACATTATTTGTCAGATTGGCTTCATTTTCATACTTATTTTGTAAATACTTCATGTTGTATGGAACTTGGATTAAAATGTAAATATGTCTCCTGTATTTGTAATAATTATAATCCATTCGCTGTATAGCCTAGACGTGTAATGCATATATCTTAATTCTGTGTATGGTAATCTTGCACCATTGACCTGTTTAGTGAATGAGGTAAAAAAAATAAAATTACAACCAGTGCATTAGACAAAGAATGGATCTCATTTTGTGTGTCTTTCCACTAAATATTTAATATTTATATTGTCTATATTAGCATAAGTGACATTTCTCATGTTTCACTATATTGAACATTAGATTTCCACAACTTAAATAGAAATTGCTGGTCAGATGGTATGATATTTTGTCTTAAGGCGCATAAAAGCTTGTTTCATTAAACAACTGACAGAAAAACATGCTAACTAATGAGTTCAGCATATCTAAACAAAAAATATGAAGTCAGATTGTATCGGACATTAATTTTTTAATGTATTTTTTTTACATTTGAGACATATAAAGAAAAATCAAAGTCACATAAAAGGTAGAAAAACGCCTATTTTCCTGTTTTACATATTAATAAATAACCAGAACATATGCAATGAAATAAAGTTAATCGATAAGCTTCTCCAGAAATCCTTAAAAATGTAGTTACAGATATTTCATTTAGCTGCTATTTATTTAATATGGAGTATTTTCACAATTTAACTTTTGTAAAGTTTCGCATTTCAGAAGTCGTTATCTGTCTAATTTATTTAATAATTAATCAATTTGATGAAATTCATGTTACACACATCACTATAGTGAAGCAACTGCCCTACAAACTCTATCGTCAGTCTCAGAGTTCACGGAAACTCTATTTCACCATTAACCTTCATGCCAAACGCTCGTGCTGCTTCATCTATGGCAAGCCGCTTTAACTTTTATTCATTTTCAGGATATGAACTTGTGATATCAACAATTACATTTTCACTAGTTAAAATGTTAATTCCTGATATCAACAATTCAATTTCCACTAGTATAAACTATAATTCTTGATATCAAGAATTGTATTTTCACTGATGAAATCTCACCATAGGCTGCCATTCAAATTCAATTGTTGATATCAAGAATTAATTTCTTACTTGTTGAAATTCCAGTTTCACATATCAGGAATACAATTCTTACTAGTAAAAATGCAAATTTCTGATATCAACAATTGAATTGCTACTAGTAAAAATGTTCGGTTACACTTTATTTTAAGCTGTCAGTATTACAGTGTAATTATGCATTTAAGTACATGTACTTACTATAGGGTTAGGGTTAGGATGAGGGTTCGGTTTAGGGTTAATTGCATGTAATTATGCATAATTTCTAGTTATTACTACAGTAAATACATGTAACATATGTAACAATGACACTGTAAAATAAAGTGTTACCAAATGTTCATTTCTGATATCATGAATGTGATTGTTACTAGTAAGAAAGCCGTTTTAGATATCAGAAATTATATTGATATCAGGAATTCATTTTCACATATCAGAAATGAGTATTTTTACTTAGTAGCAATTCAATTGTTGATATCAAGAATAGACATTTGCACTAGTGACAATGTAATTGTTGATGTCAGAAATTTGCATTTTTACTAGTAAGAATTGTATTCCTGATACGTGAAACTGGAATTTCAACTAGTAAGAAATTAATTCTTGATATCAACAATTGAGTTTGAATGGCAGCCAATGGCGAGATTTCACTAGTGAAAATACAATTACAGATATCAAGAATTATAGTTATTACTAGTGGAAATGTAATTCTTGATATCAAAAATTATCATTGTTATTAGTGGAAATCTAATTCCTGATATCAAGAATTAACATTTTAACTAGTGAAAATGTAATTGTTGATATCACACGTTCATATCCTGAAAATGAATTAAAGTCAAAGCGGCTTGCCATACACTTATTTGACACAGTGTGTGGGCGGAGACCAGGCGGGGGAGGGGCAGAACCAGACAGCCAATGAACAACCTCCGATCTCTGCTCAGAGAGCCTCCGCCAATCACAGAGGGAGGAGCGGATGACGCCACGGCCACGGTCATCTGTCAGGCGTGTTCATTGGGAGTTGGTACAGTGCTGCTGCTCAGGCCGTGAATGAGGAAGTTCATCAGAGACGGTGCTGTAGTGTTGAAAACACAGATCGAAAGTGTCATTTTAAGACGGAACCAACCTTTAACCATGGCTCAGTAAGTATGAGTTTTACGTTTATAACGATTAGTAATATGACATGAAAGCACTTTTGCTTGTTTATATAATAATAAAATGCACTATGCTGTGCTTAGTGTAAGTTAGTATCAGCATTAATTCTATCTATACTGCTCTATCTACTCACTATTCAGCACTTTTCTCGGTTCAGATACAGACTTAAAGCAAAAATCTCCTCTATGGTCATCCAACCAGACTGAAATTTGTTATAATGACTCATTTAAAGAAGTATACACCCTGTAATCATTTTTTCCCCCTCATAATCCCAAAATTATTGACTCCACAGAGCGGATATTGCTCTCATTGGTCTGGCTGTGATGGGTCAGAATATCGTCTTGAACATGAACGACCATGGATTTGTGGTGAGTCACCAGTGCAGTCACATTTCTTCATTTTCTTGCATTACTAATTGTGATGGTTCCCATCATGTTTAACCGTTGTCATTCCTCAGGTCTGTGCGTTCAACAGGACCGTCTCCAAGGTTCATGACTTTTTAAACAATGAAGCCAAAGGCACTAAGGTGATCGGGGCCGAGTCCCTTGAAGACATGGTCAAAAAACTCAAAAAACCTCGTCGTATCATCCTCCTCGTCAAGGCAGGGCAGGCTGTCGATGACTTCATCGATAAACTGGTAAATGTCACCATGATTCAACAGTCTAGTTTGCTTTGTAAGCCTGCCAAAGTGATCAAGTAACACTTTTTTCCACATATATTGTAGGTTCCTCTCCTTGAACCTGGTGACATCATTATTGACGGTGGAAATTCAGAGTACAGAGATACAACGGTGAGTTTACCAATCTCAGACCAATAAGAGTTTGTGATTATGTGAGATATGATCTAAATGTTCACGCTCAACACACACAGAGACGTTGTAAGAGCTTGGAGAAGAAGAATCTTCTGTTTGTGGGCAGTGGAGTGAGTGGGGGAGAAGAAGGGGCGCGTTATGGACCTTCACTGATGCCTGGAGGACATAAGGATGCCTGGTGAGGACAAGCATGTATTAAAGAAGTTCAACTAAAAACAATAAAAATCGTGATCATAATAATACCTACACTACCGTTCAAAAGTCTCTCATGCTGACCAAAAATACAGTAATATTGTAAAATATTATTATAATTTAAAACAACTGTTTTATATTTTGAATTATAATTTATTCCTGTGACGGCAAAGCTGAATTTTCTCCAGTCTTCAGTGTCGCATGACCTACAGAAATGATTCTACAATGCTGATTTGGTGCTTAAGAAACATTTCTTATTATTTTATTCTGTCAGGCCACACATAAAAGAGATTTTTCAGAGCATTGCCGCCAAGGTGGGCACAGGAGAGCCGTGCTGCGACTGGGTCAGTATTAGTTATTATTAGATGCGTATGCATTTTATATAGGCTGTGAATGCTCTTTTTCTAAATTCTCTATCTTCTGATATTCCTGTAGGTTGGAGATGAAGGAGCAGGACATTTTGTTAAGATGGTCCATAATGGAATTGAATATGGTGATATGCAGCTGATCTGTGAGGCTTATCATCTGATGAAGGATGTGCTGTGTATGGACCATGACGAAATGGCTCAGGTTAGACATCAACCTCCTTTAATTTCTATTCTTTTTGTAATGTAGATGAACAGTCCCTGATGTTGTAATTGTTTAAATCCCCTCTGTATTGTCTCTTTTTTATTTCCCCCTTCCTTGTTTCGTTTGTATTTTGAAATGCACCTCACCCTGTTCCTTCTGAAGGGCTGTTATGGTCTACTTCCTCTCGAGACTAAATTTCTGTGTCTGGTTTGCCCATCAGGCCTTCGATCAGTGGAACAAGACAGAGCTGGACTCTTTCCTCATTGAAATCACTGCCAACATCCTGAAATTTAAGGACGCGGATGGCACTCACCTGCTGCCCAAAATCAGAGACAGCGCCGGGCAAAAAGGCACAGGGAAATGGACGGCCATCTCTGCCTTAGAATACGGCACACCTGTGACATTGATCGGTAAGTTGAACTCTTGCATAATTTCCCAGGTATGGGTGTGTTTTCTGTTATTTAGATAGAGGGAGAGAGTCGCTTGGCCTTACAAGAACATGTTGAACGAAGCGTCTCCATAAGCAGCTTTGCTGTTCACCTCTTCAGCTGATGTGACATAAGTGGGATTTTCTGTTCTCTCCTGTGCTGTGGCTTTTGGTGCCGGGCTCAACAATCCGGTGTGCATTGCCACAGTAACATGTAACAAATGTAACTTAATCATTTGGTTATCTATCATGCTAATATATTTTGAATTAGCAAGAAAGATTTGTTATAATAATAAAGTCAAGTCTCCGTTATTTATTTATATTATTTATAACACATTTACTAGTGCATATTGTTTCAAAACGGCTTAACATAAAGGTGGGCAGGTTTAGATCGGTAATAATGTGCTGAAAACAACATATCAAATAAGCAAATGTTACCCACAGCAAATGTTTTGTATCATATGCCATCATTTTCCAGCAAAAGTGTATTTATAAATGTATAACTTTCAACAGAAAATAATAATGCGATTAAAAAAAGAACATATAAACCTTTTTTTTAAGCCTTTTAAAAAGTAAACTTGACATTTAATAGGAAAAACATTCTAGCAGATATAAAAATGCATTGCTAAAAATAAAATTCCATTAAAAATTGATTTAAAAATTAGAATTATTGGCCTGGACTGGGGTGGGGGGAATGAATGAATGAATGAATGAATGAATGATTGAATGAATGAATGAATGAATGAATATCATGGAGATCTGTGGTGGTTTGATAGTTTGTACGCTTGAAACATGAAGTTAGGATTGAGCAATAACATTGATGCATAAAGTTTTTATAAAGCTGTTTTGGAAGGTTGTGTATTGTGAAAAGTGCAATACAAATAAACTTGACCTGACTTGATGTGTATTTGTTAGATTTTGTTAAGCTTGTATATTTAGTGTCAGTAAAATGGATGTGTGTGGCCAACAAAAGGCTGTTTGTGCAGCACTGAAGCGTGAGAAAGTAGATATGATTTGTATGCTTGTAGAGAAGGTTCTTTGCTTCTCTCAATAGGCTGCATTCCAGTGCTGAGTTCACCATGACTGGCTGTTTACCACTTGATTTCTTTTTTTTCTTTTCCTTTTCCTTCCTCCACTCACCTCTTCCCACACTTATTGGCCTTGGGTTGGGTGATTTTATTATACAGAGTCATGCTGAGTTTAGGTTTTTGCTTCCAGTTTCTTCTAGTGTTTGTAGATGTGGCATTGAGAATTGCATTACCAGTGTCAACAGTGCCAGGACCTGCTACCAGACACTGTATGAAGTCAATTATACATTGTGACTGGTGTGTCTTGAAGGCACAGTGAATAATGGCTTATTATAACTGCTCTATTAAAATGGATAGTCTATCTTTATTGTCATATTTAGTAAATATCTCTAAAGGTCTTGACAGGACACTATCCTGAAGAGCCATATAGGCAGGACTCTATATAGAGTTAAATAAATAAATAATTAAAATAAAATAAATAATTAAATAAAATGATGATAATAATTATATTTATTATTTAAATCAGATAAATTTTATTGATAGACAGTAATAATAGTGAGATTAATCTGTGAATATGGGAATGTATTGCTTTTCTTTCCACATGTTTCCTCATGTGGTCTCTGACATGGTCTAATAGTGATTATAATTAAATTTTGCGAGCAGAGATGCAGTCTGTAACTGGAGCTGATGGTTTGTATGTGGTGTCTTTCACTCACAGGGGAAGCTGTCTTTGCCAGATGTCTGTCCTCTCTGAAGGATGAGAGGGTTCAGGCCAGTAAGAGCCTCTCCGGCCCCCAGGGTGTCAAGTTCACCGGAAACAAGACACAGTTTCTTGAAGATATTAGAAAGGTGGGGTAGAATTCGTTATAAAATATCGATTATTTATATTCATGCTTAGGTTAAGTATTCATATTTAAACGTACACAAGTTAAAGGGATAGTTCACGCAAAAATGAAAAATATACAATTTCAGTAAATGTCATCATTTACTCCCCTTATTTGGAAGAATGTTTGTAACCAAGCAGATCTCGTCCCCATTGACCACCATAGTAGGAAAAAAATACTATTGTAGTAAATGGAGGGTGAGATCTGCTTGGTTATACACATTCTTCCAAATATCTTCCTTTGTGTTCAGCAGAACAAAGAAACTGCAGAACAGGTTTGGAACAACTTGAGGAGGAGTAGATGATGACAAAATTTAAATTTTTGGGTGAACTATTAATCACTTTAATGTTTAGCTTTTTTATTATAATTATTATAATGTGTTTTTAATGGAGGGTTGTTTTAATTCGATGGATGTTGTTTCTTTTCCAGGCTTTGTACGCCTCAAAGATCATTTCGTATGCTCAAGGCTTCATGCTGCTCCGACAGGCTGCAGTAGAGTTCGGCTGGTCTCTTAACTACGGCGCTATTGCCCTAATGTGGAGAGGTGGATGTATCATCCGCAGGTGAGCATTCTGGGATTGAATTTCACTTTTTAAAAAAAAAAAAAAAAAAAAAAAAAAATTATTCATTTTGAGGAATATTGAATGCTTTTGTGCAAGTGAGATGGGTAAGTGCATGTTCACATGTTCACAACCCCTCTGAACTTACCCCATTTCTCTCAACATGGGGACAGGATTAATGTGAAAACAAAGTAACTTTTGTTACTTATTTGAAAAAGTAACTTAGATATTTTGTTGTAAATTGAAAAAGTAATGCAATACTTTACTAGTTACTTGAAAAAAGCAATCATATTACGTAACGTAAGTAATGCGTTTCCCCAACACTGGTTTCTTCTGATGAAATACTCAACAATGAAATCATAGAACTTCATCTTTTCTTCACCCGGTGAATGTTGCAAGTCTGTAAACACAAGGAAGTGGTGATAATGTTTCATGTAAAAATCCCACATGCACTGAAATGAGGAAACTATTTGGTTTTACAATACAATGACTGTAGATTAGCTATGAATAATGGTTATGAATCTTACATTCGCAGTGTTTTCTTGGGAAAGATCAAGGAAGCGTTTGACCGGAACTCGGAGCTGCAGAGTTTGCTGCTGGATAGCTTCTTCAGTAAGGCTGTTCAGGACTGTCAGGTACAGGAAGTGTCCACAAATTGCTCCATTTCCTGTAATATTGCCACTAAAGGCATAGAAGGGAAATCGGCAGTCATAAACCAGACCGTTTACAATAAAGTGCCCCTGTAAACTAATGTGCAAAAACTATGTCCACTTAATGCCTTTCAAATATATACACGATGAACACAGTCTAAACTGATCTGACACTTCTACTCCACCTGGACCTGAAATTATTTAATCCATTCATTCATATACTGGCACATACAAGCTATAATCATACTGTATATTAATTTTAATACTGAATGGAATTACTACAGCAAAGCCAAATACAAGCAGTTTTGTGTGTCTGTTACTAGAGTTTCTATGCAGTATGGGATTTTATCAGTAAATGTATAGTATAGCAAACATTATTATACTAGATCCTGCCATTCTTTTGAAAATAAGATTTTCTAAATGAATGTATTCAGTGACGATATTATTTTAAAACTCATGTGAGTTTAAAATATTTAATATTATGCAGTCTGCAAAAGTGTAAAAGCCTATCAAATTTTCAAAAAATGCTGCACTTGAATTTTTCTGGGTTTGGTGCTACTTGACTGGTTCGAGCTACAGTACTTGGCTATAATATTCTGGCAATTATTTGTCAATATAACATAGCTGAATGTAACCATTTATCAAATGTTAAACATGTTCGTAAAAATCTACAAAGAACTCTGGAAAAGTCCCATTTGAAATGGTAAATGTGTAGAAATCCTGGTTTACCTTAAACTAATCTAAAGACTAGTTTGACTATAAACATGGTGATTAACACTTGTAGAATGTGTTTTATTGAGTATATAAACGTGGGTTGTGTTTTGCAGGACTCTTGGCGTAGGGTAGTAAGTACAGGTGTGCAGCAGGGGATCCCCATGCCATGTTTCACCACCGCCCTGTCCTTTTACGACGGTTACAGGCACAACATGCTCCCAGCAAACCTGCTGCAGGTAAAACTCTCTCCAACACATAAACACCCTCTCTAACTAGCCATTTAGGAGATCACCGGGATCACTCGAGGACATTTATGGTAATAGCCATTTGAAGCCTTAGTGTTCATATAGTAGGGTTAATAATTTATTTATTTGATGTATTTTTTTTTTTAATAAAATCAAATTAAAATAATAGTAATGTGTTGTTGTTGTTGTTAGTGTTATCAAAAATCATTACTCTTTCATTAGACTTTTGTTATCTCTCAGTATTAATCATTGGATGCGCTAATATCACCTCCAACATTGTTTCACTAATTCAGGCACAGAGGGACTACTTCGGTGCCCATACGTATGAGCTTCTATCAAACCCTGGGAAGTTCATCCACACTAACTGGACAGGCCACGGAGGAAAAGTGTCGTCATCATCCTATAACGCCTGAAATGAAGAGTCGTGTTAAAGAACATCACCTCCTCTTGATGAAGGACCAGAGCAGCTGATCACATTCCTTCTGAAGAGCTGACGTTCAGCCCACAGTAGAGTTCAAATATGTTTAAATACACATTTCTATTTATACTAAATCAGTGTAAACACTATTTGTAAGCTCTTTCTTGTAGTTTTACTGTAAGGTTGAGTAAGGGTGTTGTTTCTGAGATTCTTCCTGCTGTAGACCAGTCATGCTTTGCCCCCAGAGTTCACAGCGTTAACCCTGGATTATGGGTAACTATTGCACTGCATTAGGCTAAATAAAGATTTCAATCCCTTTTTAATTAGCTCTTGTCTTCTTCACTCACATGCTGTCTACACAAAACAGGATTTACTCTTGCTATTTTTAACAGAAAATACTATGTGTAAGTTGTTTATTTGAATGTACTTCCAATTTGTTACCAGGAGATGGCAAGAATGATTTTTTCAGTAATGAGCTTGATTACATTAGTAATGGGCTCAGCTGAGTGATTATGATAACAACCCACATATAATAGACTAGGGGTGTAACGGTACACAACTCACGGTTTGGCACATACCTCGGTTTTGAAGTCATGGTTCGGTACAGCAGGTGGGGAGAAAAAAAAATGTGGTTTACTGAACATTGTGTTTTTTTCTATCTTTAAATATAGTATGTTAAATTATTACAAAGTTTCTTAAGGATAAAAAAAAATTTCTACTAATGCTATAGACTATATAGGAAACCCTTACTTGAACATTATTCTACTCTAATATTAAAGGTTAACAACTGAGCCCAAATCATTAGCAATCACTGTTTATTTTTAGATATAATAAACACACAAATTGTATGCAAAATGTAATCTGCACATAAGGCAAAACATAAAATTGTTTTACTCCAATTCGTTGTTGAAGTATAATCCTTTACAGTGGCTGTTATTTTCATAGATTTATTTAAACATACATTAAATAATCAAGACATCACTAACAGGTTAAGTAAAATATAATGAATAATATGTGTATACAAGATATTTACATGTTATTAAATATGACACTATATATATATATATATATATATATATATATACATACACTATATATATATAGTGTCATATTTAACAACATCTTGTTTTGTAATATAAATTTATCTTGTATCTAAAACTAAAATTAATTTGTGGCCATTTTATTTTAGTTAGATTTGCAGTCATGAAAATATATTTTATTTTAGTCTCAATTGTTCCCAGTTATTTTATGTTATATTTCAAGAAATGTTTCCATTTAGTTTTTTTTTATTATTAATAATAATAATAATAATAATAGCAATCAAACTGTTTACATTACAGCATATTATGCTGGCAGAGTATACAAGTAACAGATTGTATAGTTATGTAGCACAAATAGGCCTATAGAAAATACATTTTTACCATAATGCTTTCTGATGTGCAAGTTGTTTATTGTGGAAGCAAACAAAGAAAGTTTCATAAATGAGGAAATTAATGCTGTAAAAAATAAGATGTCCCCCTGGTTAAGTCACACTTAACCTCTCAATTCACCTCCAACTGGTTTAGAGATCAAAGAGCTGAACATTATATATGTGTGTGACCAATGACGTCACTCCTATGTGAAGTTTTTTTTAAAATGGTCCATTGAGAAAGATTGTAATATAGCTCTACAAAGTTCTGGGAATACGTGCAACCTAAAAAAAATCTTAATATCTTGTTTAAATTGCTACAAGAATGACAGAACTAATAAATGGCAGTCAAATGATGCTGACTCATCATGGTGAACAAGGTGATTCAGCACATGGAGAGCAAGCACAGGAAGTGGACACCATCGTTTGATCCGTCTGCTGATTAATTATGCATCAGCAGCGGGGAGGAGTCAGACTACGGTTGAAGTCCGACACAAACACGATGCTGCAGTTTGAACTGACAAATACCAAAGACCAACCCTTCCTTTAAGAGCTGATGTATGTATATAATCAAGCATGATTCATCTTTATGCATGATTACGGTTGTTACGGTGACTTTAGGGTGCCTTTTAGAGCATGTGGGAATTGTATGTTGAAATATAAATGTCATACAAGAATTTATGAAATAAATTACTGTACTTTTGATAAGGATATTTGTACTATTTACCCTTAAAAATGTGCATGATTATGTCCCCACAATAAGATAAAGATATTAAGATAAGGTAGTTCATTTAAATTTGCCCTCTTAACTGACAAGAACCTAATGTAGATATCACTAAATGAAGTCATTTCTGTATCAGTATCGTTTGTAAGGGCACCTCTGTAAATCATGACAATGGGAGCTGGATGGGACAACCGCTCAGCGGTCGAGAGAAGCATGTTCATTATGCGGATGCTGCTCAGCCTGTTTCCTCTGGTCCTTGTGGTCTGGAATGGTGAGGCATTACCTGTACCAGACAAGCTTTCACAAACCAATGAGGTGAGCCAATAATTTTAGGCAAGATACTGCAGGCTAAACACTAGATTCAATTACAATGCATATTTTTAAAGGCTTTTTTTTCCTCGAGCACTGAGCCAGAAATCTCCATTTCATTTGTAACCTACTTGGATACACCAAACATTCCTGTTTTCTTTTTTATAAATTTGTTCATATTTCATTTGCCTGATTTAAATAACATTTTATTCCAAAAACATTGGAAATTTATGCAAATCACTGCATATTTAATTAGATAATGTCTCATTTGCATAATTATCCAACATTTGCAAAACAATTGTCTATATATACTGTGTGATTAATCATCTGGGGATTCATTTTTAAGCATTTAGTCATATTTGTTAGTCCTAAGATCTATATCATCTGCTAAAAAATAACTGAACTGCAGTGTTGTAATACGGTAATGCTGTAAAAATCAATACAGAAGTGGTCTAATACTCAAGCCCACAGAAATGTCTCTTATTTTCTAGATACTTACCAAAGAACAAAAGGACTTGTTGAAGAAGATGATGACGGATATGGCAGAGCTGAACCTCACTAGTAAAGAACTAGCTGATCTTGACCCTGATTTTCTGAATGGCAAACTCGGAGAGAAGTCTGTTGTTGCACAGCCAACCCCTAAATCTGCATGCAAGCTCTTCTTCTGGAAGTCCTTTTCCTCATGTTAAAACTGGAAAACAGAACAGACACGGATAAGTCTGTTGAAATCTACAGTCCTGCCTTTACCGTTTGATAATATAATCATACATTGTACTGAAATCATTATGTATCCCTTGGCTTCTGCTGTTCCTGTATTGTATTTTATGTCTGATGATTTTTGAAACAATGATTTACATGGAGATGTGCATTTACAGTTTGAAACAGCTTTTGTTTGAATTAATCTTTTGCATGTACACTTTATACTGTTTGACATCCAAGCGCAAATAAACATATAATTAAAATTCTACATGTGAATCCTGTAACTTTAAAACCATGAATATAGTTATATAGCTACGTCATTATAGCATGACTTACAAAAATCAAACAACCGGCAGTGTCAAGTGCAGTTTTTAAGACTAGTAGCTTGTTATGAAGTGAGGCTTTGGCACCACCTAATGTAAACTTAAGGAAATAGGACCTATCAACTGTTTGGTTACCAACATTCTTCAAAAAAATCCATCAAGATTTGGAACAACTTGAGGGTAAGTCATGACAGATTTTTCACTTTTGGGTGAACTATCCCTATAAATGCACTTTTTTTTTTTTTTTTTTTTTAACTCATTTCTCATGTAATGTCATTGGTATGAACCCGAACCAAATTACAACAGTCCTGGTTAGGCTATACATATATTTTAGTTGTTTGACACTAAATTGTTAAGGTCAAATCAGTAGTTGCTGGATATTGGTACATGCCCTACTAAATGAAATGGCATTGTTGTAACTCATAGGATTCACCTGTAAGCTGTATGACTTAATGTTCATCCGCCTAGGACAGTAGTCCCACCAAAAACGGCTTGCATGCAACTAAACTCAAATAATACGTTTAAATAATATTTTGATTTTACATTGCTGCTTTAAAAATCTGTCCGCAACATTAGCTGTCGAACTAGGACAGTTTATTTAAAATGTATTTCTTTAAATCTTAGGATTTTAGTAAAAAAAAATTTTTTTAACATGGATAATATTCAGCAGTTAGGTGAGGTTAAACTACCTGGAGTTCTGTGATATTTCCAATAACAAGACAAACAAAACTGCTTATTAGTATGTTTGCAATGTACTAAACCAGTAGGTTAAAATCATTGCATTACGTTTAAAGAC
The DNA here is from genome assembly GCA_038088235.1 of Zacco platypus. Taxonomy (NCBI): domain Eukaryota; kingdom Metazoa; phylum Chordata; class Actinopteri; order Cypriniformes; family Xenocyprididae; genus Zacco; species Zacco platypus. The sequence continues at coordinate 15,140,301 of CM076067.1, forward strand.
TTACATGAAACGTTTACAATTACAAAACCTTTCAGGTAAAAATAAGAACAGATACAATTCCTCTGTGTATGTTTATTATGTATTTTGAAAAAAATGGAAATCCTGCGTGATTCAAGTCATTGATAACACAAACCTCATTCACAAAATCCTATGTTCACCCACAACAGGACACTGTATGGAAAATAGGCCTTTTCAAATGTAAGTAAACTATATTTACAGTGGGACAGATCATGTGAAAGCAATCAAACAAAAGGACGACTTAAAAGCAAGATCAATGACTGCATTGACATCTTGCGTACAACAGAGCTGGAAATAGACAAGCATGGATTTTAAGTCATTTGTGATGGGACTGATCCATAAACGCCTTGGTTTAACTCTGCTTTTAGATGGCCTTGTACTGTCTTTAGTCATGCACTCCGGCCAATTGGGAATTGTCCATTGAAATTTCAATAAGGATTCCAGGGAAATCTGGTTACAGTGAAGTGACGTAGTCCCTTTTCAGGTTAAAGGCATACAGCAGCAGTCTCCACAGATGGACTGTGTGAACTTCAGTCTTCAGCTCTCCCATTACTGACTTCACTCAGGGTTCTGAGGTAAACCTGGGCCATCCGAGTCCAACGTTCCTATACATGCGAATTAAATAAGTGTTTGCAATTCAATTAATGTCTTGAAACGAATAAGCCACTATAAAAATAACTAGTCAAATTATTTTTTTTTTTATTTGAGTTCCCTTAGATTCACAAAACATATAAAAAGCATTCAAAACACATAACAAAAGCAACCTCTTCTTCACTTTCATCAATACATCACCCCAGTTAAGCCACTCAGAGCTCACGCTCGCCCTCATTCACCGCCCACTCCCAGAGCCCCGCCCACAGACAGCGTCACATCACGTTCACACACATGAGTTCAGTAACAGCAAGATAGAACACACACCATACACAGCATTCACATCAAATTAAGCAAGAACACAAATACTTAGTAGATCACTTAAACATTCCACTACATATATTTTTTTTTTTTTTTTTTTAAATGCAGCTCTTTAAATATGATTGCAGTATCAGAAAGGGAGGAAGGTAGACAGAACAAGAGGGACGGAAGAATGTAAATGAATGTCCTTCTGATGGTCCTACAGAAAAAAAACACTCGCTGCCTCTGTTCACACTCGCTCACACAGGTTCTTCTCACAGTCATCACGTGGCTTTTCGGCATCGCACACTTGCGTTCAAGTTCTCTCTCTCTCAGTGCGTTCGCTCATTCAGTCTCTCACTCGTGGCGCACCAACAATCCATCACCATATCACTCTCAGCTCTCAAAAAAGCGGACAGATTTCATCCATGAAAAGGGGAAAAAAAGACAACACCCACCGTCTAACACAGTATATGCAGAGTGAAGCTGTGCTCTTTGATGGCAAAGCATTTACACATGGGAAGAAGGGAACTGATACTGAGATCGCTCGAACATTGCGGCCAACGAGGGGCTTCTTCCCGGGAAATTGGAAAAGAGGTGATGAACTGTAGAAGAGATTTATGAAGGCTTGACCATAAAAAACGTTGAGGGAAAAAAAAAAACTGCAGAGAACAACTCAAATTGCTTTCCACATGGAGCATCTTTAAATGTACTGGATGCTCAGATATGTGGGCTTACTGAAATAATGCCTGACACAAAATAAATGTTATCCATAAGGGAAAAAAAAAAAAAAAAAAAATCTCATAGTGTTCATTTCACTCCTAACAATTCCAACCACTAAATGAATCTTAAAGAGCAATCATATGTATACGAAGAACATTCAGAGTTTTACAAAATCAAAGGCAAATATTTAAGGGACATAATATATGACTAAACTTTCTTCTCTCAGAATACTTACCATATAACCTAGATTTAGGATACTTCATTACCCACTTCAAATCTCTCTACATTCCCCAGCTGGACTTTGTCTCCATGCTAGACCCAAAGCCGGAGTTAAACCCACTGCTCGAGCCCGAATTGGTACCCGCCCCCCACCCGAGACTAGCTGAGCTGCCGGTGTTGTAGTTATTGCTGCTTGGGTTGTAACTCTGGTTCTGATCTCTACTACCACTGTTCTGCCCGCTAGGTGTGGTGCCGGAGGCGGCTGTCTGATTCTGCTGACTGGCCAGCATTCCCATCATGCCCCAGCTACTCTGGAGGGCTGCCTGAGCAGCTGCCATCATGGCTGGATTCAGGCTAAGGGCCCCAAAATTCACATTGCTGTTTGGACTGCGACTACTGCCAAAGCCCTGCCCCCCAAACCCCCCGAATCGCCCACGATCCATCATTTGCCTACTATTATTGTGCTTAGGCTCAGCATTGGAGATGTGCACGCTGGTTCCTTTGATGATCAGGTCCTCACCGCACAGAGACTGGGCAACCTGGAGGGGAAAAAAAAAAACATTCGTTAATATGAGCAGAGAATGAAATCACGAGGCCGAAACCGATATGAGACTGACCTGATCATCTGCAAAGGTGACGAAGGCAAAAGCTCGGAAAGGTTTGGGGATGAACACGTCTGTGACTTCGCCGTACTGCATAAAAAACTGTCTAAGCTCATCGGCGGTCATGTCCTCTGTGCAGCGGCCCACAAACACTTTCCTGCTTCTCATAGGCTCATCGGGACCAGCCTGTTCCAGGAAATACTAGATCATTTAATAGAAAACAGGGTCTACTCATGCAGTGTTCATAACGACAAGGGCATCACAAAACATTTGAAAGATGAAATGTGTGTATGTTCAAAATTAAATCTGAAACAGCTTAATACTTCTAAACATTAATAACTTACATATAAAAATGTGAACTATGTGTGGCATTATGTGACAGTGTTGTAGACATACCTTTGAGTTGGGGAGTTTACAGTCGCACCATCTTCCATCGATCATATGCCGTTGGGACATAACTTTAATTTGCGTTTCGTAGTCTGTAAATCTTACAAAGCCAAATCCTTTGGAATTTCCAGTTTTTGCATCTCTCTTCACCTGAGGGAACAGGAAATGCTCAGTGTCACTCTGCATAATACATGACAACATTTGAGTAGAGTGAACCCAATTCTGTCATTATTTACTTATGCCTTTCAAAACCTGTTTTAACTCTCAGTCTTTCATGGAACTTCAAGGAGCTATTTATAGCCAAATTCTCATCAGCTTTTTCCATAGAAAAGGAAAGTGAATGATAACTATGGTTCTTAACCCTCTGGTTATATGAGCCTCAGCAGTCAAAAATGACTGTAGACAAGTTTTTACTGTTTTAATTTTAATTGTTATAGGCACTACATTCGTTTTAATAATATTTATTCTTTAATATTTTGAGAAGATTTCATGGTACTAGACAACATCCACCTCTAAATTATGCACCATTTAATTCTATACAAAAATAATACAACTCTCTGGTCTGCATTACAGGCTCAATCTCTCTAGAGCTCAACAGGCTTAAAAAGTCCTTAGCAATGACCATCCTCCAACTTCTTTCTGCTCCACAGATGAAAACCCATCAGAATGGTTGTGACGGTGAGCAAATGTTAGTTGTGTTTGTTTGGGGCGTTTAGGTTTGTTCATACTAACCTGCACCATGATCACCTCTCCAAAAGTGCTGAAGTAATCTTTAAGGTCTTGTTCTGTTGTCTTCCATGGCAATCCAAGCACAATCAAATCTGATGTCTTCTGCACACCTCTCTTGATCTTCACAGCCGATGCAGCATCCATTTCATCCATCTTCCTCTTGTTATCTGAAAATTCAGTGAAAATCAAACAGATTGAGTTAACACCCACATTAAAACTGGGCTATTTTCTGTGCACACCAATTCATATGTTGTACTTGAAATCAAATTAACATTATTATCTGATCTGATCATACCTTTTGGATAGTTAACCACGTACACCAGATTGCCCCAGTCTGATTCGGGTGCATGAAGCACCCCCTCCACTAGTCGGACCCCTCTCATGCACTGAGACACGGGGCTACGGTATCTAAGGCCGCAAGCACCGGGAAACTGCGCGGCGACGGTGGAGAGCAGCACGGTGCCGTCCTCCTCGGACGGGATCTCCATCGGCTCCTCGTTCTCATCCTCCGCGACGCGAATATAACACTCCGTCATAATTACACCGAGAGCTGTGCTAACAGCTACCGAGCGGACCAATCACTCAACCGAGCTGAAACCGAAACTAATAAACCGGAAAGACTTCAGAAGTAAACACAACCACAAATTTGACGGCAACAAGTGTTTTATCTATTGTTTGCGTGCGACTGTTGTCAATGTATGCGGGGTGCCATTAAGCTAAGCTAAGCTATTTGCTAACCGCGCGCACGTTAGAAATGAATGGCGCGCCGCACCCTGTTCCCGCCGACTGCCGCGTCTTGCAAACACCTACACATCGACTGTACACGGTTATCTACCGATTGTGATTAAAACAAGCGATTTAAAGTAATACAAATAACGAAAACGAGTGGACCAATGCATCCAGTTTCTGTTTCCGACCCCCTAAACTGATAAAATGGCCACCCAGTTGCGTCACTGAAGGAATGACATCATCAGCTCGGAGCGTCTCATCGCAGCACATGGAGGGGTTTGCAAATACAGTGTGTTCGCTTTATTAACGCATAATAAAATGTGTAGCATACTGTATCAGATGGTGTGAATCTGTCTTGTCTGTTCATGATTATGATGGGCCGGTGGGGTTGTAATTTCTATTTAAAGAGACTGAAATAATGTCAAATATGAAAGAGTCCACTGTGATGTTGAGAGCTTCTTCTCATGTCTTATCTTACAGGTCCGTTACATCAGACACAGAACAAGACAAAAACACTGTAAAACAATAGATTTAAAGACAAAGACCTGTAATATTAGCAGTGCAGTGTGCAACCGAGGTGTTGAAAGGCTTCATCACACAATATATCTGTGATGGTTCGCTCAGCCTTCTTATGGGTGTGTTTAGGAGCTCCAGTTGTTTTTTATAGTTCTGTAATTGCTAAGAATGACAGGACCACATTTACACTACGCTGCCCACAGGGATACTGACAAACATGCAGTTTTCGAGCAAAATCACAATGACACAGTGGTTTATTGTGCCACAGTCTTGTGAACAACTAACTCATGAAGTGGCCAATAGATTTTGATAAAGATAAAGTCTCATGTGAGGCATAATAAGTGGATGAAAGAAAAGAAGAAAGATTTTTAGTGCCATGCAGGTGCAGGTTTCCCTCCTTCCATTGCTCTTTTCACACTTGTGGATGTTGTATAGTTTTATGATTGCTCCCTTGCTCTCACACTCACTTGTAACCTAAAAAGCCAAACACAGCTGACTTCTTGTCAGTATAAAAGCACTTGTATCAGCCCCCTGTCCTCATGAACCAGCGTGCAATGAGCCATGTCGCTGATGCTCACAAGAGTTTTACTTATTACAGTGTAAGTAACTGTATGATTATGCTTGAAGTATTTTCTCATGTAATGTTACTGAAATTATTATTGTTGCATTTCACATAGACACTTCATTTTGCCCATATGGGGAAATGTTGTACGACTTCAGAAGAGAGACTGGATGGGCAGTCCATCGGCAAGAATGACAGGTAATTGTCTATAGTATTTGGCGCTTTGCAATGTAGTGAAAGAATTAAGTAGAAATTACTGATTTTCATTTTCCTAGAGGGTGATGTGGAATGTTTCTCTGAGTACATGGAACTTTGGATCCATAGAATGAGAATTGAGGGATTGAGGCTTTGGCTTTCTGGAATATTAAGGATTCAAGGTGAGATATATGGGCACTGAATTACTGAAATGGACATAAGAGAAGAAAACAAGGATCTGTGATCTAAGGGTCAAATTTCATATATAGGTTTTCTGGAGGAAAAAAATCCTTATGGGGTCTACATTACATATTTTACACTTTTATATCAAAATTTTATATTATTTAATCATTTATATGCGGTGTAGGATTGGATGCTCGTATATATATATATATATATATATATATATATATATGAAACGTGAATAATTTAAGTTAATCTTATAGTATATAAAATATATTAAAGTAATAATATTAGATATAAAAACATGTAAACTGTATGCAACTAAAACTTTATAAATATTATAGACTATTCCTAAATAATATACTGCTTTTATATTTAATATGATGATATTAAGTTAATTTAAGAGTTCCCTATGTCAAAAAGTAACACAGACAGTGTAAGGTGTGAGTATGACCACCATTTTAAACAGCAATAAAAACAATTTCTGTACAAGTATTTCAAAATATGTACTATGCACTAGTTTTATAAATCTCTTGCTCTTTCCAGTGGGTCTGGTGTCCATGGAGAATCTAAACCATCAGCTGTCTTCATGTGGGTTTGCCCTGCGCAGAGATCTGGACAAGAACTATATCTTCAGAGTCATGTACAGTGGATGTTTTGTTCAGTTAGAGGTCAGAAAATGTCCTGTTTATTACTAAACATATTGGGTTGCAGGTAAAATCTGTCCCCTTTTTATCACTGCATCACAAAATAACATTTGGTGGTGATTTTTCAGCATGGCAGTTATGTGATTGTGCTGAACCTGCTGAAGAGAGTAAGTCGTTTTGGAGGCAGCACTCAAAAGTTTATGATGAAGTGTCCAGCGGTGTTAGCGCCTCCTAACAGAGAGTACATCCAGTGTGATTCAGACTTCATCCAGGTAAGAATAAGTCGATGTGATAATTCCTCTCTTGCTCTATCTCTTTTCATTTTTTCAAAGCTCTTTTTGTGTTCAAGGTAACTAGAGAGATTCCTGTGGATAACTGGAATAATGAGGTAATTCCTAATAAATGTTGTTATGTGATGTCAAAAGATGATTGGATCTAATGTGAAATATTTCTGACGTGATTTGTCTACTCAGCTCGACTGGTCTCTGGCCTTGAGAGGCAGTCTGGTGGTGGCTTTGGAGGATTCCAGTCTTATTCAAGTCAATGTTGAAATGCACAAACCAAACATAACAGTTCAAGGGAGGAGGGGCACCATCTTAAGTCCTGTGCAGGTAAGACTGTGCTGTCACATTGTGTGAGAGAATTTGTAATAGTTTAGTAATAAATCAAAAACTAAAAATACAATTTATTGGAAATATTTTTTTTCTTTAAGTGGCCGTATTTAAATCTGTATAAAAATCTTTAGATTCTAACGATATAAATTGATACTGCGTGTCTGTGTCTGTTTTTGGCAAATTGCACAATGTAATCAATTCATTAAAATAGAATTTGATTGAATAATTAGGCTGTTACCTGTAAATGTAAATCAGTTCTGTATTCTCAATTTAAAGTTATAATATGTATAACTAGGCCTACAATAAAATGTTAGGAAAGATATATACACTACCATGTAAAAGTTTTTTGATTTTGTTTTTGAAACAAGTCTCTCATGCTCACCGTGTCTGCATTTATTTGATCAAAATACAGTAAACAATATTGTGAAATATTATTACAGATTAAAATAACTATTTTCTATTTGAATATATTTTAAAATATAATTTATTCCTGTGATGCAAAGCTGAATTTTCAGCATCATTACTCCAGTCTTCAGTCACATGATACTTCAGAAATCGTTCTAATATGATGATTTGGTGCTCAAGAAACAGTTCTTCTTATCAGTGTTGAAAACAGCTGTGCTATTTTTAATTTTCTATTTTATACATTTGAAATTTACATACAATGTAAAAGTCCTTACTGTCACTTTTGATCAATGTAATGCATCCTTACTGAATAAAATAGTACTGACCACAAAGTTTTGAATATTTGTGTATATACATCAGACTTTTCAAAAAGGGAAAAAAGGAGAATTCATAATTTCAAATATTTTTGTCACTTTCGTTTTTTTTGCCCCCATCCTTTGTAAATTTCTGACCTGCCTGAACTAGGATTATTTACTAAACTGTGCCAGTTGTGCCAGTTTGTAAATGAATGGCATATTTTTGGTCATTGAATGCTGATTTGGATCCTTTTGAGCCCTGCTTTTTTTTTTTTTTTAGTTAAAAGCAGGGCTGGACAGGGGTGGGGATTTGGGAGTGAATTTCACTCCAGTTCAAAATATCTTCATCCACATAATAGCCTCCAAATGCTATGCAAATTTCATACATAAATATAGTGGTATTTTCTGCATCTACGGTTTAAAAATATGAACAAGACAAAAGTCTCTAGTTAGCGTCCCGCAGTGAATCTCGGTCATTTCCACCACTGGTTAAAATTAGCTAAACTGGGTAAAGAATTGCTTATAAACCTCTTATTTAATCCACCATGTGCTTCAAACAATTAAATGGCCGGTTAATTTATAAAAGTATTCTAATCTTTTAGGTTTTCAAATCTGAAGGACATTTCTTACCTCTCAAACTGGTCAGTGGGCATTATGCCTACAGCATGGAGGCGACCTGCCCTAATGGTTTGTTACTAAGGTCATATCATATCATTTATCTTCTTTATTTTGCAATTTTTCTGTCACTTACATGTTTGAACTGCCATTCTGCATTTTCAGTGAATGGGTTGCCATCTAAAGACACTGTGCTACATGTCTATAAGCGGCGCATGGGCTTGACCAAGAGAGGTGGATATCAAAATGAGACCTTGTCAGTTAGCAGTGTGATCGTGCTGCAGACTGACACATTCACTTGGTCAGAGACGAGCGACTTTGTGCAGCTTATCATTCCAACGTCCCACATTCAACAGAAAAAGGTTAGTAGCGTATAACTTCATACATATACACTACCATTAAAGATTTTTTTAAAAAGAAATTATAGCTCTATTCAGCAATGTTACATTAAATTAATAAAAAATTGCAATATATTTTAAGATATTTTAAATGTCACGAAAATGTTATATTTCAAATAAATGCTGTTCTTTTAAACTTTAAATGTATCGCAGTTTCCCCAAACATATTAAGCATATCTGTTTTCAATATTGATAATAATAAGAAAAGTTACTTAAGCAGCAAATCAGCATATTAGAATGATTTCTGAAGGATCATGTGACACTGAGACTGGAGAAATGTCATCACAGGAATTAATTATATTTTAAAATACATTACATTTTAATAAATGTAAGCATTTTAAAGCTTTGAAATAAGGATCTCTACATTTTTATTACATATTAATTTAAATTTTTTTATTAATCATTTGTAATTGGGTAAAATCACAGTACATTTTTATGTATTTGTTAGGAGTGCATTGGTCAGGAAGGTGAGAAACTTCAGCAAAATTTCTACAAGATAGACGCTGTTCTCACCTTTAAAGAGACAAATCACAAAATGCACTGGACCATGGAAAACACCTCACCATGTTCAGGTTAGTGTCTCTTAGATTGTTTGAATCCTCAATCAGGTATTCAAAACTAAAAATTGATTCAATTATTTTTCAGAAGCGCTAAAATCGTATTTGATGCATTATGACCCGAAAGAAGCTAATTTCACAACACATTCTCCTGAGGGGAGTTCAGACGGGCCAGAAGCTCCTGTTGATTTTAACAAAGAGTTTACTCCTTCCGTGCCACTAAAGACGACATTTACAGCATCACAGACAGCAGATGAAGAAACCAGCATAACCTCTGGACCAACCCAACGAAACCAAACAAGTGAGGCTCTTAGTACATCATCTCGTCTTTCGCCATAAGCCGAGATGGTAAAACTTTACTTAAACTTAACAGCCTATAGAACGACTAAGAGATCTCTCCAGAAGTTCATCTGTGCATCATTAACTCTGAGGGCCCATAATGCACAACGAATGAAAATGCAGGTACCAACTGCACATGTGTCAGTGATTTTCCATACAACTCTATTACAATTGGTAGTCCATTAATCACTGCAGATGTAATCACAATTTGAAATACAGCTACACATTTAAGCGCCATTTTCCCTCAGACTGGGATTTACAACACAACAGTCAAGTGGACCCATGCATCTTTTCCGTTGACAAGCAAAGTGCCATTGGAATCACATGCTGGGAATGATTGCATCTAAGACTGTGTTGGTCATGCCAGTTAAAAACAAGCTACTGTCTCAGAACTCTCTCAGCTCTGTGTGTTTCCTCTCTGGAGTAAACATGGAACAGTAATACATTTTGTATCTAGCATAAATAAAAAATTGGTGTTAATTCTCAAGTTGTTCACTAACTATCTTAAAGTGCTGTTTAGCAATTGCAATAATGAAATATTATAGTGTCTTTAGAACAGTTTATATAATCTTTTTGCATTATATGATTATTTAGGTGTATTTAGAGATATAGAGATTTATTTATAGCTATAGTTTATTTATTATGTGGCTCTCTGGAATACTTTATTCTAATTGGTCAGTTACATATCACTTTGGCTGTAAAAGGGCTTTTAGTTATACCAGAAGTAGAACTTTTATTTTTAATTTTTTATGAAAAAACATGCTCAGGTGACAAAAGGTAACACAAAAGTAATGTAATGCATTACTTTCCTTAAAAAGTAACTAAGTAATGCAATTAGTTACTTTTTTTAGGGAGTATCACAGTATTGTAAGGCATTACTTTTAAAAGTAACTTTCCCCATCACAGAAGCACATGCAGTAACATGTTAAAATAAAGTGTTACTCTAAAATATGTCAATATGCTAAATGGTGTATAATAAAAGAAATTGGACAAAATGTAATTTTTTTTCACTTGATAAACTTTTAATAAATAATAATAATCAACAAATAATTAAACTTAATTACTTAGTTCTTTCAATAAGTTAAATATTTGGACATTTATCACTTCGCAGACTCGCTCTCCTTTGTTTCTCACAAACACAACTGGTGTCATCTTGTCTCTCAGTTATTGATTCTAGTAAAAATGACCTCAGATTACTTCTGTATTAATATTACTGTAATAATTGTTGCTAGGCCTATGTTTTGTGCATTGTTATGGACTATTTTCTGTGCATTATCCCTTACATAGAGTATGTACATATATAGGTATATTGAATACTTCAGGAAAATAAAACAAATGACACATAATCTTATGACTGACACGTGATCTGGATTAATACACACTGTTTGACTAAAACTGGTGGGGTGTTTGTGGTCTGGATGATCACAATGTGGACTGAAGCCTGATGTCTGGCGTCAACAGAAGAGCGTTTTTCCTTCAAGGATGTGACCTCTGCTGTAAAACTGTCATTTTACTGTACGTTTTTGTCTCTTTTATTATACTTTGATGCTGGCTAGCAGGCTCTCAGTGGCAGAGTGATGAACAGCCAGAAGAGGTCAGTGTTGTTCAGTGTTTGGCAAAACATTCCAGTGATCACTGAGTAAAACTTTGCAAAATTTTGAGGTCAGTGTCAGTTGCTCTAAAGTGCACATATATATATTTTTTCATTTGCATGACTGACACTTTATGGCCGTAATTTATTTTACTCATAAGACATTGATGTACATACTCGCTCAGATTCAGTGGAAAAACAACCTCAAATGTGAGGTTAGTTAATTTGCCTTTACTACGCAATTTCCCACGCTTGAATGAATTCAATTAGACTTTTGAAAGGGCAGGCCATTTTAATGTAACCCAGGCAAGATATTCTTCTAAATTCTGAGCATCTGGAAAAAAAAGCCCACTGACGCTCGTAAAATTTATTGTGATTACAGTCTCGATATTTGAGCAAACCAAAGAACACCCCTTCTCATCCTAATTGTGTTTGTGTCTGAAAGTATGTGTTCTATATTAAATGGCAAAACAAGAGCACATTTGTATGCGTTGGATAAAGTGTCCTCTGGAGCTTTGCACTACAGCACAGTGTAATTCTCACCCAGGGGGTCAGAGGGGGGCCACGCCGCCAGGGTTTTCTTTGGCATCTGTTGCATGAACTTGTGAACAGGAAACACAATAACAGCACAAAGTACACCAACATCTCAAGTCTTTCATGTGGCTGTTTTGAGCCATTATGTTATTAGTGTAGGCTTAAAAATTCCTTTCATGTCCCCCTCCTTTTCTTTTTCATACGAGTTGCACATCTGTGAGATGTTTGAAACCACACACTGGTTAAATTCTGCATTGCTTTCAGAGATGTTTTTAATTGTCATAATTGATAACGATATGAGTTAAACATTCACACATTACCAAAACTTTGTTCTTGTATTTTTTTTTTATGAAGATTTATTACAGCCCTCCTTTGTTTGAAACATATCACAATTTGTTCATTTAAAAAAAATAAATAAATATCAACTCAAAAAGAAACATTAGTCAGCGTTAAAACTTATATACATTGGGACAGTCTCAGACCACTAGTGAAAATGTTTTACTTTATTCTAAAAATATAATAAATATAATTATAATAAAAAATATTCATAATATGAATAAATATTAACAGTAACACACATTTATTATGTCCCCTTTGACTGATATTAATGAGGGAAATTAAGATATACATATATAGAGCCTAAAACTAACCTTTTACCACCTGTCAATGACTGGTGACTTTTTAAAAAAAAAAAAAAGTTTAAATTTACCAGCCAAAAATATTTTTTACCAGCCATAACACAAAAACAGGCAGTTATGACGCCAAATTACTAATGAAAATTAAAAAAACTACGAGCTTAACTAATGTAATTTTTAATATAATAGCCTACATTTTTAATAAGTAAACTGTCAGTAATACAATAAAAACAAACAACCAAATTACAAGCTATAGCACCAATAAATACAATACAACAATGATACTAATGAAATATACAGTGCTATTCAGGCAGGTCTAATAGATTTCAGGTACCAAAATTGAAAGTAGGCCGATCAAATAAATAACTCTGCATACTCTTCATATCCTTATTAAAGTTAAAAAGCAGTGATTTTTTTCTTTGTCCTTTGTTGTTTGATTAACATGAAAAACGCAGACAGTAGCAGGATTATTAGGATACTGTCACTTTAAGACCACGCGTTCAAATAAGACATAACCGTTCATGTTTACTCGCCGATACAGACGTTTATAATTTTGAGTGAATTGGTCCATTCGAGCGCAGGAAGGCATGAAAGAAAGCTGAACTTTGCTTGCTGTCTGACAAGTGGACTACAGGCTTCAGGATGTTTAAACTTCCCACAATGAGAGCAAGTGAGTAACGAATTCCCTTTCGTTTTCCCGCTCGTGAATATTTACACCGGAAACGGCTGAAACTTTCGTGTTGATGTAGGACTGACTTGTGAACTGTACAGAACGTCGTTCATGTTTGTTCTTCTTTATGTTTAACAACATTGTATTATTAGAATTCACAAAATTGTTTTATATACTCGCCAACACCGATTTCACTCACACACACGCGTCTGTATTGCTATCTTAGTGAGGACATTACATAGACTTCCATTGATATTAAATCAGGTCAATGATATTTTCTATCACCTAACCCAACCCCTACTCCTAAACCTACCCACCACAGAAACATCTGCGAAACATTACATTTAAATAAAAACCTATTTTGGCTGATTAATAAGCCTTTTAAAATAGTGAGGACCAGTCAGTGTCCTCACTAGTGGCTTGAGAAAGTATTTCACAGTATAAGTGAGGACATTTGGTCCTCACAAGTATAGCCAAAACGAGTACACACACACACACACACACACACAAAAGTTTGTTTTGATATCTTAATGAGGATATTCCATAGGCGTAATGGTTTTTGGACTTTACAAACTGTATATTCAATCACCTCACACTAACCCTACTCCTAAACCTACCAATCACAGAAAACACTCTGCATTTTTACATTTTTAATAAAACATTGTTTTTTAAAGCTATTTTAAATATGAGGACTCATGAAATGTCCTCATAAAACAGGTTTACGTCATAATACCACTGTAATATGTCATTATACAAATGTGTCCTCATAAATCATGAAAACAAGCACACACACACACACACACAGGTTTGTTTTGCTATCTTAATTCCATAGACTTCCTTTGATTTTATATCAGGTCAATGATATTTTCTATCACCTAACCTAACCCTAAACCTACCACCCATCACAGAAACATGTGACCATGACTAGATTTAAATAAAAACTTCTTTTGGTTGATTTATAAGCCTTTTTATCTAGTGAGGACCAGTCAAATGTCCTCACTAGTGGGTTGAGAAAGGATTTCACAATAAGTAAAATTTGGTCCTCACAAGTATAGTCAAAACAAGTACACACACACACACACACACATTTAGATTTGGAACCTGCTATATATCATTCGTTAGTGTTAGTATTTCTTGGTTTGAAAAAGCAGGCTTACAATTGCGGCTCAATTTGTTGAACCGATTCAGCAATGAGCTTTCCACAACAGGACAAGAGCTGGCAGAGGAAAGAGGCTCTTGGAAGGAAAGGGAAGGCTTTGGTGGTTACGCTCTGACTCTTTATCTTACTTGCAGGGCAATTACAGAATCATGGGTCAACCATGCATGTAACCACAGCTTCGTTGCACAGTAGCAGATGTACTCATGGCATTAGCTGGTAGGAGCGTGAAGGTAAACATAAACAGATGCAGCTGGTTGCTAGGGACACTCGCCAACTTGTGTGCCCTAATGATTCCCATGTGTGCGGGTGCATATCTGCAGCAGTGGGCAGAATGCAGGCATACGCTGTGTTTCAGCAGCTTCTCAATGGGATATTTGTGAATGAGTTTAGCAGCAGTGGTTTTTGGGAGGGTGTTTCCCATTGGCATCGTGCCCCTCCTAGTAAGTTAAAGCTGATGGAGCAATTTTATTCATGTCTTCAATTTACCATTGATTATAATGTTTTGAAATGAATGGAAAATCCTTTTTTTATTTATGTGCCAAATTTCTTTTTTTTATGCATACATCATTGTGTAGTGATTAATGTAAAAACTATGTGCAATTGTGTATTAGGCCTAATTTAAACTTCCCATTTGTGTATCTAAGCAATTCCAAAAATAGTCCATAATTTGTACTTCATGACATGTTATTTTATTACATCATTGTGGGGTCCAAAAGTCTGAGACCACATTGCAAATTTGAGAATACAAATCTAATTTAAATCTAATTTTATATATATATATATATATATATATTAGGGCTTTGAACAACAGCTATGTTGATTTATCAAAGTTTATTTTTCATCAGTTGCCTCAATTTTTAAGTTAAGAAATTCATAGTTTAAGTAAGCAGAACTGGTAGATTTTCATTTTGTACTACTCATGCATTTTAGTTCTTAACTTGAAATGTTTGAGTACACTTAAAATGATTATGTAACCCCAGTGTAAACATTTTTATTAGCTAGATATAACAAGCAAAATGTTAACTTACTAATATGTTAACAATAGCATGGTATAACACTTGCTGAATGACTGCAGAAATATAAAACATTTAACATACCTGCTCTCAAACCAATCCAGATGCACCACTTGTCACCATGTTGGTAGCTCTCCAAAAACCCACATTAACAGAAACTCTTGTAAATTAGCATAACAAAACATTAATCGCTTCTAAATCTCCCAATTAACATTAATCTTGCACAAAAAACATTATATAACACTTGATTTTAGCATTTACTCTCCCTTTTGAGTCCCAGCCAAGTTTCAATTAAACTTAAGTTTGTCTAAATTCAAAGAAATAAGTTCATAAAACTCAAAACAATGAAACAGTTCAGTTTACTTAAAATATATCAGTTTTGTGAACTTGAAAGAAAAAGTAATTGCCCATAAAAGTTCATTTGACTGAAGTAAGTTGTTTAAGTTTTTCCTACTCAAACCAATTAATTATTTTGAGCATTAAGAGTTTACAATGCTTTACCTACTCAATTTTTCATCATCTTTACTAACTATGACAGCTATGCAGCAGCGAGCAGGACAGATTTAGGTTTAGTTTTGACACATATTGCTCTGTAACATAATAAACTCTCTTGTCCTGATCTTGCAAGCTAAAGTCCATTAAGCAGTTGATGTTTGCATTACAGCTCACCGAGGCCTTGTTCTGGCGACTGTCAGTTTGAACTGGTTTCGTACGTGCCTGATGTTGCAGTGTCTGGGAGGTCCCCTTTTGAACCGTGTCCAGGCCTGTATCCCAGATGAGATCTTTAGGAAGGGGTTGAGTTTTTGTGACATCCTGTATGTGTGCACCATCTGATTACGCACAGGGCCTAATTCCTCTTTGTGAGTGTGCGTTAATGACACCCAGGTTTAATAGACTCGCAAAGAGCTCAGCGGAAATAAAGCGAAAGCTTTTTCTGACTGATATTTTGATTAGAAAATGATTTCGCTTGCATCCACTGCTTCTGTTCAACTGGAATGAGTTGCTCCAGATCTCTGTGTCAAACTCCCCCACTCTCCCTCCCCTTCTCCCAGCATCCTCTTTGCTGTGAAGCCCTCTGCCAACAGCCCGCGCCTCTCCTCTCTCTCTCATTAACCACAACTGTCAGATCCTCCAGATGATGAGCAATTAAACCAGATAATAAACGCTTGCCATCAATTCCTGTTTGTTTGTTGTTGTTGTTGTCGTTGGCGGCAGGGGCTCCTCTCATGCCACCTTAGCGCTAACTAGTACTTCTGTAATGCACCACCGGTAGCAGAATCGCTCTCTCAGAGCCTTCTGCCAACACTAACAAAGCTCTAACTGCTCATTGTAAGGCACCAGATTGATAATAAGGCACACTGAATGTTAACAATTAGATCATAATCAGAGCCAGCACGCAGAGGCTGCTCTTTTATCCCCTGCTTGAAAGAATGGCAAACAAAGCTCTGCAAACTGCTAAGATAAAATATTACCTCTGAATAATCATGTCTCTCAGCTACCAAAAGCCACGTAAGCTGTACAGCGCCGCACATATGACACGTGGTAAAGACTCGTCTGTTTGCTCTTGTATTAGAGCGATAAGACAGTCTTGCTGCGTTTTACTAGCCATCTCTTCCTGGAAAAGAGGTTAAAGGTGGACTGGGTGTTTTCTGAGCCATTAGCATCACCAAACTGAATTTCATATATACACTACCGATTAAATGTTGTGGGTCATTAAGATTTTGTTTTAAAGGAAATGAAAAATGTATTAAAGTAAAGACATTTACAAAATATTTCTATTTCAAATAAATGCTGTTCATTTTCTATTCATCTATGAATCCTGAAAACATCCTAAACAACATTGATCATAATAAGAAATGTTACCTGAGTATCATGATTTCTGAAGGATCATGTGACACTGAAGACTAGAGTAATAATGCTGAAAATTCAACTTTATCATCACAGAAATTAATAGCTTTTTTTAGAATATATTCAAATACACAACAATGTAAAAAAAAAAGTTGCTTCCTTAAATTTTTAAGTACGATTTGCTGAATAAGTAATTTCAATTTATATTAAACTGACATAAAACAAGAAGTTGAAATTGCTTAAATTATTTTTATGGTTAAACATATTTTTTATATTAAAAAATATGTTGCCATGCCTTATTCATCATATTTTTTTACAGCAGTTATTTTAAACTGTAATAATATTTTGACAATATTACTGTTTACTGCATCAAACAAATGCAGCTCTAGACAGAGACTTTCGAAAACATAACAATTTTGAATGGTGGTTATAGATTTTTATGTTTGTTTTTATATGTGTTTATTCATTTATGTATTATTATAATTTTCAGATTTTTAGCTTTACTTTTTTAGGCAGATTATTTTTCAAGCAAAACATGGATAGTTTATAGACCTTTAATGCATTACTTTCAATTATATTTTATTGTAACAATTAATATTAAGCTTTTAATCTAAATAAGGTCAAATTATAAAATATAATATAAATAAGCTTTTGAATTATTATGAAAACATTTTGGTTTTTTTGAACATCACATTTCCACCCTTAAAGCATTGTGTGATTGCTGAACCAGATCAAAATGAGGTTGGGTTTGTTTGGTTTTGTCAACACGAAACCAATTTTGTATCTGATTTTGTTTGACTTGCTTCATATGTCAGGCTCAAACAAACACAGCAATGTTTTAATGTGAAGTCAACCCTCAAAATCAACAAATTTATTACACTTTACACTTTTGTGGGCCATCAGAGCAAGAGTTACTTTTTGTCTGTGTTACTATTTAAATATAGTGCGTCGATTTCACGATTTCAGCACGGTGCTTCAACCCTCGTCCTATAGATCCCAAATTAAATGCTGTGAATGACTCTCATATTTTGAGCGTAGGCCAAACATCTTGAACTTTGAAACTTCCTTGCTACAAAGCCCTAAAAACAGATTATGTTACACTGGAAGTTTCTCGACAGAATAACAAAACAGTGTCCATATATATCTGTCACAACACAATACAAGTCTGCCAGGACTTCAAGAAATATGAAGCACAAAATCTCTGAAACATCTGATTTCCCCTTCTCCATGGAAAAAATGTAGTTGCCTTTGTTTTGAAATAGAATTTCCCTCAAAAACACTTTGGAAACTAAACAAAATTGACCATCATTAGATTTATTGTCTTTTCATCCTTTGTTTCTGTGGGCTGTTTGTGACTTTGCTATGGAAACGTAGGTATTATTTACTGTTAAGTCGGTTTACAATAACCTTCCCTTTCCTGACCAAACAACAAAGGAAATATTGGGTCAGGCGTCTCCCTGCTAACTTCATCTGGCAGATTATGTCTCACTTTCAGTGTGTATACACAAACCCCGATAATGATGCATTTGAGGGTCTATTTTTGAGCTTGAGCTGATGAAACTCTTGAACCCATCCGAGCGGCCATCCTGTTTTGCCCACCTTCTGGAGTTTAGTGGAAACGGTGAATATAGATTTTACTAAAACACTTCTATTTAAAAGTACCCTCAGCATCCTGGACGTGAGGCACATTTGCGTCACAGCGAGTCAGTGAGTCGTCAGTGATTGGGACTATGGAATTTTCCGTGGGGATTTGGGAAGAGATTGTTAATCTTGAGTGACAAAAGACCAATTTCCGCTGCAGTCTTGTGTATGAAGGGCTGATTTGAATAGATGTGGCATGGTGACCAAGAGGCAGGCTGGTTGTTTTGTGGGCTTACGGGGGATGGGCATGATGTTCCAGGGGACAGTATGTGCTGATAAATTCTAATGGCTGGAGATGCCCCTCTCTGACATGAGATGAGTCTGTGTGATGCCGTGTGGACGTGCTGTCTGACAGCCACCCAAAGGGTCCTGTGGCCTCAGGAGCAGAGATTCAGAACAAACTGAAAATTGTTTTGTTTCTTTCGACAGATCAGTGCCTGAAGAGTTTGGACAGTTGTGAAAGCGCTAGGTGATCTTGTAAATACTGGGCGATTTGCTGTTTAAATCTTAGTGAGGTCTGGAAAAGTTGACTTGCTAGCATGTTACTGTCACATATTGTGTGTGAATATACATACTGTAGGATTCTGAGACCACTATTGAAAATTTTATTGAATTTAATATATATATATATATATATATATATATATATATATATATATATATATATATATATTTTTTTTTTTTTTTATTAATTAAGAGTGAAATATTTACATGCAAATGTCTTTTATGAAGTTGCATTTTCTATTATATTAATCTACATATTTTATATTAAAAATTATACCATTTTAAAAAAGTATTGCGTATTGTTTTTCATATTTTTTTAATTATTTTTAATAATATTTGAATATATTTTCAATATATATTTTCTGTGTATATATATATATATATATATATATATATATATATATATATATATATACACACACAAAATCTTTAATTTACAGGTTTAACTTTTAACTTTTTTCAGTGTGGTCAGGTATTTAATTTTAAACATTAGAGCATTTATATTTTTAAAATTCTTAATTACTCTGTTCCCAATTCACATGATAATATTTTGGTCTTGAGCAAAAATTATAACGACACAGACAAGATAAAACCAGAAAGAGCATGTTATGAATGTACTTAATGGGCGAAAGTGCCCCAATAGATCAGGTACAATTTACATCAAAAGTTACTTTAATAAAGACATTTTTAAAATGTACATTGAAATTCAATTAGAGTGTTGAAAGCATAACCAAAGCCGTGAAAAATGAACTCATGGGGGTCCGTCCTCCATTTTGCCCTAAGGCAAAACGGCCCATTAATTTGCTACATTCTATGTTTATTTCTGTGCTGATGCACTTAATACAGGAACCTTGTCAAAGCCTTACTAAGATGCTAGATGACAGAGAGAAACTGTGATTTTGAAGGCACTATTAATAGTTCAATGAATTGCTTCACTTTGGTTGTAAACTGTTAAATGGCCCATCTTAATTAGAAGATTGTCTAATTTTTTTTTTTTTTTTTTAAATTCTTGCATCAATGGGTATGAATCTCTCCTTTGACTCCAGAACAAAACAAAGCGTAAGGTCTGGGATCCTCATCCTCTAAGAGAGGAGCTAATCAAAGCTTTAGTCATTAACAGCTGCAAAGTAAATATAAGTTTACCTGGAGGTCATTCCACTGCATCTGTTGAATTATGTAGCAATTACAGTGGATGGAAAGTTGTTGTTTGTGGGTTACAATGTTCCCAGTAATGACAAGAGCAGGGCAGCAGTGTCAAAGAGGAAGACCCCCATTCCTGATTCTGATTTGGCAAGATAATCATTTGAAGTATGCTTGTTAGGCCACTTAAATATTTACTATTAATCCAACCAGCACCTCTGATCTCAATAATGCAATATTTTGCATCCTGTACAGCTTTGTTGAGTCTGTCTGAAATTTTCATCACAAGAGTTTTATTAGGTGCGTGATGTCTAGAAGTAATTTACAGTTTTAATTGTAAAATTAACATTAAAATTATGGGTTCTATACGAGTCGTGGCCAAATTACAGAATTTGAGGCTTAATGTTGATTATCACAAAAAATGATTTTGAATATAATCTCTTGTTTTTGCATTGAAATAAATTTGCTATATCGCCCACCCCTAGCAGCCATAACAGTGCACAATTATATTCTGTTTATTATAAACACGCACTGCAGTTATGTCTTATGACATTAAATTCTTTTGAAAGTTGGGTGGATTGTGATTGGCTGTCGATGTTTTTATCGTTCATCAGCTAAAAAAAAATCTTTCTGAAAGTAATTCCAGCTGTATCGTTCTTCTGTGACGTTAACGTTAAGTTGTGGCATGGATTTCCCTATTCTCCAAGAGTTAGAACGATTATTATAACTTATACTGTAGTTATAATTTTTACTGTCCTTTTAGGGGTTGAGGTTTTATGACACACTGCTGTCATGGCAAAGTTACGAAAACATATATAAATTTACACGGAAAATGTTTTTTTGAGTTTAGCTTGTACTAAACCTGGAATATTCCTTGTGATAATAATGTAATTTCGACTGCCTGTTCAACAAGTTTTGATGGCATTTTCTGTATTTTTAATAAAAACAACACATCCCTTTTGACAGATCTCTCAAAAATGTAAGACGCGCAATTCTGAGAGCCATAAATTACACAAGAGAGGCTGGAAAACAGGACAGAAGTTGTTGCATGTGAGCGATATGAATTATTGATTTGAAAACTGTGTACGTGGCGCTGCTTTTCGTTGTTTCGGCATGCATTTTTCCATTTGTCTCGTGTTGCTAAATTTTTAAGTTTTTTTTCTTGTCAGATTGATGCAGCGTCTGATTACAGAATTTACACCCGAATCACAACTGACAAGAGTTGGTCGGCACATTACGGCAGAAATCACCTGGGAATTGAAAAAGTAACAAGTAGTTTAAATATTAAATACACTTTCTGGGAAAAGTGGCAAAATCTTTTGAATTAACAGAAAAGACGTGAGCCCCTAATTGCAAACGTTTTGATTTATTCATTCGTATTTAGAAAGCGCAGCACATTTCCTGCTCCTCTGCAAACACATGCTTTTCCTCTTTCTATAATAAAGCAAGAGGAATCTCTAAGTGCCTGTTTTATTTATTTATCCTAAAACAGAAGGATTCTTCAAGCTTAATGTAGATTTTGCCATTCGGAGACGGAATAATGGATGGTAGCCTCATGTATTTTTAATGGCTGCATGTTGTGTGGCAGATAAACATGGTGTTTGAGATGTTTTCTCTCCGCTGAGCTGTGTATTCCCAAGATGTGGCTGTGCTCTATACACCGGAAAACCACAGACACAAAAAGGCCGTTTATACAACCAATAAAAAAATGACATTTTCAGTGAGTTTCTGTAAGTCACGTCTGAGCCGTAGGGTTTGCTTGAAAAAGGACAGGAAATATATCACTTCATATTAAAGGAAAAAAGGCTTAAGATGCTCCGACCAATATCTGCTGTAATCTAGTCACTTTACCTTGTTTTTCGACCTTCCAGAGATGTTGAAACATTGACGAATGCTTGCGCTGCCCTAAATCGCTCAGGATTTTACCTGTTGCCGTGGGTTTCCAGTGAGGTCTCGTCTATTGTGCGCAGCTTAAAAATAGAGGCTGTTTTAATGAATGAAATAATTTTGGCCACTGAGACTAACTGCAGTCTTACTAATAATGTGTTTGGGCTCATTTTTAATAAGTCATCATAATTACATGGAGAATTTGATTGGGCATCTGTGCCCAGGAAGATGAAATATGTTGTGTGGGCATGACGGTAAAGGATATTGCTTGCTGTTCATACATAATTGAGAGATCTTGAATGTCAGACCTGCGGGAGCAAATGCCGGAAAAAGCATTGGAGTTCACCGACATCAGACGCATGGCAACCGCTGCACTCTGAATATCTGTACTAGAGGGACATATGTCATAGATGAACTAGGTTTGGTGTCTCAAATGACAAGAGATGTTTGTTCATTATTGCCTTATATTCCCAAAGGAAACTTTATTGCTCAAGGATGTGTAAGAAATATCTAGTTTTTAGCTATCGATTGTATACACACTTTTAGCAGTCATTGTACTAATGTAAAAATACCCTTTTATCATCCATTGTCGATTTATTTTGCAAGTGAAAGTTTTGATTGTTTCTTAACACACATGGCTTCAAAGGAAATGAGTGAGCTAGATATTTTCTCAAAACTGTATGCAGATTTGGTTTTTATCCCTTTATGTTAAAAACTATGGCTGTCTGAGTTATGACCAGTTCTCAGATACAGAATGAAATGCATTGTGAAATTTGTTAAATGTTAACATTTAAATTTTATTTATTAAGTAACTATTTTTATTACATTTATTTGTTAAATTCTATGTACTAATATTTTATTACTATTTATTTATTACCTCCCCCCATACAGTAAAAATAGTAATATGAAATACTATTAAAATTTAAAACAACTGTTTTCTATTATAATCTATTTTGAAATGTAATTTAGTGATGCAAAGCTGACTTTTCAGCATCATTACTCCAGTGTTTAGTGTCACATGGTCCTTCAGAAATCATTCTAATATACTGATTTTGGTGCTTATTATTATCAATGTTAAAAACTGTTGTACTGCTTAATAGTTTTGTGGAAAAAATTATACTTTTTTCAGGATTTTTTTAATGATTAGAAAGTAAAAAAAAACAAAACATTTATTTTACTGTGAAAAAAAAAATGTTGGTTTGATGTTTTTAAAAAAAAAAAAAAAAGTTACCTGGTTGCCTAAAAATGTCATTCGTTCTACATCCGTAAGACCTTCGTTCATCTTCGGAACACAAATTAAGATCTTTTTAGTCTGAGAGGTTTCTGTCCCTCCATAGAGACCTCTCCATGTGACTCCAGTGGCTTAAACTCAATTTTATGAAGCAACTTGAGTGCTTTGTTTGCACAAAAAAAACATAATTTACCACTTTACTTACAAAAATATTGATCTGCAATGCACTTTCACGAGATGCATCATGATGTATGTGCTTAGCATAATATTATTTTGTTTTATAAAAAAATGTTGTGAGAACAAATCATGAAAATAATTTTTTACAGTGTTGAAATAGAATCTTTTGTAACATTATGAATGACTTTACTGTTGCTTTTGATCAATTCAATGCATCCTTCTTTCAAATGGGAAATTATACCTTTTCAGTTTGTCTTAAGCATGGGATTTCGAGGGTGTTTTCACATGAGCATTGGCGTTCCTAGTGAAAGATTGGGAGGCGCATGTTCATTTTCTTGTCAATCACAACACGATATCCACGTATAACAGTTCCTCTGGCATCACTCCTTCAACTTAGATGACTTCTGTTTTCCAGTAGTTCATGTCCAGGATTGCGGTCAATCGTCTTTCAGTTCTAGCCGCTCCCTTGTTGTTAACACGCCACATCTGTCTACCTTGCCTACTTTCATTTCATACATTATATATGACCATGTGAAATCATGATAAAGCCAGAGACTGTCACTTTTGACTAGTTTCTGTTTGCCTGCAGTCTGATTTCATTGCTCTTGCGCTGAGCTTGAACTGCTCTGTTCTTGTAGTCTCCGACTCCATTTTTCATAACACACTCTCTCTCTCCGTCTCTCTCACGGGCCTCTTACACTTATGCGTCTTCTAGGAGGTCTCTGCTATGAGAGTCGTCCATAACACGAAAACCTGACTGTGTAACTCAATGAAATACGGGAGGTGACAGGATGCTATTTATTTCCTGTTGAGCCACAGTCTCCACTAAGATGAATGGAGGGACTGTCGTGCGAGCGAAGAGCCAGCTTTATTTTTCTGACGTTTTCGTGTTTAATGCGATATATATTTCATATGAGCCCTCTTTTGCTCTCTCCCCTTTTTGCATTTTCTTTTAAAGCTCAGATGCAGTTATTGATGCGCTGGCTTGAGTACATTATGCTTTATTTGTTGGTAAGCACCATTTTTGCATATTGACAGTAACAAGCAAATGCATGTATGGAAATTCTAATATAAATTGACTGATGTTTAGAGGCCTGGTTTCTGCTCGCTAAGCTCTTCTGAGACTTATATACAGTTCTTTATTGCTAATCCTAGCAAGCAGCTTTAAAGAGTCCAACTTTTGACTTTTATCTTGTATTACAGTAATGACATATGGCTCCTCTCTCTAATGTGTATAAAGCAATGAGGGGAAAAAAAAGGCAGCAACATGATGAAAAGGGGCCTAGTTCTATCTTGATATTTCGGAATGGGGCGGGTAATCTTTCTATAATGGCTTTAGCTTTATGATGTCACTATTTCATCTGGTTGGCACACCTTTTATGCAATTTTTGTATTCATGAGAAAATAAATACAAAGACAAACTAACTGGCGGGACAGAAAGAAGACTCCATACTGTTGGATTTTTATTTATGTATATAGCAAGAAATGTCTAGGTAATATATTTTTTAAAAACTTAATCATATTTATATGAAGCGTATTTTTAGCATAATTAGGCAGCAGTTTTTGTTGGGAAAGTTTTTGTTACTACATATTTTGGAATTTTTAACATTTTAATGTTTTGTTTAATTAAAAAAAAAGATTTTATCTCAAGATGCAATGTATTTTTTGTAGATTTTTGTAACTGTAACTGTATAACTGTATTATTTGTCATATTTTATAAGACTCTAAAATTCATGCAGTTACAGTAGTAGTAACTATAAATTATGCATAATCACATGCAACTAATCCTAAACCAAACCCTAATCCTAACCCTATATAGTAAGTACATGTTGTTAATTAAGTACTTAAATGTATACTTACACTGTAGCAAGGACACCTTAAAATAAAGTGTAAATCTTACTGATTTTTCCCCCCTCGTTTGACATTTACTAATGCTTTAAGTTTTTTCTTCATATACTTTCATCTTCTATTCCGAGGATGTGTCTTTCATTTAGTCATTAGTCATCATAAGGTCAACAAAAGGCAACTTGGATCTGAGCTGAGTGGACAATAGTACATACAGTTTGTTTCTGTTGTGTGTCTTGGTCTTCAGTTGGATCTTGAGTGTCTGTGACCTGTCTCGGTCTTCGTCCACCTCACCTTGTGAGTTAGTGTCTCAGCTGACAAGGCTGTTCACATCACAGTCCTGACCTCAACATTACTGTACACAAGAGGACAGAAGAGGACAGGAGCAGGCCTAGTTAAAGCTGTGATTCTTGACAAGCTGTCGGAAGTGGCAGTCTATAACCAGAGAGAAGCAAATTTGCAGTTAACTTTTTATTTTCTTCGTATTTGTTTAGAAAGGCTTTGAAATTACCAAAAGGAGTGTGAGGAAAAACTGCATTAAACTCTAAAAGACCTGCATGAATCACGTTAGACTTTGAACAACTGCCGCTCGGGTTTCTTCATACACATATAGTTCTGTCTATTTTGAAACCTTTGAATGAGGTTATTTTTCTCTTTTACTCCTTGTGTTTCCAACGCTTAAAGATTTTATAAGAGATTCTTATAGAGAGCCTCAAACAGAATCAAGCTCTTTGAATCCGTTTAGATGATTTTAAAAGGAGAAGGAAGGCTACAACTCTAAGATTTATGGCTTCGCTGTCTTTCTTTGGATTGATGCTGAGCTTTTTCCGGCCCTTTCTGCTTTTACAGCATCTTGTATCCAGAGACATGGCATCAGCCCAGTAAAGGCCCGTTTAATGTTCAATCCTCAATGTTAAGGAGCAAAAAACTATAAAAAATCCAATTTCACTTTAGTTAAAGAACATTTGTTGTTGTCTATATGTCATTGACGTGTTATTTGTTCTCTCAGAGTATGCATGTACGAGGAGAAGCGCTGACAAACGAAATCTTAGAATGTAAGCAAGTATGGGATGTAAAAGCAATTGTGCAGTTTGCTTTTGTGATCATTCCTCCCCCCCTCTTTCTCTGGGTTCATTTTAATTCATGGTATTGCTATGTAAATGAGAATGCTGGCTGAAAGCAAAGGAAGGTGAGTTATAAGGACAGGAGAAGCAACGGAAGGGCATCCGTTTTGATCGGTTGTTATGCCGCATCGCATTAAGGCTCTAATACAATCGGGCTTAACGCGAGCTTATCGTTAGAACAAACAAGACAACTGTATCTTTCCCTCGGTTTCACATCCAGCGAAGCAGCGGCGTGCGATACGGGGCAGTAAAATGAGTGATGTTTGTAAAACGGGACAGTTGTGCCCAGTAAGCAAATTTACGTGGATGCTCTGGAGTTTTTATGTGACGCTTCATGAGTTTGGCGGCCTAATGCACCCTGACACTGTGTTTTGATATTATTACTACATTATACTGGCAATTTTTGAGTGAAAAAATACACTACTTAGAAAGTCGAAATTCATAAATAAATTTATGTCAAACTGCACTTAATATTGATTTTGTTAGTGTTCAGATTCAGTAATAAGGTAAAGGGTGCATGAATATTTAAATATGATCTTCATTTCTGCATCTCCTAATGGCCTGAGCTCCTCCACACTCAATTTAAACACAATTTAGAAACTATAATGTATTGAAAAATACAGGGATTTGGCAATAAATCATGAAGAGAATATCTCAGGCCTATTATAAGGTAGTTCAATATTGGCCCCCAGAGGGGCCCGCACAATTAGATTCCTGTTTTTAAGCTGTTCAATTATCCTCCTGCTCTCATTTCAAGGGACTTCTATACCTTTTAAAACATTTAGCTTATAGAAACAACACAATGGTCTGGTATAAAAAAAAAATGTAAGGGGAGGCAAGGGAGTTGAGGGGGGAGGATATGGTTGGTTGTGTACGTGTGCATTTCTGGAGAAAATTTAGCATTTCCATAAGCAAAAATCATTTTCTTAATCAGTGTATTTTTTTCTTGTTTTCTTTAAAAAATATATATTACAAAACAGTAAAATAATAAAATAGAGATTATCTATTAGATTGTTTATTTTTGTAATTCCCTTGCATTTTTAAAGCATAAACCTCATTTTTAAAACCTCAGATTTATTTTAAGTAAATTTATCTTGTTTTAAGGATATCTTAAGGATTCAAAAATACTGAGTAAGTATTTTCCTGTGTACAGGTTTACTGCAAAACAAGACGAAATGCTCATCCATCCATCCATCCATCCAAGCTGCCTCGTTGTCAGAATATGTCCATTTAGTGCTTAATTAGAATCTCTCCCTTGCAGTCTCTAAAATGGTTTGTAATATTGCCAGGTTTGGTGTCTTGAGAGATGTTGTGGTGTCTAGTGGATGCTATTGGGGATGAGGTGAAACTAATGAGCGGTTTGAATGCTTCGTCAGTGATTATTGAGTCAAAGGAACGGCTCGCACAATTGCTCAAGTAACACAGAATCTATGATGACACTTTCAAAAGGTCAGCTTAAGCAAAGCATCCTCATTTGTCCACATGTCTGTAATGTCATCACATGTTGATGTATATAGCCTCAGTGCATCCTATAAACACATGCAGCCTTTATGTGAACCAAATGCTCTTTAGTGCACCAAACACTACAGAATTTTAAACAGTTCAGTGTGTGCAGTCCTATCGCTGGCTCCATCCAGACCTCGACGGCTCTGTTTCACACCATCTCAGTTGAAACAGCTGATTCTGCTTCAGTTTTGGAAAAAGCCTTTGTGTACATTTATAACCCATATGGTTTCTATTCACAAAATCACACATTGTCATTCTCGCTTGTTGTCCAATAACAAAAGAGATTGCCTCAGCACTGCTGAAAGACATTTGCCAACATATTTACATTCTCAGAGTCAATGTGAAATAAGGACATCAAACGGGAATGAATGACAGCTGTCATATTCTCAACATGAGGTCATATCTTTTTATGCCATCGCAATGACTGTCACATGTATTGTAAAAGTATGAACTAGGGCATTTCTGTCACAATATCTTAAAAAAATAAAAAAAATCATCAGGTTTGTAAGGGTGAATAAATTATGATAGAATTTAAGTTTTTATGCTAATTTTCCCTTTAAAGGCTTAGCTCACCCAAAACTGAAAATTATTCCATAATTTACTCATGCTCAAGCCATCCTAGGTGTATATGACCATCCTCTTTCAGTTGAACACAATCGGAGATATATTTAAAGATATCTTGGCACTTTCAAGCTTTATAATGGTAGTGAGGGGGGGGCATGATTTTGAAGCCCCAAAAAATGCATCGATCCACCATTAAAGTAATCCATACGGCTCCAGGGGGTTAATAAAGGCCTTCTGAAGTGAAGCGATGGGTTTTTGTAAGAAAAATATCCATATTTAAATCTTTATTAACTACACTAACTAACTTCTGGCAGATGACTGTACAGTGACCTCTTATCTGACGCATGATGAAATGACGAACGTGGAAGCGCAGAGGATAGAGCAAAACAAAACACCGGTCACGAATTAGAAGTCCAAAACGAGAAATTTTAAAGAGAAAATGTCGGAGGATTTCGATATCAGTGAAGAGGATTCATGAAGAGTTTGTTGCACAGCTCTATTTGTTTAAACCGTGAGAGACATCTAAGCTCACAATATTCCTACAGGGGTTACTCTGGTGGAAGCTAGTTATTTTAGTTGATAAAGTTTTAAATATGGATATTTTTCTTACAAAAACCCATCACTTCACTTCAGAAGGCCTTCATTACTCCCCTTTGGGCTTTAAAATCCCCCCCCCCATCACCTAGGATGGCTTGAGGGTGAGTAATTTTAATTTTTGGGTGAACTATCCCTTTAATGCTGTAGTTCTGCCTCAACAAAATTGAAAATGTCAGTGTAGTATTTCTGGTGCTTTTGATATCATACAGTTTTCACATTTGGGATCATATAACTGGTGATTTTATTTAAAGGAGCATGATATACTGCGTTTATCCTAAAATATATGTTCTGGGGTCTGCGTGATGTATTGGCTGTGTGACTGGGGTGGTCAGTGATTAGTATAGAGCGTATTATGTAAAGGTGGCCCAGCTCTGGTGGCTAATGGCCTGGCTGTCTACATAAGTTATGGATGTACCCTTTTGAGCAGAGGGGTCGCACATAAAGGACCACCTTTTTAATTCACAGTCACCCACGGTCATGCTAAATGGCTGATACTGGAATTGAAATCCTAGTTTATACCCATACACACACTCTTTGTTCCAAA
Source organism: Zacco platypus (assembly GCA_038088235.1). Classification (NCBI taxonomy): domain Eukaryota; kingdom Metazoa; phylum Chordata; class Actinopteri; order Cypriniformes; family Xenocyprididae; genus Zacco; species Zacco platypus. The sequence goes on from CM076067.1 coordinate 15,170,136, forward strand.
TATAGCCATTAACTTTGATGGCTGAACAGAGGCACATTTTCCCCACTCTTCGTTTTCACAAGGTTAAATATTTTCTATGTCAGCTCTAGTCTGTGCCTTATGAATATACCACTTTTATATCAATTGTGTAAATAGTATACACAATTAGTATATCATGTCAACATGTAAAGCTGTCATTATTTGCTTTGCTAGAACACAAAAGGACACATTTTAAAGCATTTCCGTGCAGATGAACTGAGTACTGCGGCTTTCAAGGAAAAAAAGGACTCAAACATACCATTAAAGTGTCATGAAAGCTGTTCATACGACTTGAGCACTATATTCCATGTCTTCTACAGTCATATGATAGCTGTGCGATAAACATGATTGTTGGTGCATTTATGTGTTGATTTGATCATGCTTCGGAATCTTTTATTTTTCACTGTCTGAATGATTCATTCTTAAATGAATTTCTCTTACTCACTGACTCAATGATTCAGTTCACTTGAAGGTAAGATTATAAGTGAATTCAAATATAAATTTCATTTATCATCTGAACAGTTTAACTATATTTTTCTTTAATACGATACTTATGAATGGTACTTTTTCATGTTTTTGAAGCTTGAACGCCTCACGCATTGGAAAAGAGTGACTAGTACACTTCTTTTGAGTTTTCTTTCTCTGGAAGAGAGCAACACTTACAGGTTTGAATGATGACAAAAGATTTTCATTTTTTTAGGTTAACTGGCCTTTTAATATTTTCAAGTCCATTCTTGTCACCCTCTGTTATGTACATATGGAAATATGAAATTCTTTTCTGGTGCTTTTACACAGTCAATAACACTTTTCATTCGCGCTCTGACACATGAACACACTTAGCGCGGGAACCTTTCATGTTAATTGTGTCTGTGTTCCAGCTAAGACCCTTAAAACACAGACGCCTAGTCCCCATCTGCCACATAACACTGATTGCGAATGTAGCAAAATCCTGATTACTGAATTTCTGAGCAGCTCCTTTGTGTATGGCACTTCATTTTTCCTCTCTTGAGTAGATTATTAAAAATTGATAATTCTTTGTAATGGCCTCATTTCTGTCAGTTTTCATATTTTAATCTGGTTTTAAGGAAAACAAGATACATTAATCAAATATGACAGAACACTCTCTTAATGTAATCATGCAGGGGAATATGAATTGCAAATGCACAAGCCGCCCCCCCACCCGCCCATGTTCTTCCATTAATGTTACAAAATAAAATAATCATGACCATTTTACATAGAGATCGACGACATGCAATGCAATGGAATATTTAAAATCGGCTTCGTTGGAAATGGTTGAAAGTCAAGGCTTTGCATCAAAGGCCAGTACTGCGCGCTTTAAACAAATGTAAAATGACACATGCATCGCTTAGAGCATATTCTCACCAGTGGAGACTAAAAATGGATGTTTTCTGTGTTAAAAGCAATGTTTTTTTTTCTTGCTTGAATTATCTTCCTAATGGTACATCACTGTCTGGGCCTTTGTAGTTGGTTTGATATTTAACCTTGATAGATAAAGACTGAACAAAAGCGGATTACTTGTTCCTGCGCCTCTGAATACAGTGGTTGTATGATCATAACAGCGTTAAGCATGCTCAAAACAATTGTACATTCTGCTAAAAATCTGTTAAGCATTTTAGAGATGCAGCTCTTTGCATTTAATCTGATAAAGATTACATACTTTTTTATGCCAACAGTTTGCAGATCACTGCACTGCAAGAGGAACACCGTTAACCAGAAGTCAATATCTCACACAGAGAATGGAAAGCCATAATTAGATTCATTTGCAACTCAGATCAATGTTTTCCTGAGGATGATGGTTATAAAGTAGAAGAGAACATTAAAAAATCATAACTAAATAAATATGTGTTTGGGAAAAAAAAGAGCTCGCGCCCAATAGTGCTCATAAACCGAAATCAGCGTGTGCGAAAAAACAGAATGAATATTTAAAGACGGCGGAAAGAAAATGGCACTAATGAAGAAAGGCAGTTCTAAAAGGCTGACCCAGGAGCGAGGGAATTCTTCGGAGGGTACCTTGGCCATACTTAGAGAAAAGCAGATAATTCGTTAATGTCACGCACTTGTTGGAAATGGCAGATAAATGGATTCCAGCCATTATTTGCTGGCCTAAGTGAAGTGAAGGAGGAAGTGTGGCAACGAGGACAAACCCAGTTATGAGTGATAAGTGTCTAAAAGCTAATGAAGGCTGGATAGGCCAAGGTCAATGGCTGCCGGTGAGGTGTCTGTACGGCTTTGCTGTCCCGGTGCTTAAATATAGTGGAATATACATTGAGCTTTTAACACCTTGAAACATACGCGAGGCTAGAATATGAAATATGGGCTTGTAATGGCGTTTTAATGACCCCTTCCCCACCCCCTTCCTGGCCTAAGATTGGAAATCAGAGGTGAACCTTGATATCACTGCACTAAGTGCTTGTAATGTGCTGTAACTTTTTCCTTTAGTGTGGCCACTAAGGCCATTTTGCATAGGTGACAAATGTTCATTCCTTTCTAGATCGACATTTCAGTGGAGGATCAAAACAGCAGCACAAACCCAAATACTTTTTTTCCATATTGTGTGGTAAAAGAATATTGCAGGCTCCAAAAAAGAAAAAGAGAAAAACGAGTTACGTTTAGCTGGCAACATGACAAAAAATAATTAATTTGTTTTCTGGAAAAAAGAAACAAAAATTAAGGTAACATAGCTTTGTTTTCATTACCCTTCAAATTGCGCAAATTGAAATTGCCCAATGGCAAAATGTCAATTTTGCAAAAACTCCCATATTGCATAAGTTTTTTTACAGTCACATGAGGTGGTTTTTCAGGCAATTTGAAAAGGAATATTTCACAAAAAATATTACATTTACAGGTCACCTGGCACACGTAAAAGTCGATCATTCTTAAAAGATGGCGGTATGTTTGAACAGAAGACGAGACAGAGTTCTTTATTACAGGAATTACAGGAGTACTGGATTCCAAACAAAGAAATGCCACAATTTATCAAGACCTCGAAGCAGAAAGGAAAAGGAGGGACAGGTCCATTTTTTTTTTTACAAGTCAATATTCCTTTTGAGTTTTAATTGAAGGAATACTCCCCCATGCAGTGGTTTAAAGATGTTTTAGGTTTCTCTGTATTGTTGAATCTGTGAATAAACATCTCGTGGGTGTTCTCACAGAAAGAAAATGTCGGCGTGATAGAAAGGGCTTAAAGTCTTCACTCTTAAGCTTGCTAAGGAGCCTTTTGGTTCCCTCCACTTGAGTGCTTAATGTCCTCTAAAGACCTATATTACACCCCAATTAGATGCCACTCTTGTTTCCCTACATCAAGGGCTTGACTCTACTGGCTTGTCACCTCTCTGTGCCCAATCAATTTCATTACTCCAGTTACAGCCCAGCTCGGGGAAAGCTATGCCCTTAAACTTCAGCTTCTGTCCAGATCGATCAATAGCGCACATTGCTGCCAAGGTTCCATTTAAAGTTCATTTATTTCAAGCCATCATATAAAATAAGACAGAGCATCAATGTGGCCCCACTTTGTTTTATTTGTCTGAGGATTTCCAGTATGGCACGTTACCCTAAGTGCTGGGAGCGGAGTGGTTAGATTAGACAGGGCGCTTGCCTTCGCACAGAGCCGTCTGACAGCTTATCTCGATATTGGGTCTTCACTGTGCTGTATTTAACACCACGCACTCCAAGAATAACATCTTCATAGCTTTGCATCCTCAACGAGACTTAATATTCATTGTGAAGCCGATAAGTATGTCTAATGATTTGTATGCTTATTAATTTTAAGAGGTATGTTACGAATTTACAGTCTATGTGCTTATAGACATGAGGTAATGAAGTTAATATTTACACCATGAAATAATCCTCTTGGAATATTTTGACCGGACTGGATAACATTGTTCTTTCCTCATCTCATTGTTACTGTCTCATAAACTTCACCTTGACAGCTTAATGAGTTTAACAGTGTCCAAGAAGTTTATAGAAACTAGGTCATATCGATGTAATTGAGATTTAATTTCATAATTATTATTATTATTATTACGTTTATGTGTGAGCATTGCATTATGGCACAGTTTATTGACAGAGGGTTGTCTACAGTCCTTCACGATCAATATTATGATTTGAAAAAAAGAGACTGTGCTGCTTTTAGGGAACTGCTGCATATAGATTTGAGTGCGCAGCGAAATAAACTCTTTGATATAACTTTTTCTGTCCACAATCAATTAACACTTGATATAACACTTAAATATGTCGATACTTTTTGCTGAGCATAATTGTATTCTGTAGATATATATTCATATCATAAATACAATGTTTGAAGCATGAAACTCACTGAGCACTTCAAAGTTGCAGATTTCTATTAACATCTATCCTCCATAGATTTCATGAATCTGAGACATTAATTAATTTTAACATATATAATGGAACAGGGTAGATTCTTTATTCCGCATTATGTTAATATTCATGTCTTGGGAAGTCCTTGGAGATGCTTTTGTGGTTTGGTGAGCCGTTGTACATGCATCTGGTCTCTTTATATTCATGAAAGCCTCTGCACAATATCCTGGTAGTTTCAGGTTAAATAAGTTTATTTCAGATAAAATAAGTGCTTCTACAAAGTTTTTCCTATAACTTGAGCACATTTTCCACAGTGAATTAAATGTTTCTTTGTAGTTAATGGACGAACCTAGCAAGAATTTGAGCTTAGATTTTGATTTGCTCGAAATTACAGCACATTTATGCTCACTCCCTTGTGTTTTAAAATAGATTATTATTAATAATCTCATTATTATTTTTGGCCAATGTTTGCTTAGGTGCTAAATGCCTCCTCACCCTACAGCCAGATTTCAATAAAGCAAAGTCTTTTATCTCGATATTGAATATCACAGGCAGGCAGTGGCTGTGTGTGTATTTGCAAGTGTATGAACCGAATGAGAAGCCAGAACCCTGTAGTGTTTTAATGCGCGGTACTCTCACTGCAGCGTCTCACGCTCCTCACTGTAGTAGATTTGGCAGCGCGCACCAGATCTCTGGGAGTGATTCCTTGCAAAGCTGGCCCAAATGAAACCATCTTGTTTTAATCAGGGATTCTGGCTGGAGCAGCAGCAGCAGCGAGAGCTGTGAAGCCTTGGCAGTGAGTCGACTGCAGTTTTGTGGCACCCATACAAAATACACAAATATTTCCTCTGTAATTACATGTCAAGTAGAACAAGCAATATAGACAGGGGGTGTACGTGTCGGGCACGCTGCAGTCGGACATCCAGGACTGCGAGAGACCCCCAGACTAAATGAGTCTTTCAGATTTTGATAGGTTTTGAATCGGCTTCCAGCAACGTAATGGACCACATTGTAATTGAGACTGCTCAATGGATTGAGTTACATCATGTGGTCTTGACGCTGTCTAATGAAGTGGAGAGGGCCTCCACCAGTTCACAGGATACTTCAAAGCTTGGGTGGATGGCCAAGAGACTAAGTAATTGTGAAATCATTGACTCTCTTTTTTGTGGTTCGTCAATTTTAATGACACTGTGGTGAACAAGCAATGGCATCAGAGCTGAAATATGATAAGCTCAATATCCATTTTTTGAGCTATGTGTGATGCAGTATGTTTCAAAACGTTCCGTTTGCCTTCGGCTTCAATATTCAGACATGTAAAGTTGTCAAGACCGAAGTGGCTCGTTGGGTAACAGAGAAACCTAAGAAGATTGCGATCCATTTAATGCACTCTTTTGAAATATGATGTTAAATAATTGTTATGTAGTATATGTGGACCATTCTGAAAATTGTAATAGAAAAGAGAGAATTAGAGACTTTTTAGACCTCTTTAGCTCATCTGATCATGTACATTATCAATATCATGCCATATTTGTCTTGAAATTTTACATGCGAGTTTGTGTGCACGTGTGTGCAACACTCTGTGGTGGGGGGAAAAATATATTGTTGTTTTATGTTAGCCTCAAGTATATTGTTTATGACAGTCAAGTCCGCCTAGCCTCTCAAGATCGTGTGCTAAGATCACCAGCCAAAAACGTGTCACAGATGCTGACTGATGAATTGGAAAACTGTAGTATTTCATGTCACTCAGCTATATCTATTTTTTGAAAAGGTACTTCTATTTATCCATATAAACTTTATATTTTTATATATATATATATATATATATATATATATATATATATATAACATTTATAGTTTACATGATTTATATGAGGTTTTTGAAGAAGAATAGTTAACAAATTTAAAAAAAAATAGTTAACATTTTCACCCATATTGTTTTGGAATTTCTCAAAAAATTTAATATTTCATAAATTTTATTTTATATATATATATATATATATATATATATATATATATATATATATATATATATATATATATATGAATATAAAGTAAAATTTATGAAATATTAAATTTTTTGAGAAATATATATATATCTATATATATATCAGATTTTCATATGTAATTTTATGTATATATTTGGTGATTATTTTGCCTAAATTATATGCATTTTTCAAAACAAATTTGTCATCAGTAATAGTATAATGCAATAGTGTTATTGTTACTACACAAAAAATGACTTGAGCAGTTCAGTGAGGTTTTCACACATGCTGTGCTGACTAAATTATTCCTGCCAGTAGGTGGCGCTTTAGCTATACATAATTGATATACCATTCAGCAGAGAGGAATGTCCTCTAATTCCAGAAAGGAAACTTGTACGAAACGGATCTTGTCCGAGTCATCACAATACTTTGGCAAGTCTACTATGCAAACCTGGATAGGAGAGAAAGTGTTTAACCTTTTTCTTTTTTTTTTAGAAAAAAAAAAGAGATTTTTATTTGAACAAACAATGACATTTCATAAAGATATATTTTTCTTTTAATATATTTAGAAATAGCAAGTTTGAGCTGTGCACTTGCATCAAATTATTTCAGAAGTACTAATAAATAAGTAGTACATTTAAAATAAAAAGACAGATGATGATTTATTATTATTATTATTTTCAATATTTTAATACCATTTATAATTTTACTTTACAATTGCAAATACTATTTAAGTTCTAAGTACTGTATTTCTATTGTTTAATCAAGTGATTTGAATACGAGTACACTAACTTTTAAATATTTACAACATTCTTTTGTTGTGTTTCATCCAGGAATTCTTGATAAATTTCATAGTTGTCAGGTGTGGGTCAAGTTGTGTCTCAAATTTCGTTTCATTCGCACTAGGACAGAGAGACGCCCTTCCCTAATGATAGTCAATATTATGAATGACTTTTAGGACATAGGCACACTCAAACTCGTCTGTCTCTGCTTAAACTTGCCAGAAGGAGACAGGCTTTATTTTCAAGAACAGTCTCCTGATTTGCAACTTTAGAGCACTGTCAATATAAGGAAAAGGTGAGGTTTCAAGGACTCGCACCGTTTACCTGTGTCATCTAGAAGGGTGCAATTGCTTTTCCCCGCGAGGAGATGAAAACGCTTCTTAGTTTCTAATCTGTAGCCTATCATGTACTATGCAGAAATAAGCCTTTCAGAAATAGATGTATAACTGCAGGAGGTGCATCTCCTCTGTATTAAGCCATTCGCATTAAAACAATGTCGAGGTGATATATTTAAATCCGAGCCCTATTATTTTTATTGTTATTTTGCATTTTCTCATTCCCTGCCTCGCATCTTTGGCTGCCAGATGTGTCCCAGGCTGAAGAATTATTCCTCATCCCTTGAGTCAAATAAATGCAATCAATATGAGCATTGCTCTCAGGCCTTGAAATATTACATTAATGTTCCATGTGGTGACATTTTAGCTGGAATTTTCAAATACATCATGAAGGCTCAAATTAATATTTATCAGTGAGAGCCTTTTTTATGATTTGCAAAACAGTATTAGCAGTGAACTCAAATTAAACACGGGGTGAGATCACAGTTATTGTAGATTACCTTCAGATGAAAGGATATTTTTAACCTGTATCCCCGAGACCACATGTGGATGCACGCTACTGGAGAATACAAAAGATGTCTATTACAATATGCGGCCTTACCCACGCAAAATACAGTTATCTGCCAAGTTTCATAGAGCAAATTACACATGAAAGTGTGTTTATTGCATTCTGGGACTGCTCTTTTTTCACTTTTACCTGTGATGAATACTGTAAATCAAATCAACTAAATTGCAGTGTTTAATATTTTGATGCTATATTACATCCTAAGGCTCGTTTAACTGTTTTCATACCTATGAAAACAAACTTGGTTTCTGTTTAAAGCTTCCAAAACAATACTGTCAGTTTAATAGTATGCATGCAGCACTTCTGGGAATTGCATCTTATCATTTATAGATCTGTTTTAAATTATTCTTGTCATTGAATCCAAATTTATGCCGCCATTGATCTCGAAGGGAAAATATTAAACGATTTGGGGTCGGTGTTTGGTGACCCTCAGGTCAAGGAGAATTTAACATTGGTGTTATTGAGCGTTGCGCGCTCTCACCTGCCGCGGCTCTTGTGCTCCCTTTTGTTTCTGCTCATTTGCATTTTGTGTGCGTGCACGACGAACAGATTACCGGAATGCGATTTGAGACTCTAAGTAATCATGGACTTAGCCTACACCTCTTGAGGACTTTTCAAGCCAGTGTTTTTAGTCGGAAACTATGATATTATTTATCGCTTTCCTCTCACGGGTTGGTCGCATTGGTTTTTCTCCCATCAGAGAACATTTGCAATAACATGCACATATTTGAAAGTGTCCATTTTTCATTGTATGCATGAACCAAAAATCTTTGAAGCGGCCAATCTGCAAAGAATCCTTTTACGGGTGCATAGTGCTGCATTGCCCACAAGTGAACTTACTATTTTAGGAAATTAAAGATTATACTGTCCAACAGCAGCCCCCCAGCCCCCAAAAATGCCAGTCGCCTTTGCCCTTCACCACCTACTCAGATCTCAGCTGAACGCTGTTCATGAGCAAGTTTTAATATCTGGCACCGATCGTGTGATCATGTAAACCGGCAGATATGTGTTCTGAGGCTTAGGATGGTAGAAACGCTGCCAGGAAAGTCGGTCTGAAATTAGTGTGTGCTATAAAATAAGCTGTTTTTCTTGTCATTCGCAGCACCGCTGTACTTGTGTTTGGCCCGGTTGCGGTGGTTCTCGCAGAAGCAGGTGTTACAGCTCGGTGCAGTTCTCCCCCGTGGCCCTGTGATGGAGAACATCTGGAGAGCCTCTGTTCCGCCCCTTCTTTCCTGTTCCCGGTAAGACCAGGCAATGTAGGGAGCAGTATGGTGCATGTCGACACATGGCTCCCAAGTCCCCCCACAGGGTATAGAGTGCCTCCACATTCAAACTCACTTACGGCCTGTGTCAGAAGGGGGCTCAATACGTTTGATTCTATAGATATGATATAGAGATGGTTTGTTTGGTTTTAGCTTATTAAACTTCCTCACTTCTTTAATGAATAGTTAACCTTTTATGATTAGTTTCAATTTATTAATATTAGTTAATGCATTAGCTATCAATCATAATGTTAATTGTACATACACTATTGTTTAAAAATTTGGGGTCAGTTATTTTTAATGTTTTTTTAAAGTCTCTTATTCTCACCAAGGCTGTGTTTATTTGATGAAAAATACTGTGAAATATTATTATTTAAATTAACTGTTTTCTATGTAAATATATTTTAAGATATAGTTTTTCCTGTGATAGCATAATTGAATTTTCAGCATCCGTTACTTCAGTCATCAGTGTCACGTGATCCTGAAGAAATCATTCTAATATGTTGATTTACTGCTCAAGAAAGATTTCTTAATATTGTCAATTTTGAAAACCGTTGTCCTGTTTAATATTTTTGTCCGAAAAAATATTTTTCAGGATTCTTTCACGAATAGAAAGTTCAAAAGAAGGACATTTATTTGAAACGGAAATCTTTTGTTTTTAAATGTCTTTACTGTCACTTTTCATCAATTTAATGCATTCTTGATGAACAAAAGTATTAATTTCAAGTATTCATAAAATTCAGACCACAAACTTTTGAATACTTGTGTATACTAATATTTTTTTAACATTCCAAGTTGTAAAAATGAACATGAAAGTTATTTAGAACATGAATTAGTAATAGTTTATATTTATAAATTAACAGCAACCTAGATTATCAAATTCTGTAAAAAAAAAAAAAAACCTTTTCATAGTTAGTTCAAGACACCCAACTAAAGTTAATGAATTGAACATTATTGTTAAGTGTTACCAATGAACCAATGAAATTAATTATAATTTGACATAAATTATGATGCATTTTTATGTTCAGATTAGTCATACTCTACAATCTGGGCTAATGGCAATATGATATATCTGGCAAATTAACGTTTGTTTAGAAGGACCCAATTCTGATGCTGGATACTTCATCTTTCTTAACATCTTTATGATATTCCAAAAATATGCATAGGAAATTCCTGAATATTGTGTAATATATACATGACTGTGTTAACATGCTCTCTCTTCTTTTGGTTAATGTCTAAAATCTTTCCAACAGTAGTTCTTTAAAAGCATTTAACTTTTCACTTTGACATTAAAATCTGGTAATGAAAAGGAGATGCTGGTCGATGAAAGAGTAATTAAGGTCCATGTAAAAAGGATAGCACTTTTATCCAAGGTCAAATAGCCCTTGAGGCAAATGACGTGCAATGTGTACCAGTGCATGCTCACCTAAGTCACGTAATGTCATCACATCATTTGAGTGATCCCCGGCACCGAGATTGCACATTGACTGGAATGAAACATTAGGATCTTGTGAGAAATAATTTTGAATCGCACTGCAATCACTGGTCTTGAATCCCAGGCAACTGCGATTCAAAAGTAGTCATAACTGCCGCAGGTTTGCAGTATAAGCGAGCGACGATGGTTTTCTTCCCCGAAGCCCCAGCAGAAATAACATAACATACACAGGAATGTTTGATGCAGAGATTTAATTTTCCTACCACTCTCCATTCGAATAATATATGAAATGAACCTCCAAATTAATAAGCAGGAAGACTCTATAGTAACAATGTAATCTTGGTGTTAGAGCACAGTTGCAAATGGATTTCTGTCTTTTGTAATTTCATAAGATGTATTCTGGGGGGTCACCTTAAATGGTGGCACCATTTTTTAAAGCCAAAACTATCCTGCATGCTGTCAGCAGAGAACTATTTGCAATGCCGTCAGGTTTTTTTTGCCATCAATTTGTGTAGTATCACATCCTGTCGTGTGGAATATATCTGTTTTATTGAGTGTTTTGGCACAGGTGAGTAATTTTATATCCACAATTCCATAATAAAGTCAAGGGTGTCCTCTTACTTGTTCTCATGCTGTGCTTAGAACTGATTGGAAGTTTCCTAATGTTTGTGTAGCACAGCAGAACAGAGAACATATCTGAGATGCTTTTTGCAAAATGTGGAAGTTGCATTGTGTTCATCAATCCTTCACACTTTCAGATTCACAAAGATGCTGCATATTTTCCATTTAAAGTTCCCAGATTCTGCTCCTTTCTGTGAATGTGATAACATATTGTAAGTCAATTAGACACTAATCCACTAAAGTCGATCAAGCTGGTTAAAAATGGCTGCACAGGTGCAATCAGATCAGCTCCGACCGAGCTTGATTACGCAGTTGGATGTATCAATGTCAGACATCTATGCCTCTTTTTTCTGTCTCATATGGGAAGGAAAAAGAAAACTTTGTGATGGCATGTCTGGAATTATTTCCATACATCTTTCTTTGGCGGTAACAGATCACGGCACAAAGAAGCAGATTTTTAGTCATTACTGGATCTCGCTAATACAGCAAACATGTTATTTGAGGTTTAAAAAAGTCAGCAACTTTCACATTTCTAAATGAGAAGTTCATTTGACACTGTGTTGCCTCCTCTAACACCTGTCAGGCTATCTGTCACGGGTTGGAGGTCTTCTCCACCACCATAATATTACCCCTTATACTGCAAATCCACTCAGCATTTGCAGAACTTTTCGTACGTCAAATGATCCCACCCAAATGCCCCATAGGACATAACTCAGAGCCTAAATTTAGGCAATATATTAGGAGAACCTTTAACTGGCCCCAACTGGCTTTGGTTTTTTGTTTGCTGGGACATTTAACACTTGCAAAGAAATGGGCAATTTAGCCGCTTCTATTGAAGTTCTTCGTTTTCGTGTCTGAATAGTGAATTTGTCTCAGAAAGTTATGACATTTACTGACTTTCTTTATTCGTCCGACAGTATTGAGGCGTCCCTTGTATAACTCTGTATGGTCTTTTAAAAAGGTTAATAGTAATCCGATGTCTTAACTAAATTAAAATGAAGAGGAACTTCCAGTATTCTCCCCGTCATTCGCCTTTCAACGGGAGACTAAAAAGCCACACTTTCCCTCCCGGTCCTGAGGAAACCCGATCAGATTGCTTGTTAATTTCATCATTTCAAAGTTTTATGGATTTTCCAGTTGGTTCACTTTTCATAAACACGCTTTTCACCCCACACACCCCCTCCGGCCTCCCCTGTGTATGTCAGCATTTTCTCTGTAGGAAGAATCTGGAGGGCTGAAAGTTTATAAATAAGCCTTCTATCAAGTTCCACAACAGGTGTGACCTCCCTGTGTCCTAAAACTGAACACTTTCAAGGGCTGATATCTGAAAAGAGGGGGTTGGGAGCAGAAGAGGGGGATTTACTGCTATCTAAAATAGAGACCTTCATCAACCACCGACTATTACCTTCCAAAGTGGTGCATGACTCCTGGCCTTAGTTTTACACAAAACACGCTTGCCCTTGCTTCTTCTTACTCACATATCACGCTTTCAATCGGCTCATTAAAGTTGGGCACGGTATCGAGTGCAGCAACTGTAGTCATGATTAATAAACAGAATTTGCAGATTCTGCCAGAGAAAAGCTCCAGGATCAGTGAAGACCTTTTCTTGTAGCGGATACACACTTGTGCTTAAACCATATGTTCCATGACGAAATGCAAACCACCTCCCTATGAGCACTCATATACATTCCCATCTATGGACTAGAAGAAAATGATTGCCTTTTCTCTTAACAGACTCGTGGACTGTTCAATAGGAGTCTAATGCCCATGGCAGATGGACAGTAAGTGCTATGAGCAGCTCCTTTAAAGCTCACCACTGACCACATTATGATGTTTGCATCATTTACAGAACAGGCACATATGCTTTTATGCGGTGTACCCTCAAAGCACATGATTTCTCTGCATTCTGATTAAATTTTTCCATTTTACTCGACAAGACATTCAATATTTCCACTAAAGGGTTTTTCAAGTTGCTTTTCGGCTGTTCGGCAGAGTCTAGTACCTCATCTGTCATCGTATTTACAAAGTGACAAAAACTGGGTAGCGGGAACCCCTGCAGACGGCAAAGAGGTGTCAAAGGGCTATTCCCAAGTACACAGTGTTTCTTTTTTTTTTCAACCTGAAGGGCACCTCCCAGTCTGAGGACAGCAAACAGGTGAGTGAGAGAGAGGGAAGGTTGTTGGATTATTTTACATTATTTTGATTAATTATTCAGATGCCTCCCATTCTGCTCGTAATGACTTGGTATGCTACGGTCAGACCCACTGAGCTGTCATAACTTACCCTGAATGACTGGCATGAACTTGAGCAACTACACTCCACATGATACAATTACACAACCTGCAAGCAATTCCAGGACACTTTGTCATAAGGATACAGGTCTGCTCATAAGTTTGCATACCTCTTGCAATATATATATATATATATATATATATGTATATATATATATGTATATGTATATGTATATGTATGTGTGTGTGTTCTTGTGTATATATGGCTTATGAGGACACAAATGTGTATAATGACATGGGTTTTACAACATAAATAGATTATGAGGACACTTCCTGTGTCCGTGTAAACCAGATGGCTTAAGAAACATACTAAACTCATACAAAAAAATGGCAAAAGTTTTCTGTGATGGGTAGGTTTAGGGGTTGGGTTAGTGTAGGGGATAGAATATAAAGTACATATACAAGTGTGTGTTGCATTCTCAAGCATTAATGACTTTTTGTATTGCCTTCTTGAGTTTTACATGCACTGGTTTGTCCTGAGCTGTTCTTGAGTCTCCAAGTCATGTAAGGTCTTAGGTTCTCAGCATGTTCTGCACCATCCCCAGTGGCTCAATGATACTGAGATCCAAGGAAGCAACACAGGATATTAAGGGTTTGTAAACATTTGTGCAGTGTAAAGTTTGTTTTTAACATGGGGTATGTTAAATTGTGAGCACAACTATAGCTTGTGAACAATCTGTGCGCATTTATGCATGTAGGCTGATGTTTTATCTAGTGCATTCAAGACATACATTTGAGCAGTTCACGTACTTCCTGGGAAATGAACCCATGACCTTGGAGTTGCTAGTGCTCAATGTTCTTTGCCAGTCCCCCTCCATCAGGAAATGGATCAGAGCCATGTCTGTCTAATCTTGGTACTTCCTTTATACAGTTATATTAGCAGTAAATAAATGAAGTTTGCATTTAATTAATTTAAGGGTGCATAATATTATTTGATTGAAGTGTGTTATGAATTATTACATTGGGAGCGCAATGGGAGTTTGATTGGACAAAACTCTGAATGTGGCTAATGATTCAGTGAAGAGATAAACAGCTGAAAGAGCTCCACGTCAAATGAGAGATTAGTATACAAGACCAAATGCACGGGGCACAGAGTACCCTTTGTCTCACCCCCTATCGGAGAGTGTCAAAAGTGTATAAATATTTCAGAATGAGGTGTGCGCACGGGCGAAACTCCCCCATCAGGCATCTGCTCTCTGGGTTCTCAGAGGGAGACAGGTGCAGATGCATGAAAGAGGATTTCATTTCTAAAATAGCATTTAGCGTTTTCCTTCTTCTGGAGATCCCTGTCTGTGAGAAATTCTCGTGTAATCATACACCGCGTTCTCAGAAAACTTTCAAAGTTGATCCTCTGAGACATATGGTGGCTTATCCAAAAGAGAGGATGGCAGGAAAGGGGGTGAGGAGGGATTTATATATTCAGACAAAGAAAAAAGGACACTCAAACTGCACAGAAAGTGGTTTATATGAAGTAGTTGAATGTGAAGTATGGAAACATGAAAAATGGTTTATTGATTATACTCTTAGAATAAAAGGTTCAGTTGGGTTCGATATAGAACTCTAGTGTTCTTGACTCAATTTTAAAGAACCCTTGCCAGAAAGGTTCTATAAGGAGAAATGTCTTAAATGTTTACATAATACTTTGTTTAATTTCAATTTTCACTCTATTGATAAAGTATTGTTTCAAGCTGTTTAATTCATAAAATCTAAACAAAATTAAAAATCAATGAAAAAAATAATTAATTAAAACTAAATTCATAAAATGATCTCATGATGGGAACACGTAAAATGTCCTATGACAGAAGCTTTAAGGTTCTATATACTAGAATCTTCTAAAAGTGTTGGGGAGAAATGAGACAATATGTCAAAAATCAGTCCAAAAGTCTGAAATTGCTTCTATTCAGCATTTATTTCTAATAGTTTTTCCAATTTATGCTTTAATAGCAGCAGCACTTGAGCTGTATAAGCTCCACAGGTTTGTATAAAACCTGATAATCATGTTTTTCAGCAAGACTTTCTTGTGCTTCAATGGAGCAGGTCATCTCATGGGGGCCACCATGTTGAGATCACATGACGTTCTGAATACTACTCAATTGAGCTTTTTATTATTATTATTATGATTATCGATATTGGTTGTTATACCATGGTCTATCTGAATACTTGATTCCGATTGGCTGGAAAGTGTGCAATAAGTTAGGAATAATTGAATTAGAAATGATGCACACCCGCAGGTGGTAATTTTCGAATAAATTCATTGGACCAGTCAGTTATTTCACTTATACGGTTACCACACCCCAAACATTTTTCAAATGTTGCGTTTGAGTTTGTGTCCGTACTGTATGTACTGTGTGTGTGTTCGAGTGGGAGAAAGAGCGAGGATGTGCTTTGCGTAGGCTACATAACAAAACATAATTTTGCGGCAAAAAAGTGAATTTTTTGTTTATTTTGTTTTTTGGTTCTTTTGCTGATGTTGGCTGTAAGTACCTTTGAAATAACTGAAATTATTTGGCGAAGTGATATGGAACTACTTTAGCCGTGCATCTCCTAGAAAATAATTGTACACCTTCAATCATCAACCAGTCAGATTCAAGCATTCCCCAATATAACGGTTACCGTTTAAAGCGCAGGTAGTTCCAAGTCAGTTTAATCACACAGTTCTATATCAATGCGCTGAAGTGCGCACACACAAGTCACTTTCATTTAGAGATCAGATCATTCAGATTACAGAAACTCGTTCTCAATGACAGTGGTGGTCCGCGACTTTTGATTAATTGTGGAAGTAAGAGAAACGCTGAACTAATGCAGGTAATTCACACTACATCTCTCGCTCTCTCTCTATAGGCTAATTCATTCAAGGAAATGTATCCTTACCGCACTACTTTATGTCTGAGTTAAGCGGACAGAATGCTAGATCTAAAGGCCAATTCACACCAAGATAACAATATAAATAGTTCTGCAAATCGTTGTAAATATAAAAGAATATCACTGCACACACCACAGCTATAACGATAACAATAAAGAGAAACGATATCGTTGGGATCAATTTCAGAATATATTTTTTCTTTCTAGCTGTTGAACGATAAAACACTAACAGCCAATCAGAATCCATTCTACTTTCAGGGGCAAGGGCGCACACATTTTAAATATTAGACGACATTGCGGAGAAGTTGATCACTGAGGTCTAGAAAAAGCTACCACTGTTTGACAAGTCAAACCCCGTTTTCAAGAATACTAAAAGAAAATGGATTTGTGGAAAACAATTGGTCACACCCTCTGAATAAATGGTGAGAAGTATTAACAATGTAATCGTGTGATCGTAATGCCAGTCTAGTAAACAACATAAAATTACCTCAGGTAACTTTATCCAGTGCTAGTTTCGACACCATAATTGCTTCCTTTGAAGTTGCAGTGAAAAAGACTAGGTGTTGTTTTTATTCCAATATATATTGACTTTGTCAGCTAAATTTACCGTTAGCTTAGATCGATTACACTAGCTATTCACTTGAAACGTAGCATGCTGAGGACATCTGCTGGTTAAAGCCGTGTAAATGCGACAAGAACAGCAAAAACATGTCGTCACAAACGTTGAAGCTGCTTCGCGTGAGCTTAGAATAGACTTTTATCGTTCTTGGTGTGAACGTAGTAGGTAGTTGACGAAAATAACCGTCATTTTAACCCTTTCCTTCAAATTTAGCGCTGCAAACATGAATGACGGCTTTAACTTGTCAGTGCTGCTGGTAAATAACCATGATAGTACTAGGGATAATATGATTTTCAGCAACCCTCAAAATGAATATCAAAATTTAACACTATAGCCTACATTATAATGTTGTGATGCCTCAATTAACTTGCAGCATTAAAAACAATAATTGATTTTAGCTTCTATTTTGCAAAACTTGCATTTTAATTTTAGTATTGTAAATGGATTTTAATATTAACATTTAATTTTTTATATATTCATTTTAAAATCCTGAAAAGCTCATTTATAGGTTTAATTGAAGACATCCCATTCCCGGATTTTTAATGTGCGCGCAGACATTTGGACTGGATCTTCCAGAGCTTGTCTTGTTACATTGTCTTCATGGTGATCTGTTTAGATTCTGTTTAGATCATCTCTTCTTGTTTTGTCAGTCAACATAAAGTTCTGCTCAGTGGCTTGTCTCCTTAACTTAACAAAGCTTAGTGCAACTCGGTTCAAAGATTTAATTGTGTTTCGCAAAGGATGTGCTAGACAAAATGGCAAAGTTACAAGGTCTCTTCCGCTGTTAAGCACCATGAAGAAAACCGTTGTGATATTAAGACTAATATCTTTGACATTGTCTTGTGATGCTTGTGTTAAAAGGCCTGTTTATTTTCATCATTAAAAGAATGTGTTGTCTCCTGAACACGCGGGTCGAGCTTGCACTCCCAGTGAGGCTGTGTGTCTTGTTTTTTATTTTTTTTTTTGTTGTTTATTTTTTTTAGTTTTTCCATTCCAGTCATCAAATGCCGCTTGGAACATAATGAGAGATGTGGCAATTAATTTTCTTTTAATCAAGGTCGAAATGAAGTAAATTGGTACAGCTCTGCAAGCCCTCATTTTCTATTTTTGCAGTGATGCAAAACAAATACGATAAAATTATGGCCCTCCTCACCTTCAGTAATTAGAAAGCGTGAATGATCAGAGAAGATGATATGTGATATACAGCGCCTGCAACTCTCTCCCCCAGAGATCACATTCCGTCTCTTTTGAAACAGATGACCATGTTTTCCTCCCCGCGCTTGCCGCTCTCCTCTCTCCTCTCTCCTCTTCCTTTTTTCCCCGCATTTGAGTTACAGACAGAGAGAGCAGCTCAACGTGACATTGACTGCTGTGTTGTTGTAATGCCTCTCAAATCTTATTAAAGACCACGACTGCAAAAGACCTCGCTGACTCCACACATTTCCATTAACTATGTTGTTTCAGTATCCTACAAGCTGATTAAGAATTTATTAAAATTAGATTTTAACTCTGCGCACAGATATCTTATCAGCACCATATGGCTGCATGACGAGCATTGTTGGTAGACAGCATTAATAAACACAGAGCACTGGCCTTCCTCCACTGTGTGCCCTTTTGAAATGGTGCCACAATTTATTTCACTGGTTTTGCTTCAGGACCCAGAGTTTATTTGTCATACAAAAGTGTCCTTAAAGGTGAAGTATGTCATATTTTGGATGTAATAATTATTTCTGCTTTCCAGATTAATTTGCCTAGCCATTTGTAATCAGGACATATTGATTTTTTTTTTTTTAGTTTATTGATATTGGTTGATATATATATTTTTGTGCATTTCTTACAAAAAAATGAGTAAATAAATGGATTACTGTGAATTAAGCATGCACAATACAGTATATTCACTGTTAAATATTACTGTAAATTTTACAGTATAATACTGGCAGCAGGGTTGCCAGCCAGTTACTGTAAATTTTACAGTAGTAATTTAATTTACAGAATTTCCCTGTATTCTCTGATTACAGTAAATAACTGTATTTTTTTTTAAATTATGAAGGGTCAATTTACAGCAATATTCTGTAAATTTGAGTCAAACCAACACGTGACCCCAGAATGCATTGAAGTTTACAGCAATATGCTGTATTGTTAAAAAACAGCCAGCGGCTGTAAAATAATGCTGTAATTTTTACAGCAATTCATTGCAGTGTTGTTACCAAATTCGTTATTTGCCGATATTAGACATTTTATCAGTATCGGAGAAATACTGGATATTTAATTGTGCAATAAGTGCATGCAAATTAATCTTTAAAAACACTAATTCAATAATCTTTAAAAAAAAAAAAAATTGTTCAAATTGTACAATATAATGTTGTCATGCCTATGTTAACTTGTTGCATGAGTAAATGTTGACAGAATTTTCATTTTTGGGCGAACTATTGTTGGGGAAATTCATTGATAATTGATGTGTAAACTATAAAGAGTCTTCATGAGAAGAATGTGTAGGGAAGACCACTTAACATTAGTATATGGTTCAAGGGGGATAGTTTGTAAGAAAAGCACTGGGAAATACCAAGGTTTCTAAGAGTAAAAGATACCAAAAAGTATGTACTGTATGTATGTGCATTCAAGCAGAAGGACAGAGATAAGTGGTTAAAAGTCAATAAAAGAGACCATTAGAAGTGTATTTTTAAAAAATATAGATGGCGGTGACCTGCCACCATTATATAGGAAACCTGGAAAAGTTTGTAAATAATGGTGGCCAGATGCCAAGGTGGAGCTTAAGAAAAAGGTAAGTACAGGGATCCCCATTGGACCTTTACGATAAGAAAAACGTATAAAATAAGAAGATTAACACTGTCTAGATAGGTGTGTGGCTGGATGCTGAGCTTGATGCAAAGCTGACATCTCACTTTGTTGCCTGGCAATAAAGATCATCTTCTGAAGACTTGGAACTTCTGACTCTGAGAGCTTTCTTGACCAAATAATTAGACTCATCTGAAGCGACTGCGGACTGGACACAACACTATATCTTTAAATGCATTTTAATTGGTGTGTTTGTTTGAGCATAGCAATGATCTGATATTGGGGCGGGGTTACCTCTTTGGCTGACCAATAGCAGCAGGCTGGGACAGAGTTTGGGTCATTATTTTTGCATCTCTATTTGTTCACATTTGTGGCACACTTTACCTTAAAAACCATTGCAATTTTGTGTTTAATGTGGTGATGTAGGTAATATTTTGGTTTATATTTTTTTCCACATCGGCATCTGCCTAATTTGGCTAGCTTCTGCATCACGACAGGTGAATTTGGACAGAGGAATTTGGACCGAAGTACTGTACAGTTTGATTAATTGCTTCTTGTTAACAATGAAAGATATGAGAAGCATTTTCTCCTCCCTTTTAAAGTTAATAAGCCTGTTTATTTTGTTGTCCTAACTATGCACTATTATATGCTTTGTTGCAGTTTATTGTTTACATTTTCCCTGCTGTCCATGACCCAATCAGAACAGACCCGCAACACATTTTTGGGCTGCCATGTACCAGTTGAACTTCTGTGCATAGCTTGATTGAATGCACAGCCATTGACGTCAGTAACAAAAGGTATGGGAAGAGTTTTATCCTCCCTTTCATTAGGCCATGACCAATCATTTGAGAACCACTGATTTACAGTATATTATACTGTAGGTGAATGGCCGCAGATACTCTGAGATCTGAATAAGTGTGCTAAGATTTTGATTTATGTTTACCTTTAATAATATGCTTGTTTAGAGAGTTTAAAATAATAAGCGTTCTCCTATGCACACATGGCAGTGTTTTTGTTTGGATTTGATACTATAATGTGCAGACAAGGCTCCACACTTTCATTTCCTGAGTAAGTGATTAAGGAAGTGACCACCTACCTGTTATTGTGTGCAAGTTGGACAAATAAATGAACATGGAGAACACATTGTTACTCAGGGGGGTTCCCAAACATTAGTGGCAGTGATCCGCGTTCTTATAAGCTTTGTTACTTTAACACCTGTTAAAGGCCCTGTATGGTTAATTCTGCAGGTACATATGTAAGGTATACTGCAGACTAGTTATATTAATAAAACAATCCAAAGGCTGAAGAGAGCATTAACTCAAGTCAGCAGAGAGGGGATAGAATTATAACAGCTGCCCAGTCGGTTAAACTTCTCCATCTCCACCTAGTTCTCTCCCTCCCTCTATTCGCCCATCAACTCACAAAGCTGCTCCTTATTTACTGAGCACAGGCAGCTGCCAGCACTCCTAACTTCCGGTTGGAAGACAGACGCCTTCTTCTAAAGGACATTGCTTGTACATATCTTTATCTAATTAAGGTAAATGCCAGTTGCCTGCCCTTCCACGATATGCCAGTGAGTTTCACAGTCGACCTTAATTACGCTCTAGCAGGGATCTGTCTGAGGACAGGTATCGAAACAGAGAGAAACGATACTTTTTCCTCTGTCAGTAGTATTCCATCATGTAATTGGTGTTTAATATGCAGCGAATGCCTTGTCTCTGAGTTGTGTTTTTTTAAAGCACATATTTGTAATTTATATATATATAATTTTTACACATATAATACCAGTTCTTTTGATTGACCCGTATGGTGTTTAAACCCTCATCTTAATTTGTGGTCAAAAGGAAACCCTTTTACCTCAGTTTATTTTGCCAGTGTAGATGGTGACTGAGGAACAAATGGCCCCAGATTTGCTTGCGGCATTCATATCTGTCACTCTCTTTTATTATAATAAACACCTAATATTTTAAGCTAAGTGTCTTCTTTTGGTGTATTATTCATGCAATGCGATTGAGAGGAGACAACGTGTTAAAGCTCATTATGTTAGAGGTGATTATACTCACCGAATCCAGTGTCAAGGCTTTCTGCTTGCGTAGGGCAAAGGTGTCCTCGCATTAAAAATGCTTACATGTCAGCAGGGCCATATGGACAGTGCTTTATCACTTTGTCAATGCAGACGTTAGAGTGATATTCATCAGTTTGTCAATTTCTATTCTTCTCTTTAGTTAGTGCAATTGTTTGTGTAGTTAAGTTTGCATGGAATGTACTAAAAGTATTGTCTTTGTTCCAAGTATCCGTACACCCCTCCCATTCCAGTTTGGCAGAAACAAACACCTAAGAGAAACACATTTTACCTGCCCGTTTTGATGACAGAATATTCTTGTTTATGTCTTGCAAAAAAAAGAAAAAGTTGCTGCTGGAACTTCCCGTTTATACCAGCTGTGTTGTTTTGCTTCCTCTTTTAATAGCGATGACCAGTGACTTGAAAGAAAAATTCAACAAAATATGTGGACAGAAGGAAACTAATTGCTTTAAGTGGTTCCACCTAGCAGTATGGCTCTTCTAACCTTGTCCTACATTGCGATTAGCTTTTAATGTTTCATAATTAGTGATGGCACTGGAGAAGAAGTCAGAAGGCTAAGGGTTTGTTGGGTCTGCCCTTGAGAGCCGCTCTAATGAATCAATGGATGGCAATAATTGTACTAGTCATTACTGAATCAAGTGATCTGCAGAATAATGTATTGATTTTTGCTCTTTCTTACTACATAATTATTCTGTATCACAGTATTGCACCATCAGGGGAATCGACTGAAGGGCATGCAGAATCTCTTTTGGAGTTGTGGATCTGTCTCATTTGCTTATAAAATAGAACCATTTTTAGAGATTTTATTTTCTGAAAAAGCTTGACATCATGAATTGTAAAACAACTCATAAAATGAAGCTTTATCAATCACGAGGCTATTCTGTGTGTGCCCTACTTTTTTGCGTGTTCCTTTCATAGTTCTTGCGTTACCTCAGAGAAGTTCTTTTGTGTAACATGATGTTCAAACAAACCATTTAAAAGTGATGAACCCTACAGTCTGAACCGCAGAACATGAGCTTTACCTCTGAACATTGTGGGCTTGTGGGGCTATTTCATCATTAAATATGTACCGTTTGTAACAGTATCCAACAGGCAATAATAGGATGGGGATTTGAACTATGAACATGTCTTTCAATATTTATCAAGCAGCAGATATGAAATATAATTTCATCCTGCTTTAATAGTTTAATAGCTAGAAATGTGAAAGGTTATCCTTATGTTGTCTTTTAAAAATGATTTTAAATAAAGCACCTATAACTCCAGACAATGTTGGTAAAATAAATATCTTATTATTAAGCTGATATTTGTTTCTTAATATTCACTATATATATATATTATATATATATATATGCATATATATAATAAAAAATATATATATATTTATATATATATATATATATATATATATATATACATATATATAATAAAAAAATATATATATATTTATATAGTGAATATTAAGAAACAAATATCAGCTTATATTTTTATTATATATATATATACATTATGTAATTTTCAGTTGATGTTGATTCAGTTGTAAAAGTTGATTTTGCAAGACCATAGCATTACCCTGACTATATTATTGATTACCCCTTATTCTTTTTATGTCAAGCAGGGCACATCACAAAACTGCTAATTAGCAATAATCTGTTTGTCAATAATTCACAAGAGTGCAGAATTTAGATAAGGAGAAGTTCGGGTTTGAAATACATTATCACAGCTTTTTTTTTTCCCCTTGAGGGTGTTTTGTTGTATAACCTTAATGATTATTATGTATTATGCAAAATAGCTTCAATAAAAATGTGATTGTCATTTTCAATTTTGTACATTGTCTGCATGTTTAAAAATGTAACCTTTAAAAATGACAAAAAAACATGCAAATTACTCGTCTTTTTAGTTCTTGTTCCAAGGTAAAACAGTTAAATTGTGTGCACTTAAACATTCAAAAATGCCTTGTAATGGCTAATATAGTATATAGCAGAGGAGAGCATATTTTTCTTAGACAGAAGAGATTTTATTAAAACAAGGATTATGAATTCTGAAGGTGATTACAAGACACCCCAACAATGTCATATGAATGAACTAAGTCCCATATCATTCAATGCAGTGCAGCTCAGATCAATACCACAGTGCAGTTAACCTGACAGGGGCGGATATGCGGAATCCACTCCGTGTTTTCCACCTCACTTGCTCTGCTAACTGAGATATTCAATTAAGGATTCCTCTTCCCACTCTCAAGCGGCTCTCCAGGGCAGATCTTCCGAGCGACCCGCCCTATGTTAGAAATAGGAAAATCCAATAATAACAACACAAGAAAAAAAAATATGAAAAAAATGAGGCAACTTTGATCACGCATGCTCCCTTGTAATCCACCTTATACACAACATTTGTTCTAAGTTGGAAAGTCGCGGAAAAGCCAGGAAGTAACGTTACAGGTAAGACTTTTGTTTTTAGATGAGCTACATCTCACTAGTCAAATGTAACTATTTGTTTATGATTCCAGTGAGTTTAATATGATCGGGTATTTATGATTGAATAGATCGCTTGTGTGTAATTCAGTGGGCGCGTTTATAACAGACTAAAAAGCTTATGTTTTGAAAAGAACGCGTCACTCAGTGCAGAACGTGAGAACTGAAACTCACCTACATGCGGGACAGACGCGGACCGGCTCAGGAAAACCGTGCGGGGTTTTCTATGCGTTAGTCTAAAAGTAGTTCACAACTTTTTGATCGCTTCCGATAACGCGTGACTTGCCTGTCCCTACCTGTCCGCTTTGTCTACAGTTATTAATGCTTTAAAGCGCTGAGATATGTATCTCTCGTGTCTCTGATACAAACCGTATAATAAAGATATGTACAGTAAGTCGTAGTGTGCTTTTTTTCTTCTTTGATGCCATTCTAGGTAATATAATTATCAATGTAAGACGAAAGAGAGTTTGACATTGGAGGTTTTAGGAAAGCTTTAAATACCCACTGCGTGATCGGGCACCTAACAGGTGTAAGCCACGCGAGAGCAAAGTGAAAGCATAGTGAAGAAGTATGGACGTGTGTTTGTAAACAGGATTTCTGTCAGTAATGTGGTCATTTTTCCTGCCTTTGTGATATATTTGGGGTTATGTAAATCTACAATAAAGCGATAAATAATGCCAGCACTTTATGACAGGGTTTATAGTCCATTTAGTTTTACTGATACTGATAGTACTGAACGAACTGCTCCATACATCGGCGAACGCAACTTTCTCATTTAGCGCACTATAACTTGTAGTGTAACTTTTTCTTTAGTGAAACTTTTGATTAATCTAAAAAATCAAATCTTTTGTTTTGGTTTCCTTTGGAGGGGTTCGAATCTGAATTTGTTGCATTTGCATCACGTTTTGAAGCTTGTCATATCATCACTGTATTTTTACAGGTAAATATAGAAACCACTGCTGCCAATTCTTTTCGTAAATTTGATGATATATATATATATATAATCAAGCCATTATAATGCCCTCAGATCCATACTCTTAATCATAAATGAATTTTGAGACATTTTTATGCTGTGCAATATTCCATTGCATCTTAAGTCAATAGGTCATTAGAGGACAGCAGTAAGGAAGGTCACTTTCTTCTGTTTATTATTCAGACTGTTTGTTCAGTTTGTCTCTGACATTGGTCAAATCGAACTGCTTATAACACTACACTGATTTTACATGTATTGCTTAAATTATTATAGCAATAACAATAACTGTATATAAAGCATCTCCACAAAGTAATTGTGCATTAAGTACATAATTAGTATTACTCAGCTTTTTAAATACACAGTTTAATGAAGACTAATTTAATGTGTGATCCAGTCATTTATTCAAGGAACCACATTATTATACAATATTTCAAAATGGTTTCATAGCATTCGCCACCCTCCCTTTTGGATTTATTGACTAATGACAAGTATTTACTATGGTTTGTGTTATCTAACTTTTTAGTATTAGTTTGCAAGGTGTATTTCCTTTCATTATGTGTGTTTGTGTTGTATCTGAAAGCAATAGCGTGTAAAAAGATCACTGGCACTTTAAACCCCAGAGTTTGCATATTCTCGCTGGATCTTTCTGCTTTGCTAATTATTGTGTTGTTTTCTGAGCAAATATGTCATATCCATGGCGACCAGGCAGGTTTATTGTCTTTCTCATGCAATGGTTCACATAAGTAATTAATTACTCTCTTTTCTTTCTCTCTCCCTGTCTCTAGTAAGCCAATCAGTTGAGGGGAAGCATCTCGTGTTTAAAATGCCTGTGATATCTAAGAGAAGGTAAACAGAAACCTTGATGTTTAGAATGTAAGTGTTTTTGTGCCCTGAGCGTTTCGTGTGATGTGTGCCCACTGTCTGTGATGTGCGTTTGCATATCATACATTATGGTTTTGATTATGAAAAATTATACATATTTAATAAGTATTTATGTGTGAGGACAGCCTTTTTGTGTGTCTGGGTCTCATTCAAATGATGAGCCTTTGTGTCTAATCAATAGAATAATGAATGAATTCTGCGTATTATAAAAGGCCTAAAAAGACAAATTGTTAAAGATTTTTAAAATCCATTGAATACATTCAAAACCTTCACAGGTTACTTGTAATTGGTTACTAATGTGGGCGTGGTTAGGGACAAGCTTTGCTTGGGGCCCCGTCCCACAGTGTTGATCTGCAGCGTGTCTGTGGAATGTGGTGGCATGTGGCTCATACCCGGAGACGCACTTCCATCTGGAAAGCCATCCAGCTCGAACCGTCAGAGCAGTTTTACAGGTGTTGATCATTCTTGCGGTCCATCTGCCTTGAATGTTCTCATCCTCACCTTTCCATCTCCATCTCTGCTGTTTGTACTTTAAGAGGTTGCATTTGATTTGCTCTAAAGTACTGAATGTTTGTTTATAAATGGTGGTTTTAATAAATAATGCTTGGAGCCAGTGTTGGGGAAAGTTACTAAAAGTAATGTCTTACAATATTGCGTTATTTCCTAAAAAAGTAACTGTTACTTTTTATGGAAAATAATGCGTTACATTACTTTTGAGTTACTTTTTCTCATCTGGGCTTGGCTGTTTGTTTGTTTTTATAACAACAAAAAAGTTCTATTTTTGGCAAATGCAAAGGCCCTTTCACACCAAAAGTTGAAGGAAATGCAAATTAACGACTGTATAATAAAGGGCGCAGTTCAAACAAACAGATATACATTGTGATATACAGAAAAATAGGAGGCAGTAAATGAATAAATATATGCATAAATTTAGTCTAGAGCTAGTCTAGAATGACCATCATGTTTGCACAGCGCACACAGCGCCGCTGCACTTCCTGATTTCTCTCAACATGTAGAGGTGTCAGTCAATAAATGGGAAAACAAAGGAACTCAGATATTTTGTTGTAAGTTTAAAAGTAATGCGTTACTTTACTAGTTACTTGAAAAAAGTAATCTGATTATGTAACTTGCATTACTTGTAATCCATTACACCCAACACTTCTTGCTAGTAAAGTGGTGGTCAAGGCCTTTTAATTTTTGTGATGTTTCTTTAACTTGCTTCAGTGAAAGTCAAGAATATATTCGAGGTTTTGCTGATTTACTGCAAGTGTCAAGGAGCTGGTGCTATACCTAAGACCTGTTTTCTTTGTTTCTCTGACCTTGGCTTTGAACCTGTAACCCTTGTGTTCAAATGTACATTCATGATTCTGCGCTATGCTTGACAGCTCTCGAGATGTAATGCAATTGCTTTTTTTTACACCACCACTTTGTAAATTGCTCGCTGTAATGATTTGGTATGTGTATTCACACCATTGTGAACCTTGTAAAATCTTCCGTTCTCAACACGCAGGCGTGCATAGGCCACATGTTTGTTTAATAGTCATTATTATTTTTGTTTTAGTGCACTGGAAATGTCCTCTTTGCATGCTTGATCAACCAGTGGGGAAATCTAATATAATTGAGGTTCAAGGTGAATTGCATCCTGAGCATTTCCCCTTGACAGAAAGAGCATGCATATACTTGAGCAAAAATAAACAAATCACACTGACAACAGTAATATAGGCTGATTTTGAAGGCATGGAATAAGTATCGATTTAAGCCTTCACTTCATAGATGAAAATGGCCTTTTTGGTAATTTGTCCTGGGTCCTTTCAATGCAGGAGGAGGCGAGCGAGAGAAACGGTTCGGAGGTGGTGGTGGTGGTGGTGGTGTTGGGGTGGGGGGGTGAGTAAGTGAGAGAGATCGAGAGAGAGAAAGAGAGCTAACAAGACAGAGAAAGGGACATACTGCCCCTTTCCGAGCTCATTATCATTCTTAATAAGTCTTAAGGAAAGAAGGAGCAGTGAGTGTAAATGCAAGGTAATCCTAACACTAGCCAAGGTTACTGGGGACAAAGGCACATGCACACCCCTCCCTGCTGGTTGCACTGGGACACAGAATGAGCCGTACCCCCAGCAGCAGTTACAGAGCCCTGCTAGATGCTGGAAGTGCACGAACTGATGCTTTTTACACATGTTTTGTCTGCTAACTTGGGCTTTCAGGTGTGAACCATAAAAGAAACTAAAAAATAGTTATAAAAATATTATATTATATTGCACTGAATCATCCTGACTACATTAGGTTATATAAGTGATGCTATTAATGTATGTGCAAACTTTGATGATATTGGAATCAGGGTCACAACTAAAAATACCACCAAAAGTGACAAAAATGCCACAGAAATTCCTTGTATTTTTTAATGTATATTTGTAATATTCAACATTTAAAAAAATATATTTTACTTAATTATTCCAATGCATATTAATTAACTGATCAAATGAAGCCATTTTACCTTAAATTATGGCACTTACGGTGTTTAATTTTTTTTAAAAATGACTTTATAAATGTAATTATATTATTTATACAAATATTGTCACTTTATAAATACTTTATTGCTGATTGCAATCCAACATATATGGGTGAGTAATTATTGAATATATATATATTATAAATCATTCCAATTCTCAAATATGCACCTTTTGACTAAATATTATTCGAATCATGTTGAATATAAGAGCAGTTTGTTAATGCTACACTCCGCAGTATTAAACCAGCACTTATGTTTGCAGTGTGTACTTGTTTGCTGTCAGGTATTTATTACAGTTCTGAGAGGATTAAATGATTGCATGGACAAAGCTGTGTTTAGCTTACTGGTGAGTTTAGTGCATCATCTGGCTGTCTTGTTTTGAATGCTCCTGGTTTGGAGGTCTCCCTGATCTATTTTTAGGCCTATTTCATGCCCTTAGGATATTCTACGAATCATGCAGTGTATAAATATTATAATGAATGGTATAAAAGCAGGTCTTGATTGACTGCAACCCTCAGTGAATATGCAGCAGCTAAATGAACCAACGCAACACAGTCAGATCTGTTAACCAGAGCTGCTGGCGTTTGTCTGTTTCTCAGTCATGTTATCCCAGCTTCCCTCTGTCACTTAAAGATGATTTACCCCCAAACAGATGTTCTGAGTATCACCGTTTGTTCTATTTCCTGCCCTTTCAAAGGTTATGAATGAAATGCAAAGCCTCAGCAGTGGTGCCCTCGGCCCGTAATTGTTTGTGCCACTGTTATTTTCTGGCTCAGAGATGGAAAATGTTGAGAAAGCAGAGCGCTGAACCTCTGGGAGCGCCTCTGCTTTGCACTGGTTGGCGATATAGCGTCGGTCCAGTCCTGTTGGAGCTTCTTTCCTGTTCTAGCGCTCCCTGTAGTCTCAACTCCTCCCCGGTCCTGGTTGGGGTTTGTATGGCAACCTGCTCTCATCGCCCCCTGGGGCAGCCCGGGAGGCAGAGAGCCATCGCCATGGTGATCAGAGCACAGAACCTCCGCAAAGCAGTCCATTGTGACTGGTGCGCGTTGAGGTGAGAGGAACAAAATGTCACAGCAACAGGTTTTTTTCTTTTTGTTGTTTTTGCCTTTAATGCCCGTAGGGGTTTGTTTAGCCTTTGATTCATCTGTGCTGCCGTCTGCTAAACGAGTTGTTTGTGATATCTGTTAATTGCCTCTTTTAAGTCATCCGTTTTGGAGCATGGTAGAAGGCAACGGGAGGAAGTGAAAACAAACGAAAACTGAGTCTTGAGTTCAACAATCTAGAGAGATGACAAGTGTATTGAGATGGTTATCACTTTTTTCAAGTTTTTTATTGTAAATGAATTTTTTTTTGTCTCAGTTAATAAAAATATCCTCAAGGATTCAGGTGTATTAGTCAAGTATGAATCTTAGATCACAAGTAAATTCCCTCCGCTTAGAGTGAGATTCTAGTAAAACTACAGGTTTATTAATTTTACTTTAACTCCCCGCTTTAATCTTCTTCTGAATGGATGTTGAAAAAAAAGTCTTTTTTTTTTCTTTTCTTTTTGCACTGAGCATATGAGATCGGATGTTCTCCACTAGGGGCAGCAAGAACAAATTAAATCCTGCTGTAGGCTGATGCTGAGAGCCCCTCGCAGAACAGTAAAGTCTTTCAATTACTGAAGAGAAAAAAGCTCAAACTTATTTTGTTAAACCTAAAGTACCACTGAGATTTACCTCAAGCTGAACTGATCCAAGACTTATGCAAAGTAGAATGTAAATCTCTTCTTATTTAAAGGGGTAGTCTGCCAAAAATGAAAGCTGTCATCATTTTCTCATTATTTACATGTAATTAAGTTTGGAACGATGTGAGGATGAGTAAATGATGACAGAAGTTTAATTTTTTTGTGAACTATCCCTTTGATGCTGATTTTTGCAGGGGATGACATGCTGGAGGTCATGGATGTCTTTGTGAACCAAGGAAATAGAAAACATGCAGTATTACCTAAAATATTTCTGTGTAGTATTTGAAGAAAATCTAAAAAAAAAAAAAATGTTTTTCTTTCTTTCTTTTTTTTTTTTCACTAAAAAGAATGTTGTTCAAATGCAAACATAACATAAATTCTTATTAAGGATATTTTTCTTTTTGTTTTCCATTAAAGAACATGGGTGAGGGTGCGTAAATAATGACAGGTATTAATAGTGTTTGTAATAATAACAAAGTAATATAATGTAATATAATTTTTGTATCTATCTATCTACCTACCTACCTATCTCTGAAGAAAAAAAAGCTCAAACTTATTTTGTAAAACCTAAAGTACCACTGAGATTTACCTCAAGCTGAACTGATCCAAGACTTATGCAAAGTTTAATGTAAATCTCTTTATTTAGTGGGGTAGTCTGCCAAAAACACCTTTGTCATCATTTACTCATTATTTGCATGTAATTAAGCTTGGAACACTGTGAGGGTGAGTAAATGATGACAGAAGTATTATATTATATTGTATACACTTTCTCTCTATATCAAGTAATCTTTCTTTCTTTTTCTTTTTTTTGGTTATTACACTTTTTTGTTTGTTGCACTTGGAGATACTACTCGGCTATATGAGGGGCAGAGTGCTTCTGCACTCTTGTTAGAGAAGATGTTTCTTCATCTTCCTCTGTGGTGTTGTTTATCATTTGCTGTTGGGGCTTTTAGTTTATGTTAATTGATGCACGTGCAGTAGCAGACATACGGTGCAGTGTGACAGGCGGGGCGGGAAGGCCGTGGCCGAGGGACAGGTCAGAGAAAGGGGCTGCAATCAGCGCGTCTGAGCGGGAGGAAGGCGCCTGTTTCTCCTCTTGTAACCTCGAGGAGGATGTGGGTTGCATTCTGTGACAGGTTCAGTGTTGAGTCTGGTCTCTGGGGTGGGAAGGGACTGCTGCTGAGAGGGTGCGGAGGGGCTCAAAAGGCTACCGCCCCTCTGACTTGTGCTGCACTGAGCCAAAGACTTAGCCTTACTATCTTCCACTCCTGTTGCATTTGTTGCCATTTGTCATGTACACTAAAAAATTTAATTGAGCTTCTTTCTATTGTGGACAGTGTTTCTATACACTAGAAATGGGTTTTTAACATTTAAACTGTCTGTCTACTATTATTTCTTAACTTTAAACTAAACTTATCCATTGAATCTATAGCCCACCTTAGCATGCTCAAGTTTAAAACAGCTATCTGAAGTGTACTGTGTAGTGGTGTTTGTTTTTTAAAGTTGCAATGAGGCGACAGATCCTCTCTATTGTGATGTACATCCGAGTGGACATTTTTGTTACCTGAAGTAAAATCTAAAGGTACACTATGTAACTTTTGGCAGTTAAAAAACAAAAGTGCATGCATTTTGCAGAAGAACATTGTTCTGGTTGTGATTCAGCTCTGCGTGACGGTGCGGATGAACATGACACTTCACAGTACATAATACTGCTCTATGAACTATGTTAGAGAGCTGCATATGGCAATTTATCTGTTCAATAAAATGCCTTACTCACCTCTATTAAAAACGGCATCTCTGTGTTGCTTTTACAACATTTCAAATCCCTCAGTTCTTGCCATTTCTGAAAAGCCAAGTCATTGTTGATTCTTGTTTTATTACTGGCTCTGTTTTACGGGCTCTGTCTCTTTTTGCTAGCAGACTCTCCTCAGTTCGGTTCCGATTCCCCAGAGGTTTGAGATTTAGCATGCTCCAAGTCAACCTTTCTTGCTCGTTGTGACAGCTAACCTATGGCACTTCCACACCATACATGCATCAAAGTAGCTGGAGCAACTTTTCTCTATTTATGGATATGACATGGTATCCAATTTCCTGTAAAAGCTATCCCGCTAGGTCTAAAACATAAATACTTATAATAGGCGTACCATAGTAAATCAGGGTAAAATAGAAATATGTTTTTGAAGTAGGATTGATTGTATTTACTCATTATTACTATTCATACGTTATTATTACATTATTGCATATTACATTATTATGTATTCCAGTTGCGAAGGCAACATTTCTCATTATCATTTACTTTAAAATGATATAGGCTACTAAAGCTTAATAAAAATCAAACTAATAAAAATGACAAAAATACAAAGTTTTACTAGTTTACTAAAAAGTAAGTAAACAAAAGTTTATTATAATTTAAAATGAAAACAAAATTCAAGACTAAGAACTAATCCATAGTATCTTTATGTAGGACGGGGACTTCATTCTATCCGTCAGTTGTTGATTCGACGGAGACAGATGTGAATGCGAGTGTGCAGAAGTGCGATTGTTAGAAAGGAGCCGGGTTTAAACGGACTAAATGATTGGAGAAATCTGGCATAGCTCACCAGAGCGACGTTTATCTGAAAAGTTGTGAGTTATCGAGTTATGATATTTTAATTAAAAATTCATTGTTTTATAATGAACCATTAGTATACTTTTTTTTTTTTTGACAAAGTATCGCGGGAGACGCGTGACGCAGATATATATAAACATAAATATAAACTATATTTAGTAAACAGAGAAAAGAATACAACACAAACAAACATAACGTTAACACACTGAACTGAGGGAGACTCGAGGCTTAAATGCATAAAGGAATGTACTGAACAGAACAGGGAACGGGTGTGGACTAATTAGAAACCATTGACAATGAAGGAAGGACTAGAACTCAGGCAAAACAGTGATTCTGTGTTCTGAACATGATGGCCAACATAGGGTGACCCGTTCCATGTAAGATAAAACATTAAATTAAAATAAATAATTAAAAACAACAATTAAATATTACACCAATTTAAATATTATTGTATTAAAATTTATATGCGTTTTAAGTGTATTTCTTCACATATTTTTTTTTGTCTTTCTCTTCCTTTTCATTACCCAATGTTTTTGCCATGAAGACACAATGATTGTAAAGCTTTTTCTTTCTCAAAAGAGAAAGTGGAGTGTCAGCACTGACGTCTCTGTTTTTACTCTCACCTTCAGCGATTGGATACTTGGCCTCTTATGTTACGGAACAACCTTATTGACCGCTTATTTGTCCGCTCCCTTTTCTTCCTCGACAGAGACCTCAACGGTTGCCGTCTCAATCAACTTTTGTGGTAATTGCACTTCAGAATTCCACTTGGCTGTCTGGGTAAATACATTTTTTAGCATTTATTAGTACGCCGTGTTGCCAGAAGGAATTCCTCCCTTCTCCTATAGTCAATCCAGTAATTAGCAAATTGATTAGGAGAACTTCAGCACACCTCCTTGGTTCTTATCTCCTCATTCTAGGACAGTATTGCAGTGCCATGGGACGGTGTAAATATTTTAAGGGGAAACCCTCAGTGAATCTCATTAATGGCTGTGGGGCTCTGCAGCTGTCTCCTGTTGAAGATCCTAGCCAATTTTCTAAACTGCGATTAAAGAAAAGTTTTGTATTATTTAAACATGCCGCGTCCTGTGGGTTTGCGGTGCCACCGAGGTCCTCCCTAAGCATTTGCGTGTATGTGTGTGTTTTTCTCTACTTTCTCTCCTCCGCTCCCTTTAGATCGATTAGTTTTGATTCAAAGGAGCAAAGGAGCTTTGAACGTTGTGGTCATTCTGGGATGCATTTTGCAAAATGTGACAAAGACCTCTCTTTTATGTACGAATCCTAATTAAATTTTTACCCCATCCCTACGCTGCAGACGCAAAGACTTGGTAGCAATTTGGCAGCTAATCACATTGAATTTTAAATGGGACTGTTTAAAGATGGCTTTAGATGCTCTCAGGATGGCACACTAGTGCAAATTAAGTCAGAATAGCATGCTGTTTGGAGAGAGGAACAATAACGCGAAATCCACATCACAATTGTCTTATGCACTTACGTCAACAGGCGTCTTACACTATTTGCTTTTCTCTTTTAATTAGTTGAAAGGAACACAGGTAAACAATCAGCTATTTTTCTTCATAAATGGAGACAGGAAAACCGCTTTTCTTTTAATTATTCTGCCTGTTACGTTATTCCATCTTGTCCTTACGATTTATGTAATTGAGGGAAAATGCACAATCTAACAAACAGTAAGGCTGCTTGATTGGTAAAAGGATTTGGCACCCTAGAAACGATTCATCACTTCTAATTTGAGAGTAAAGCCTTGCTGAAATAGCAAACTCTTGTGGAAAAGCTTGTCAACAAATGTGTTTGTGTATAAAAAAAAATCCAACGAAGAAGCTGTCCTCACACATTTAGTATACATCATTAAGTTCCTTGTAGCCAATCATATTGCCCATTCACCCAGCATTCCAGAACATATTAGTGACATCTCGTTAGCAGAAAACAGATAACTGAGGGAAAAATTACCAAGCAGGCTTCAATTGTTTTTTTATTTTTTTTTCAAGTGGAATGACTGGAAAGAGCAATTCTCACGAAATGGGATTTTTGTGCCGGTCTTTCGGTCTATTACATTTTGTTCAAGAGAAGCTTTCTTTCATAAAATGTTTGCCATTTGTCTTTCCCTATTTAACTCATTGCTTTTTCACATCTACATTTTGTAAAGTAGTTACAGCTGAATGAAAGCAAAGAGCACACAATGAAGCCTTTTGTTTAGTACAATGTAGGTTTTTTTCTAGTATAATGCAATTGGTGTAGAATAAAATGGATAGGTGGATTTGTTTGATCGATTTGTTTCCTAACAGTCATATTACTCTTTGCAATGTTGATTTGTTTTCTGTAAAAACTGTCCTGCCCTTAACTGCCTAAGTGTTACAGTATTTTTTGTGCATCATGGCCTCCTTGCACAAAAAGGTTGCATTGAACTTGAATAGCAGTACATGATTATTCTCAGAAGAGACTTTTTTTATTGCTTAGATGTTGCTCTATCAAAGCTCAGGAGACTAAACAGAGTTCTCAGCTATGTTTTGTATAAGTAGTTTATAGCTCAGTTTGAGCTATAAAATTAATGTGGACAGAAAAATTCAGATAATCTTGGAGGACTTTGATGAGAAATTAGCTCATACTTAAATCTCTGACTTTTGATTGCAGATACGAGATCACAGTTTGAGACACTGTTTAAATCTCTTCTGAAACCCCAGAGGAGACACATACAAGATTACTATGGAATATAGAATTTTTTTTCGTTGCCACTGGGAGAAACAATTGAGATATTAAAGAGATCTCATTTATCATTTTTCTTTTCCATGGGTTCAAAAATGTACCCTATATAATATATTTTTGACAATGAGAAGGGATTGGTAAATTTAAAATCTCCATTTACTCTCATTGCCGCTAGGAGAAACAATTGAGATCTCATTTGAGATAAAGGCCCTGTTTCCGCCTAGTATTAAGATGCGTTATGGTGGATTGGATGTAAATGGGGTGTAAAACGTTTTGAGCTTGTCCACTTTCGACCACTTCCAGAGGTAGTTGAAAACGAATGTGTTCAAACAGCCACTAAAGACCACCTACTCTCCGCCTACTGACCTAAAATGTAAACATTATGGAAAGCATGGCGAGATTTAAACTTCGTCGACTAAAGACCAAAGTTTGGTTTGAAGACGAAAAATGTACCAAGCACAATGTTCTCTCACCATTCCTGATTTCTAACACGCACTCACAGTGTTCGGGTGTTCTTGCAGCTGTCCGAGCAGAAACGAAAGTTGTTGCTCTATGTGTGTTTCTCCATCGTTTTCGGGCGCATTCATATGTAAAAAGCGTGAACTTTTTTTTTTTTTTCATTAGATCAAAAGAATATATATATTTACCCTCCCATAGACTCTCCCCTCGAAGAAATCAGGACAGAAGTAGTGGAAAGTGGACAAAAGAGACAAATTCCATGTGTGTACGAGTGTCTCCCTCATCCACTTGTGATCCGATCAACCAAAACACATCTTAATACCAGGTGGAAATGGGGCCAAAGAGATCTAATTTGTCATTATTCTTTCCCATAGGTTCAAAAGTTGAATGTGACCTAAATAATATATATTTGAGAATGAGAAGGAACTGGTAACTAAAGTTTCCATTTACTCTCCATTTCTTATTGTGGTCTAGGAGAAATAGTTGAAATATTAAAGTCCTCTGGATATTGTGAAAACTGACCCATTTGAGTGTAATAAACTGCAATTCAGCTTCAAGCTAGAAACCTGCCATATGCCTATGTGTAAAAGAGACTATAAACCAAGGCCTAGCAGTAAAAGCTTTCTCATGGTGTCAGTAAG
The DNA here is from genome assembly GCA_038088235.1 of Zacco platypus. Classification (NCBI taxonomy): domain Eukaryota; kingdom Metazoa; phylum Chordata; class Actinopteri; order Cypriniformes; family Xenocyprididae; genus Zacco; species Zacco platypus. Next base: position 15,207,109 of record CM076067.1, read on the forward strand.
ACATCACCTTAACAATGCCAGCTACTGTTTGACTCTGCTGTGTGATCATTATGGGAAAATGTAAAAAAAGAAAAAAAAGAATGTACAAACATTTTTGCTGTTTATTTTTACAACCACACCTCAGCATTCTGTACTATTGAACTAGGGTGGAGAAGAATATGGGTGGGGAAGTGAATTTTGTCAACATAAAAAGCTCTTCAACTAATATAAATGAACAGATAAAGTAGTGAAGTAGTTTGTTGATTGCCTGTTGATTGTTGGCTTTAGAGCGACCCATTAGCTTCACGCTACAGAAGACGAGTGCACGTTTTATTGGGGTTTAAACATCAGAAGCAGCCTCTGCTGTCAGTCTCTTCTAAATCCACATTCCAAACACTCCATGGGTCATCTTGCTCTTTAGCTGATCTATTTTGGGTCTTGTGATAGTGCTATACTGTATGTATAGACACTGACAGAAAAGACACGTGTTTGGCCGTGCTCGAAAATGTGTAGTTCAGTTTCAGCCGGCTGCACCTCCCACTATCCTTGAGAATTCATTGGCTGCTTTTTAGACTTGATATCAGTGGCATAGCTTGCCTTTATTTGTAGTCGTTTTTCTTTCCTCATAGTTGAGAATAAGTGGCGTTTTGTTTTATGGCTGCTGAAAAAACAGTTGATGATCTGAGCAGCAGTATTAAGAACTTGAACCACATGACATCGATTCGCAAATATTGTTTCAAGGCTTATGGTGCAGGAGGTGTGCAGTATAATGTAAATGAATGAATTGATCAGGATGATGACTGATTGTTCCAGAGTGATAACTTAAAGACACACCTCATGGTAAACATCCTGTCAACCAGAGCTCACTGACTCAAGTTCAGATCCACACGGCATGTTGTTTGTTCACTATTAACTGTGGTGAAACTATCACACTTGTTATTTGTTTATAGCCAATATTCATTAACTTGAATAGTTCTCACAAAAAAGAATTTATTAACTTTAATGTAATTTCAAACCTGTATGACTTTCTTTTTTGTGTGAAACACAAAAATGATGTTTTGCAGAATGTCTAAGATGCTCTTTTCCATACAGTGAAAGTGAATGGTCACTACAGATTTTTTGATGAATAATGGCTAAAAGTCTTTTTCTCACATAAATGATCATATATTATCTTAAGACTGAGTTGTGTGGACTATTTGATGACACTTTTAGGTGCTTTCTGACAACCCTGGTCATTATCCACTTTCCTTTTACGTGAACATTTGTCAAACAGGTCCTTTTGTGTTCCACGGACTGAAGAATGTCATACATGTTTGGAACGATGTGAGAGTGAGTAAATTATGGTAGAATGTCATTTTTGTGTAAACTTTCCCTTTAAGTACAGTATCTCATCATAAATGAGTTTTGCATTTCAAAAGAAAACTTCCTTCTGGTCATGCAAATCGTTTTTCACCCTTTAAAACAATACAAAAGAATTGTTTAAAAGGCAGTAGACTTTATCGTTTTTAATAAAAACCCCTGACTTGGTGAAAGTTTAATTAATAAGGGGCTTAAATCTGTGGGAAGAGGAGGGAATAGGGTCTTTAAGGGGTACTTATTTTTCCATCTGGGCTATCCTCCAAAAAAAACTAGTCAATTAGTCTCTTAAGCTGCAGAGACAAAAACGTTATTAGTTCTAGCAAAAAGAATAATGGGTTTAGAAGGTTTTGCTTGAGAGGCAGGCAAAACCCCAAGCTGAATCCTTCGTATTCAGGTTTTTTCATTTTCACATAATCGTGAAATACCAAGCAGATTATTATGCATGCAAGTGCGTTTTTTTCCTCTATTATAAAAGGCAGTTGGGAAGAAGGCCTGTCATGGTTAACAGACACAAAATAAAAGTTCCATAATGGGTGCTCAAGTAATCATTCAGTCGGATACCTTTGGAATATGTCGGCTTTGAAGTTTATGGATTTTTGCTTTGAGAAACACAGAATAACTCCCAGGTAACTCCTTAACTGCCATCCAGGATTGAATACGGTTTGACCATTGTCTGTCAATGTTTGTGCAACCTTTTGTTTACTTTGCTGGTTAGCTGCCAGTCTATTTAAGGTTTGGGAATCCTTCTGAGATGGGATATTATTAAAGCATAATTCTAAAATAATTGTCTTCCCTGCACGATAGCTACATAAATCAACCACACCCTTGCATGTACTTTCAGGATATTTACCTTCTCGCGATCAGCTGCCCTCAATGCCAGGCTCCAGTTAATCCTGTTGGCATGGTTCCTCACCTGCAAAGTGTGTGTGTGCGGGGGGATGCTTTTTATATTCTAGACCTGATTTGAGGTCTTTACCATGATGTATTTCAGCAGATTTTTTCTTGTGAATAGTCTTAGCCGAGGGCCTCACTGGGAATTAAATACGTTTAACCTTCAGCCTGGCTGCGGGAGCCGTAAATGATAAAAGGTAACCTGAGATCAGTGCCCGGAGATGGCAAGCACCTTGCCTTTGAGACACTTGAGTGATATTTCTCTTGCCTGGGGTGACGGTATAGATTTGAGAAGGATTGCGTAACAGTCATTGTCTTTGGTGCCCAAAATGTGTCCAGCTTCCCCACCATGGGCTTTGATTGTCTCTCAGGAGCATAAAGAGAGGCGATTGGCTATATAGGATCATCAAAGAAATTAATTGTTTCCCCTCCATGGTAAGAAGGTGCTACTCTCCCAAATCGAGTGCCTGCACTTGGTTATTACACTTTAATGGCTTGCTCGCCAAACTAACCATATATTACTGCGTGTGCAGACTCAGATCAGAGAAGATGAATAGGCTATTAATTAGAGTTGCGCAGAGAGGGCACAGGGGAGAGACTACTCATAGCCCTGCAATCAGTGTCAACGGGGCCCTTCTCTCTACACTCTAGCCAGGCCATTGCCAGGTCAAACGACTTGATATCAGACTCTAGGAGTGCAAGCCAACAAGGCCAGACAGGCAGAGCATCACAGATGGGAGGGTACGCCAGGTAGCTTTAAATCGATAATGGAGCTCTATAGCTAGCCGAGCTTAGTCAACAGCTTTCCCTGACTTTAAGGCTGAAAATTATGGATTAAATATTTGACAAGATTTGCGGCAGAAACGATTGTTTGGCTCGCTCGTCTCAGAATTAGCTTTTTATTGCAATTAATTAAAAGACTCCGTAGGAGACGTTCCATCTTGCACTCGTAGTCACGGGATAAATAACTCAGGGCGGAGGATATATGTCCCTTTATTAGCTGACATGATCTCGGCAGCATCTGTAGCGGGATGCTGTCGGCTCGCGAGCGACTTTGCGGAGAAGTTGCGCACCATCATTCACACTGAGTGTTGTCTTTATGGCTTGTTTTGTTAAAATCCTGGTTTTTCTTTTTTTTATTCAAGGTATCAGAGTTATGGCCTGTCTATGCAAATGAGGCAGTTTTGACAGTTTGTTATTCATGTCATCGCCTTTTTAAACACTTAAGGGACGTAAATTTGCAGTTGACAGGCTGCTCTGAAATTGCCACTAAATATTATTAAATATTTTAACAAGTTCCTTGTAAATATGTCTTAAATGTTTGAACGATGGGCAGCGAGAAAAATGGCCTTGCATCAACTTATTAGAGGCAATAAACCAGACGTGATTTATGGCAATAGTGGAGCAACTTAGGACACTCGTTTTTTCTCCCCCCATTGCGCTTATCCTCTTTTCCTTGTTCGTCCTGATGCGCTCAGTAAACAGCTAAGCATTGTTTAAAACCCAGTGATTTTTATAAGTCATGGGACATTGGGGTGGGAGATGAGAGAGGCAGCCCATCAGTAAGACAATCACACTGATGGCGTGGCGAACACACTTTTAACATCTTTTGAAGTGCCTTTTATCGTTTACTGGGAAATGCTTTAAATTTTGTGGTGCTGTCCAACATGAATGATGAGAGTTGTTGAAGACGCCATTGTATGTTTACGTGTTTGTTATGACTGTGAGTGTTCTGTTATGATTACCAGTATGAAATCACTTTAATATAATGGAGTGCTGCCTGAGATTAGAGGGATGTGTTTGAGTTATATGTCCTCTGTAACAAAACTTTAAGTCTTGCTGTGGAATTTTCATGGCTTTCTCATCAACATGTCTACTGCTGAACTGTGATTTTGGGGCAAGATTAGTTGCTGTAGTAGTTAATGTTTACTGTGGTTCTCATCCGATGTCTGTCACAAATAGTAGTCAAATAAATCAGAGGTAGTCCGTTCTGGCTGAGAAAAGACAGTACAAGCTAATATTTACAGATACTGGAAAATGAACAGGTATAAATATTGATCACAATCAATATTTGTCGATTTGCAGTAAATTTGTGCAGCGAGAAGATTATAATAATATTGAGATAATATTATTGTGCAAACCCCAGTACATTTTTTTTCTAGAACAGGATTTCTTTGAAATAGAATTTTTTTTTTAATCTCATAAATGTCTTTACTGTCACCTTTAATCAATCTAATCCAGTACATCTTCGCTGCATAATTAACTTTTCTTTAAAAAAAACCCCTACTCTTTGAAAAATCTTAATCTTTGAATGGTGTTTACAGTGTGTGTGTGTGTGTGTGTGTATTGTACTGGGAAAATAATCTCTCAACACATCATTTTGTAAAATTATGCAGCTGTGAAGTTAAGCTGGATATTGTTAGTAAGTTATTCTTTGAAATTCAACTTGAAATATTCTTGTCCACATGTTCAGTCAGGGCCTCCTTATCACCGCAGCTCTGGGGCCTTTACTTAATCGTCACATCATGCCACTAATTTGTCTTATTAAAAAATCCAATAAGCTTCCAGATTCTTAAAATAGCTTAGATGATGACACAATAATGGAAGTGGGTGCATGGTTTGTGGTTATTACCAAATATTACAAGCTGGAAACTGGGAGAGGAGGAATTGACTGGGACTTCTATCTGCTATAATACTTAAGTCACAGTAACATAGATTTAGTCCAGTGTTTTGTGGGAGAATGGTTTCAATTTTGCTTCTCTTTGAATTGAATCCGACTTGAAAACAACTTCATGAGATTCTTTAGGAGCAATTTTTTTTACGGAAAATACGTAGGAACGTATAGTGAACAATGGTTTGATCATTCAGTTGGATTTAAAATAGCAAACTGAAACTTTTCATTTGTTCACTCATTCATTTAATCATTCATTCATTCATTTAGTTTTTTTGGACAATTTTTTTTGGATTTCAAAAATGTTTGAAAATGTGACATTTTGCTGCTGTGCTCACTTGCAATGACAAAAAAAAGATGTTTATTAATACTAAAATATATGCAAAATAGAGTCATTTTTACTAGTGCTCTCAATCTTTTGGACTCCACTGTATTTCATCAACATCTTCTACATAATGTGACCACCCCTTTCCAGCAGAGATCATTTGTTTTGCCAATATTTTTCCCATGTGACATTGATCTAAAGCCGATTCCATGGCATTAACAGTGGTTGTCTGACTGGTTGGTCCCATAGGGTGGCAGCTGTATTTCCTGTACTGACCCCCTCTATACACGCAGCTCTCCAGCGCTGTCTGGGCGCATCAGTCTTTCCACCCACAGTGAGGTGACGGCTGCATTGTCAGCAGAGCACATCTTCTCACTCCAAGCCCTCTTCAAGTTTTTTGCCGGCTTGGCAGAATACGAGTGTCCCTCGTCTTCCTGACTGTAACCTTGCCACCAGCTTGTGTCCCTGCATGGTCTACAGACTTGAACAATGATGACTCAAGCCACACCAAGTGCACCTCGGGGGTAGACAATAAGAAATGAGGGGGGAGGGAGGATGGATTTAATGTTGGTTGAGGGTGGGCTTTGGGACGTTGGACTAAAAGCTTGGGAAGCTCTCGCCTCGACTCATTTGATTAGCCTGTCTCTTGCACAGGAAGTGCTGAAAGGCGCTGGCGATTGTATCACTATGAGCGCCGCTGTCCATAGATCTGGAGACAGCTGCCGGTCCTTCCGTCCAAAGTGGTCTTCAATCCAGTTAGAGCAGCGCTGCCGTATCTCTCCACAAACTCCCCCTTAGGTCCTGATTAGCAGGGTTAAGCATGAGGGGCCTTGTGTTGGTATTTCTGTGATCCCTCGTGTGCTCTGCACATGAATTTTTTAAAGCTTTTATTTTCCTGACACCACCATATGGTGCTGCAACTTGTGTGTCTTCAGTTTCAGTTACACTAGAAATGTGGAACCTTGATCATGTTACAGATTCTCTGTGTTTTTACTTCAAGCACTTTTGACTGAAAACCTTGATTGCAAACAGATTTGTTGTACTATGATTTATTTATATATTTATTTATTGACTTTTTGTCTTATTTATGTACTTATAATAATATTTATTAATATTTTGAATTAGCTGTTTTATTATATATATATATATATATATATATATATATATATATATAATATATATTAGCTTAATTACTAAACTTACAAAAAAATATATATATATATACGTATATGTATTTAGGTTTTTCATCTAATATTAATATTTATTTTATTTATTAATATTTTATTACATTAATATTTAGTTATTTTAGTTATTATATAACTTTTTAATTTTACCTATATCTTTATTACTAAAAATATGATTTTATTATGAATTTATTACTATGCATTTTCATGTGACTACTCATTGAATATTAATTATTAACTGCAGTTAGGATAATTAAAAACTTGTTATTCTGTTGATTAATATTAATACATTTAGTTATTTATTAAACCTTTGTGTTTTTATAGTTTTGCTATTGCTGCCATTTTAAAAAAGCATTAAGCCACTCAAGGCTATGCATTACAATGTTTTTACGACCGATACAGGCTTTTAGGACAAGAACCTTACCTGGGGTAAAATCACTAATCAAGCAGCTTATTGCTTTAATATATATATTAAAAAAAACAGCAACCACATGTACATTTACAAAGAGTGACATAAATTTTGAGTGAGTGCAGAAGATCTCTCTCAATGTGAATCCGATGGGAGGGGGACGAAGGCGAATGGCTCGAGAAGGCCCTGGAAAAATGGGGTCCTGATCTTCTCAGAAATGCCACAATAAATCGCAGCGCCTCCCTATGCACGGATGATTAAATGTGCTCCTAAACTGCCCTGATTTGTGGGGGCACCTTGCCGATTTTATTTGCCACTGTTAACATTTTCATTCCTGCATTATGCATGCCACTCTGGGACCAGGAAGTGCTACAAACAAATGGCCTGAGGGATGTGCATAAACAGGAGCTGCCTCCAGAGCAAAAACTGGCAGTGAGACGGAGAAACAGAGAAAACAAAACATCATTCTTTTTGTGCTCCGCAATCATACGTTACAGTACAGACCGCTGGTCGAGCTCCTCCAGGGCAGGGCTTTAGTGTTAAAGGGGGCACTGCTGTGATATTTTGGCTTGACAATCTATTTGAATATCAATGGTCACACCAAATGCCTGCATTCAATAATCAGACCTTAATCAATTATCTCATTTTACTGAATTACAAATCCCACATTCATTCTTTTTTTCTCTGATACTTTATTTTTATTTTCGAGTCCTGAAACTCACCAACTCTTTGGCTGAACTATTCAAGGTCATACACCTTTCTGTTCTTGAGTCATTTAAGTGTTACTTTGCCCTTGCGTCTGATATCATTGTCCTGTTGAAATATGAACGTTCTCCCAAGCGTAAATTTTTTAGCAGACTGAAACAGCTTCTGTTGTGTTTTGCAATATCCATTGTTCTCAGTCATCTCAGTCTCTGTTGTAACCCCATTGCAGGTTTGGTGTTTGTCGAGGCTTCTTTTGCATTATATTCGCGCAAAAAAATGGTTTTGAAATCACTTTTAAGAGCAAACGTTTCTTACTTTTCACATCCCAATAATTGAACTATCAATGCAATTTGGACATTCAAACTCATGGATGTTGTTTTTGTTCTCTTTTCTGTATGTAATTATATTTAGCACTTCAGGTATCTGTCTTTAAATTTGTTTAACGTGGTGTTTTCGTCTGGAGAATGTTGTAGTTTAGCTGATTTATATGTAGAAGCCAGTTGTAAGATCATTTGTGTTAACTTTGACCACTTAATAATTTTATATTTAGTAACACTATTTTGATAGTCCACTTTAAACATTCTACTAACTATAAGTAACTTTGCAAGTACATGTCAGCCAGCAGTCATTAGAGAATTAGTAGTCTGTCTGCTTAGTATCTGCTAATACTTTATTTTTGATGCTCCCCAGCAGACATTCTACTGACTATAAGTAACTTTTTCGAGCACATGGCTATTTATTCTACTAACCCTAATCCCATATTCTACTAAACCTAACCTGTCTACTATTAATCTAATGAGACTTAATTGACATATAGTGGCAAAGTTACTTATAGTTAGCACAATGTCTAAAGTGAACTATCAAAATAAACTTAAAAAATTAAAAATTATATTTTTGTTTGGAATATAAGCATGACCAAGCCTAGTTTTCAAACTTTTTGCTCCGGTGAATGTTTCTCAAGCTAGATTTTAATGTTAATTTGCTTACAGACAAGTTATTGAACATTAATGCTTAGTTCAGACAAGACAATTATTTTTTATGATAGTCACTGTGTCAGATGTGATTTTGACTTCTAAATTCTTGTCGTGGACAAAAAAACATGTCAGACTACACGTTGCTTCCTGACCGATCATCGCTTGCCATCTTTAACGAATTGCGTGATGTCGTCGAGTAGGTGAAACTAGTGACTGATTTCCTGAAACAAGAGTGTAAACAAACATTGTGGCTAGCAAAGCTGTTTTATACAGGCTGTCTTGTCGCCGGAAAACCCCCCACGTGTGTACGAAAGAGCTTCTGTGCTTCTATTAGTCAACATTTTACATTTTCTGTAGGGACGTTATGAAGTGTCCACTGTGACAGTGTATATGAGATAAAATGCTCGATTCTTGTGCCCCTACACACGTTGTCATTTACGAATCACCACGACACCCTACGTCAAATGCTATTATGCTAAAATTGGGCTGATATTGTGTATTCTGAACCCGACATAAATTGTCATGTCTCCTCTATTTTCTTACCTAAAAATTAGTGCTGTCAATGTTAAACCGTTAACGAATAACGATAAACTTTTTCCAGTTTAACGCTTTAAAAATATTTAACGCAATTAACGCAGAATCGAGTTTTCTTTCATTCTTGAATGAACAATAACACACACACACACACACGCACACAATAATGACAAAAATGTCCTCATAAGAGCAGACATGAATGAGTTAAATAAAGTCTCATGTGCAGCAGTGGCAGATCTTGAAGTGACAGCAGCCAATGCTGCCTGTCATTGAAGATAATCAAAGAACAAAGGTAACACAGAAAATGACTCCCTGCTTTTGACTAAAGAACTTTTGTAGCTTTAATAGCGATTAATCTATGTTTAAGTTAGGCTATAACTTATGCAGTGCAGACTGTCCGATATTTCCTATCTGTTAGTCAGGTTGGTTGGGGACAGGTAAATATGATATTTATTATGGCTTTATGTGAGGATTATTTTAAGTTCACTTGAATTAAATTTTATATTTTTGACACCTAATAAATGTTTTTACAGCTTTCTCTTACACTAATGTTGAATGGCATGTTTAGATTTGGGGGAGAAAAATCAATTTCATGGAGACATCAGAAGCTGTGTTACTATCAGTGATACTGGCCTTCATTCATAAAAAGATGCCATTAAACAAGATTTTAAAATATACTTTTCTACATTCATTTGGAGATTAACTATGAAATTATTGCATAAAATATATTTGTTTTTAATTGTGATTAATCTAGTTATTTTTTTTAATTGATTGACAGCACTATTAAAAATGGTATTAAACAATTGTATGAGTTTAATGCATAATAAATATAAAAATAAATACTTCGCAATGAACTTATTTTTCATTCAGTATATGATCTGTAGCATATAATAAAATAGATAAGTGAAAGGAGGTGTGGATATATGAGAAAATACATATAATTTGTTTAGACCTAAACAGAGCAACAAGGACATCATTTTGGATTTGCAGTCATTTGTTTTTATGATTTTATAGGCACAGTGCCCTTATAAACGTAGCTGATAATTAACTAGCATTTTCACAAGTACTGAAAACGTATTCTTTCTTTCACAATGCGAACAGACATCTGTTTACTTGCATTAAAATGTTGTAATGCCACTTCTCTCGCTGGTTGATGAGTCCTCCACTCGCTCTGAGGCAGCAGTGTGTGTGTGTGTGTGTGTGTGTGTGTGTGTTTGTTTGGGATGGGATTGACGTTTAGGAGAGCATGTCAGCTCTTTTAGCATCACAGAGAAGTCACTGGCTTGTCAGCTCTCCCTCCCTCACTGCATCCTGACAATGCAAATCTATGCAAATGACGTCTCACTGTTGGACAGTTCTCTGCAGGCCCGCTCTGCATGAATGGGTTACTCATTTGAAAGAAAACTACTTCTAAATGGTGCAGATGATTTAAACGAAAGAACAGAATAAAGTACAATATTAGCTGATTGCTGCGTAATCTCACAGGTACCGTTCCGAGGATATAAATTTGATAAATCTGCTGTTCGAAATTCAGGTGGGAACTCGTGGTTACTCATAAATGGACGCAGTTACACAGAGGTACTCGTGCCATCTACTGATACGACGTGAAGGTACTCTGGCACACCTTCCACAGTTTGTTTATCTTTTCGTGTTGAGAGAGCTCTCTTTTGGTTAACATAATGCGACTATTGCACAGAGCGTTGAGACAGGCCTGATATTGTTTTTTTATGACTTGACCTTTGAGTTATTATTTTCCCCTTTGATGAATAATTGTTGTCTCAGTCTCAACGAATGAGCTGATCCTCATTGTTCTGTGTGGATGCTGTCTGAGTCTCATTTTAGTTTGTGAGGGATCAAGAATATACCGTAGGCTGTTTTTTTTTAAGTTTGAAAACATGTACACCATTTGTAGTGAAGGAAACCGTTTACAGTACAGCTGCAGCATTAATTACTAGATTTTTTTAAATATTATTTTATGTCTTTATTTCTTTGAAGTTTAATCAACTTAAAAAGGGTGCAATGCGATTTTTTTTTTTCCCTGTATGTAATTTTTTTTTTTAAAAAAAAGGAAAATCTGTTAAAGAACTGACTTCAACAAAACACACTCAACTGAAACTGTCATTTTTAATTACATTTTTTTGTTTTTTCTTTAATGTGTGTTTTTTGTTTTTATCTTTGTGTGTCTTTGTACGTATACCACCTGTTCTTGCTAATAATAATAAAAAAAAGGGTTTTAAATGGCTCAATATTATTCATTTAATGATTCATTTAATGTTTTTTTAAGTCAAAACCAAAAGGGTCAAACAATGCAACCATATTAATTATTTATGTCCCGGTGAATGCTGGGAAGAGGCAAATGGGGCTGAACAAAAAAAAACAAGTTTTTTCCAGAGTACGTTACTATTTGATATAAATAGCATTATTTCAACTCTTCTTGGTTTGGTGTGTAAAATTAGATTATATTGAAATAGAAAAGCAGCATTATGCCCTTAGAGTTGTTAAAACTTCAAGGTAGTACATTAAGAAAAAAAAAATACAATAATTAGATAAATAATTACTTATTTTTCAGCATATTTTCTTTTTTGAATTATTATTTACAGGGTAATGTGAAAATATGCTATTTGATTACTTGAGGTAAGTTCTAAGAAGGTCAAAAATAGTTTAGATGGTGTTTTTTTAATTTGTGGAAAATGATCTATTATTCTTAAAATAATAATGTTTGAATGTTGTCGATGTCAAATGGGAACCTGTGGATTGTATATGTCAGTCATCCTTATTTACTGGCAAATTAGAGCTTTGGTCTGCTGATTTGTTGTGTATTGATTTGAACAAATGCACAGTGTGTCTTATAATTTGTGATAATCAGATGTGTAATTGTGTTTATTGTCATATGAAAAGAAATCGAAAACATATGGGATCTTGACTGTGGAGGCTTTTTTTCTGCTAAATGTGAGGTGAATGGCTTTGAGCCATGAATATATATTAGATATGAGAGATATTGGCATTTATGCTGATTTGGGATGAAACAAAAGGGTTTGTGGGATTCAATGTAGGTGGAATATTTTAAAGTGTAGAAGTCATAACCTTTCACTCTTCCTTCCTCTCACATATTAAATCTCTGACTGTGGCAATGACGGAGCTGAAATGATGAAATATAGACTCACTGTTGTGGCTGTTGTTTTTCTAATGGTGCTCTCTGCATAGAAATTCTCACTCCTTCTGCTTGGCATGTTGATAAAGCATTTCTAGGAGAAGGCAGCAAATATTTAAGGTATCTGCGAGTGTCACATCTGTCTAACAGCCCCGGGGCCAGACCCAGCACACAACAAGGCAACAAATGCTGATCCCTGCCTTCTCTGCAGCAAAATAAAATATGGCTCAAGTTTTCATTAAGGTGCTATTGATTAGCTTTTCCTTGCAATGAGTTATGGGTGACATTAAATAAAAAGGAAAATATTTTTATGACTTTTCACAGGCCATTCCAGAACTAGCATGCTTCTCACTCGCCAGCCCGACAGGCGTTTTGTTTTCTATCAAATTGTTGTGGCTAAGAAAGCTCTGGGTATTTTTTTTTTCATGAAAATGAGTGGTAAGAGTTTGCACCACGCATTTCCTCTCTTGTGCAGCCACCACAAATAAAAGGAAAAAAACACAATTATCATTGAGCTTACCCCGGGGTTATATTGGGCAATTTATTTAATTTGTAAAAAATGATTTGCAGTATGTTTATATTTTTTATGAATCATTGTCATTTCTTAAATCCGAAGAATCGATCTTTTAGTTTATACGGTTTACAGTTGATGAATGAACAGAACATTGTAGTGCATCTCCCATCTAATAAATCACAATAAGCTTTGTGCTATGTTACTTTTAATATGAAACAAAGTCTGAGATTTCTGTCCGATTTATTACGATATTCAAACAATAAGTACCGTTTTGGCGCTTTTTAATGTGGCGAGACTCGTGACAGATCGCTTTTGCCACCTCAATTCAAGCGAAGCGGCAGCCCTAAGCGCATGTGAACTGATCATCTCTTTTGCTTTACTACTAGTTACAGCACAAAATAAACATTAATAAACATCAGCAGGTAAAAGATACAATACAACTTAACAAAATATGTATAATTTCTCATGTAATCACACAATCTGTGTTTCAACCGCTGAAAGACGTCAATAAAACAGCTTGTAAACAGCATAGATATATATACATAGATGTCTCGTATTCATATCTATCAGTAAGTCACATACGGTTACATCAGTTGCAAAGTTTTACAGTTTTCCCCTTGAGAAAATTTGCCATATACAGTACCTGATATATAAATCCAAATTAATCAATATCGAATCGGCATCAAATCTATATCAAATAAACTGCCAATTATAGTGTACTATTTTTACTGTATACAATGTATGCTAGAACTAAAATATGCAACCTAGATAATTATTCTGTTTTGCCATTTCTAGCCTTGGCCACCAGAATCTCCATCAATTTTAGAGTTCCCCCACCTCTAAAATATAATTTTGACCTCTGAATTTACCCATCTCTATACTGTGGGCTTCACAGACTCATTGGAAATGTGCATCCTACGTTCTTGGTTGGCACACTTGTGTGCAAAAAGACAGACGATTGTCTTTGTTAACTGTAAAAGGAAAAGGAAAGATAAAAAAAATCATTAAAAGAGACTCGTTGAAGACTGTCAAATGTTGGAGATGTCTCTGTGTGGATTTATGTTCAGCCTGCTTCAGGACATATCCTACAGTCTTTTGTTTTTACTTTGTCATCAAAGGAGCGTGATATTCCATTCCTTTTCAAATTTAGCCTGGAGTTCACTTTTCTCTATATTTATTTCCCTCTGTAGGTGTATCAGATTCCATGTGGTGCAGTTTGGACCTATAAGGGGATGTTTAAAGAATATACGCCAAGGTGCGGCAGCGCAGGGATTTCTAAAATGATGAAAGGCGTGTGGTTATCAAAGATCTTTATTCTTCCTGCTGCTTGAAACGAGACTGACAAACAACTGTATTCTAAAATTACACAGTGATAAATGACTGTACATTGATATTTTGTAATATATTGGAAACTTAAAATACTTCCTCTTGTCTTGGCTAACTGATGAATATAAGACTTTAGTAGGTTGATTTAGTCACCCTCTTGTCTTGTCCCTTGAGACAATTTTGGACTCCATTGACTTTCATTATGGTCAAAAACATTTTTTTAAATATCCTCTGTTGTGTTACACAGAAGAATGAAAGTCATACACGTTTGGAACAATGTGAGGCTGGGTAAATGATGACAGAATTTTCATGTGTGTTTGAACTGGGAATTTAAAATCACAAAATATTGCCTTTTCTTAAGCATATTGTGAGTATGTAAAGATATAAAAATGTGTGAATTTGTTTCATACAGTAGCTGACATGGTTAGCCAGCGGTGGCAACAGAAAAAAAAAAAACTGGCATGCATCCTAACTTTGCTGTGTACCTAGGGAATATAGCAGTGTTTGTCTCAGGCACAGTTTTATTAGAATAATTATATCTGTCATGTCAGAAAGTGTTGTGGAAGAAAAACCCTCAGTGGATTACATGGGCCTTTCCTGGCGTGACCTGAACTGAGTTCATTTATTTAATTCTCTCATCTAGATTGATTGGCCTCAGTGCGCACAAACAAGTGATGAGGATTCAACTGGACATTTGTGAAATTCTGGGACAGAAAGCGTTTCTTGCGTGTCCGTATACTCGGCAAGGAGAGATGGGCCCTGCAGGCTTTGAAACATGAGGCTTCAGAGATAACATTTCATGTCCAATAGTGCTGCCTAGCCATGCAGCCCACATAAAATAAACCCTCGATCTCCATTTTGGCTTTCATTTTCAGTATTTCATGTCAACAGACTCTTGAAAATGGGCTAAAAATGGATCTAAAAGAGCACATTCCAGATGCTTTTCTGCCCTTTCATTGGACGCACCTTTCATTTGATGCAAATTCCTACATGTACAGAGGTGTTTTTATTTATAAACCATACTGAATTCTGAACATACAGTAACACTTGAAACTTACAGTTTCCTGCAGGACTTGTTTTTCCAGCTAAATTACAACAAAAAAGACAAAAGACTGAATAAATGCGGTCGGAGCAGTTGTGTCAAGCCAGATATACAGTAAAAAAAGAAGAAGTCTGAATTAAAAACCTAAACCTAAATTAAAACATAAATAACCAGTTAAAGTATTTTTAAATAATTTATTGAATAAAAAAAACCAAAAAAGATATTTAAAGCCACCAAATTAAATAATCAATTTTTTTCTCTCTCAAATTATGCTAATTTATGTTAAATATTTTTTCTATAAAATTAGAAAACTGAAAAAGCATTTTTACTAGTGGTCTCAGGCTTTTTGGAGTCTCAAAAAGGAGTAAAAATCTTGAATTTGAAATTTTTTAAGACTGAAGTGGAAAAACGTACCTCTGGAAAACATGTAAGTTTTATGTTAATTTGTAATTTTACAATGTTTAATAATCATTTTATAGTTTGTAAAATTGCCATTGGATTATTTCCACTATATTTTATAAGTTTTGTGGAAAATGTACTTACTCCGTAGACTCGCACATAGTTTTATTAGTATTATTTTATTATGCTTAGCCTAAGGTAAGACCAGGTGTTTTGTTCCGATTTGTTTTTCCACAGATCAAATGGAAAAACACCATATTCCTGTTAGAACCTATAAATGTATCTCTGAGTTTTTTGCCAGATCAAGCCTTAAAACGTGCTTTTATTGCAGAATCTTGTTGTTGTGAGACATAGCTTCTAGTTTACGTTTCAGTTAATAATAGTTCTGCACTCACAGCTGTGACACAAATTAGCACTTTGGGCAAAAGATCAGTTGGCTCAGTTTCCGTAAGCACCAGTGTATCACCGGGGCATGAGAGGGAGAAACTCATAAACACGTGTACAGTTTTTTTAGGTTGGGTTTGCATGTTTATAACCACGTATTGGGAGATGGATCTCTTGTTCTCACTGTTGTGGGTCACACGGTGAATAATTGGCAAAAGGTGTTAGGGGTGTTACTCCACACTGTTCACTGTGAACTCGTTTCCTGCACAGGCCACCAGGCGTAGAGAGAGAGAGAGAGAGAGACAGCGAGAGGTTAGATCCACGCTCATTCGGGTCATCACCGCCACTGTTCCCATGAGGGCCACACATAAGATATCAATTAGCCAATCAGGTCCATGCCAGGAGCGTTTTGCTCACAGATTTGTTGTGAGAGTGAAATGGATGTTGAGGCTCAGGGCCGTGATAACAGCACTGGCAAACCAGTTCCTTCTCGCTACAAGTGGAATTTCCTCCGTACTGATTGAAGTTTCTGCATATTGCTAACACGTTCTTTCAGGCTGAAATGCTAGTTTAGTTTAAAGGATTAGTTCACATAAAAATGACAATCAGTTACTTACCCCATATGACTTTCTTTTTTCTGTGCTTTTTTCAGTTACAATAAACAGGGTTTCAAGCGTTCAAAACGTGTATATAAGTGGTCGATTTGACTCATGCCCTATATTCCAAGTCTTCTGAAGATTTTGGCAGGGAAAAGGTCGTAATTTGATTTGTGAACTTTGCAAATTGTTCTAGTGAATCAAATCGCTTCAATGAATCATTTAATGAATCAAGTTCTTGAGTTCAGCTCAGTGACTCATCTCTGGGTTAAAGTCACCTGACCATGAAATCACCATGACAATTCTTGTTTTTTTTTTTTAAAATGGAATATCGCTGTATTTATTGTAAATGATTTGTCCGTGCACATCAGTATTATTATTTTAAATCATGTGCCCTTGTAATCTTTAATCAAAATAACTTCCCCTCCCCCTTGCAGCAACATCTCTTCTCTGATGACGTGTTTTCCAGTGCAAGAGCAGGACATTCTGTCACTCAAATGAGATCACAGTAGTAACAATGCACAACAATCATATCGTCTTTCATAATAGGGAAGAAAAAACTATCACAACTTCTGTTTCATGCTGACTTTAAGATGATCAGTGAATAACTTAAATTTAAATTTAAGTTCATCACACAAAGCTGTTGTACAGCTTCTAAAGACTTGGAATAATATGCACAAGACTGTTTTACATTTATGGCCCTTTATTAACAGTTTCAATTCTCATTTGCATCGCAAGAGTGGCAAGGATATTCTTCAGAATTTCACCTTTTGTGTCATATCGAAGAAAGTAAGTCATACCGGTTTGGAGTGACGCAAGAAAATAATGGGAATTTCATTTGTAGTTTTGGGTGAAATATGACACTGCGCGTATGACAGAATCTGTGTTTTACACTAGCTGCGATATGATCAGAACTTCAAAGTCTCTTGATTTACTGGAAGGACCGTTTCTGTCATCATTTAACCCCAGGATTGTTTCAGAAGTGACTTCCAGAAACGTAATGATTTATATGGTGACCTCAATTACGATCAGTTGGATGAGTTGCCAGAAGAGTTTTGACGGGTTTTTTTGAAGTCAGATCCGAACATCATGAATTCGTTTAAAAAAATGTGATATTGATATTCTATTTTTAATCAAAAAGCATGGAAAGGAATGCAGCTATAATCAAAGTGACGCCATTTAGCTCCTCTCTGCTAAGTTAATGGAATCTTCCTAATGTTTACTGGGACGTATCAATCATGCAAAAATCTATTGTAGCATTAGCCTTGAAAGAACAGTAATAATAAAAACGTTATAATGGCCTCAGCTTCCTTACTATAAATCATGCTGGTGTGTTTGTGCGTGCTTGTGTTTATGTGTGTGAATTGGATATTGAGGGGTATTAACTTTGTAAAATATGCCATTTCAGTCTTTTCAGTCCATTGAGGGCTCAAAGGATATTGATATGATATTGACCAATGCTCGTTGTTTGTGGCTCATGTTTCTTTTTAACCTTTTGTGTCAGCTGAGCGGAGTGTATGACAGCGTGTATTTCTGTTTGACTGCATCGGTTCCGGCACCTTTGGCCGTGACTCACGGCTGGTTTCTGCTCGATAGCCACTCAACATTGTGTTGTAAATCAACTGCAAATGCATAAAAACCGTGTCAAGAGGGAGATTTACTGTAACACTGAAAATCCTTTTAAACAAATATTAAAATAAGGCAAAAAGCCGTCTGAAAGTCGTTTAAGAGGTCATTGCACCTCAGTTTAGAGGCGTGCGGCGAGAGCTGACAATGCATGTGAATTTACATTGGTATTAGCATTTGATTGATGAAACGATGCATGCATGCAGCTTTCATTAAGTGTATGGGGGGGACGGGGGGTGTCCCCAACATAGCAGAAGTCATTCTTAGCAAATTCACTTTTATATGTGGTATTTCAACGCAAAAACCTGCATCCTATTTGCTAACCACCCTTGATAGGGTTTACGCGGCTATATCGTTGCACAATGCATATTTAACTCATCTTCCTCAAGCTAGCACCCCGAACTGGCCTGCAAGATGAGGAATTGCAGTGTGCAAATTACGTTCAGCACTCATTTTTGGTTGTGTTTGTGCCGTTACCTCATTTGCATAATTCTTTTAATGAATTAGAGGTTAAAACAATGCAGACAGCGCATGCAAATAAACAACGTCGTCAGCAGGCAGAGTATTGATAGACGGCACAATTGGGATCTGTGGCCTAGTGGTCAGTGCAAGCACACCGACGCAGGTGACGCAGGTTTGACTCCCCAATTGCAACGTAATAATTACATTTACCATGGAATTTCATTATTTCATTATTTTATACATTACGTCTTTCTTGTATTACTTTCGCATTCTAGTATTATTTGTATTAATCATGCCAATATCTAAGTTCATGATTTTTTTAATGAATAATTATGTACACTTATATGCGCTCACGCACAATACTGTTGGAGGTTAAGAATAAGGGCCTTAGCCCAAAAAGCGTGCTGACCCGTGAGAGGGCCGTCTGTTGTCTGCAGGGACTCTTAGAGAGTCTTGTATCCACTTCACAGCAGAGAGAGCCTGAGGAAACCTCTCCATTACACAGCTAAAAGCTAAACGCTAAGCGCTGCTCCCACACAGTGGGAGGAGAAGATAATACTCTGAAAGTCAGGGGAGAAAAAAAAACGGTAAAATTAATAAAGCTTTTTAGTCAGCATAATAAGTCATTTTGAACTCAACTGAAGAGAGCAACAAAACAAATAATATTTTGGGGAAAGAATACATGTATTTTAATGCCTTCAAGCAAAACTAATTAAAGACGACACCTCATTTACATAAATAAGCATTATAATTTGCATGGAGGCACCAGGGAATATGTGCAGAAAAGAAAGCAATATTTTGCAGTCTGCTAATTTCATTTTATTTAGGATTTAAGCTTAATAAAGATTCATTTTGGAGGGGAAGGGAATAATCAAAGGGGGGGAATGTGAACTATCTCCAAAGATGCAGCAGCCCTTATTCAAAGGGGCCTTTCAGAGTCAGCAGAAGACTCCTAATCAGGAGTGGCACTTCCTGGCTCGACTCCAGCACCAACTCCTTGAAAGGTAAAAAATTTTAGAGCCCAATTTATTAGTATGCAGTTCCGGCATCGGTGGCTGAATTAATGGCGCTGACTGATAATGACTGTAATCGTGGCACAAATGGGGTGTTGAAATAGCAAACAACGGCCACAAGGCATGTAATGGAGCTTTTATTAATTACTCAAGCTCGGGCTCCAGCTATAGCTCCAGGATTTACAGTGGCACTGCCAGCCGGTGGGCAAAGGTGGGCCTGGTGGAATCCTGTGTGGACCGAATCGGAGTCTGTTTGGGAGTGTGGGGTAGGGGAAGGGCATTCTCGCTTGCTCATGCTCACTTTTAAAGTGTTTTATAATGCAGGACAGATTCTGCTGGATAAAAGAGATCACAGCTACATTGATATGGTGCTTCTGAGCAACCATCATGCTCATATCTCTGGGCTTGGTAATATGAGTGAGTAAGAGATTACAGTGCATGTGTATGAAAGAAAAGTATAACATCTGGTTCGTACAATTTTTTCACAATTGTATTTGCTATTTTGAATTTAGTGGTTTCCTTTATGTTTTACCTTAGCTGAAAAGGTCAACACTTCATGTATATACAAATATGTATATTACTAAAGACTGAACACATGTTGGGTTTCTATGTTTGATGGGGATTTAATTTGTAAGCTGTTTTCCTCTTATGGACCCATCAAACAAGGATTTTCCATAGACATAATGATTTTTATAGTGTACAATCTGTATATTCTATCCCCTAACCCTACCCATCACAGAAAACTTCTTACATTTTTACATTTTCAAAACACATCACTTAGTGTGATTTAGAAGCTGTTTTTATCATGAGAACCAAAAAATGTGCCCATATGGTATTGCCATCCTTGTGGGGACATTTTATCCCAATAATATAGGGTTTACCAGGACCACACACACACAATTTTTTAAACCATTTCTTAAATTTGAGGCCGAAAATGTGTTTGCAATAATTATAAAAATATTTAAGATTGAGTTTGTTGTTCGACTGAACACTTGTCACAATTTGAATATATAAATATATATTTTTTGATATTCATTTTTACTGGTGTACCATTTCTTGCCCATGTTTATATTTAATATGTTTCTTCCTGGACTGAATTATATGTTTAGATATTGGCTGGTTCTTTGGGTGTAACTTGTTCCCAGGGAATTTTGGCTTTAGTTTCCTTGAAGAAATAGGTAGAGATGGATTTGAAGTACACAGTGAGTCACATGTTTCCCAGTGATACCAGGATTAGCTGACGAACATCTTTATTTTGCACAATACAATATGACTCAAATAAAATGGTACATATAGTGATGACCTGTACAGTAGATGCACAGGTTTAGAAAGTCAGAGCAGAAGAGTGGAGAAAAAGAGCCAAGTGTTGCAGAGCCCCAGTCAGTTATGAGATGTCCTTATATTTTAGCCCTTATTGTTCTCAGCAGTAAAAGCTTGCATTGTACGGTAGGCGAGACTGTTCAAACGTCAACCCATCAGCAAGAGAGGGTTGATTAAAAAAGCTCTTTATTACCCACCGATTCCTTAATGGAGGATAGACTTTAAAAATGGAAGAAACAATTAGAGTTTTACTGCTTTGTGGGCACTACTGATTTCTATAAATCACACCAAGGGTGTAAATTTCCCAATAAAAGACAGGGGCACTCCTCGCATGCGTAATCAACAAGTCCATAAGCACATTCACACCCATTCAGGGCACATTTGTCTTTCTGGGTAAAATGTTTGAAGCATCTACAGAACTCTAAAAGACATTTTCCACAAATAGGGTACCAAACAGTGTCTTTTTTTTCTTTTCTTTTTTTAAACATATGTTAAGTGAAAGGAAGTGTTTAATCGTAAGGTTGATTGCCATCCCCAGTGGGTCATATTGTTGCTTATATTACCTGTTTTAATATCTTTCCACTTTTAAATTAGTTTTGCAATTTTTACCAAAGTTTGGGACATAATTCAATGCAATTTAACTTTATTTGTGTTGATAAACATTACCTAAACATCAAAATATATAGACAATATGTAAAAATAATTTTAGGAATTCCAATGAGTAAATGAAAATTTTGTCTTTGAAAAAGAACTATAACACCAAATATTAATAATTAAATATAAATAAAAATATATACTAAAAATCACCGGGTTGCATGTTTGAGCTTGACAAATACAGTCAACACTACAATTTTGGTGAAAAATTACTATTCATTTTTCCTTCCATGCTATAGAAAAGGTCCAAAAGATGTTACTTCTTGTTATTTTCATTTTAAGGAAAGTTACAGGGGGAAAATGTCCTGTAATGATTGTGTTGCATAGCTTTGTATGACATTTTTGCTTATTAAAATGAGTTGATATAAAACAGTTCAGTGGTTTATGATTATAATTTTCAGGCTAGGCTAATTTTATGTTTGATAATTATTTATCAAACTTGGGATTTGTGCTTCTAATGGTTTAAAATGCTTTAAATATAGACCAAATTGTAACCCTTCTGTGGAAACTGTCGTAAGTTGTTTATGTAGTTTGTTCGTTAGGCTCTTGGTCAGGATTACACGCTAATTAGTTTTACCACTTGGGTGGCTTGTTAAACACTCATTGGTAATATGTTGTAGAGTGTAAAATATGGAATATTTTTTGTTGAAAAAGAAAAAAAAAAACAGCCAAAAATCCTTTTTGTGTTCCTTCTCTCTTTTTCTCCCTCCCAACCCCCTCCATATAGCACCAAAAGCACATACACCCACACACACTCACTACAAAGAGAGCAGCTGGGTTTTATTCCAGAGAATAAAAGCAATAATGGTTGGAAGCCTTTGAAATCATTAATAGATAAAAAGAATGAATGATCACGTTACATCTGGAGCAAGAATAAAGCTTGATCCCTTCTCCTCTCAGATCCAGTGTTCAGAAAAGATTTAGTTGAAACCAACTTGTTTGTTGTAGATGTGCGATGAGTATGAATGACTCAATCATCATTGGAGAATGTTCACAATGAAAATTGATTTAAGTCAAAGTGATACCAGGTATAAAAAGTGTGGTTTGGGGAAAAATGCGGCTTTTCTAGTTCATACACCGCCTTGTGACCTAACCCTGAGTTTTGGAAATGCGTTGTGTTGATATTTGCAGTCTGGCTTAATAGAAAGACAAGGAAATAGAGGGAGATTTTATGTGATAGCATGACCCCATGTCAGCACTACTGCACCAATGTGTTTAAACCTGCATTTCTCTCTTTCCGCAATGTGCCGAAAATTGCACAGGTGGAGACAGGTGGTGTATTGTTAGGAAAATTATTAATTTGGATTTGATAATGAGAAGTTGGCGTGTTACATATTCCCTCCCTGTATTGCTGTGATTAAGCCATGCAGCTGTAGTCACAGGTTGTTATTTGCGTGCACAGATCAGCAGATATCCCAAAAATTCATTCTTTCATTTTGAGAGAGGAACAGACTCTGTCATTAACTTTCTTTTTTCCTGACGCAGTATCTTTTCTGTCTTATCAGAGGGTGTGTTATGTTTTCTAACCCCTTCCTTATGGAACTAAAATGCCAGTTTTTAGTTGTTTTTTTGCCACTCCTTTTCAAAGAATAAACATAGTTTCATTGTTTTATTGAACAATGAAAAACCTAGATAAGGTTTTCCTGTACAACAGGTGACCACGGATCTAAACACGACGGTTACCTGGCAATGCAAACATACATCCTTTATTCCTTTGATATGCCAGGGCCTTCATATACCCTAAAGTTCAGATCACAATATGTACTTGATCCCCCCCATTTGTAGATAAATATCCAGATCAATGCAATGACAGAATTTATTCAGCGTGAATCTCTTGTGAATCATATTTACGGTAATACTCATATGCGTAAATGAATCATCGTTCATTATTTAATATCGAGACATCAGTAAGAACGATTGGTTTCTCTTGTGCCTTTTTGGGTGTGTGCTTTCTTCTTTTCTTTTCTTTTTTTGTTTTGTTTGTGAGATCATGCTGAAAAAATGTAGTGAAAAACATTTCGTGTCACGACAGGTCATCACGTCTTCAAGTATAATGAAGTGAATATTTTTATGTCAAACATTGCACTCTCAAAGCATGCAAGGTTGTGCCACTGTTTGTTTTTACTTGTGCTTTCTGGAACAAGAATTAAACTTTTCCTGAGACAAAATGTTCTTTTTTTTTTTTTAATTAATTAAAAAATTAATTAATTGTTTTATTAAATGTAGACATTAGCAAGCTCTTCCCTCTTTTTAAGGAGAAGTTAAACATCATGTACACTGTGTACAAAATGTACTCTACAGTTCAAAAGTTTGGGGTCAGTAAGATTTTTTTAAAAAATATTTCTTATTCTCACCAAGGCTGCAGTGTGCAGTAATAAAACTACAGTAAAAACATTAATATTGTGAAACAACTGCTTTGTATTTGAGTATAGTTTAAAATGTAATTTATTCCTGCGATAGTTAAATTTTCAGCATCATTACTCCAGTCTTCAGTGTCACATGACCCTTCAGAAATCATTCTAATATGCGGATTTGGTGATATTGAAAACAGTTAACTACTTAATATGGTTGTGAAAACTTTGAAATATTTTTTATTTTCAAGAGAATAAAAAGTTTTATAAATGTCTTTACTGTCGCTTTTAATCAGTTGAATGCGTCCTTGCTAAATTAAATTGTTAAAAAAAAAAAAGTTTTACTGACCCCAAACTTTTGAACTGTAATGTACGTCATTGCATTTGGCTAACAATCATTTTTTTCCATACAGAAGGTGGAGAGGGAGAAATGCATCAATAATGTTATATCATGTAATATTAATATGTGTTAGTAGGACGTTTGTTGTAATGCTATTGATTTGACAGTATATGAGTACCCTAATGTATCTGTGTTTGAGGTCTTCCTGTTAAATTTGTTCAAGCATGTGTATGTGTGTTACATGTTTCTGAGTCTACATTTACCTCAGACGCCAGGATCAGGAGATTATATAGAGACTATAATCTATCCACCCTTTCCTGGCACTCTAAATCAAGTTCATTCTCTGTTCGGGCTCACTTCCAAGATGGTTTTAGAAAGGAATAATTTGAGAACGCAACTAATCAACCTCTTCAGTTTGTAAGACCAAAAGTCTTTATAATGATGTCATTCTACAACGGTCACATGGACAGTGCAAGTTGTTGCCGATAGGACATTTGAATGTTAATACGCAATCAGTTGATAATATTAAAACAAACATAATGTCATCAGTAGTGCTCTTATCATTTAGGCTGAAGTCCGTTTTGACTTTGTTCCTGTGTGATCCAAGGCGTAGTGAAGGCCCCATCCACAGTATACATCACAATAAGCTAATTAGCAATATAATTAGCATTGTAATTACCAGCTGCGATAATTACTTTTATTTATTATGTTTTTAGGGTATTTATCTGGTCTAAAAAAGAAACCGTCTAGTTATTAGTCTGTTCTTTAATTTGGAATTTAAAGCCTTTCATTCTGTTGTTTTTAACCCTTATCTAACACAAAAAAGTGCATCGGTATTTTAGGATAAATAAAAATAGCTCATTGTATACAGAACGTGATATCAGCTTTATATTGATAAGTGTATGAAATGAGACAGACAAAGAAAAAAAAGGTATTTAACACACGAGATGCTGAAATAAATCTATTTATCTCCATTTTGTCACTCACTCTCGTGAAAGCTGTTTTTTTCAGAGACTGCACACACTCCCCTTGTGTTTTACCCACAAACCCTTGTTTCTCTTGAAAGAATAGCATGCGTAAATACACAATCTAATAACAGCACAAGATGGATGATAATGCCTTTTTATTAACTTACGGAGTGGTTTGTTTGGGCAAATTGAAAGTCGTATTTTTCTCTCTAAATATCTAATTGGAGTTTTGACAGGTTTTACAATGAAATGAAAGTAGTTATTGTGCTGTGGAAACAGTGGTGTTTATAAAATTCTGTGAGCGATACAAGCCACTGACAGCAAAGCAGTATAAAAAGCTGCATTAAAAACCGTCACACGAACTGAATGTTGATTTGTGTAAGTGGCAAAGGGGAGGCGTTTTTTAAAAGTTCATCAAAATCTTTGTTTGCTTTTGGTTTATGGTTTGGTAGTAAAATATGTACCCATAACTGTTCTCTGTGTCCTTACAGGCATCAACAGACAGCTATGTAAGAGTCTAGTGTGAACGTGCAAGCTGAGTTTTGACAAGTAGACAGTGACCCACAGGACCGAGTCGAACTGGAGCACTCAATATACGTTGAAGGTCAGTGTCACGATGTACCATCTATAGTTTTAATGACTGCTTTAGTGGCCAATTACTTGACAGAAGTTATATAGGTCAACATAAAACATGTTTTCTCCTTTTTTTTAACACTTGGATCTGTAGTTTGTGTAATACTTAGAAAGGGTTGTGCCGGCTGATGTTGCCGTTTGTTTTTCATGTAATTAATGCTGGTAAACAATGGCTTGATTTATAAATGCATGACTTGACACTAAACCAGCACAAATAGCAGCTAGTTAAGCTGGATTGCTGGTGATTAGTGAATAGAAAGCAGGTTTTGTAACTGAAGTACCTCATGTTAAGTATTGTAACTGTTCAGTGCATTCGCCTCGCAGTGTTTTGTCAGTGAAGCCGATGAAATCAAGACTATGTTTGCAATTGCCTCGGTTCGCCCAGAGCGCTAATGCTAACCACAGCTCGTGTGATAGCAGTGACTCTAAGCAATATTGAAGTCACACCTCTGGTTCACGAAACAACTTAATTGAGTCACACACACAGAGAAGACCAGCCCTGTCATAATACCCAGAGGCCTTGATTAATTAAGCCCTAAAAGCCCAGGAGCGTTCAGTGTTCACCAGGTGCCTGTTCATCTGCCACTAGTTCCGCTTCTTACCCCATAAATACAATTCTGAGACATAAATGCAACTTCGTATATTAAGAAAATGTGTAGGAACTGGCGTGAATCATCCAAGCTTGAGTATATGTTGACGTTCTGCAGTTTTTGAATTCATTTGTATTTAATTAAATTGCTTTAATCATAGTATTTGTCTTTTGGCGAAAATATACTTTCAATTTAGTTAAGAAAAAAAAGCTCTTGTTGTGAAAAGTTGAGCTCCTGAAATAACATTATAATGAGTACACTACTGTAATACAATTTTGTGAATTGTTTGTGCTTTAGTTGTTCATTGTTTGTGTTTTATTTTGTTGTTTTAGAAAGATCATATTTATAGGATGACTAGTGTTTAGGTTGCTTCAGGTTCACTTGAACGATTTTGTTGTAATTTTACAGTGTTTATGCTGTGTATATATTTGTTTAATCTCATATGTATAGGCTGTGATTGGGTGAGTTAATTAACCCAATAGCAAAGCTCTTCATTAAACCTGTTCTTTCACTGTTTAGCTTCTTTTCACTTATCTGAACCCCCAACATTATTGACTATGATTAGATTATCTTATTCTATCAACTACCAACATTGTTAATATCTTGTATTTTTTTTTCTTTTAGTATTTTCATAAGTGGTATGTTTTAATTAAAATAATTTCATTTTTGTCATGATGTGCACATTTTGGTCTCGTCATTGTTGATGAAATAAAACAATAATGATTTGAGAAATCATTGATTTTGGCAAAGATAACAAGACCTACAAATATACATTATTATGAGAATGAATTAGAATATACTGTTAATGGATAAAAATAACAGCGCAAGACACTAACAAGGTTTTTGAAGAGGATAAATCTAGAAAGATATATCAAAAAGAGTCAGAGATTCAGAATCATGAGCTGAAGCTGAACAATGTCTGATCACTGGTAAACCGAAGCTATTCGTTAACGAACTTTTTCGGCAGTAATTTTGTTAATGAGAGTAGCAAGCCTGGGAAAAAAAGCATACAAGGACTTTATTTGCCAGTTTTTATGTCCGTCTGGGCATCTCACTGGTCCGGCAGGTGTTGTACTCCTTAACTAGTCATTGAGGAGTCATCATCTAAACCAGTGCTTAAAGCCTCCCAATTCCCTTTAATCCAAAACAAGCAGATTTAGCCAGCTCTCTAGACCGCTCTCCACAAAACAAACACACCGGCCCCCTGCAGACTGCACCGATGAACTCCTCCCTCCCTTCGCACCCCCACTGCTCGATGCTCGGTTAGCCAGGCTAAGTGAATAGGGAGAGGCAGGTCTCCATGGGTAACGGCTACCATGGAGGCACCTGGCAGGAGAGCGAGAAGGATGCTGCAAGAGCCAGCAGGCATGTGCAGATGAGCGGGGAGATTTGGGGCCGCGTTCTGCCGTCTTTATCCCGCTCCCCTGCCGTGCAAGGGGTGGTCACCCCCGCCAGAGGGTGCGTCTGCCAAGAACTGAAGAATGTTAGCCCTGCGGCCCCGTGAGTGGGAATGAGCAGAAAATTGAAGTTAACAAGCATGCCGTATGCTAAGTGGTGACGAGAGTCCCCAAGCTTTCCGTTAGGGCCCCGGTCCAGCTTCCATTCTCCTCTTAGAGCTGCTGCCAGCATCCATTGGCTCTGGCTGCAGGCTGGAGGTGACCAGCATTATGCGCCTGTAGGCAAATTAAGACATCATGATTTCCAGGTTACAAGACTCGTGTGATGCAGATGGATTTAAAAGGTGGATTTTTGTTGTTGTATATTAGTTTTAACATTAGCAAAAATGTATATCTTTGTCTCTACTGCCTTTGATTCTTTAGCACCACAACAAAAGAAATTATATTTTTATTTTACCTGATTTGTGAATGTGAGTTTGCAGTCTGTAATGAATGTGAGGCAATAAAAAAAGACTGTGTACTGAGAAATAATTGCATGGCACAATGTGACCAAAGTTGTCTGATTCATGAATGAATTATCCCTTTTTAGTGAATCAAAAACCTTCAGTATGACCAAAGTTGGCTGATTCACAAACAAATGACTCTTTTTAGTTCTTTTTAGTTAATTAAAAACATATAGTGCAGCCAGTGTAGTTCAATTCACAAACAAATGACTCTTATGAACCAATTTTTTGGTTCATATCAAAAACATACAGCATGACCAGTGTAGTCAGATTGATGAACAAATCTCTTATGAACCCTTAGGTCTATTCAACTTGAAGCGGCACTGCGCAGACCGATCGGTGTTTGACATCAAAGTACCGCAAGAGTGTTTAGAGAGCAGACGGCGCCATGTGCTTTCGAATTGCTGTGATGTCATACACTCATTGGTATGTGCAGCGCGGCTTCAAGACGGCCTATTGTTTTTAGTGAAAACATACAGCGGCACGAGTGTACAAATGACTCTTATGAATCAGTTGGTTTTACCAGTGTAGAACGATTCAGGAACTCTTTTATGAACTATGTAATATTAGTGCATCAAAATATACAGTGTGACCAGTGTAGTCTGATTCCTAAAGTGAATTATTCTTGTAAAGCCAGTTTTTTTGATGAATAGTTAAAAAAACAGCAGCATTATAAAGTAGTTTTTCTGCCATATGTAAGCAAAATGGATATTATAACTGAAATATACCCAAATAAATTGAAATCGAATATGAATAGAATCAAATTCGAATAATTTGAATCACAAATGAATCCAATTGACTGTTCGCAAAGACCCGCCCCGCCCCCTTTAGTTACTGTTGCTACGTCTGACAAGCCATGCCGCTCTCACGTCACAGATCATGTTCTCACACAATGAAAAACACATCGCGGAGCAAAGAGGACTGACGACGTGCCGACCGAAAAAGACAAAGCAGGTTACTTTTGATATGAAATTTCAAAGATTGCCATTTGTAAAGAAATTTAAACAATAAATACTGTGTTGTGGCTCTTTTTTGTGTCATGACAAAAAAAAAAGTGAGATTTAAGCGGGTTGTGAACCGATCATCTCTTACTAGTTAATTTATAGTATCAAATAAACATGAACGAACATCTGAAGGAATGTTGTTTCAACCGCGGAAAGATGTCAGTACACACCTTTTTTCAAGTTCAAATCAATAACTCCCCTGACTGCATTGTCACACAAACTGGCTGATTTGGCGTTATGATTGGTTATATTACCTGTCAATCAAATTTCGGTAAAGGGTCAATTTGAATCCAATCGAAAACCCAACCCATTTGTGTTTTTTCGAATTAAATACTCCAATAGATGCATGTTGGTTGCCACACACTTGTGTAGTTTGTCTTTGACAGTGAATAAGTAGGTACTGTAAGAGATTTCTTTTAATATGGACCAAAAAAAAGGTTTTATTCTACACTTCTTCCAAGCATTGTTCTTTCGCGAACAATTACTTTACTTTTGCACAATGGGCCGATATCCTGTTTTTCGGCCAAGGATATTGTGCAGGACCACCGTGGTCGCGGTCAGTCACATGCCAGGCACGCATCCTTCTGTAGCGGGCCGCCCCACCTCCTCTCCTTTATGCTGCAGTGTGCAGCCCAAGGGAGCGCTGTGCTCTATGTGTATAATAAGGGTAGCTGATATAATGAAGGTCATTGTAATCAGAGCTAATGTGCCAGGGAGTCGAGACACTTCGGCTTTATTTGAGGGTTAGGCCCAGCACCGCTAGCCCGGGGGGAGGAGGCTGATAGTGTTATCAGAACTAACCTGCCGCTAATAACGACACGCTCCTCTGTTCGTGTCAGCATCGGTCTGAACTTTCACTGATATCTACAGTGTGGAAGTAGGGAAGCGGATTGAGCTACTGAACGCTTCACATCTTACTTAAATCCCCTCCCTAGGTGTTTGAAGGTTCGCTGTTTTCCCCCTTCTGTTTATTTTCAAACAGCAGGAGGAACGTGCCTAGTCTGCTTGATGTGCACTTATAGGAATGGTTCATCTTAAAATGAAAACTCTCTTATTATTTACTCATTTACAGGTTTGGAAATGACATGACACCCTCAAGGAAATAATAAGAGAATATTCTTTGTTTTAATATTGAACAAAGATTGAACATTTTTGTTGAGAATGTGAGGAAGCTCTCGTTCGTTTTCATCACAGCCATTAAGGAAGAGCTTTCTCTAGAGTGTGAGGTTACCTTTGCCCTTTTCCCTCTCCTCAATGTTCTAACTGAAGTTAAATGATGGTGTCCCACAGTGTGGTATCACGGTCTGAATGGACCCCTAGGTGAATGATATATGGGATTTCTTTTGTTATTGAAATCTAGGCTGTATGGATATCAGAATGCTCTTTGTGCACTTAACTCATATGCTCTTGCAGTACAAGCCTTTGATCTTATGCAGATACATTTTTATAGAACAATGTACATTTGCATACATCCTCTGCAGTGCGCAGTAATTTTATTCAGTTGACATTTCTAGTTTTTTCAGTAACATAAAAACATTCCTTATGCATTAATATCTAAATGAATAAAAATTAATTATAATAATATATGTTTTATATATTTTATTTAATTTTATATATTATTGTAAATGTATTTCTTAATTATATATTATAAATGTATTATTTATTTATATATTATAAATGTATTTATTATTGAACAAATAATAAATACATTACATTAATTACAGTTATTAAAATTATTATTCAAATAAGATTTTGGCATAAATATTTATTTATTTATGCCAAAATCTTAGTTTAATAATAATTTTAAGTAGTTATAAAATATGTGTATATATATATATATATATATATATATATATATATATATATTCATTATTTAATTTTATTAAAATAAGCTTCGTGATGGGACCTGTGAAAATGTTGGCAGGACAAGCAGAAAAAAATCCTTATTGTTCAGCTTTGAGTGTATTGAGTTTATTGGAAAGCTTTTTGAAATTTTCAGTGAGCGCGTTACTGTCTTACAGTCTTTTACTCCTCAGTGCTCCTTCATGAACATCAAACTGTACATTCACCATGAACTCATGCGTCTTCAAAAAACAGGGGATTTCCTGCTGACAAGCCTCATAAAAAAGGATGAAAAAGAGATTGGCAGAGGCCCTAGTCTTCCACTTTTCATATTTCCCTTTTAAAAAGTGGCGCACTGGTTCTGTGAGAGACATCAAAGGGGCCGAAGGAGGGCCAGGGAGCCTCTATTCACTTTTCCACCTCCATAAAAGCTTCCCATATCTAACCCCTAGTGACTGGCTGGCCCTATCATTCAAATGTCCCAGCGCTCTTTGTGGCTTCCCCAGGACCACAGTGAAATGATCTCTTTTGTTGCGCATCATTAGTTCCATCTGTTGTGAGAGCCTGGCTGTCTGTTCCGGGGGCAGGCCGACGTGATGGTGGCCGGGGGCGACGCGAAAGGGCCGCGTCCCCGCGACTCGTGTCCCGACCTCGTCCTCCTCCTCCTGGAACATTGATGCTCCCTTTCTTTCCCTCCCTTTCTCCCTCCTCATGGATGACACTCTGTCTGTCACTGCTTACTTATTTATGCATCCGGAGGAAGGCAAAGCATCTTGCATGCATTTTATTAAAACTGGGCATTTTGCTCCATATATGTGTAATATTATTCATATTAAGCACCTAAAAGAAAATAATGATTACAGCTTGTTTTGATGTGTTTTTGGTGCTCTTTCACTGAGAGCTGAAGACAGATTTATCTCATATATGGTGATGTCATAGGAACAAAAAATCTTTTTAATAAAACTAACGCAAAATAGAGATTCCATTAAATAATATTTATGGCCACTGGCCACTAAGTTTTTATATGCATGATAGTATATTAGACGAAAGAGATGAAAAAAAAAAAAAAACTGTTATTCCTCTGAAGCTTGTGGGCGGATGCGTAGTGAAAAGAGATACAAATATTGTTCATGTTTTCACAACACTGTATTAAAGTGGCTTTGGCTTGTGAATATTCATGAGGATAATGAAGTATCAACATAAAGCTGGACAGCAAAATTGTACTCCAAAGTCAAGAGGCAAACGTCTCAATTATTTGGTACATAACTAAAGGCTTATGCAAATGTGCAGTAAAAACAAAATTAAAACAGCTTTATTCATATTAATGAATTCAACATCTGTTTAATCTAATTTCATGCTGTGTAGAAAAAAAGTACCATTCTAGTTTCATAAACTCTGTCTGTTTTGTGTTCGTATAGGTGGTCACCAAAGTCTTCCCGTTCAGATTTTTCTTGCATCATGGTGTCTGTGATGCACCAAACAGATGTAACATTTTCTCTTGGCAAGGAAATATTTTATTCATGATTTACATGAATGATAAATCTCGTGAAAGTCTTCGTGCTGATGGGCA
Organism: Zacco platypus; assembly: GCA_038088235.1. Lineage (NCBI taxonomy): Eukaryota > Metazoa > Chordata > Actinopteri > Cypriniformes > Xenocyprididae > Zacco > Zacco platypus. The sequence goes on from CM076067.1 coordinate 15,239,825, forward strand.
TACGCAATTTAACATCTGTCTTCCTCAGAATAATTAATAGAGCAGCAGAACACTGGGGACTGAGGACTCTTCTTCTTGTTCACTTTCTGTAATTATTGTCAAAAACAAAGCAAGCCTAGATTTGCATCTTGCAGTGAACTCACTGTTCTCTTGCCTAACAAAACAACTTTTAAAGTGATTTCCAGTTGTACTCAATGTGGAACTTTTGTTTTAACCAACTGTTTTGTTCTTCTATTTGTAACCCTCAAGTTGCGTTTGAGGTTAATGTAATAACTTGAAAATAACAATTATAGAATCAGATTTATACTGATTACTTGTATAAAATTTATATAAATGGTGATATAATCAATATTATATGGAGTTTCTATCTACTTATCGCTCCATCCATCCATCCATGTTTCAGTTCCTATTAGGACACTCGTCTTAGTGACCTACAGTATAAAATGTGAGTAAATAAGGGTTGTAGTTAGTTTTTCTGGGACCCCAAACATAAAAGAGTACAGTCAATCTCTATAGAACAGAAGGGTTAAAATAAACCAATGATGGCTTTAACTGTTTTAAGTAATGCGGTTTGTTGAGGCTGCTACCACACCCGTTCTCTCTGAACACGGTCCCTGGTGTTTGAACAGGATTGGCTGAGGTCCATCTGGCTGTGAGCTCAGCTCTCTCAGAGCTGTTTGCAGTGACGGGCCTGAGGATGGCCTCTTTTGAAGTGAGCTGTGAGTCGGATAGGCCGCTCGTGTTTTAGTTCACCGGTTTCAGTCCAAGCAGCAAGCCACAGAGGTCATCTCACATGACCTGACCTCATATGTAACACTTTGGTCTAAAAGTGAGCTAATCCTTTCCTGTGGGACCAATGTAGCGTCTGGCTAATGCTCACAGAGCCGAAATAGAGTGAGAGAGAGTGAATCGAAATACGTGGTCTGCGCACTGGCTTCAGGACTCGACTCTATTGGATAAGTGACTCTGTTGCTATCGCCCTGAGTGACACCCCGTTGCCCGAGAGCCAAAGTGCTGTATTTGTTGGAGCCATTATGAAATAAAAACCTAGAGAAAAAGGGCCACTATTTGGTTTGAATTGATTCCCTGAAAACTCCAGCAGTGAATATGCTTTCATTTTGATGGCATTACCACAGACAAAATGTGTTGTGTCAGTTCCACCTCTCCATTACTTTGTCCATTAGGGTGAAACTGGCTGATTTTATTTCTCACACTCTATTTTCTGTGATAAAATGGAAATTCAAAAGCTTATTAAGTTCTGAGTGACATCTATATCAGGCGCAAACGGGAAAGTAAGTCGACTATATCTAGTTTCAGTTCATTTTTGCTCAATTTCCCTCTCGTGATCAAATATTTCACTTTTCAGGAGGGTCCTAATGGGAGTGTCAGGTTCTAGTGGGCTCTCCTTCCTCTTTCCCTCCCATTACCAGCCATATGGCTGTTTCAAATTTCTACCTGTCAACAGCCAAAGAGCAGGTCTCAATTTTAACTGATTTCTTTCCCGCCGCAAGAACTTTAGCACTGAGTGAAAGCACTTCCAGCACAAAATGGGATGTTTAAACGCCCATATCAATTTATTCTGGAAAGGGAGAATTTATGCTAAGACAGACTGTCTGCCGGATTCGGTTCCTGTCTTGTGTGTGTGTAATTTATACATGTACAGTATACTGTGCTGATGACTAGAGATTCTTTTCTTTTAGGTACTCAGAAATGTTTAAATATGTCTACACCTAATAAAGGCCGAGCCGTGGCCGTCTCATACACTAAAGTACGGAACAATGTCAGCTTTAACTACACAGTTAAAGTTTCAATTGTATCACATTTGAATACTCTTTCCTTGAAGAGTAGTTTGCCCATAAATTAAAAATCTGTCATTATTTACTCTGCAATCTCATGTTTTTCCATTCCTGTATAACATTCATTTGTCTGTGGAACACAAATCTTGAGAAACTAATTGCATGGAAAAGGGCAACCGGAACAAATAAGTAAAAATGTCTGCTTTTGTGTCTCAAAGAACCCATAAAATAATATGCATTTGGAACAAAATGATAGTATTCACAATTTTAGGGAACTAATTCTTTGAAGATCTAATGGAATTGCTTGTGGAATATAGATTTTTATCTTTTAGGCTTCATCAGTTCTTTTTTTCTTTTACTTTTCCTGTAAGTGAAATCTTTTTTTAAACGCATATATTGGTTAAATGATAATTTTGACAGCAGATATAGAATACATTTTGTTAAATGGGGTACTTTACCTAAAATGAACATTCTCATTTTCATGTCATCATTTACTCACTCTGATGTTGTTCTAAAAAAAAAAAAAAACCCTGACTTTCATGGGACAAAAACACTTTTAAAATTTCTTCTTTTGTGTCATACAGGTTTGATGCATCATGAATTTCCATTTTCCCATTCATTTTCCCTTCATGTCACTTTAAGTGTGCTACATCACTTTAAGTAGAACAAACATGAGTGTAGATGCTCAGAAATGTTTTTTCAATAAAACAAGCTCAAGAGATGCAGGCCGTCCTACAAAACTACTCCTGCTAATAAAGCTATTTCCCTTTGGTTGCCCTGTGGGAGTCTGTATTATTTTGAGTTTTTTATTTAATCTTGTTGGGAGGGTCTGGATTTTTTTTTTTATGGAGTGAGGCATATAGCAGGCAAAATGAAAGGGTATATTTATTTAAACTTCAAACGTTTGCTTAATATAATCTGTATGGCAGGTCATGCCAGTTTTAGCCCCTGTACACAGAGGCGTGTTGAGACTCTTTTAACAGGTTTTGTACTAACTTATTACATATTGCAGTGCTCAGTCGACCGCACAGAGATTTGTTGATGAAATATGTACTAAATAGGGTATTAAGATGGGCTTCTCTACCTTCTGACCATCGCTTGCCTTTCTTGTCAAGTCCATTATTATATAATCGATCCAAAAGAAACCAAGTAATGCTGTATCAGTTCGAAGACCTGCACTTGGAGTCTCTCTGTATGATTTACTATGCTTGCTTTTCTTTTTGCACTAAAGATGTTGAATGTTTTCTTTATGCCTTGATCAACTGCAGTTTGTTTGTGCAAAGAGTAATAACTGTTGTGTTAATGTTTTTTTTTTTCATTTGTATGATTTATTTACTCATAAAAGGCCAAATGTTTGTGTGCACACTGACATTTCACTGAACCCACTTTTCCTTCAAAGCCTTTTTTTCCCATTTTTTTTGCACCATCATATGAAGATAATTGTACTTGGGCCAAGAGCGTATTGGACCATTAAACCACTGCCTCTCCCAGTAAAGCAATTCTCTTTTGTGTAAATGCATTGGAATTACTTTCAGGGGGCGTTGCAGAAGGAATATGTGAAAGGCTACTTATTCTCCTAATGATTCTTTGTCCTTTTAAAAGTCATCAGGCACATTTATAAGTGGATATGTACAAGGGAAGAGTTGCCCCTGGAGACTGAGGTCATCTCTACCTCCTTGTCCAAGGCCAGGAAGTAAGTTCGTGTGAATGGACCTCTGCCAGTGGAGGTTGGTCATATTGGTAATGTAGGCTGTCCATCTGTATCCTGGCACATGAGCCGTAATGACTGAGGTGAGAAGAAGAGAGCGTCAGGCTAACACAATAGAGATGGAGAGCCGTGTGCAGTGTTGTGTAAGCGTATTTTGATGGAAATGTTTCATAATGCAGTCTGGCAAAATAATTTTCATGGGAGTGTCCCACAGAATCATAATCCTGCTTTGGTCATTTTCAAAAGGGCTTTATTATTGCATGTCTTCTGTGGCTTTTGCAAACGTTGCCTCAGAAAGTGACTAAGAAAGAGGGACTAAGAGTAGAAAAATGCATGTAAATACTGTTAAAACCGAAGAAAATCAACAGTTCTCAGTTTTCATTAATAACGACATAAAAAAATGAATCAGATCATTTCAACTATCCTAATCTAAATGACTGTGGTCTCACAGATAGTTTGAACTTTAATTTAGACATTTTATATCCACATGGCTGGTTCCAATTATGCATTTAGTTTGGTTTGCTCCCTTTGAGTTTATGACATGTGTCACACACATCTTTTCTTTTCTCTACCCTTCAAAAATCGCCAAAATCACTATCAAACTTAAGAATTTGATTAGAGATACTAAAACAGTGACGTGTTTTCAGAGAGCAACAACCATTTTTGTATTTATACAAAAAATTATTATTATTATTAAAGTCATATTTTTGCTTAGGGATTTTCAGATGCAATCTGTTCAAGTGTTAATCTTGTATACACTTTTAATGTGATGCTGTTTGGGATTATCAGTGGAATAAAGAGCAGAAAAGCATCGGAAGACATAAAATACTTTTCAAGGACTGATGGAGAGACACGTGGAGTTCATTAAATTTTGCTGACATTTTCGCGGCTAAATGGCAGATAGTTACTGTCTCTGGGGGCTGTACGCTTTTTCATATCCTTCCCCCAATGTCACTCCCCCAGCTCACTGTGAAAAAGAAAGATAGAAAGAAAGAAAAGTGTGTGCACCCCCCCCCCCAAGCTGTGGTTTGAACGGCTGTGTGTGTTGTTTTTGTGGTTTGAGCGACATCGGACACAACAGGCGGCAATGAAAATTGTAGGTGAATAGGTCTATTTGAGTTGAAAATTCAAGGAGAAAGGAATCCATCTGGATGATGAATAATTTAGATGGCTCAAGTTGGTTCCTGTTGCTGTTGTGTTTGTGCTCTCCCTCTCTCTCTCTCTCTCTCTCTCTCCTCCTGTGCAGACACCCCCCCCCACTCAGCCGACATGACTCTGGAGGCTTGTTCTTGATGCTCTGAGGTTACACATGCCACCGTACGTGTGGGATTGAGCGACTAAACAACACAAGCCTTCATACACAAAATCGGCCACATGGAATTTTTCACTCAGGAGTGTCAGGCCTAATTCTTAACATTTTGATTTGCCTTGAACCCTGCTGTCTTACTCAATATGTATGAGGTCACATGTTGAACTAGATACAAGATTTTTTTTTTTCTTCTTGAAAGGCTGCAGAGGAAATGACCAAAATTTTCAGAATCAACTTGAAAAATAAAAAAAAATAATAAAAAAGAAACATTAAAATTTAAAACATATAAAAAATGGAATTTAATAAAATGTAATACATTTATTTTAACTAATTAAAAAATATTGTTATAAATATGTAATTATTCTAATTAATAATAATAATTTTTATCACCAGTGTTATATTGTATACTTTATTATACTATTACACTTTATATGTGTTATTTATAAAATACATATTTACGATTCTGCACTATTGAATTTTACAAATGCAAAAAAAATAGAAGCATTTTACTAGCGATGTAGGATGTTTTAGACCCCACTGTACATGACTGATATGTTTTCATTCCATATGTTAACATCCATTAACAATCATTTAGAAGAGAGAAAAAAAAAGCCAAACATCTTTATGCTTTTCCAGCAGTGACAGAAGTAGAGAAGTTCATCAACCTGAAAAAGATCAAAATGCTAATTAGAAGACACGGGCACACAAACACCGGCGTGTTTCTGCCTCAGCGCTGGCGTGTAAAGGAGCTTACGGCATTTCTCTTTTAAGAGGAGCTGAATGAGATGGGGGTGTTGGGAGGGTTGATGTGACAGGCCCGTGGAATCCCAACCTCTCTCTCCTGGCACCTCGCACTAATCAACCCCTGTAATTTATGCAAAAAATATGATTTATATTTAATTTCACTACACTTGCATTGTTAATTTGAGATGTAATTAACGCGTCGCCACGGCAACTAATTTCTCAATGCCGTAAATTATCACCGCCTTTTCATCAAAATTCAGTTACTTTGGCTCCTGTGTGCAATGTACTGATGCAATTAGGTTACCAGGGCAACCCAAAAGTGTTCATTTTCTTTTGTATAATTGCAATGAGGCAGAAGTTTTTATAACCAAGAGTCATGTTGAGGTTTTTAGCGAACAAAGAGCACATACACATTATAGCACCTCTACAAAAGGGATGTGGAACAACAAATATGCCCTCTGCCATTTTTCTCTGTGCTCTTTCTCTCTGTCGCTCACTCACACAGCGTATAATCCAATGCGTTGACTTTACATCTATATCTGATTAAGTTTTCCCCCTTGGGCTGTGTCTCTTTTTCTCCAAGTGAGGCAATCTGTTTGTCAGATGTGCATGGATCTCGCTGGCCTGCATGTATATCAGCCACATATCTCTAGCGCATCTCCTCCACCCCTCATCCTTTTGTTCCTGGCTGGAATATTTTAATGAAGTGGATCTAATTTGCTCTCAAGACTGAGGCCACCAGCACGGCTCGCACGAAGCATGCCCGGTGGTGAGGAGTAAATGGGCGCGAGTCTCGTGCCAGTCTGGCCCGTCTCCTATGCCCACTCATGCCTGTAGCCTCTAACCCCCCTCCCTCGGTGCTCGATAGAGAGGAAATACCAGGTCATTGGCTCCTAAACTCTGCTTAACTGAAAAGATAATTCAATTTGCAAGCAGGCATTTTGAGCCTTTTTATCATCAATTGTTATACAAATAGATATCGCACTGCAAAAAAAGCGTTTGTTTTTTTCTTTGCTAAAATCATCTTTAAATCAAAATGACTTTACTTGACAAAATACGTTTTCAGAGAATATATCTTGAATAATTTTTTCTAATAATTTTCTAACATTATGATAAATCTCTTGTATCTCTTATATCTCTTTTTTGCTATTTTATTACAAATTATTTAATTTGATTAAAATATTATTATTGTTATGATTAATATAATAATAATAATAAAAAAAGGCAGTATCTTTTCAAAAGTTGCTAATATGCAGCATTTAGAAACTAATATGTATCTTTTAGGTACAAAGGTGTACCTTTAGAAAAGGGTAACTTCCCTGTGACGTCCCAGTGTTTGTCCCTTTTTTTCCCTGAGTGTATTGTTGTTGTTGTTTTTATTTAGGGGTGTAACAATATATTGTGTCACAATATATCGCTATACAAAAATGCAACAAAATGTATCTTGGATAGTGTCAATATGTATTGTGTGTAGTTCACCCAAAATTAAAATTACTGTGTAAGAAAAACTATTATATGTAATGTTGAATATAATGTATAATAATGCAATGTAGGTCCTGATAACCCCAAATGTCTTGTTAAAAGTAAAAAGTGGCCTACATTGTTTTAAATATATCTGGTCAGTGACAAAGTGCACGCATATTCATCTAAAATAATTCTGTATTTCCAGCTACAGAATCCTGAATATTTTTGTTCTTGTGTCACCATTGTCCTCTGCACTGGGTTACCAGCACCAAGTCCAAAGCCTATTCCCAATGTAATACCAAATGTAGTATTTTAATCAACAGTACATTTTTTTTTTAACCTTTAACCTTTTTATCACAATAATATCGTATTGTGAGTTCAGTATCGTGACATGAGGGTATTGTTACACCCCTATTGTTATTATTTCTTTTAAACATTGATTTTTGGCTGTGTATACACATCCTCAGACAGCTGTAGTTTGACTCCGAAGCCATGCTGGCCAAGACCCAACAGCCAGACCAACTCCACTTTTCTTAACCTCATAATTAGCTTTGGTTTTCCTCTCTTTTCTCCACATTCTCAACGAGCTCTGTCAGCATTGTTTATCCAGCTAAACCAAAGTTAACATTGTTTTAATAAAAGATAAATACTGGATTGGTCTTAGCATATTTTCCCAATAAACTTGTGTGTACACATCCTCTAGCTGGGTTTTAACCTGATCACAAGAACATATTCTCTTTACAAGATCTTTATTTTGCTTTGACTGAATCTCCCGAAGCATCGGACGCAGCTGTCAAGAGTAACCCCGGCATGTGCTTAACACCCTTGATATTTCTGTTCTGTTTGATTCCGTGTGATTTTACCAAGGGATTGACTTGCCGTATCCATGTCTCAAAGTGAGTGAGGATTGGGAAGGGGGGTTAAAGAAATCTTCCCCTGCTCCATTGTTCCTGCTGACAGCAAACAAGCGATTACCATCATTCACAGAGACAGCATATTGCGAAAGGAAAGAGGCGACGGCCTCCCAGGACCCCCCTCGAAAAACGCGGCCCCTTTAAAAGCATGTTCCTCACCACACCGGTGACACGTTCGATTTCCACCGTGACCGATCTCATGCCGTATGTTTACTATTGAAGCCCAGTACTGAGAGACAAGCGAACGGAGAAGATCTGTTCTTGTTTGAATGAAGTGGCTACAGCATAATTACTACTGCTACGTTTTGCTCTTTGATCAAATGCTGTTGTTCTTTATGCCTGACATACTCTCCATATGTGTCAAGGCCTCCAAAAGCCTCTTGCTGCAGATTACTCTTGAGATTTAGCTGGGTTTTCACTTTAGTAGGAATTGTTTAAAAGGAATCTCGATCCAATTTCATGTTAGAAAACGTTCACTGCTTTTGAGTAAAGGCAAGGTCACCTGAATATTTGAGAGAGAGACTTTTTCAAATAATTTCTCCATTAATAACCTTTGAAATGTCTGATGTTCTGCGTAATGTCTGGAGGTTTGCAGGAGAAATAGTAAAAAGCACAAAAATTGGTTTATAAAATTTTAATTCTATTATTATTCTTATTTACTCACTCTATTGTTTGAAACCTGTTTGACTTTATTTAATCTGTGGAACACCAAAGAAGTTTAGCAGATTGTCCAAGCTGCTCTTTTCCATACAGTGAAAGTGAATGACTGGAGACATCAAGCTTCAAAAAGGCCAAAAATATTACCATAAAAGTGATACATGTGACTTGTTGCTATATTCCGAGTCTTCTGAAGTCATGAAATATTTGAGTTGTTATTTACTAAAAATCTTACCTTGACAATTTTCTATGTAGAGAAAAGAGCAGCTTCGATATCTTTTTAAGTTCAATTGAAGAAAGAAAGTCAATGGACGAGAGGAGGGTGATTAAATGATGACAGAATTTTCATTTTTGTCATTTTGAACTATTCGTTTGAGAAATAACGTGCGTTTGAAGAACGTTAGTTTTTGTGAAATATGTAATGGAAACACACCTATGAAAACTGGATTATACTTGTTTACTTACTTGAGTCTGAAGCAGTATTTGCTTTTGTCACATTTATTCCCATTTTACCAGCGCAAGGGGCCTAGGAAGACGAGTTACCAAGGAACACAAAATTTTAATTAGTGTATTTTAATCATTCAGGCTTTTCAAGCTAATCCACAGACCCCAGAGAATTCCCAAGATGCAGCTCTGTGCTGCTTTACCATTTATTGTTGAGTCTATTATAATTACTGTTAGCAGGTGGGGGCTGGGAGGCCTTTATTATGTTTTTCCATCTTTATTATAATTACTTAAAAAAAATTAAAGGATGCTGTTTCATTAAGTTTAGAGAGGATGCCATTTCAACCCTTCCTTTTCTCCCTTCATCTCATTGCTCTTCCTGCCTCTGCATTTGCGTTAATTCTCTGATATTTATACATCGCACAGCTTTATATGAAACACATAAAAACAAAAGCAGAAGGAAGAAAGATGGACTTATTGAAATGCTTTTCTAGGGATGCTTTGTAAAATCCATCTAATGCTCTGAAAACTCGGCGTGCATGCATCCTCTAAAATCCAATTGTTTCAGCTCGTAATTGGAGCTCGATCAGAATACGCAGGCAGTCGCTAGAATATATTTTCTTCATTTTCCCACTCAGCAGTGAATAAAGATAAGAAGTCACGAGTGAGTTTTTAAGCCCCAAGCTTTGAGTGTTCTACAGGGATTTTTGGATCTTCTTGAATTTTATTTTATGTGACTGTCTTTGCAGTCATCGGCAGTGTTATTTGATCAAAGTCTCCTCACAGCCAAGAAGTAAAATTCCGAGGGAGTTTTTTCTTGGGCCGCTCTGTTGAAGTGCTGTCCTCATTGGACGCATTTCATTGCAAATGATGTGAACAAACAGCTCTCATGTGTGAAGTGTCACTCTCTGCTCTGTCCCCTTCACGTGTCCCCATTACACAAGACTCAGCCCGAAACTGCATGCGAATGCAGAAATATATACTTCTCTCAACATGCCAAACTTATTGTATGTATTCTTTCTATCTAATATGCTAGTTGTGTTTCCAGTGTTTGCAAATCAGGTGTAGAATTTTGTGGGAAATGTGGCTATATGGACCATTTACAGTTCAGTGTACATATACATGTAAAAAAACAAAACAAAAAACAAACTAAAATTCATATACAAATAGTAATATGACTGTTGTCAGTTAGATTTCAGATGGTGAAAGTTAATGAGGGACAGTTTACCCCAAAATGACAGTCCTACTGTAATCAAAATCTCCAAGCTGTGTTTTTCTCCATAAAGTATGCAATAGAAGTCAGATAAATCACATTTTCAAAGAACAATAAAAGTTTTCAAAAAGTTTGGAGTTGATAAAATTTCAAATGTTTTTGAGAGAGGTCTCTTATGTTGACTAAGACTTCATTTATTTTTTCAAGTATACAGTAAAAACAGATTTTGCCAACACATTTCTGTGATCATTCTCTGATGATTCGTTGAAGTGAATCACAAGCAAATGATTGTGGTCTGTCCCTGAATCTGAACTGTGAAATGTGATTAGTTGGAAGTTTCTGTTTTAGATGACTAATGTAGATCTACGGCCTCATGTTTTGAATTCTTGCGTGTCCAATGTGTATTTAGCACCAAATCATGGGGCTATTCTTGGGCCCCTCTGAAAGCCAGCAGAAAGCTCTAGCAGCGGCCCACTGCTAAGACTGGCAGGTTTTTTGTATTTTCATGGAAAATTCCACATCTCCCTACGAGCTGCGTTTTCATAAGAAGAAATACGTTTCAGGACAGATCCCGAGAAAAATTAATTAATGGACCTTTGCGGTGAGCGAAAGGCCAGCACAAGGCAATTATAGTGTCTTTGTGAAGTGTCAGGATTTTGGAATTATAGAATCACACTGGATTGGCAGCAGTAATTATGCTGGAAAGAAGAGCTCACCTTTACTGATATTTAACAATTTACAGCTTAATTTGTAGACCTCAGCTTCCCTTCCTACCCTAAAGCCTGTAATGATTTTGTAAGGGTTTAGCATGCCTCAATCGATTCCGTCTTTGGATCATTTGTGTTTAAACTATGAATCTAATGGCATTCTTGCTGTTGCAACCATTTACACACTAGCATCCAATCTGTCTCTCAAGTGAGTTATTCATTACAAGACTTGCCTCTTTTTTAAATTAATACGACTACATTAATAGTCCACGAGAGAGTCCACAGAGAATCCAATCTGCCAAAAACCACAATAAAGCTCTCTTTTTTTTTTTTACACAGAAAAACCATGGAAATGAGGGTCTTCCGTATTGAAAAAAGCCACCTGTCTTATGTGGTCTGTCTGAGCCCAGTAATGGACAGATGATTTAAGCAGAGCCTGTTTTGGGTGGGGATGTTCAGACAACTGTCTGTTTGTGTTTGATGTGAGCTTCATTTATATGAACTGTCTGGTGGGCTTATCTCCTGTTTTCATAGATTATGACCAAAGGAGGTTTTACAGACTTTAGTCTTCACAGAGAAACTTGTTAACTACAGCAGTTGTAACTCCAAACTTGAGCTGGTGAAAGAGGAGTTAAGCACAGACTAAACTGCAGTGTTACTGTAGTGTTCTGTAGTACAAAAAACATAATGTTTGTTTTTAATCTTAAACGTTTAAAAAAAAAAAAAAAAATTAAATCCTGTAATTTTAAGATGTCATTCATTTATTCAATCATTTAGTTTGATTGCGTTCTGGCTCAAAATCTGTCATGTTAATGTCTGTCTGTCTGTCTGTCTCAAATACGCCATTTTTAAAATTAATTATTTACAATCCAATAGAGCCATGTTTTATTTAGAGTTATTTATTTTGTTTGTTTATTGAGAATAACATCTGTTTATTTTGGAATTTGAATTTGAAATTCTGGCCCCAGAATCTATAAGTTGTCATAAAGCACATGCATTTATTTATTTGTTTGCGTGAAAGGGAGATGAACAATATGCACAAAACCTTTTTACAAGGTCAGTTACAGACAAACAATTTTTTCTGACCTCCAAGTGTGTTCTATTGATTCTTTGATCCCCCACTGCTAAAAAGAAGCCCTGACGTACCTGAAGTAATCCTAAATTAGACTTAGATCACAGGCTGGTTTTCAGGAGTAAAAACGCTGATTCACAATACTTTAGCATAGAGTCATCCCACTGAAAAAAAAAAAAAAATCCTTTTGTAATGAAAATACAAGTCTATTTTTCCTGTCTTGGTGATTGTGTCAAACATTTAGTGTTTTCCATAATGCTCTGTTCCATAAGTACGGAATACGGTATAACAATTAGTACATTAGTGCCAAGTCTCATACACTACAGTGTGATTTGTGATGTTGATGTTTTTCTGTGGCACCTCAGGGAAGTGCAGAAAAACATGCAATTAGCATCGGTCTCCGCACAGGAGGGGCTGCGCAACATGGAAATGCAGAGAGTGGCATATCTTAAACAAGGACTGAAATCTGTCACAGGAAGATGTTTGTCAGCATAGGAGTTTCTCTGGGGACCTCAGGCCCAGGTGTGACACCTAACAGGGACATTTCAATGTGAACAATTCCATCACCGTGCTATTGAAATTATTGCTTAATAAGCATGCAAAGTTGACCAAAAATAAGTATGTAAATGATATCAGAATTTACCCTATTTATTTTCATGTATAAACATGTTTCTATTCCTGTTTCTGTTCTCATTGTGAATTACTCATTGAAAAATGAATGTTTTACTTTGATCAAACTCTTTTCCAGCGCATAGCTAAATATATACGTGAGAATTTTTCCTGCGGACTGTAAAACAACAAGATCTGAAAATCTCCCATGAATGACCTGTTTTTACATCAACACTGACCCCCATCTCAGTTACGCTCTGAACTCTGCTGGAAAGGTTAATGTCGAAATCTGGAGCGAATTAACTTAAAATTGCTTACAATGATCTTAAAATCCTGCGCTGGTTTTGTTGTGGCTGTGAGTTAATTTCAACAGGGAGCTTTGGAGTCCGTAAAGAGACGGGGCCAAAAAAGAACAGAAAAACTGAGAAGAAAATGAATGAGTGGAAGAGTGGGCCGCGTAATGCTTCTGGCTAAGCCAGTCCATGTCTTAAATGAAGAGAAAAAGAAATTAGGCTTAACTGAAAACATATGGTATTGCGCTGGGGAAGAGGTCTGCTTAAGAGGATCGTGGCAGGGTAATAAATAGAGACAGGAAAAGGGCACGTGTGGCGGTTTGGGTGCAGGATGGGGATTTTTTTTTTCTTTCAGGACAGTGATACAGGCTGAGCTCCTTTAAAGGGCCAGTAGTGCAAAGTGAACCGTCTTAATCACGGTGCTCATTATTGAACATTCAACCACACACACATGCAACCAGGCCTTAAAGTGGCATAAGCCTCAAAACCCACACAATGCCATATTTCTTATTAAAATTTTATGTCTCTAATTATTACCATTAAACTAGGCACCCTTGTTGCACCCTATGTAATTTTGTAATTATAATTAGGATTTCTTGATCTTGTCTTGTTCCTTGTTCTCCCTGATATGACTGCTGAATTGAAATGCGTGTCTAAGTTTAATAATGACGCCCCTCTGGATAAAGATTCATACAGCACCAATTATTCTCTTTTCTCAGCAGATACTTTTTATATGGATTCTCCGTGATGTTGTCAACCTTTCTTTGCTGAGTGTAGAATTTATTCATCTTAATTTTTCATGATGCTTAAGCTAATTGAATACAGCAACCCTCTTTTTGCAATTATATTTATATTATCAAGCCTTTTGTATTGGAGTAAAATGCATTCACGACCAATACTGTTTAATATTTAATATGTACATTTTAAAATGATGCATTTGTATATTAGTGAGTGAAATGAATAATATTAATATTAATATAATATATATAAATATAAATATATAATATTAATATTTAATAATATTAAATGAATATGAAATAACATGAAATGAAATATATTTAATTTTTTTTAAAAATATTTTTAATTTAATATATCATTGTCATTTTATTTGCTAATACAGGCATTGTATTTGTTAGTGTGAATTTACTGATTCAAGGTCAGAATTATATGGTGACAAAAAAACATACTTTTTGAGTGTTTTTGAAGCGCATTTTGTCCTTGATTTTTAAGGAAAATTTTGCTACGTCATCTCGCAGCAACTGTTACAAATAATGCAGCTTATTGGATGCTCAGTGTGCCTTTTATGCAACACAAGTAGCAGAAAAACAATAAAAACTTTGAAAAAGTTTTCAGACAGGTTTCCTGAACTCTCTCCAATCTACCATTGGTTGAGCCAGCGCGGCAAGCCTTTCTTATGCCTTTGAGGTCAGTACAGGTCATTGGCTGTTGGTTGGTTGATCATTCTAAACTGACTTAGTTTATGGTTCTCCATTAGCATCAGACACACTAATCCTGGAAAACTGAAAATTTAGTGAAATCTGCTCTCCTTTCAGTATTTAATGCATTCACTGACGCAGTTATGGAGACTGTAGTGTCACCTCCTTTTTAGTGCGAATCTCCTCTACATTAAATGTGAGCCCTTATAAGACCCAGAGGGGCTCAGCAGTCTATTTTTCAATGATGTTGTCAGACATGTTGCTGGTTCCCCGGGAGAGAGGCAGAGTAATCAGCCTTTTCATCTCTAGAGGAGAAGAGCCAGGTTCAGTGTGATGCTGTCACTTCCAATGGCCCAGCCAAGACTCACTCGCCTGCGCAAACGCTCCTCTGTCCTCCTTAGAAAAACTGCTGGCTCCAGAAACTAACATTTAAACAACACCAAGGCTTGGTGTGATGTTTGTTTTATGGGATGCTCCATTTTGACATGTGGAACAATTTAAAAAGCAGCATATTGCAGATCTGCAGCACATTAAGGGATTTGTTTGTTTTTAGGATCTGAACATGAGGGTTATAGACTGAATATACAACATTTTTTTTTTTTGTTGATTATAGCTTCATAGAATTTTAAGAAGAAAAACACATTTGGAGATTGAAAACTAGATTATTATTGTTTTTCAGTTTTGCAGATGGATTAGAAAGTGTTTTGCTTGCTTTTAAGGGAAAACACCTGAAACGTATCACATTTGTTTGTTTTTTATAGTTATTAGAAGCAGTTTGGAAGTAAACTGCACAATGGGAACATGGCACCTGGGTTTATAAATGCAAGTGGCTTCAGGCTTAATACCTAACCAAATCCCAGTTTAGCTGAAGATCAAAACCAAGATTTGTTTTATTAAAGAGCAAATTGCCTTTATGGCTTTAATTCACTTTTTCTTTTCAAAAGGTAGATTCACAATCCCTTTTCTGTGTGTAGGTGTTGGAACAATTGTTCTGTTCGGCGCACCTCCCTAAAATAGCAGACGTACCAGGCTTGTAAGAAAATTAGCGAATTTAATTTCCTTGAGTAATGGAAATGTCATGCACCATTTAATAAAAGTCCATGAAAAAAGGCAACATTCTATGCAGTGCAGATAGCTGAGCCCTGTGGATTTGAAAGTTACACTGTTGCTTCGTTTGATGTTTTCTCACAGTTTTGTTTCTTTTTTCTCAATTTGATTTCAAATTAATCTGAACAGCTTCGATGTAAATAGGAAAATGAAAGTTGTTTGGTGTCCCCGAAACTCACAGCGCAGCAACTTGAGCGCGCAGATAACTGCTTCCTTTTAAAGCGTGAATTATTTTACCTTTATGAGTTTGTCTCATCTTCAAGGTCAGAAATGTAATTTTTGCTCTTTCAAAGGGTTATAACCTTAAAAGGGAGCCTACATCCCAGGTGATTAATGAGAGACTCCCGCATTTGATGTTTCAACGCTGACATTTTAAACTTTAAATATTTTATATGCACACCTAGGAAAAAAAAAATGAAGATACGCATTCATGTGGAATAAACGGTATTGCGGAGAAGAAAGGCCTGGCCGGGTATCATTTTAATAGAACAGTTAGAGTGCAATGGTTTTTCTTGGTGATTTTTATTTGAGGTTTTTATGTGTGCGCAAGCTGATTTAAAGGCACACTAAATCATCTGGGATGGGGAGTAGTGGATTATGCATTTAATCAAGTAGCAGGCCTTGGAAAAGTGGCTGGCTGAGCCACTAGGGCATCAGCTTTAGGCCCCAGAATGTTTTGCTTGTCCTTTGAGTCTGCTTTATAAAAAAAAAAGAGCCAAAAGCCATTTTCACCTCCATCTGAGGTGAAATAAACTCTGACCGAGATGTCAGAGAGGGAGCGAGAGTATCCTCCAATGCACCGGATTACTTGTGCTTCAAATTTACTGTAGGATCTTCCGCTTTTTCATGATGCACACGAGTCTATTAGTTAGCAAAGAATGGAATTGGGCCGATCTACTTGTTATTAAAATTTCTCGCCCTACCGCATTTGTTTTGAAAAAGCTTTTAGGGGCCTGGAAGAATGCTCAGGCCTGTGCCCATCATCACATCTAATACGTTTTTTATATGTGGCATAATAAAAGCCTGGAGAATGAAAACCTGCTACCTGGTATAAGAATACTGCAGTTAGCCATAAAAGCCATAGCAATCTGCCTTTCACACAAGCGCTGCCTCAATCTTACATAGGCTGTCCTGACCATCATTCAAATATCCCAATGAAGACCATTTCACGGGACTATATCACAGGGTCAGAGTCAGATTTGCAGCTCTGTGACATGTCCAAAAGTTGCATCCAGACGTGCTCGCATTTCACGACATCTTCCTGCAGATGAGAGGAGCGCGTGCAGGGCTCGTGGGGTGACGGTATGCAGTAGCACCTTGTTTGATGCAGGGCTGGTTGACGGGTAAGACCACAGTGATTTCCTGTTCATAAAACATTCCCATTATTGCTGGTCCATTGAAAATTAATATGTGCTTAATGCTTGATGACTTGCATTTTCCTGCAGGACAACAAAGCTTTTAGCTCACTGGTTAATTTATACATGACAGTGCTTAGCTTGACACTGCTGTAAAAATGCATGAGGCCTTCATTATAGCCAGTGGCCGTGAATTAGTGGGAAGTCAGATAGAAGCTACAGAAAGTTCTGGAATGTTCCAAAGTGATGTATTATGCTTCCAAGTATTTCTTTGATGAGATCGATTGATTATCTATAGGCAAAGCTGTTTCCGCCTCGGACAAAAAAAAAAAGATTCATAAAGTTTAAAATAAGACATATAAAGCCACAAAGTCATAAGTGTGAGTTATTTTGTAAAGTATATAACAAGTTATAAGATATGTAGTCACATTCTAAAACACAAAGTTGCAATTGTGAGAAATACTGCACAGGAGAATTCAGTAAGATTTTTGTAATGTTTTTGAAAAAAGTCTCTTATGCTCAACAAGGCTGCATTTATTTGATCAAAAATACAATAAAACAGTAATATTATGAAATATTATGAGCTGTTTTCTATTTGAATATATTTTAAAATGTATTCCTGTGATGGCAAAGCTGGATTTTCAACAGACATTACTTCAATGTCACATGATCTTTTATTCTAATATGCCGATTTAATGCTCAAGAAGCATCCCTATTATTATTATTATTATTATTATTATTAATGTTAAAAACAGTTGTTCTGCGTAATATTTTTGTTGCACTGTGATTCTTTTTTATTTATTTATTATTTTCTATCTGAAGCGAAAATTGGCTTCCACAGTTATCAGAGCTAAATGAAAGCCAGGGCTCAAAATTCTGTGGTAAAAAAACTTGATGGCAACTGTTTTTTTTGGGGGGGGTTTTTTATAGCTATTGAGACAAAAATAAGTTATCACAGGATATTTGGTTATATCGAGCCTTAAACGATGCACTTTTTCTATATACGTACCTTGTTCTTTACAGAGCACTTAGAAAGGCAAAGGTGCATTTAATAGGATTTACAAACAAACATTGTATATCAGGGCTGGGTTTGTCTTCTCCTCCTATTTGCTCCTGGGGGGGATTAAATCCGTCAATCACATTGACTGACGGCTCTCAAATCACATGTTTGCAGCAAAGTGACTGATTTTTGTCGGCCCTTGTCGGGGAGAGAATGGCGTTATCGGAAGCACCTTGTTTGGAGATGCGCAAAACTGCTAAACCCGCAATTCATGAGAGATCTGTTTACAATCTGCTCTGGCCGCTAACTGCTAAGCAGTGTGCAGCGGAGCATTATGGGCTGTTTCAAGGAGAAGAGCGAGTGATTACATCCTCAAATAGCTGCCTTGTCTGTTCTAACCTCTTTAGAGGAGAAAGAACATAGTGAGCTGAAAGATATTATCTTTATAGCACACACACCCCGTCATGCACAAGAAGTGGTTTTAGTCGTTTTAGGGGCAATCTTGCTGTATTTAGTTAATGTCATTGAGGTGTTCATTCATAAGAAAATGTTTTTCTTATCTGATTCATTTTTTTTTTTTATTATATACTCAATCTTGTTCCGTTAAGTCATTTGTCTGTGGCAATTCGATGTCTGAAGCTTGACAGCTCTGCCGCTGCTGCTCCATTGATAAAGTGTCTTTTTCAAGACCATTATTTCCAATCTTCCAATTACATGCTAGTTAGTTTTATAGACTGAGGCTGGCTTAAAAAACAAGGCTAAAACAGCTGCAAATTGATCATTCTGAACTAATTTGTTACTTTTTCCTCTCAATGTAGAATCCTGAGGGTGTTTGCTTTGAATGCACACATATTATCAGTTGGATTACCATATTAACCCTTTCCTTGACATTTTTTTTGTTTTGTTTTCTGTCAAATGCAGGTGGAAAAATGGGGTTCGGTTGCTTTAAAAGTGGACCAGCTATTTTATTTAGCCAGCTTTGTGGGGAGGCCACATCTTATGTCTTAAGTCAATCACTGTATATTGTGTATTGCTTCATACATTAAAGCTATAGGATGATGCAAACAGCAGATTAGATTGCACTGTCCATTAAATGTTTTTAATAGTGAAGCTGCATTAGAGATTTTATTTTTACAGTAATAAATACATCACTTATTGAAGCTTTTTCCCAGTAGAGGCCAAACTGCATTAGTACATTGACCATTAAGATACAGGAAACACGCATACATCTAATGTATATTGTGTTGGCTATAAGAAACAAGCATTTTTGAATGAGTTTTCTTGTAGTAAACAGCATTAATTTGCAGCAAGGTGTTCTATTCAGGTTGAAACAGGGAACGTTACAGAGCAGAGAGAGGACTGTTTATCCCGAAGCTCTTGCCACTCAATGCCGGCCGCTCTGATCTATACGACCCCTTTGTAAATAAATCTTCACAAAGTGCAAGCGCGAATTTTATCTGAAATGTGGTATTTAGGAGATTCAGAGTGAATGATGATATGTGACAATCAGTCACAGCAATTAGTGTAACTGTTAAGAGCCCTTTTTGTTTTCTCTCACCCATACAGAATGTCACAAATAAATCCTCGCTTGCATTTGCATATTAATTGGATCGGAGACGTCAAGCATCTTTCATTAAGCAAAATGATCTGCATATTTGGAGACATAAAATAGTTTATTTCGACGTGGGAAAAGAAGTCATTGAAAATTGACCGCACATATGATGTAAACTTTGTTGATGGAGCCTGACAGCTTAACCCCTTAGGTGCCAGTCGTAACCGTAGTGATGGCCTATTGTTATTGAGACAAAGCTGTAATGGCAACGTGCAGTATTGGGCATTGTCGAAGCCTAAATGAGACATCGCTCGGACAAGTTTCATATTGCGTGCATGTTTAAATATGCCTTTTCAGTGCTGTTGTTTAAACAGGGTTTAGTCGATGTTTTTAGTGTCAGGGATGAATGAAAACAGATCAAGCCAATCAAGCACAGGGCATTTCAGGTTATCGCAATGTAAGTCGTTCGTCGATTAAACGAGTTAATGCGCAAATTCAGCGCAGAAAGAAAAAAAGACATTATTTCTAGTGATTAACTTATGATCTTCGGCTCACAATGGAATGGCAAATTATCTGTTTCTTTGTATCGCCTTGCTTAGTTGTTTGTTTAACCCTAGCGCTCGGCGAGCCGATATTCTCTCCCTTTAAATGTGTCAGATGAAAAGCAAATATAATGGAGGACTAATTTGAGATGGCAAGCGAAATGGACCTGGAGGGAAAAGAGTGTTGTGTGTGTCAGACATTGCAAAGCTTTTGTTTTCTGCCGCTCCCTTCCATTCTAAAGGGAAAATCGACACTGGTTTTGGTTCGATATGATTAAGGAAGAGAGAGGACGGTAATGGAAGGGCTGTGTATCGCGGGGTCTACATGGTTAGGGGCTAGACTTGTGAATAATTTGATTAGGTTGCAGGGGAATATATCTGAAGGATTATGTAAATAGCCTTGCCCCCATGCAGAATTCTTTTGAACTCCTCAGAAGTCGCATCTGCCGGGGTCGGCTGCCAGACAGGACGGCCGCCTTCGCGTTGGCTGATTCCTCTGTGTTTCAGCAAAGTGTTTAAAGGTCATTTTGAGAACAAACAACGCTGGCCCTGATACAGCTTAAAGGGCCTGCGTCTTAAACGACTCAAATTTATCTTTTGTCGATTAAAAATGAATGATGATTACGAATGCATAAACATTCTCCCGCAAAGATGCCGCTTTAATGCGTTTATTGTCCTAGAATAATTAGTCTTCGTCATCATCTTAGCGCATTTCCAGCGTTAATACGCTCTTTAATGCAATGCATGTATATTCAGAAGCATTTTCCACTCTCTCGTTTCACCTCTTTGATTATGAGATTTTTCCCTTGGCCTTATTTGGTGCATTTCTGGGTGGGGATGTGTTTGTATGGAGCGCTATGGCAACCAAAGTCAAGGTGACCAAGACCATGTTGAACACATTAGATTAGCAGAACACAGAAGCAGAGACAATGCAGCTTGCACTAAATGCAATTTATCTGGTGCCTGATTGTGGGCCTTTCAGAAAGCAGCCCTGCTCTCCTGCCTGCCGGTGGATTTATTGCAGAGTAAGTCTTACCGCTCCTCTGCCCGTCTCCTGTTGTGCCTGTGGCTGTGTGCTGATTGTTTTGCTGAATGACTAGCTTGAAGAACATTTTGGCCAGTTAAGGATTAAAGAGAATATGTGTTGATGATTCTGGGACAGGAATGTCTGTGAACAGAGAAATTTAGTTCAGACATGTTGTGAGCGCCTGCGATGTATCTTCATCCACTTTTTTCCTTATTAAGAAACTTTCCTGAACTGAAATGCACATTTTTTTGCTCTTGTGTTAGACTGTTTATATTGTTGCTAGAGGAGTTACTATGCAGAGCAACCGGCCATGTTTATCTTGAGAAGTGAAAAAAAAAAAAATGCTGTGTCAAGACTGGTTTGTGACTTAATTTATACATACAGTGATGCTCATTTGAATGAGGAATGAAATAGTTTAGCAAGATAAAAAATGTTGAATACATGTTATAAATTTTGCAGGTGTTTTAAAGCCACGCACGCAGAAAGCATTTTTATGAGAACTATATCCTTCTTAGGATTTGATGTATTTGATTCCTGAGAGGCAGAGGCATTTGATTTGTCTGGTTTATGATGATCAGAAAACATTTTTCATATCAGGTTGCAACGTACAGAAATGTGTACAGGTTACATTTCACTTCAAAATTAAAAGGGGAAAAAATAAGAAAAAATGTAAATAATATTTGCATAAGATTTATATTTTTATTTTGTAAAATATTTTCATGATAATTAAGCACATATCTCCCAAATAATTCAGCATGTCTTACTTTTTTGGTGTGTGTGTGTGTGTATGTGTGTGGGCGGGTATTCCCTACGTTATGGGGACCATAACGTCCCCACAGGTATAGTAATACTAGTAAATTTTGATCTTGTGGGGACATTTTTTTGGTCCCCATGAGGAAACAAGCTTATAAATCATACAGAATTATCTTTTTTGAAAATCTAAAATAGCAGAACATTTTCTGTGATGGGTAGGTTTAGGGGTAGGGGTAGTGTAGGGGGACAGAATATACAGTTTGTACAGTATAAAAACCATTACGCCTATGGAATGTCCCCATAAAAAATGAAAACACAACATGTGTGTACAATAACCCTTGGTATTGAAGTTATGGTTTGGGATGGGTTCAGTATAGCAGGGCTAAACATAAAGTTGCTTATTTTTCCTTTTTATTATTTTTTTTTACTGAGCAAATCTGTCTCTCTCTTTAAATAAATTCAATTACAATTAACATTTTCTTAAGGATAAAAAAAACTCAGCTAATGCTCTAATTTATATACAGGGAGCCCTTTCTTGCACATTACTATAATATTAAAGGTTACGATTAACAACAGTGGCTGTCATAATTTGTTTTCATAACAAATTTATTCAAACTTATATTAAATAATTAAGACATTACTAACAGGTAAAGTAAATAGATTGAATATATAAGCTAATATAGTGCATATATTTAGTGAAATGCTCCCCTCTAGAGTTTATTTCGCTGGTTAACTAACATGCTGTGTACAGTAAATGACTTGCCTGAGGTAAATGTAATGCTGTGTGAGGTATTATTCTCAAGCTGTCTTTCTGCGTTTGAAACACTGGTTGAGAGATTACATGCATATCTAGTTCGTCTGTTCTTCTGTGCTTTTTCCTGTTGTGGCAGTTAGCAAACAGCGTTGAATTACCGCGCGCGCACCCTTCTGGATTGGAGTGTGAATCTCCTGTGACTGACTGTATTCGTCATCTAACGGTTCGGGACAAAATACATGTACACCCCTAGTAGATATAAATATGAAGACTTCAGATGTAAAAGCCTTTAAGTGCCATCTGAAATTTTTTTCTAAATTGAGGATTTTTATCGAGCTTGTATTTTTACGTTCAGTTATTTTGCTTTTATGGCAATGAAAAGGACCTATTAATTGCCATTAAAGCAACATTACTGAACCTAAACATACAAGCTTGATAAAAATGCTCATTTTAGAAGAAAATTTCAGACGGCACGTAGAGGCTTTTGCATCTTAAGTCTACATATATATGTGTGCGTGTGTGTGTGAGTGTGTGCATTGCATATAAATGGGCTTCATTTTCTTCAACGAAATTTTATTTCTTATTTGTTGAGGTAAGATATCGCCTGGACTTGTTCCTGACAGGATTTGTGAGATTCACCTATATAGTTTATTGTCACAGGCAGCATCAGTCCCCACGTGAACAGTTTCCAAAACAGCTAAATGCCACTAATTTTGGCAGCTGGTTTCAAACGCAGCTCCTCCCAGGCAGCACGTTAAATATCAGTGATAATTTATGCTCCCCTCTGTGCTGTGGCCGGGGCTGCACTTTGCGTTAAAGCACATGGCTGTTAAGAAGGGAAGTGTTAAAGAATGCTTCATAGAAACTGCGCTGTGGCTTGCCAATGTTAAAAGTAATCGCTTTGGCAGACGCTATATTTGAAACCTTCAAACGCGTCTAACTTTACATAAAGTAGAAAACCTGAGAACTCTTAAGCTTAGTGTTCTCTGTGTTGCCAAACGCGCCGTCTGTCCCTGTCTTTCAGCCGGTGCGATCAGGGGTGTAATGCACGAGTGTCTTTCCTGTATGTGAGTATGCCCCACTCACTGCTGCATGAATTCTGGGACTGTTTTACACTCTTTCTCTCTGTTTCAGTCTGGGGTTAGGGTCTCTCTGTACCGCCGGTGGCCTTGCACCAGCTGTGGAATGTAGGCACAAGTCATTGCTCCGACAGGAAGGGGGAGCATACTGAAAAGAGTTTAAAAACACATTCTGCTTATAGATATCTCAGTTGTTGGGCTCGAGAAAAGCAAGGTCTCTGCTGAAGTGGTCGCAGTGGCTGTGAGTGATTTAAAGGAGACAGCTGGATAACAGCATTTTTTTATTCTATTTTTATTCTATCTTTTCTGCTAGGAGAGCTCAATTTGCAGTTGCTGTATGTTCTGTTTGGGTTATTAGTGTGTGCTGGGTGTGAGGTTTAAATAAGAGGGGGGAAATCTGAGGGGGACTTGCTGTTTTGTTAAAAACTGGAAAAAATGGAAAAAGCAGGAAATTGCAACCAGGAGACAGGGCTGCATTTATCTGCTTCCTTTTCAAAACCTCAAGGAAAAATGGAAAGGAAAGCAAAATTCTCAATAAGGGTCAGGGAGCATTTCTTCTGATTGGAAAAGAACGGAACTAACCTTTGGGGGAAGAAAAGAACTGATACAGAGATTGGTAATGGGTGCTGTATGCTTTATTTAGGCCTCGGTACTCACTGTTCTCTATTCACTGTAAATATGTCAAACTTTTCAGCTTTAAAGCCTTATTTTAAGTACTGTGTTAAGAAGTAGTTCAGTCAGAAAGGACAAAACTAATAGAGAGATGCCTACAGGTTGGTTTGAGCATCCCAACCTTCCCACATAGCAACCAGTGATGTGGATTTTGGGGCGGGTCTATCTGTTCAGCTGACCAATGAGAGTCATAGAAAGGGAAATAAGCAATTAATTTACTTTTGCTAATAATTGCTTTTGCATTTGGTCACACTAGTGGCACAAATTACATACTTCATCTTTAAACTTTCGACATTAAATTGATCAAAACTGACATTGAAACATTTGTAATTTTCCCACAAAAATATGAAGCTGCACAACTGTTTTAAACATTGATAATGATACAAAAGCATATTAGAATGTTCATGTGTCATTGAAGACTGAAGAAATGGCTGCTAAAAATTCCGCTTTGCCATCTTAATAATAATTCACAATATTGCTGTTTTGGTGAGCAGAAGAGACTTCTTTTTAAAAATTTATGTTATATATAAATACTGTTAGCCTAGCTGAGAGATCCCTCCGTAGTCAGTCACCACATGTGAGTATGTGTGTGTTAACAAGTAATCTTCGTTAGAAGTCACCTGGATAGTTGTTCATGCTTTGCAGCCATATTATGTGTGAGCGTGAGGCAAGATATAGAGGTATTATTACCCCCGAGAGGTGAAAGGTCAAGCATTAAGCAAACTGCCTGCTTAGAGCTGTGCACTAGAGATCTCACTCCTCTGGCCCTGAAAATACACCAGTGACTTGTCTAAATAATCAGGCAGTCCTCTAGCATAGATAACAGTACTGATAAATAAACACCAGAGGCTGAAGCTAAACACAGACAGCGCTATAAGAACGCGCGGCCATGCAATTCTTCAAAGCGTGGGGATTTGTAGCGTGTCAAGTGCTCCGACTGTCTAAGGGGTTAATTTGTTTCTCTGCTGCACGGGACTACCTTTGGTCCAGAGTGCTTTTCGCCTATTATGTTTTTTGACCTTCTTAAAAGGAACAGTCGGTTTTGACCTCATTCATGAAAAAAAGGGGAAAAACAATGGACTGGGTGGGTGAAGGAAGTCACATCATATCAAAATGAGATTAGAAACTAAAGAAAGAGCATAAAAATCCACCCTTGATAAATAAAACCACAGTAAACCTCTTGACATCAAAATAAATTGTTTTTAAAAAAGCATTAAAGAATTTGTCCTTTGCAAGATACATTTTACACTGCCAGAAAATTCATCTATCTAAACATGCTTAAAACAATAAAGCAAAATTATTTGTATAGTATTTGCAAAACATTTGCTAGCGAACCCATCTGTTTATGATGGAAAATGTTTAGACTCTGCCCATTACTGGTTTGGTTCAATATCAGAATTTTAACACTATGTGCTACTTTGTTGCAGGAAAATATATTGGGATCTGTGGGGGACAGAACAGAGACAAAGAGAGCACATTATCACACATAGTCAAAAGATCTCCAAATGCTTCGGGTCCCATATTAGGAAATGAATCTCCAGCAGAAAGCAAGTTAATGAGAAATATATTGACACGCTGGTGTTACTGTGGACCTGTAGCAAGAACAGAGTAACATCTGCTTACGGATGTTACACTGTGTGCTAAAGCCTGGACATGAGATGGACTGAAAACAGAAGCTGTTTTGTAAGACTTAAGTTTGAGAGAGAAATCTTCATTTTCAGCTGTTTTTTCAAGTGTTTTAAACGCATATGAAATAATATCTCAATGGTTTCTATCAGACAGATTTCACAGATTTGTATCCTGCTGTAATCTCCTGTTGTATCTATTCTAGACTTTCAGATAACATTTCAACTATGTCAACTGTGCTCAGATGTGCTGAGATACCAAAGTCTGTGATCAAAAGTCAGAGATATGAACTCATATATTTTTCATCAGGTACTTTCAAGACAAGATTATCTAGGATAATGTTACTGTATGTCAACTCTTGTCTCATTTGTTTCTGTTAAGGATTTCTGATGGGGAATTTAGGAGAAACATCTAAGATTAAGGTCTTATATATCCTGAGCTGAGAAAGAGCAATCTTTGAGCACTGCACATTTCCTTTGCGAAGAACAAGCAGGTTTTAAATATATTGTATTTTTTGGTAGTTGAATAAGAAAAGCAAACTTAGAGCCCAAAGTCATTTGTTCAGTGTGTTTGGTATTTTGCTGGCACACAGACAGGAGCTCTCATGGCCGCACTTGTGGAGAGATAGCTGTCTGTTTTGTAATGTGCCTTACTTGAATTTTGTTCTATTTTTGTCAAGATTTTCTCTCCTAAATGGAGGAAAGGGAGGCAGGAGCATTTTGTGCGTCACGGCTTCTGTTTTAGGAAAAGTGACACTCTGCCTTTACAGACTCTTCAGAGCACTGAGATAAGGAATTTAGGGGCTTTATCTGAAATGCCATGGTTTAATTTAAAGGGGTGAGGCACTTAGGATCTGGCACCGGCCTTTCAGTCTAGTGATAAATTTGCAAGAAAGTGGAAAAGATTGGAGCCCGGAGAGCAGATTAGTGGGATACAAATATAGAAGTGACATTGTAGTGGGTATTAGTCAGGTGCTCATCTGAGCGAGTGGCCAGCCTCTGATAGGCTGGAGTGTATGGCTGCTGAACGATTGATTGGTGTGCCAGATTGATTGGGCCAGTGAAGCATCGGTCGTTTGTGTTTCCCTTAACTACTGCCTGCCGCCTCTCCGTTTCCTCCTTCTCCCATCATTTTTTTCTTCCTCTCTCGCTCTGCAACAGTTGGTGTGTGTTCATCTTGGCTGTTCTCCATGGCCTGTTTGATGTGGTTTCCAGAAGTCCTGATCTGCAGTCCCTGGCCACACTTTTTGTCATCGCTAGACCTGCTGTCTCTTTAGCCTCCATTGACTCCTTTTAACCTCCTCCTGTCTCCCTCACATTTAAACAGCTGTTTGCCTGAACGGGTGGTTCACTGGAGATGATAATGCTCTCGTTTTCCACAGAAGTCGCCTCTCAATGTTTCATTCTGGCGGACTGTGTTGATTTCAGTCGTTGTGTATGCGAGGACCACTTCAATGGAAAAATCATCCAAGCGCAGCCTCAGACAGTACACCCACAACCCGTTCACTGACCGACTGATGCATACTGCACACAAGACTGACAAGCACTATCTGAAAATCGCTACTTCCAGTCTGAATGGTTGACTTTATTCGACTTCAGGTGTACCAGACTGTGAGCACTTGCTTTGCTAATGTTTGCCAGATTATAAAAGTTTTGTTTTGAGGAACACTAATGTTTAAATGTATGGGGTTGGTAAAGTTTAAATAGCATAAATGTTTTTGAAATAAACTAATAAAACTAAAAAAAAAAAAAAAAAAAAAAAAAATATATATATATATATATATATATATATATATATTCAACTATGAATGTGAATATTCGCCAAGATATATTCTGTGTATATGTGCACATCGGAATTGTGCGCTGTCTGAGGCGTCTTTGTGCGCGTGTGCTTCAGATCTGTCAGTGGCAGTTAAATTGTTTTGTTTACATCAGCATGAGTTCATTAGTTCAGACTCATGGCGTTGAAAATTTGGTGTAATTATTCACAAAGTTGGAATGCTGCGCTTTTAAAACGATACCAAACTAATGCCGAGGGAAGCGGCAGTTGTCCAGAAACAAGCAGTGAAAAACTGCATTTTTAATGGACAAAGGAAAGGTACTCCTCTCAGAAAACGTACTTTTAGATGTTTAATTGCTATTTGGAGCATTGGTTTTGCTAGATATGAGGGCTTAATGAACTCATTTTTGTGAACCTTAATTTCGACCAAAATTGACATTTTTCATTGTTTTGCCTGTAGCTCGAAATTAGCCTGTGCAAATTCTGACTCATTTTGTCAGCACGGGTCACACATATATATTTTTTTTTTACCAAAGCCATTCTATGGCCATTGTAAGATAGTCCATTTTAGATGACCCAGCCCCAATGTGAAAAACAAAATGAACCCTGGTCAATCACTTTCCATGCCATACAGTGTCTTCCTGCCTAAATGGACAGTTCTTGATTTGAATAAGAATAAAATCTAAAAATCTGGCTATTAGAGAAAACATTTCTGACCATCTTGGAAATCCCACATGCAGCTTTTTTCTCTGTAGGCAACTTATGAATGATTTTCTTTCCCTTACCGTCTCTGACAATGCAGGGCTAGGCAATAAGTGTTTAAGTCTTTTTGTTGATGTTTTGGTGCAACCTTTTTACGGTCAACTAAACTTATGGCTTTCTGCTGCTGGATTGATTTTTGTTGTCAGTAGATATGGCTGAGCTCTGAAAATATGCGTAAGCTCAGCCAAATCTCTCACCAACGTCAACCGCTGCTGATTCTCAAAGTGCCACCGAGGGTTGTGTTACTTGTGGGCATTTTATCAAGCCTCCTCAGACATGCAACTCAGCACTACATTCCTCTCTGAAGAGCATGCCATATTTTCCATCCACAGAGAGAGAAAGAGAGGGTACAGAGGGAAACAAATGGCCATAGACAGGCAGTGTTGATTCAGAGGGACGTTCGGAGAAGAGTCACTGACCCTACATGGGCACCTTTCCTGCATATACCAGCACGTATAAGGTAAACCGATAGCCGGTTGAAATATCTCCCACTTACCTAAAAGAGACAAAAGTGCAGACGGGACAGACATGGATTTTCTCACAAAGCTGACGAGGTCGTGCTTTGGAAATAAATAGTCTATGCCAGGCACATTCAGTGGGTGTTGAGTAGAGCGTGGGTCATCCTTCCTAACGCCTGTGTGTTTGTGAAGCAGGAGTCATTGTAAACAGAAGGGGGTCCTGGTTCTTTATGGCCGTTCACACATACACTGTTTGGGGTTCTAATATATGGTTCTGTTCACATACAGTTGAGTTACACTCAGACTTCTTGAAATCAGAATTTGACATTGGAATTATAAAGAATTTTACAATTCCATTTTTAATTCCACTGACATTTCATTTAGTACTTTCAAGGAATAGTTGAAATAAAATAAGATTAAATAAATAAATAAATATTAACCTTTTTAATTCAATTTATTTTTATAAAATACAACTGACAAAACACAAAGTTCTCTGTCAATAGTCTGAATAGTCACTGTCATTCCAACAGCGATTCATCAGTTTCGATGGATGAACTTGTGTCACATTGGGGCTAGTTCATTAAATAAGGTTGTGTCACTTTAGAGTGTTATTGAAATATCTTTGATATTTGCTTTAGTTATAGTTTAGTTTACTTAGAAAAGGAGTTTGACTTTGTTATTCTTTCAGTTGTATGAACAAGACCACTTTTTGGGTCACACCTGTTAGTTCATACAGTTGTTAATCCCAAATACCAACTGTGTGAACATAACCAAAAATACACTGGGATATGAACAGGCATAAACCCAAAACTTTTCTAAAACCCGCAAACTAGATCTACCTAATAACAATGGTATATTGGCAAATCAGATTTGACTGGTTTAAGGTGGTTTTTTTTTTTTGGTTTTTTTTAAGCAAGCATGATCTGAACTGGTTTAAGCAATGATGGGGAATAGGAAGTGATATGTAGGGTCTTTTTCCTGCCGGAGGGGAAGACCCAAGAGTAGGCTCTCGCTTTCAGGGCCAAGCTAACATGTACAGGGAGCAGACACTGCTGTCAGATCTCCCTCACCTCTTCCTGTCAGCCAGCGGCTACACGCGGTCAGGCTGCCCTGTGTGTTGGATGCTGTTGTTCTCGCACTCAAACAGACATGGACACACAAATGTTTTGCCATGCACTGAAGTGCACAATGCATATGTATCTTTTCTTTCTCTTACGTTCACTTACAGATAAATGCTCTCCGACAAGGGCACTGGGAGCCGTAGCTATGTTTTGAATATTATATTACTCTTACCGTTTCTGCAGTATGTAAAGGATCAAAGTGTAGCTGGTTTGCATGAGCCAACATATAACTAAATACATAATTTTATTATAAAAATTATAGTTTGCAAGTGTGCATTTATTATCATTATTATATTATGATATTAATATAATATATATATATATATGACTTCAGTAGTGCCAAACAGTAATATATCTTTACATAAGTGTAGAGATTCTAATAGATTTCAGTAGTATTTCAGGATATCCTGTAGTGGAATCCACACTTTTTGGCCCTGATATCGTCTGTGGTGAGAGATACCACTGGATCCAGTCAGTCCTGTCCTCAAAAGTCAAATGGACCCATTCCAATTGGTCTTATTCACTGCCAGCACACATTAACTAATGCAGCCTCTGAAAATATTTGCTCCGTTTATCACAGTATTTGGCAAGATAATATTATATACAATCTAAAAGGCCCAATTTAGATAAATTAAACTGGCATTTTCCTCTCTTTCTAGTCTTTTCTGCATCTCACTGCTTGTGCAGACATGCAAACAACCAAACAGCCTTAAAAAAGTATCTTAGAATTAGACTTTATTTTTAACTATGGCCAGCAGGGAGGCATTTAACCCTGATTACTTTATAGGGCAACTCTGCTTATTGGATGCTAGGATTTTGCAAATTTATTTAAACGCATAAGGCCTTATAAACAAATAACTGCAGCATTGATGCATTATCTAATTGATTAACAAGACGCACTTCTGATATGATTATGCAGCCATATAGAGAGAATTAACATTCTTAAAACGCATTAGATAGCATAATTTATTTATTTTTTTATTATTTGTAAATTAAAAATCTGGGAAGCTATTACAGTATTTCTGATCTATACGCTGAAATGCTTTGTTTAAAAATAAATATGTAATAAAGATGCAAGGACTTGGCTCTTGTCACAGCGATCTGAACGCCGTCACAGTTTAGCTCCCCTTGAACTGGGCTAATACTTGTCTATTCCGATTAGGATTAGTATGTGTCGCACTGACTCAGGCACAGCCAGGAAGGGCTTATAATCTAATAAATCTAGATAAAAAACACAGAGATTGGTTTACTGAGGAGAAGGATTTAGCGCTGACCATCTCGGAGTGACACAGGGATTAGCCAGGCTTTCTGTGCTGCTCTCTACAGGCAGAGGGCGGCCACAGGAAGCGGGAGGGGGCGTGGAGACACAGCGAGACGACCAAGGCTTTATATTGCAGAATAGACAGTGAGTTTAACTGGTAGTGACAAGGTCAGGGTAAGGCTTGTACAAAAAGGCTTTGTTCCATAGGCAGATTAAAAGGCTCTTCCCCAGTTTTTATACTTTTGGATCTTGTAGGACATGTTGTGTGTTAATCCAGACAGGATAGCGCTGCTGGCGGGAGGTGTAGAGAGGCCTGTGGGAAATAGACGATTTTTGGCTGTGTAAAATAATTATGAATCAACTTTTTTGAATATTTACCATGTCTAGAAAGGAGGTTTAGTTGAAGTGTTCTGGATGAACTTTGTTTGATATTCTTTTTGAGTGATCCATGTATTTCTTTTCCTTCCTCTGTCTGTTTTTATTTGAACGCTTCCATATTTGTATCTGTTGGCTGTGAGTAGCTGTGGCAACAGGCCAGGCCCGGGCATGTTACAGGACTCCTTTTTAACTTGGGTTTGACTATACTGTTTGTTTAGATCATTTATTATTTGAAATGGTAGTTCAAATAATATATTATTGTATAGTGTCCTATCTCATATAATACTAGAAGTAGATATGAATACACACACACACATGTAGCTTCATATATTCTAATTGATCCTTCACAAGACCCGCTCCCCAGTTACTGTTGCTTTTTCTGACAAACCATGGCACTCTCACGCCACACATCATGTTCTCACAGAGTTAAAAATACATCACGGAGCAAAGAGGACAACGCACCGACAGACAAGACAAAGCAGGTTACTTTTGCTGTGAAACAAAGCTTTCAAATAACAACACCAATAAGCAAGTTGGCTGTTGGATTTAGAATTCTATGAGAAAAAACGGTCTTGTTCACACTGCCCCAATAAACTCTGACAAATGAGTCACAGAGAGTCAAGTCTGACTGGGAAAAATTGAGATCCACAACTACATGCGTGTAACCATGTTAACAATATTTTCAGGCAAGTTTATTAGAACAATAATGTAGTATCATATATATTTTCATTGTATTAAAGTATTGAGGCAAACATAAAAATACTAACCTGAAATCCGAAGTGCTAGCCATTGATCTGATCCCTTGCGTAGGGGTTGGTATAGCCTACTCCGGTTTTTAAACTTTTTTATTGAAGCGACCTACCAAAGGCATACAACCATTTGTAGCTAAAAAAGCTAAAACGAATTAATTTAAAACTAAACTTGGGTTAAACCTGCGTTGCTCTTACGCTTGAAGTCCTTCGAACGCGCGTTCCAGTATCAATAGAAAAAAAACCTCTTCACATGAGTAAAAATGGCAACGGCACGGATTGCACTACGGACTATTTAAATTGAGCATTGTAACTTTCATATGTCACGTTTGCAGTGCTTTGTTTTGTGTGTGTGAGGCGCCGATCAAACCACAGTCTTTGCAAGGGACTTGCATCATCGTCATGGCAACGGTTCGTGGCCAGGTCAGATTACGTCAGAGTTTGTTGCCGTTTGTTTGTAAAACCATACCACACTGCTCAGACATTCCACGACCCTACAGACGCCGATTAAACATGTTCAGTCGGGTGAAATCAGATTCCGACCAACTCCAACAGATGCCGACAGGGGTATTGCACCGATCCAACAAACTCCAACAGACGTGTTTGTTGGCGTTTGTCAGTGCAGTGCGAATTGGCCTTAATGTTTCGTGATAGATCGCTGTAGCGTTTCAGTTCAAGTGGCACGTGAACGGATAATTTCTTCCTATTAGTAATAAACATGAATGAACATCAGAAGGTATGTTGTTTCAAACATGGAAAGACATCAATACACACCATTTTATAAGTTCAAGTCCACCGAAGTTAATTAATTAACTCTCCTATTTGCTTTGTTTATCGGACAAAATGGCGGATTCAGCGTCATAATTGGTCAGATCGCCTGTCAATCAAACTCCAGGCGAAAGGTGAATTGCGACTTTATTTTTTGTAACTGTGACTTCATGTGACTTTGTCAAATGTCATAATTTACTTTAACTGTGACTTTATGTCATAATTGAGACTCTGTAGTTGCAACTTTGGACTTTTTCTCGCATTTGTAGCTTTTCATTACGTTTGTTTTCTTCAAACTTTATCTTACAGTTGCATGTTTTTTTTTGTTTTTTTTAACTTTTTAACTTTTTTTAAATAAGAGACATTGCAATGACTGCTGGAGTGGAAGTCCAACCTTATACAGTAGCTAAAAGAACCAATCACCTTTTGGATTGAGGCATTAGCTAATAACATTGACTGTGCAACCGCAATCGCTAGAAAAACTGCACTTTTTAATATGATTTAAGCTAAAGAAGTGAAATTCATGATGTCATTGTTGATTTGTCATATGTTATTGTAGTATAATGAGAGCTTTTGTTTTCTCCCATGCTTTAAATAGGTTCTGTACTGTCATGACCAGAACAGCTGCCCAGGTTGTGCGCAGAGTGAGACTTTGATACTTCTCACTTTATCTCGATAACCTTTCTGTTATCTGACGTTTTTGTTGTGTAAATTTATTAATGGGTGATAAATACATGTTTGAATAGGGTATTTCTAAAATGGCATTGGTAAATAAACACTTGCTTTTGATACTACGTACGAATATTGTCAGTGTCAAGTCCAAGAGTCCTGTTGAATCAGCCATCAAAACTTGGACTCGGTTCATCTTTAAACCACTGAATAATGCTGTTCTGGTGCTGGTGTTTTAAACTGTGACCTGTCATTCTGGTGTTTGTATTTATTAACAATTCAAAGAGTTGCTCACTATCTTAAGCGGAAGACTTTCAAAGGCAAAAGAGCACAGCCCCACCAAAACATTTTCCTCTTTCCTTGGGAGACAGTTAGCAATATCATCTGGCAATTAAGAAGAAAACGAGAGAGAAATGGAAAAGCCAATTACCTCTCAGAGTTAGCTAAAGGCCATTTAAACAGTGTGCCCATGACATAATAATGTTTATTGTAAATATTATAGTCAGAGCCAGAGTGAGCCTGGCGTGAGAGGGAGGGGAAAAATGGCATCAGTCTGAGACAGAGAATAATTTATTAAGATCTGAGATGCGCCAATTATGTGGAAAGGACCAAAAAGAAAAAAAAAATCAAACTCTCCAGGAACCGCATACATGATTGCAATCTTGATTAAATCCCCCTGGATCTAATGAGTTGATTTTCTGCTGTTAATATTGCATTGGCTGATGATGGATTCGTTAAGATAATGGAACGGAGCTAAAATATAAATGACTCCCTGTCAAGGAGCAGATTTTTGTCATTTTGCGCCTGACACCTCCACCATGGGGATTTGCTAAGGCTCTTTTTTGAGCCCAGATTGGCCAGATCTGGAATACTAATTTTCTCCTGCCAAGACTCATGATGCCCAAGCATACCCCCTCCCACACGCTTGGTAAATATCCCCTTTTTCATCCGAATAAAGGCAGCTAGGATGAAACATTAAATGTGCGTGTCTGTTCCATACCAGCTAATAAAGACCATTTACAATTCAAGATGTTTTCAAGGTAAACATTTTCATTTTTTTTCCCCACCTTTTGTTGTTTTTCATACCGTAATGATCCACAAAATAAATGTGTGAGTGGATAAAAGCCATTGGGTGCTGATGAACTGGTTGTATTGACTTGTTTCTGGAGATGAATAAATGTTGCGGCCCGACTTAGACGCAGACCTGGGCCGCTGGATCCGCCTCACTTCATATTAAATGGCCTGTCACTTAGGCCAACAAGATACATGAAATGTGCTCCATGTAGCATATTGATCTCTCGCTTTACCCGACTCACACAAGCGGGTTATACAGATGTGTAGATGAAAGTTAATGCAAAAGGCATATCTCTAACCAAGCCTGGGAATTAGTGGAGATTATGCGCTGGCAATGATAGCGGTGAAGCGAAGATCATGAATCAGAGTGAAGGTGGGTAGTTATGGTAACATGGCTAATCAAATGTGCCAGGAAGCTTCTCGATGGAAATGAAAAAAAAGTTTAGTAACGGGGTGATGTATGAACTCTCAAGGCGTAAGTATAACAAATTGCTCTCTGTGAGATTAAGAAGCGTATTAAAGTCAACATGAAATGCAGTTCGTAACCCATTTTCCCACTTACGTATTTCCTAGTGAAACAGGATATTTTATCTATTGGGAATTAATTGCATGTGGTTGGAGGGCGAGGGATTCGAGTTCCTCAGCCCCTGCTGGTATATACAAGAACTTCTCTATCTGCTTCTAAAAACGTCTTTCTCTGCAGCATTTGACGGCCATTCTGACTGTGACTGAGCTGTGGTTTCTGCTTCAATAAATATATATATATAATTTTTTATATATTTATATTTATTTTTTAACAGGCTCCCAGATTTTTTTTTTCTTTTCTGAAAATAATGTGTAATAAAAGATGAATAATACAGGCCAGGATCATGTATGTAGAAATAAATAGGGTCAGTTATGATTTCTTGTCAACTACGAGATGAGCTCACTTCCTAAATGCCTTTGGCTTTTCTCCCGATCGTCTTAATCGCAATTGTGGCCGGTTTCATGCTCTCGCTGACCTCGACTCCCCCTCCCGACCCCCTTCTCTTTTTTTCATATTACCGGGGAAACAGTGTGATAGAAGCTCACCCCCGGCCCTTTCTTCCATGTGTCACTTTTTTTGTCTCGTTACATGGTTTTGCTAAAAAGTTCTTTAATCAATCAAGTACGAGGCAGAAAATAGGCTTTGTCACGGCCGGGCCCGGGGTCGTGTGATGCTCGCTTTGCGCAGTGACAGCTCCTCAAAAGGGCCAGAAAGGAATATTTTGTGAGGAAAATAGTGGTTTCCATGGTGCCGGCACTTGTTGCACATCGCTCACCATTCTTTGCTCCCACGTGAGCGCCGGATTTCAAAGAGATGGACGACAAAAATTAGGGCAGGAGGGCAGGGTGGGGTGCAGAGGTAGCTGCCCCTCGGCCCAGTGTCCTCCTCTCCAGCAGGCAGCGGAGAATAGCACCGAGGAGTGACAGCAAAAAGGGGGGCCTTCTCGCCTCTGTCAGCTTCGCATAAGCAGCGCTATTAAGTAAATGTTCGATTTTTCATTGTGCCACAGCCATTGAATAGAGACTCAGAGGGGAGTACGTAAAGAATGAAAAGGTCTGAGCCAGGGAGGAAAGGCTGCTCGCTTTAATGGCTCCCAAAGTATGTCATCTGAATCATGTAATTAGCGATTAGCTTTTATTTGGGCCGAGCCTGCGTCCACCAGAAAGGGTTACCGAGTTTCTAATTTTGTAAGTTACAAACACAGCCAGGAAATGGAAACAATGGATCGGCCGTAAATCCTAACTAAGAGGACAGAGGATTGTTATCTCAAGCTGTTTTGTATGCTACTTTGAATGTGTATGTTCCTGTTTTTAATTATTAAACCTACAGGTCCTCTGTGGATTCGCTGGGAGCAGCTAACTTCGCTTTCAGGATAGGAAGCTGTCATGTAAGAGTTTTGTCATGCACACAGGCTCGGGGGGTTTAAAGAAAATCAAGTTCTATGGAAGAAAAAAGTCTATTTTCTTTAAGGCGTGAGAAGCACATTAACAGAACTTGCTCCCCTGGTTTGTGCTTAGAAGTATATTTCATGCCTGATATGATCTGAGCACGATCTTATGGCGAGACTACTTTCACCTGTCGATGCTTTTCTGTTCGTGAAATGACTTAATAAGGTCAAGTATTTTGTGTGTTTGTGTCAGGGCTACTTTAAACAATTTGCAATAATTTCCATAGCATCATCACCAGGCACAATAACAAACAAGGTTACTCCTTCCCTTCAACGTTTCGTGCCATGTACATGCCCGCTTTTGTGTTTCTAGCGCTGAGAGAAGTGCGGCGCTCATCACTTTCTGTTGGTTTAACAGGTGTCGCGCCTCCCGTGCGGGTTTGTTAAAAAGTGCACCGCTCTCTTGATTGAGTTACTTAACTAATAAGACTAACCTACGACAGTTAACTGCGCCGACGAGCGAAAGGTAGCATCTAAATGTCATGTTTTCATGTCAACTGTCCGCTGCATAATTTCCCCGCCGAACGAAGCCCAGTCGTATGTGTCAATAATTGGTGAGCTAGTTTGTCTTTGAGATCCTCAGCAATCTGCTGTCAGTCTTGAGTAAAGGTTAAGGGGGTGCTGGGATATCTTCCTTGATGGCGTTTTATCATGCGAAGCATGCCCTGTTTCCTGATGAATATATTAAAATTATTACTGTGCAAACAGACTTTCTAATTACTGACCTGCTTGCCATTGTACTCTACGTTCTTTCTTCATGTTTTTTTCCCTCTCTCTCCCTCGCTCTCTCTCTCTCTCTTTCTTCATGCCTTGTTTATTTATCTGCACCAGTGAATACAGAATAGTCAGAGCAATGTCATTTCCATCCACATGAAAATGATTTTGAAAATGCCAATCTTGTCTATTATACAGTGTAATTACAAGTCTGGTTTTTTATCGTATCTTTAACCAATGGGGAGACCCTTGAGAGGGTAAATATCTCATCTATGCTCTGTTCCAAAACCTAGCGAGCTGCCTATGGAGGCGGCATTGTGAGGGGTTGCAAAGGATAGGTAACTTAATTATGCTGCCTTGTTTTAGCCAAATTCTAATGCGGAATCATGTATCATTTGCAGAAAAGGCAATCCCAGAATACATTGCGATGAGCTCAGTGGAAAAGTAAATTCGAAATTGCGGACGAGGTAAGAGAAATGATCTTGTGTAGTTAAATACTGTAAAAATTGCAAAAATCGCAAAAATATTTCAGTATAATTACAATGGATTGTTTCAGCCAATATTATTGTATAGCTATATTATGGTAGCAACATACTCAAGTTTAATCTCCCAAGTTCGAACTCTGTTTATGTGGTTTGTAGAGTTGCATAGGTTTTGAAATAGGTGGATGAGAGAAAATTTTATACCCTATTCTATATAATCTTACATTTCATTAAGTAGCAAAAAGTATCTATAAAAACAGTTTAGTATAATTTAAATAGGAGTATTGTATCAAATATTTGTGTGTTTTATATATTTAGCTTAGCAACATGCTAGCATCAGACTTCTCCCTTTTGAATTGTGTTGTTTGTGCAGTGTGTGGTGATATTGACTGTATCAAATTAGTCACTTTTTAGGGTCTGTGATAATTAAGATGCTCCCTTAGAGGGCAGATGTCTAAGTAGGCAGCAAGGTAAATCACTAGGTTTTGTAACAGAGTGAGACAAAGTAGGAGAAAATTTGATATACAGTATATGAACTTATATATCATTTAGTAGTAAAAAGTTTCTATAAAAATAGTTTAGTGTCATTAAAAATTGAATACTGTACCCAATACTTGTGAGTGTTATGTATTCCTATGCTTGGAGTATAGTGCTGTTAGCTTAGCAACATGCTAACGTCAAACTCATGTTCTCTCTTGTTCCTTGTTGATTCACTAGTCATGTTGGCCATTCCAAATTAGTTTCTTATGAGGTTCCATAATTATTAAGATGCTCCCTAAGAAGGCTCTGTCTCTGTACAGCGTGGGAACTCATTAGGTTTTGGAACAGACCTCAACTTTCAAGCAACTTTAATGAGATGTTTTTTTAATGAATTAATTTATTTTATTTTTTTGTAATTATGGGAATGCTTTCATTTTAGAGCCTAGCCAGAACGAATTGGACAGAACGATCAGATCAAACATGCATTATTATATCACACATTACATAACTGCACCCAATGGGGTATAGGTGTGTCTCGTATATTTGCAAGAATGAGGAGTACCACACTTTGAGAGAAAGAAAAAAACTTGGCAAACATTATGATTAGACTTGATTAGACTTTCTATTATGTTTGTGTTCTCATCACATTGGTGAAGAATGTGAAATATGGGGAGGTTGGAAAACTGTCACATTCCTCCCTTTTTCATGCAGGCTTTTGTTCTGTTTCCTTCTCAGCAGGTTTCTCGAGATTCAAAGGCATAAAATGCAATGTTTTCTTTTCTGTCTTTTATAACATATAACCTGTCATTGGCGTGCATGTGACGTGAGCTGGCGTGTGTGCCGTGCCAAACGTGTTATTAAAGTCACCTATTTACCGGCATATTCTGCCCTCGCCACTTCATGCAAAAGGGCAAGCCTGTTGTTTACTCTATGCCGGAGATGTTGCACAGGGGTTTGATCTGGGGAGTTGATAGGAGCGGCAATTTAAAGAGAGGACACTGCAGCTCCCAACAAAAACAATTAAAGGAAAATGAAAGGCAGCCCCTACGGGTTAAAAATAGAAAATTAGCAACATGGATGCTGGAATGCACGGCTCCCCCTCATCCCAAACTTACGGGGCCTGCATTGTTATGTGCGATCAGATCTGCCAGTTCCTCCTCTAAGCTCCTTGTCACATTTTGACTTAATGAAGTGCAACTTAGAAGGGAATTGGGTTCATCATGCTAGTCGCACGATGCTCCCTTGTTGTAGCAAACAGGGGCGGCGTGGGACCAGAGCGCTACAGCGCGAGTCGTTATCATTCCGGTCAGTCTGTTTAACACAAAATTAAACAAAGAACTAATTAGTGCCTCATGAATTAATAACTGCACTGTTGCCGAGTAGAAGTTAGGTTGCTGAGGGGAGATATAAAATAAGTAGGAAGATCAGGTTAGAATTATTATTACTTTTTCGGTTGCTTGTGCTCTCAAGGTTAGAAAACTTTGCCAGTTGCCAGTCTCTAATTTGGGTGTTTGTTTTTGTTTGTGTATTTATATGTGTGTATTAACAAGTAGCAAATCATAGTAGAAAATCAGTAGCAAATTAACCTTTTCTTTACATAATAGCTCAACTGTTGGGTGGGCTTAAAGGCCCCATGACATTGCTTGATGTGTGTTTTCTTGGACATGTTAACACATCCATATTGAAACAGGAAGTTTGGGTGGGCCTTATCGGTATCATTCCAACAGGCTTTAGTTACTTCACTCAACAGCAAACCATTATTTGTTGCTTGTTAGATGCTGTTCTTATTTTCTTTTTAAAAAGCATCTGATTGGACATAAATGTTTGTAGTACAGGATGAATCATCAATATTTTGTGGCTGTTTTCCTGGAAGTGAAAGACTGTGAATTTTAAATTTGTATATTTGGTAAAAGATATCTTTGTCAATTTTGAGGAGTACACTAACATATGGATGGATGACAATAGGTGGGCTAAAAGTCACGAAACTCTTTAATCTCTGTGATGAAAAAGCTTAACATACCGTATTAAATTGAAGTTTCACATGAAAAAATGCCAGATTAGAATTGTCAAAGGAGAAGTAAGTATTTTTTTCAGTTTTAAAATACTTTATCCTACCCTATTGTGTTAGGCAGAGATAGATAAAAACAGGTTTATTTATGCGACAACAACAACAACAAAAAAGTATACACAAGCTATAAAAACATTGCTTTGTTTGTTTGAGCATCCCAACCATGGTTTAAGGCAGAGAGTGTTTTGGAAACCTTTTTGAACAATAATTATTTAATTTAAAGCTAATTTAACAGTTTCAGTTGGTGTCCCTAGTGGCACAAAAACGACACATCACTGTTAAACAAACATTAAAGGGGTCATGAATTGAGAAATCAAATTTTCCTTGAGCTTTTGATGTATAAGAGGTCATCGTACTGTAAGAATATGTGTGAGTTTCTCATGTAAGTTTCAAAACTGAAAACTTCCTTGTTAGTCCAATAAAAGGTTTAATTGGCACTAGGCCCATCGAACTATTGATCCTGGAATGTGCCTATTTATGACACCATAGATAGGTGAAACGCTGCCTTCGCAGATGAAATCAACGCCTACTTCATCATTGCAATGTTGAGAAGAGGAGAGTGATACAGGACTAAAAATAACATTACCTTTCAAAGGATTCTAATGCTGGGATTATGGTTATTTTCAACAATATGATTGTCTCAGTTGAGCTTCATTTATTTGTTATCGCGATGTCACTGTGGGTTCTTTGGTAAATCAAACGCTATTTGGCGCAGGTTTTGCAAACAGACTTTTACAAAATGGACTCGACAGTAATGCAACAACATGTAAGTAACTGTGTTAATTCTAATGCCTGATCTGCTTTGTAATGTTTCATGTACAGTCAGATGTTCTTTGTTTATGTATCAGTAAATCAAACCAGTGACTAAACAAGCAACTTCACATTGTTTCTCTTAGTAGAATGAAAATAATTTGTTCTTTAAGCAGTGATTAAATTATATAGGCCTAAAGAAAGCGATCAAAGAACGCTCCCTTTGCAATCGCTGGAGCTGTCAATCAAACAGCTCGAGTTTATTAGTGACTCAGTTCTGGACCAGCGCCAAAACTCCCGTTTTATTCAACAAATCTCTTAGTTGCAATAGGTTTGCACTGTAAGTAGGATGAAAGCATTCGTTAGTGTGCAGAAATTGAGTTGCAATGACGAGATCACTGCTTTCAGGTGCTCAACATGTCTGTGATCGGCTTCAATCTTCATCACTACAGCCTTTCATGCAACATATCTAAATATAATGCCATGAATCTAAATGTAATATGACACTTTTCATGATTAGTTAACCTTGAGAGCTGTAATAGTAAAAACGTGCTAAAAGTTTTTGAGAAAGTAATACTTAGCTATTTCAAATGGAAAATGTTAGCCAATCACAGCAGTGAAGGAGACACACCCCTTAAAACAGAGCGTTCAAATAAGAGGGCTAAAATCAGCGTAGGAAAAATGCCTTTTGTCTTAATTATGACAATTTTTGATGTAAAAATCATTTTAACATTATAAGTGCATCCCAGGAAACATTATAAAACAATAAAACAACGCAGTTCATGACCCCTTTAAAGTGAAACAGTTGTGTTACACAGTTCAAATTCAACACATTTCAGTGTCAGAAGTTGGAATAACTAAGAATTACTCTGCTGTGTGCTCATCTCATTGTGTTAAACAATACTTAGCTCTCTCTCTCTCTCATCCACGCTCAGTTAGGCTCTGCTGTTCAAACCACATATATCACCAGACATCTCATCATGGATGTTTGCTTACAGAGGAATCAGAAGAAAGTGGTCACAGTTGGCTTGGCTTTACTGCCCACTGTAATATGAGTGTTGTGCTGGCCTTGGTTAATGCACGCCGGCCAAGGTCATAGTGGCTAATAAAATCCTCCCTCAATCAGATTTTAGGATTACTGATTCTAAGTAAATTATCATCGGCAAGCCGCGTTAGAATATTTGTGAAAAACTGGCTAACTGATGGCACACCTGCTCTCCTGGGCTGAGATGAGTAATGTGTGGGGGGTGGGGAGGGGGGGTTCTGGTGGGTTTCTGTCACCTGTCAGTCCCCACCAACTGCGACACCATACAGTAGCATTCTGTGTGTATGCAATGGGTCACGACGGGGGCCGTTTGAGAGCCTTTTGTTCAATCAGCACTGAGTTTCTGCACCCAGAATGCTAAGGGGGACAACATATCTTCACATTTAGACAACTCAGCCAATATACGCTGTGTGGATATGGGGGTATTAATGGAGTGTTTTATGTAATGCCTGATAAATAGATGTTTGGATTCTATTTACTCTAAAGTGTTTTTTCTCTCTGTCTTACAGATGAAGTAAGCCTGTGAGTGGACTTTTTCCATCAGAGAGAAAGAGAGAGAGAGAGAGCAAGAGAGAGAGAGAGAGAGAGGTAAGGGAAGCATGCATGATGGTTCATGTTTAATCGTGTTAACTTCAGCAGCCCCCCCCACCCCCCACAGATTATTGCCATGTTTTAATATATTCAAAAATTTGTAGGAACAGACTTGTACATTTTTTCCTCCTATAGGCTGAGTGATATTTCACACAAAATTACAAAATTAAAACATTTTGTATTTTGTGCATTCTGTGTAACATAAAAGGAGAAATGCTGAAAAATGTTCTTTTCTATATAAATGGTGAAAGGGATCTTGGGCTGTCAGGCTCAAAATAACACACACACACACAAACACAAAAGCTCAAGAAAAGTATTGGACAACCATAAAACTATATACTGAGTAATATATATAAATGTTATATATAATGTTTTAAAATGAAATGTATTTCTGTGATGGCAAATTACTCCATTGCTCCAGTCGGAAATCATTCTAATATGCTGATTTAATGCTCAAAAACATTTATAATTATTCTAAATGTTGAATGTTCTTGTGGAACCCTTGATTCTTTAATTTTACAGGATAGAAATAGAAATCTTTTGTAAATAAATAAACAAACAAATAAATAAATTAATATTTTGTATAAATCTCTTTACTGTCACCTTTGATCAATTTAATGCATCCTTGCTGTATATATATATTAATATATACACAAATACATAACACTTAAATATTGGAATATAGTGTAACAAATAGTTCTTATGAGTCAAATCTCTACAATGAAGCAGTTGAATCGTTTCTCAAATCTGACTGATGTTTCAATAATCCAGTTGCAGAGTTTATAAGATCAGTGGAAAGAAAGATTATGAATAATAATAATAATAATAATAAAATATATTGTATGAATAATATGGACACTTTTATGATACTTTAATTATATTTATATTGTGCTTTGAGTCCTTTGGACTCTTGAAAGCTCCCCATTCACATCCACAGCGAGTACATTCTTCTCCATTCTTCTCCTTTTGTATTTCATAGAATAAGGAAAGTCATACAGTGAGTGATTAAATGATGGCAAAATGTTTATTTTCCTTTATCTAACTAACTTACTCCAACTTTGAGATGTTTTTTTTTAAATGTGCATGCAGCTTAGCA
This sequence comes from Zacco platypus, assembly GCA_038088235.1. NCBI lineage: Eukaryota > Metazoa > Chordata > Actinopteri > Cypriniformes > Xenocyprididae > Zacco > Zacco platypus. The sequence goes on from CM076067.1 coordinate 15,283,876, forward strand.
TGCGGTTTTCCATTATCATCATATTTACTGCTTGACAGCTGCCATCTCAATAAGCATAAGATGCCATGCATGATTAATACAGCTCATGGAAGTTTACGGACAAAGTTAAGAGCATAAGGATTTGCTCCCCTGGATGAATGACAGTGTTTTCCATGGCTTTGCCCGTGGCTCCTGAGTCAGCAGCAATCTCAGCGGAGAGCAGTGATGTTGTGCGTTGTCTTGTGTCAGTCTCGGGGTCATCCTCATGTCCAGGGGGTTCTGGCCTGACCATGATACGTGGCTCAGAGAAACCAACACCCCTTTGTCCTGCCAGTGTCTTTCAGAGCAGGGCGAAATACACACTTGCAGCATCAATCACGGGCAAACTATGTCTAAACAATGTCTCGGCAGCCACCGGCAGTCATGCATGGCTGGGCAGGGAATGGAGAGAGAACAACACAGATCATGCTCTTTGTGTCAGGCGAAATGTGGATGAGATGTTCTCAGATTCGAACATCTTTGTTCTTTAGAGCCTTTTTAAATCTCATTTTTCTCCTTGGATAACAGTGTTCGGCTTTGCTGTCAGGTAGGGCTGGGCGGTAAGAGTCACAGTAAAAGTGTATATCACAATTTGTGTTATTTAGCAATTCATTATTTTTATTTAAATGTTTCATAAATGTAATAAATTAAAATTGTTTTGTAAATGTAAAACTTCATTTTAAATATTTTTGCATAAAGAGTTTTATGTATTACATAACCATGTCTTCATCTAATTTTTTTTTTTTTTTTTTTTTAAGTTGATGGAAGCAAACCAAGTAATAAAATTATTCATTACAAATAAATGTTCAAATCTGGCTTCAGTTCATATTATGTAACACTTATAATGAAATACTTTAAACAGCAATACATTACACAAATGACTGGAAGAGCCATGTTTAACGCAATATACTAGTTATACTAGTTAACCAGTTTGCATGTCCCGTCAACACAAAATCATGCTCGTAAAAAAAGTCATGCTCGTCATAATCAAGGAAGCTGTCTATACTGGAAACTCCTGTAGCATTTTGCGCCATAGATTTAAACAGTAACAGAAAATCTCAATCGATTGACGCATTACTACCATTGCATGTTGTATACCATCATACCCAGGCCTGCTATCAAGTTAAAGAGATGTTTTTCTCCATCTCGGCCTAATAAGCCAGATGCTTTAGTAGTCCCTCTTTGCATTCAGACCTAGGACAGTGTGCCAAGCCAGGCAGCCCCAGCATCATGACCCAATTCTCTCCTCATTGCAAACTGAATGGCTGGAGTATAGTTAGCTTAATTGGGTTTTGATATATTTAATTCGGCTAATCAGCCAAACTGGCTCCAACATGGGGCCTTGCATGCCTTTTCCCTTCCCGAAAAGCTCCCAGAGACCAGGCGGGTGCAGCGCAGAAGCCTCCCAGAATGGATTCCCTCTCAAACAGTGGGAAGAAAATTAAACTGCCAAATTTGTTTTTGTTGGTTCAGGCCTTCTGCAGGGAGTTGGAAGGCATTTAATTGCGCTTGCTGTGAAGAATTGGATGAGCTGTTTTTAAGACAACAAAAAGCAGGCTCCCTCTCGCTAGACCGCCGAACTGGGCTGTTTTCAGAGATCACTTGGGTCAAATGTAGTGCAAAGACAGATTGCAGAGACTATTCTCTCTTATTTAAGTAATTACAGACATTGATATATTAAACCCTCTTTTGTATAGCTGAAGAGAGCATGTATCTGCTGAGTTGGCAAGTTAAATTTTCAGACTTACTTGTTTTCCTTTGGCATATCAGTCCAAACTGTGATAACAAAAAAGCCATCAGCTCTTTTGTATGCCATCCCCTATTTACTTTTTCTCATTTTCTCCTCGATTTTTTTGGCCTTTGAAATTTTTTTTTGGTGTGTCAAAACAAGAAGAGGCTACATGGAAACGGCAGCCCTGTGTAAATATTTATGATGTAACATCTCCATGTGAATAGACTTTCCCTCTAGCCCATCCATCAAATCCGCCACCTCGTCAAATCGCCCCCTCGACCCCCCCAACACCCGGCCTCCACTTAGGCCGCAGGAAGCCAAGACAGGAGCATCGCGTTCCTCTCGCGCTCAAAGTAATTGTTTTTCTTTTGAACCGGGGCCTCCGGCCCGCCACATCTTTTGAGAATGTGGTCTCTTGCCTTTCATGAGCCCTGAAACTTCAAAGCCTATTGGGCTTTTTGTCTCAGTGGTACGTCCACTGGCCCCCAAAATGGTGCGACAGGGAAATGTGATGTAGGTCAAATTATAGCAGTTGCGCTCATAAAAAGCTAAATTTCTTAGCATGTCGACAGAAGGCCATGGTTACCTCTCATGCTAGATAGCTCAGTCCAAAGTTAACATATGCCAATAGCTAAATTGGATTTGATGATTAAATACAAGAAGTAACTTATCGTTAATTATACATTAATTATAATTAATTATCAAATAATTATTCACCAGTAAATTTTCTTGATTCATCCGTCATGGCCAGTTAACAAAATTCTTTATTTTAAAAAAGTTAAAGATAAATAAAACCGATATTTCACTACATGTAAAGATTAATAATATTTATAATCAGCATTTCTCTCGCATTGTCTGCCTTTTTTTTTTTTAGCTTTTCGCAATACATTTTGGGTCTCTGCAAAGGTTACATGCAATGCTGCTTTAGATTTTGGTAAATATGAGGTATATTATGAACATAATTAACATAATTAAATTAATACTCCACCCAAAAATGAAAATTCTGTCATCATTTAATGACCTTCATGTTCTTCCTAGCCTATGACTTTCTATCTTCTATGGAACAAAACAGAAGATATTTTGGATTAATAAGATAAGACAGAATGACGGAATTTTCATTTTTGGGTAAACTAACTCTTTAAGTTACCTATCTTTTGAAACAGCCTTCATGCCAAGAGCACACTTGCAATGTCGTATAATGTTTCCTACGCAGCTTGCTAGATTTTGGAACAGAGGGATCTCCTTGGGAAAAATGCTTGGAAATTTGCCTCTTCACAAATCCTTATGTCAATCAGGGCATTACAGAAAAGCGTAACGAATGCAAACAGATAGAGTGACAGTGAGCATCATTGTGCAGAAATTCATCTGTTGCATTCGGGCCTGGCGTAAACAGGTGTGGTTTAAGTTTGCTTCTTCCCGGATGTGGTGGATTACAGCCGTCTCCCTTTATGTAATTTCTTTGCACTGGGTGGGAAATTAGGCATTGCAGCGTCTCTCAATAGAGCAGTGTCACTCTGTGCCTTTTTTATCTGAACAGACGGTTGCTAAGATGTAATTATCACCGTCTCTCCCTGATAGACTGTGCTGAAGACTGAAAAGGTAATATGGATTATCACAATAGTTGTACAGCTCAATACTGCTATCTAACTTTATCCATTTATCTGCAATGATGGGAATCCTTTGTGTTGTGCAGCGGTGTAGCATCTATCTAAATAATAAAGGCCATTGTCTCCCTCTTGAAGAGAAGGGATTGTCTTTTTAATTTCAGCGCAGTTTTATTATTGTTAATATTCAAGCTGTGACTGCTCTCTGCAGATGAAATTGAAATATTAAACCCAAAACATGAAAGTTGAAAGCCAGAGAAAGCTTAAGGAAGTGGAATACATAGCCGTTTTTGTAATTACTTTTAACCAACAGGTCTCAAGGTGATTTCTAGTGGATTTGCGAAGTCGAGTGCACACATGCAAATACTTTCAACCTCTCATTTTTTACCAATATATATCTATTGTTTTATCTTTTATAACCAACTTCTTTTTGTTATAGGCTTTGATTTAATAGTGTTCTTGTTCTGCTTTTAAAATAACGTGGATATTGTGATACGCGTTAGGAAAAGGATGTAGCTATTGAGTGTTAGCGAGAGCTCCTCTTTAATCTTTATCTGTCTTGTGTGTGTCTGCATTTGTGTGACACAAGGACAGCGGGCGCTTTGAAGAACTCATATAGAATAGACAACACTCGTTTTCACCTCTTTCTCACATATTTGGAGTGCCTCTTCTCTCCTGGCAGATCTATTCAAGCTTTCAATACCTTTTTCTCCTTCTCCATCCCTGCTCCTTTCTCAGCGAGCAGGAGGGTTTTACTTTACCCCTTTGTCATCCTAATTGATTGCATTAACCTTTTGAGTATTGAATTTCCCCTGCATCACACAGAGCACAATGTGGAATATTATCATAATCTCTCCTAGTAATGGACACAGGGCAATCAACGATGCTTTAGGAAAAGTACATCTTTGAAAGATGGAACGGCATATTATTTTCAATCAAACAGATACCCTGGACTGGCAGGCTTTGAGAAACTTTGACACTCTTCTGAAGTATTATGTCTTTTTACTGTACTTGCCAGACAGTTGACACTTTGAACCGTGCAGTCTTTAAAACTCGAGCCTGCTCGACTCAATAAAAAAAAAAAACATTTTTCCCTCTTATCTTGATGATAATGATATATGTCAGCACATATGAGGAGGAAATTTAATATTTAATTTAACATTATAGTAGAGCATAGTTGGGCATTATATTGCAATTACATCATGGAGATCTTTTTATTAATAAAGGGTTTTATATGAATGCATATACACATAGCCTTTTTGCTAACTCATTTGAATGTTGATTAATGTCCATTTCCCTTTTTAAATAAATAAATATACATTGGTACATATATCAATCATTGGTGCGTTATTATAATAAGGAGCTTCCTATGTTGAAAAAGAGACAGTGGATGTCTATTGATATGATAATTTGTGTTTGTGTTGGTGTGGGTGTACGGCCCGGCCACCCGCTCACCTGAAAAGACTCCTGTAGTGTTTTTCTCTTAGTGCTAGTTTGAAGTCTTAGGGGTCAGGAGATACTGGCTTTAAAGGCAAGATTAGCCTTCTGTTTACTTTGCAATTGCTGGGCCACATCGTTTAATCCCTTTACCCTCTTTACATTTGCCTGTCAGCATTTACAGGGATGTTTAAGTTCATTTTCTTGTAGATTGTCCCAATATGGCACTCAAACACATACATCGTTGCATTAACGTCACACCCCAAAGGATATTTGAAAGGTTTTTCGGTCAAAAATAAAAATTCTTTCATCATTTACTCATCTTTATGTTGTTTCAAACCTGTACTATTTTCTTTTTTTCTGTTCACACAGTTCACAATGCTGACTTACATACAATGAAAGAGGATGGTGACCAAGCTCCAAAAATCTGAAAAAAAAAGCACCATAAATGTATCAAAAAAGTGTCCCAAATGACTCATTTGATATTTTTAGTCCTCTTATGTCATACTTTAGCACATCCTGATTTTGCAGAGTTAGACGTGTTCCTGGTTCAACACATTTTGTTGATCAAGGAACAACATTTAGTCCTACTCCTAATCATATCCCTACCCATAAGTTATCCCTAAATCAGAGGGAAATGATAGGTGAATACACTGGCTACATTTATATGCAACCAAATAATCCGTTAGTAATCAGATTGACGGCTCAATCCGACTGAAAAGCCTTTATGTAAACACCTTAATCGATCCAATTGAACTCGATCCGAATGAAATTTCGTTTGGATGGGAAGAGGTGGTTTATTCCTTTTCTAATCCGATCGAGAGGCCACATATATTTACAGTATGATAAAGATATAAAGACTGTAAACATCCCTGCACAAAACAAGTCACAATTGTAAAAAGAAGTGCATATGATGAGCACACTTGATCAGACTGAAAACCCAAACTGGAAAGGACTGCGCATGTACAATGACGTAGAAATGGCGTAATTACGCAGAACACGTTGCAATTGTGTTATTCTAAAATTCTCTTACCACTCGTCATCTGTGAAGTGGAGCAGAACTACGTCCCAAAACAAGCAAACAAAGCAATGTAGGAATAGAATGTGCAAACAGTGGGAAACTTTGTATATTCGTGCAGTGTGTGCATGATAAAAACCGTTTTGAAGCGTGTGACTTACAGTCATCAATTGGAATGAATTAATTCCGATTTAAACAAAAGTTGTGCGTGTAAACAGCCACTGATGTAGAAGCACCTAACTCTGGTTGTAAGCCTAAACTTGACATAAACTGTAAACTTGTCCCTCAAATCTGATTGGTTGATTTGAATGTTGTTCCAAGATCAACAAATACGCTAATAATGGAACATGTTGTACTTGGTGAATCAGGTTCTGCTCATACTGTATGTGCGATTTCATTTATGTGATGTCGTATGGCTTTATGTAAGAAACAGACTTAAATGTAATTTGTTATTCACTGAAAATCTTCCCCTCTGCCATAGTTTCAATTCTCATTTGTCTAATTTGAAGATACACATATTCAATTTTGGCATATTGTGATCAGTTGGGAAACACATTAGAACCAATGATGTTTAGCATCATTGACTTTTTAACCTAATGTTCCATGACATGATATATTTGGATATATATGTGAAGTATTAGATGATTAAATGTTAGATGGCTTAAACGTTTGTATTTCCCTCACATTGTGGTGCTTTCATGTCATTTTTGAGCTTGACAACCCCTTTTATTATATTTGATCCCAGAAAAGTTTTATTTACAATATGATAAACCTATAAAGACTTAAACATCCCTGAACAAAACATGTCACACTTGTAAAAAGAACGCATATGACGAGGAATGGTATCTGTTCACTATAATGGCAGGCTAATGCTTTTGATTAAAATGGATAAAAGTCAATGCTTTGTCATGCCCCCTCATTAAAAGAATAGTGACATAAAAACATCCTTTCAACAAAAACACAGCTTCTATTTGTGATGGGGCATGGTTTGTTGAATTTCAGCATCCCAACAAAAGGCCACGTCTGTGTGTGGAGCAGCTCTACTCACAGCCACCTGGCTTCTCTCTCACTCTCTTTTGTATTTCAGGATTTATTCAACAAAACCCTGAAAACTGGAGCGCTGCAAAAAGCTAAACTGACTTTTCAGGTTTTAATGGGAGAGTAAACAGCGGTACAAAGCATAAAATTAATTGATTGTTTAGCAACAAGGAGTCTGTGTTATCACGTTTCCCTGGTAACATGAAATTATTGTCTGGTTGCTTAGATGAATTGAAGCAAAACAGCCTTTAATTCATACCAACTCTATTATATTTTTTTCAGGCAGGAGAGAAAAAAAAATCAATTGAAAGGGACTCTTATGAGCAGCCAGAGCAGACTTATAATCAATAATTATTGCAAACTGGGATACAGTGTCTTGATTTGATTGCTTCGGGTTTGACGTTCAAACACACTGAATGCTCATATTTATAGAAAAAATGCTCAGATGATAAACAGCGTTGCCAATATCTCAATTTTAGGTCGCAGGGGCCATTTCACGTTAGTTACATGCAACATAAACTCCAAAACAAAATGGAGGTTTTGGGTGAACGATTGGTCAAGGTCAATTAATAAGACAAAAACATCCCGCTGTGACTCATCTCACTCCTGGGTCCACCGTCGCTGATGTCCGTTTAATGAACGTCATACAGTAGTTCCACACAAATGTTCAATATATGGCCATTTCACCAAGCAAGGTCAACCAGTCGATGAGTGTTATTTTTATACTCTGACAGTGAAAAATCCAGTCTGGGTGTCAATCGCACATTCAATAGATCTGCTTCCTTTTCTGTAAGCAGCCAAACCAAAACATACTGTTCATACTATTTATTGTGTTCCCTGTGGGTTGGTCTGTCAAGATGCACACAAAACCTCACATTTGTGCTGGTTTTTAAAGAGGAACAAGCTGTGGGACAAAAAAAATGAAACATGGAGAAGTTTTGAAGGGTCTGGGAGTGAGTACATTAGAGGAACCTATTCATTACTCCAGCCCGTGCTGGCTGACAGGCCCCTTCTACATTAATATCAATTATCGTCTGATAAATTGCGCAAAGCGGTCGGCACCGCTCCAGTTTTCTTATATTTTAACCGCGTTGTCAAACGTACTAGGGTTGTATGTTCCGAACCCATCCTCAGATTTGTGGTTTAAGCTGAGAGCTGCCATTTTCAACTTTTTTCAGCAACTGACACACAGTGTCATATTTCCTGGCTTTGCCCAAACCAGCTGTCAGCTATTGCGGGCTTAAACTCTTCACTTGTGTCTCAGGTTCTCTCAGGTCAAAACTAACAGCATGCTAGGCGGGTAGATACGTATACGCATATTTCTCACACTTGGTAAATTCAGGCGTATTCCACATGCAGACGGTTGTTTGATTAGCTCCACCCAAACATTTTATGACCTTATAACTTTGTTTAAACAAAACGGTCTGTTCATCTCTCTTCCTGTATTTTTTTTTCCTCTTCTCCCCCCATCTCTCTTTTTCTCTGTTATCCTCTCTCTGGGTAGTATTCAAAGACAGATATAGCAACAATCCTTATTGATCTAATCTGTTTACTGCATGCTATTTTCAACAGTTCCATCGAAAACTCCCTCCCTCTGCAAGCCCCACCGCCACCCACCGCTCTACCCCCGTTTGCCTGACCTACATGGCGGTCACATGGCCTGGTTCCCTGGCCTGGCATTTTATGGAAAATCAGCGGGTGAGATAAAGCCGCAAGGTTTTAAGTGTTATCCTCTCTATCCTCTCAAGAAGGCTGGTGTTGAAAGAGGCACCACTGTCACAAGTCAGGCCAATTTTGGGCTGCCCATGAATTTACACTCTTGACCTCCAGTAGAGTTTGACTGGATTTGCTTGGTTTCTGTTAGGGACTTTTGGCTTCACATTACTGGTTGTCATGTTAGAGATAGTTCACACCAAAATGAAAATTCTGTCATTATTTACTCACACTCATGTTGTTCCAAACCAGTTTGAGTTGTTTTGTTTTTTTAAACAAAAGGAGTTGCTTTTAACAAAGTGCTGATCGCTTTTTTCCATGCAATGTAAAGAAGAAAAAAAAAAAAAAACTAGTGTTCAAAAGTTTCAAGAGTTTTAAGTTTAAGTCTCTTCTGCTCACCAAGGCTGCATTTATTTAATAAAAAATACAATAGAAACAGTAATATTATTTTTATCAATATTTAAAACAAGTGGTACTGCTTAATATTTTTTTTTTGGAAACCCTGATACTTTTTTCAGGATTCTTTGTGAATAAGAATAAGAACAGCATTTATTTTGAAAAAGAATTATTTTGTAACATTATAAGTATTTACTGTCACTTTTGTTTAATGTAATTCATCTTTATATAATATATACACACTTATGGTGCTTTTTGTTTTGCTATTTATGTGTCCAATTTAATTTTATTGAAAAGAGCGTCCCAGATTTTCTTTTTCAAAAATGAACTTTTTGCCTGTTTCACAGATAAGTTAATGTGGGGTTGGAATGACAGTAACTTTTTTTTATTTTTGGGGTGTGAACTTTACCTTTAAAACCCAATCAGTACTGAATGTTGGTAGTCTGTGGTGATTTCCGTCTAGTGTAGGTGAGCCGGCGTTGGATGATGTCAGTGCCAAGCCAGTGGCTAAAGTCCAGGCTAGAGCGGAGCAGCCAGTGCTGAGGGCTTGCTTTCATGCAGTGACCGAGTCCCCTTCACACTGTCGTCTGCCTGTAAATTTTCTGCTGCCCTTGCTGTTCAGCCAATTACACCAAAAGAGCTTTAGTGATTTTTTTCCCCCCTCTTGTCGGCATTTATATATTTATTTATTTTACAGACAAATGCAAAGCATCTCTGAAGGTTAAAAAAATGCTGAATTTCACTGTGCCTATAATATAAACTTTTTTCAGCTCCTTAGCTCACAGTAGGACTGATCAATAGATGTCAGCTGTGCTTGCTACTTTCAACAAGCATTTGTGTTACATAAATCAACTCTACCATGCTTTTATTTTCAAATTTAGATTTATCCAACTTGTTGGGTTTCTTTAAAGCAGCAAATAAGTAATTCTATTACAAGCTAACCTATGCCGTACAATGAAATAAAACTGTTGAATAAAACACTAACATGCTGACAAAGTGTATGGAAGAAGATGAATAAGTTTAGCAGAACGTTTGTGCCTGTCCATGCAGCTTCTTTCAAATATTGAAGGTTAGACATTGTTCATGCATGTTTGTGCTCAAAGTGAAAGGCTTGCGTTGCTTGTTTTTGGTCAACTAAAAAAAAAAAAAATTAACATTGTGTAAATGGGGAAAAGTAGCACTGTAGTATAGTCTGCCTGGTGGAGTGACAGGCTTCCTGCCTTATACCTTCGCTGAGTTCAGATCTGCCTGTCCAGCTGACGATGATCAGCTTTGTTCTTCTTCTTTCTGTCTCAGTCGCACAGTTGCTCATAAGGGACCTTTCATCTGAGGGAAGGTAGTGTTTAACTTCTTAAAAAGCCTTTTCTTTATGTGAACTGCCATGTTGGCACTGTTCCTTAAATAAAGAATTAAAGGCTCATTTCCTCCTGAACATGTCTATTTGTAGATTGTTCTTTCTAGTGCTTCAATGATGTCGATACTGAACTGCCTTTTTAGTGGACTGCATTTTAACCTCTTCTGTTTGGAGCACAAATAGCCACACTGTATACCATTACAACAAAACACACCATTGACGAAGTTAATTTGCCATATGGAATTTGCATAAATACATATTTATGAACCTATCTATCTATAGATATTTATATGGATTCATTCTAAGTGCATAAATGTAATTATACATTTTAGTAACTACAAATTATAAAATCAAAAATATATACATATAGATTTTAAAATATAGTTGCATAAATATATATTTGCCATTTACACCATATATTTAGCATATGCACTGTAAAAAAGGTTGCTTCCTTAAATTTTTAAGTACACTCAACTTGGATGTTTAAGTAATTTTAACTTAAATTACATTAATCTGAAAATGAGTTGAATCTTGTATAACTTATTTCGATGAGTTGAAGCAATGTAAAAACATACGTTGTCATAACTTATCGATCATATCATATTTTACAGTGTATTTGAAATATATTTTGGTCAGATTTTTTTCATCATCTTCTTGAGACCAATTTATTGCTTTGTAGTCTTTAATCAAAATTTTGGTCTGCCTCTGGAACAACTTTCTTTTTTCTGTGAAGTATGCAGAGAAAAGGAAAGAGCTTCATTTGGAAAGGTAAACAAGAAAATTACCCAGTGGGTTTGTAGTTGGCGTCCTTAAAGATTTATGCTACATTTTAAATTAAAATTTTTCCTTGTCTCCATATTAGAAAAAGAAAAAGTTGTAAAGTTAGGTCAGTGTTGAATTTTTAATAATTACAGAGGAAGTAGCAGGGCAAACAACCGGGGAAGAAAAAAGAATAAACAGCAAGAAAAGTGCTGCGTAGAAACACACTGCCTGCTTTTCTAACTAGCTGAGGGCGGCGCTCAGGGTATTAGCACAGGTTGCAGTTAGTCGTTCCGGGACTAACTCTGGTCTGGACTGGGTGCTGAGAGCTCCACACCATCTGCATTTTGCTGTTAACGCGCCTTCACATCCGTGGGAGGATTAGTGGAAAATCCCCAGGTTTTTTCAACCAGTTGACAAATATCAGATTTGTCTCTAAAAATTAGCTCCATCCATATCTCCCACCATATGACACACAAAAAAGATTAGCTTTAATACCCAGCCAGCTTGAGTGTGGAAAAAAAGCAGATTAAAGTTTCAGTTTAGTAATATTTACCGAGCCTCTTCTATCGGATCCCTGCTCGGCATCGGGCAGAGTCTTCCAGAAGCCGCACTCTCCCACACCCGCGCACTCTCTCTCTCTCTCTCAGACGGCAAGATGTTTGTCTAGCAACAATTAATGCCAATATTTATCTAATTCATCATCGCCCAATCCAGTGCCTGAAGGTTGTCTTTTTAGGATATGGCTTTTAAACAAACACAGGGAGCAGTTAAAGAGCGTTAAGTGAATAAAGGCAGCAGGTGTCCTTTCAGACAGAGCTTTGTAGTCCTCCCAGGCTGCTGTGCTGTTGTTTTAGCCGCCCATTGGCGTGGAGTAGGGGGTGGCTGGGAAACGGGCCTAGTAGGTGACCCGAGACCCCTCTACTGTCCCATTGTGAGCACTTTTGTGGAAAGGTAGCAGCAGCGTTTGATGTCACTTTAAAAGAGTAAGCCCTTCGCATTACGGCACGCCGTGCTGATACCCATTCATCCGTAAGTTTGACGCAAATTTACTGTTTATAAATTTGTGTTATGATATACCGAGCTTTCAGTGGGTAAACATAATTTAAACGGCGCATTTCACATCACCTAGAAAAACAGCCTTTATCACGTATTCCGGCAAAAAGAATTATCGCAGGGAAACAAATTGATGCCCAATGAGGCAAGTTGCAAGGATATTGGTTGCGCACGCACGACTGAACCCCCACAGCTGTCATCGTTAGCAGGTACGGAGGATTTTAGTGTATTCCACAAGCATTTGCTCAGTCAATATGTTTCTCTTTGCCATTTAATTATCGTACTCGTGATCATGGCGTCTAGGGGGGAGCAGAGGGCTCGGATCCACCTGCACACAGGATACTGGCTCGCTGCTCTCTTCCTGGACCACCTCCATACCCAGAGGTTGACTCCTCAATGCAGGAGCCCATAAATGAAATTAAGGTGTCAATTAGTCAATTATGGTGTAATAACTCGGAGGGCAGACGTTTAGAAGCAGAGCGTACCTCAGCTAAGTTCATTTCCTCTGGTCCAGGAGTCCTTCGTCCTGGCCGCACGTCACTCTTCCACCCAGAGCCGCTGAATAAGGCCTCTGCTCGGTTAATTTTATTTTCAGTCGGGTATCTTTTTTGGATCGACAGTTTCCTCTGCTGGTTTTATTTCGAGTCACATTTATTTATTTATATTTATGTTCCTGCCCCCTCCAATGCAGGGATGTACTTTTTTCTTCCCCAATTTGGCTTTAGAGACTTTTATAATTTAGTAATTAAAATCTTTGATAGGCTTTTGAAATTGCATCTAATTGAATTTAATGGGGAGATGAATTTCAATTTTATTTGATTACCAGGACCCCTGGCATAGGTATTTATGGAAAAAAACTCTACAAAAATATGCTGTGTGGGCTAAGATGGCATAATAAAATTAGAGGTAATCAGATTTCTCTGTCGTGAATTTCGCTCTAATTTCACTATAATTTTCCATTAGATAGCTAGTTTACAAATATTTGCTCATCTGCGATGGGAGAAGCTATCTGTCTAAAATGATTATGGTCAGGGCCTTCAGAAATGTGGCCCTTTCTCTCATTCCCTTTTAAAACCAGATTGCGAGAGACCGAAATTAGGAAGATTACATTATGACTGTCTGCATCCGGGAGAGATACTGAAATGTAATGATGGGAGGCAGGGGATGAAAGCTGCGTCAAGACAAATGTTTGTACTTTTAAGTAATGTTTTTTAAGTGAACTGGACATTTCAGCCTACCACCAGATAGATGTGCACCTTTTTTTTACTCCTTAGATCACAGGAACATGTTTAACCTTTATTTCCAGGCACATTTTCATTTGTTTGCAAAACGACGATAGGCTAATTTAATAAAGATATTTTCATTATAAAGATCACCGCCACAAGTCGGCCAATTAGTTTATGATAAGGAACTTCTGACCGCTCCTTTTGGAGATATGCTCACATTTTTGGTATGCAGTACGTTCACCCCTAGAAAAATAAATATATAATGCTATCTAAATAGACGTGAGGGGGAATAATATCCAACATCACAGGCTTCGCTAGAACAATACAAGGGCAAATGCTTTCTCAGGCCTTCTTTTCAAGCCACTGCAGCATACTCCAGATTTGTCATATTCAATTTCCTGTCAATTTCACAATTGAGATTTGAGAGGGGGAAAAAGCTCTATTTTAAACCTCTGTGGGAAAGCTTCTTTTTCAGGCCAGAGAGATGATGATGGTGATGATGATGGCAGTGGTGATGATCCTTTTCTTTCTTTTTTATTTTGTTTGCTTTTTTGTGACGCCCTCCACCTCACAGTTGTCCACTCGGTCTGCGCTGTCCCACTGGCTGAGACAGCGAGAGGGTTCAAACACAATCTAACTCCCAGCAAAGGTCAGTTTTCTCACTCCGCATGGCCCCGGGCCCTAGGCACAAAAGCCCCTCAATTCACATCTCTCAACTGGGCGCTGGCTTTTGTCCCGGCAGAGCGAGGCGCTTGGAGCGGGCGGCCATCAGACCAGCCCCTCCTGGAGTGCGCGGTCAGGGGCAGCTAAACGTCTGGCCCCTGCATCCCTTTGACGGATGCAGCCCTGCCATGTCACAGTCCCCCCTCCCTGTTCACCCCCATGCCCTGAGCATACCATCATAATGGGACACATCAAACGCCATTCAGCTCCTCTCCGAGAAACAGAAATGGCAGCGAAAAGAAAAATGATCTGCGGCCACTGGCCGTTGCCTACCGTACAAAGCGTTCCACTCGATCGGTGCCCGCTCGTTGTGCGTCTTGTTACGGTGTCAGTCAGCGCTTTGAAAGCGCTCGACACGTGTTGCTGTACTAATTCAAAAATGTCCCGTGCATGGCATTGTGGTGTTTTGTTGCAAAACTTTTGTGAAGTTGGCAGAGGGTGATAGGTGTGGTGCATCTGCTGATATTTTGATGTTTAGGGTTTTCTCTGGAATGTCTTGAAGATATTTGATGACTGATTGGCTCTTCCCTTCTGGATTAATGAGTTTAAGGTGGGAACATTTTGCCATTGTTGCTTTATGACTCATCCGTGTGATCACTAAATCAACCAAAACCTGTTTTATGCTCACAAATGAGATGTAGCAGTTAGCAAACAGGAACTTGGGATTGACTCATTTCTCACAGTTATGAGACAGTACTCAGAATATGCATTTCCCTTTTTCATCGGTCCTATTTGTCAGTGCTTTCAAGAAATTAAGCTCATTTTGTTTTGGCCAAAACTTGGCGCTTCCTGCCTGGTGTTTACTCATATTATTTGCAGTTCAAGTTGCAAATGGAAATATTTCCAAACTCGACTGTGTTTATATAGAAAATATGCTGAAAAAATGCTGTCCGGGTGCGCTTTTGCATGCCACAGCGGAAGAAACTGCCAGGCAAATAAGGGCTTTGTCTTATAAAGTATTCATTGTCACCTAGTAACGGCCGCCGTTTATCATTTCACCTGAAATTACAATGAAAACTGATACCTTATCAGGGGGACAAGCACATAGAGAGCAGGCAAAGATGAATGAAGAAGAGAAGGAGGGAAAAAGGGAGGGAGAAAAAGTGAACGGGGGATGGGACATGTAGGTTTTTTCCCGTCCTCGTAATATACAACCAACTGTTCTGAGGATAAGGTTACTTCACCATGTGAGCGCTGTTCGATACTGACTTTAAAATATGCAATAAAATGTCACTTATGCTGTCTTTTTTTTCTTTTATGTAACTGCCCTCGTTTTACGTGAATTTCACTGATATGCATCTTTTTTTGTAATATTCCACAAACTTCCTGTTTTTGGTAAATAACACTCATAAAATGAACTGAGAAAGTCAAATGTACAGTAGATCAGCGAGGGTCTTTCCCACAATATGAGATTAACAAAAACAACGACGACAACAAATAAAAAAACCGAACACTTTGTTCATTTTAAAACGGGCGTGCTGTTATTATCAGAATCACATGCAAAAATGTCCGACTGATATATCTAATGAGCTTGATATTTTCACTGAGCCTTTGTGTTTTCCCTCCCTCCTCATTTTCATGGAATCGTGGAAGGCTCCTCCCCGAGAGACTTGAAAGGCTAGAAGAGCCCAAAGATGGGAAGGCCAGCCCACTAAGGGGAGGAAAAAAGTGTGCTCAGGTTCCTCCACTGCTGTAATTTCCTATCTGCCTATTCAGACATCGGCAACTGCTTGGTGTGTGTGCGTGTGTACAGGAGCAGAACCGTAGACTGAGAGAGAGAGAGAGAGCGAGAGAGAGCGAGAAAGAGAGAGGCAGGAGGAGCAGGCGAGGAAGGGGCCGGCTCTGTATTCTCTCACCTACCCCCCCGTCAAACCACAGGAGGGAGGGGCCAAGCCAAGCTGCCAATCAACCTCACTCGTGGCAGCCGGCATTATCTCTGCTACAAACTATTGACAGATTACATGTCAAGGAGTTTAGTACATGATTGAGAGCAAAAAAGGCGTTTATTGTCAACTTCTTTTAGTTTTGCTTTTCTCACTGACCAGCTTACATCTGATGAATTTCAAACAGAGTTCAGTAATATTATGAAAGTTACATGCTTGACAGGATTTAACTTCGACTACCCTGAATATGGTAAGTTATCCTCTTCTATAACCTCTCTGTATGTGTGTGTGTGTGTGTGTGTGTGAATCCATAGGTGAGTGTTTTAATGTAAAATATGCCCTGAACAGGGAAGTTGATCTTGTTTTAAATACCGTGGACTGTCGCTGTGAGTTTACTGTACCTTTATTTATAACTGTGTGACAAGCCCCGAGAAGATGGCAGTGTTTAGTACGATCACTCTGTCCCTGAGTCCTGAGAGTTTTCTTTTCTCACTTTACTCATGCTTCTCAGGAGGGGAAGAATTTAAGTAGACTACTTTCATTTTAAACCTGGAAGTGGTCGAGTTTATTTGCTCTGTTATTTAGACACAGCATATCACTCTTACCTACAGGCGTTCAGCGATGTTTGAAACTCATATATCTGTGTTTATTAAAGCCGTCCTGTTTGTCTGAGTGCAGGGGATTTTTTGTTGATGCCGATATTATATTATGGACCCACCGATGTGGCATTAATGTACATAGGCATGTAAAAATATCAGTGAAGTGACTGGTGTGGCCTAGGGGTTTGTTGCCAAGGGGACTGAATAAACAAAATGCTGTAGTAACGTTGTTTTGACACATGTAAGGGCACACAGAACAAATGATATCCCTCTCCTTTTTTTCCCCTCGTTCCTCCAGTTAGGGATATTATGAAATTGATATCAGTCATACTGTCCCATCCTGTTTCCTAATTTCCTCACCAAATAATCTGGCTTTGAGAGCTATAGATATTGTTATAAAATCGGATATTGCAGTATGTTCCTGAATTAAAAATACTGTTGTTCTAGCATAGTGAGTTTGTGTTGTGTGGTTTGAGTTTGTTGAATTTTTATTTCAGTTTAGTCTCAAATAGAGTTCCTGGAAATTATTTTTTTTAATAGTTTTAATTTAGGCCAGAATTATAGTGTTTGTGCACACACTTGTTTGTTTGGCTTTTGATGTGTTTTACTTCATGGTGTTTAGGTAAAGTTTTAGATGTCACTTTGACACGTATTTAATTATATATTGTGTATTTGCCATTTGTTTATTTTATAAATAGATATTTTATAATTTAATAAAAAAAAAATTTTTTTTTAAAAAAACATTGTTTTCAAATTGTCATTTTTTAAAATTTTTGAAACAGGACTGGATATTTAGCTAGTTCATAACCATGCTCTATTTGTTTTTCAGCTTGGAAAATAAATACACACATACATCAGTGAATTTTAAAAAGTAGGTTTTGTCACAGCTGAAAAATTCTATTGATAATTTTAGCGAGTTTTTGATGTGATATCTTCATGTCTTGTTGCCCTCAGGCAAGAAAGATTTTTTTGATTTTTTTGACACTAATGAACAGTGTTTGTTCTAAAAGATAAATGGTGAAAGATCAAATTAAATTAAGTGAAAATAAATGTCATTGCGGCTTTTTAAAGAGCGCCTCTTGAACTTTCAGAAGTGAATTCAGATTTATGATGTCATGTTTATCAGAAACTTTTCACTTTTCAGAAACAGAATCACATTTTGCTTTCGGTTTTATTCTTATTCTAAACGAGACACTATCGAGATTTTAAAATCGTTGTCATTTTGCTGTGTGCCCTCTCTTCAGATGACTGGAGTTATTTTATTACTCCAGTAGCTTTTTTTTTCTCCTGTGCGAGCGAAAACAGTTTTAGCCTCTGTCCACTTTGAGCACCTTTACCACTCATCTGCAAAATAGGATCAAATGAGGAGGAAAAATCAACCCAAGGTCTGCAGCCCTCAATAACCTTTATCACAATTTAGCAACAACCGAATCAATTTGATGTCTTAAGCAATAAAAAAGGCTGTTGCTGTCCTAATTCTGCAGCTCTTCGGATGACAGTAAATTTACATTTTTTAATTAAACTAGCTGGAATTTTTATGAGGGGGCTGGGCTATGCTAATGGGAATGTTGTGTGCCGCAGATTAACAGAGTTTTGAAGTACATTTGGAAGGGGGGACATTAAAGGGGGGAGAGGATGCTAGGCATCGCATTTAACCCCTTTTATGCTTATTTTTCCTGAGGGACCCCCGACACACCCGACCGCTGAGAGAGGCAAGAGCGCTCTTTAGCGAAGGGGTGATCAGTGTTGCCATGTCAACTCATGCATATTCTTTAAATTCTAATCTATAATTGATGACATGCACAGATCACATAGAAGAAAGGTAAGCTCCTTTTAGAAGGACATCTAAAATGCTTTTTGAAACTGACTTGTTTTTTTTATCATTTGTAAGCTTTTTTATCACTAGATTTTTCATATTAAAATATGCCATAAAATGTAATTTATGTAATTATTTACATGTAGCTGTATTTATTTACATTTTGTAATCATATATCTCATACAATATTTTTGCTGGCAATATCAAGTTAATTACCAAAAAATTAAATCAATACTGTAGTTTGTTATATAAATATAATTTGTAATAATGAGTACAATTAAGATTTAACTAATGTAGTAGATGTACTTGCATTTATTTGTTTCATATATGAGTCTTGTAAACAAAAGGCTAGCAAAGACAGAGAGAGGGCGACTGAGTATAGCTTGAGTTTCCCGATCAGTCCCCGGCCCCCCACCATCATACACAATGAACTTTATCATCCTAATACCCCAACAAACTCCATGAACTTTGTCATCCTAATACCCCAACAGTCCCCCCAGCTCACAGTCGGGGCAAACGATAACGGAGGCTAATACAGGAATGGATCAATCTCCAGGCATGTGAACGTAATGCTTATGAGGTCTCTCTTCCCCTCTTCTCTCCTCTCCTCCTGTGCATTCATGCAGTCACCAGACCCTAATTAAAACTTCAAAACCTTTCTGTCACTTATACACAGTAATGTTCTAATTGATACTGTGCTGGAAATTTTGTGGAGTAATAAATTTATCACTAATATCCATAGATTTTTATTATTATTATTATTGTTAAAATATGTTGTACAATTATATAAATGATAATATATTATATACTATTAAATATAGATTATTAGTAAATTATAGTTATTTAAATCAGAAAATAATAGATACATTTTTCCGTATTAATGTAAAAAAAAATAGATCACAGTATTATGTCTTTGTAAATGAGCTGGAATATTATTTGAGTAATGATATAATTTCCCAGAACGTAATTTCCCTCACTGTAAGCAAATCCAGTTGTAAACATAGAGTTCAGGTGAGTTGCGGTGTCATTTTCAGTAAAACAAAAGTGAACTGTACAAACAGAGGGAAAAAAAGGTATTACTTTAAAGGTATTGGTGCTTCGCAGGTCTTGTGGTTTAAGTTTTGCATCTCGCAAAAAGCCTCTCGTAGTGCTGCTACAGTATCTCATGCCATCTACCTCACCTTTTGCAACAAATGTGCCACACAATTGAGAATTTCATGATCCGTTTTCTCCCCCTCTGTGCAGACAAAACATTGAGTTTTCGTGTTTTGGCACATCTGGTTATAAAAGTTGTGGAAAGATGGTCTTCTTCCTCTATGTGCAGGGCCTTGCAGAATGGCTTCATTTCACGTTTATGATCTTCCACATGAAATTCTAATTTCATGCAAAGTGGGGGAGACAAATAATCTGCGGCAGCTGATACGGCATATAAGAGGGGAAAAGAAGAATATGAAGAAGCAATTAGCACAGTGTGGAAGACTTTAGTCTGTTTGTCTGAAAGCTTGAGCTCCAATGGCCTCGAATGAAATTTGCATGCTCCGCTTATCGGCGCTCCCTTATTATGCCGTCTGAAAGGAAGATTAAGCCGGTACAAAATGTGGCGACTAATCCTTTTAAATGTGGCAGGGGTCTTTAAGGTGTGAACAACCCTGTAGGCAGGTTTCAGGCAGGGTTGTTAGAGAGGCTACCGCGACCCGCTCTTGACGGCTGAGTGCACGCTACAGGCTTCAGCCACTCTGACGAGTTCCTTTAGTCTGGCAGGAGCGGAGAACAGCGGCTGGATTGCAGTTAAGGGACCGATCGGCCCGAGCTGATGGATGGTTTGTCTCTGCACTAGCAGTCTTTAGCTCCTTATCTCAGACCCAAACAGAGAGGTCACATGGGGTGGGGCGGACGATAAGATTAGAGCATTGCTTTTCCGGTGGTCTTATGTGAAATCTCTACGCTGTGTGCATGTAACATTAATCTCTTGAAGTTTATCATGTGGAATTAGCAAGTTCCCCCTCGTCTAATCAGTCATAAAAACATTCAGTTATTTGCATTTTTTTTTTTCCCCGAAAGACAATCCTCGTATTTTTTTTTTATTCCCCCAATGATAAGCAAGGGAAATGAACGTCTTTGCTGTTGCCTTTTTTCCTCAGAGATTGTTTGCATTAGAGAGCCACAGAGCTGATATCCTGTCCTCTCTGGTAATTGACTGCAAACAGGGGTGCTTGCGTTCGAAACCTCCCCTGCCGTGAATCCTCTGGTTGTGTGTGCTTTTGCCTGTGACATTCTATTCACTTGGGTCAGTAGCAGGCAGCAGCAGCAATAATTACAGTCTGTACATGATAAATCTGAAGCCCAGCTGTTGCGTTCTGTCACAGCCTACACACTAAACCAAGCGGAGAGAGAGAACAAGAGAGAGCAAAAGGGGGCTCAGGAGTTTGCTGTTTGACTGAATTTTTTTTTTTTTAACTCCGTAACTCGATAGGATTACATGGTTCTTGGACCAACACCTGTTAAGAGGCTGTTAACAGAGCAGTTGGCAGTCTCATGGCTAGAGCTTAGAGCTTTTTCAGACTCTTCTGTGTCCTCTTTTGGGGTTTCTGTCTTTACAAGAGGGGTTTTGATAGTCAAGGCTGTTCTGCTCCGGCCACAGACTTTTGTCAAGAGCAAAGGGGGCAGGCTAAGGTGTCTCTTTAGATCATACCCTTATTCTGTATGAGAAACCGGCTTCCCACTTTTCCACATTGGATAACAGGTGTGGATTTGGTATTCTTAAATTATTTCAACTTGAATTCTAACAAGACAGAGAGCTAATGAAAAACTTTGCTTTCATCTTTATTTTATTTATAATATGTGTTTGTGTGTGGGTCTGTGTGGGTGTGTGTGTGTGTGTGTGTGTGTGTATCAAAGCACTGAAAAGTGGCATTTATCTATGGATAGCATTAGCACTCTTTTCAAGCAAAATGTTTATATATTGTTCAAAATTAAGACAAGCTTTTTGGACACTTTTATGGCCATAATTAAGGTGATGATGTACACTTGTAGTTTCTCTGCTAAGAAACTGTGTGAACTTTATGGGAACTGAATTCATAGATTGACTAAAAATCACCTTGAAACTATTTTGTTGATAGTGAACATTTTCTGTAAAATTAGTTCATAGAAATGATCTAGCATGATTTTTTTGCAGATTCCTCTTGGTTTGATATGTCGTTATCCTAATTCATTTCACATTCAAAAATTTCAAAACGTGTCCAAACTGTTTTTGTGGCCACTGTATATTTTTGGAACAGCCAACTTACGAAATGAGTCAAACTCAGTACAAGCTATGTGGCAAACAAGTGACCTGACACCAGGCTTGTGTGCTATTATTTGTGCAATTTTATGTCCTATGAATCTATTCATACACACTATGAATGAAAGGGCATGTTGGGTTGTTGAAGGCAGCCTTCATTAAATAGTGTTCCAGCATGATTTAGATATTTTCCAGCACTGCGCAGACCATGACAAATGCCATGTTACAGCTTGCACAACCAGCAGAAATAGAATGAAAATACCTGTTCAAGTCTGCCCAGAGTTTTTTTGCAACTTTTTTCTCCTTTATACCTTACATTATGCAATCTGTGGTGTAGATCCCTGGTATGTGCGGATTGTCTGAAAGCATAAGGCAAGGTAGGGGAGAGATAGAAAATGCTAATGGATTGTTTATTTTGCATGTACTCTGCTATCCTTGAATACCATATTTGGATTTTGTTAGTCTCACATACTGAGCTCAGACCCTTTCAGAGGGGTTCCAACACCTGTCCTGCCTATTGTGCCGGAATTTTCTATATTTGGCTTATAGTCAGACTCATTGGTTGGTACAAAGGGGCAACATTTGTCAAAGTCGAGGGTGAGAGAGAGAGAGAGAGAGAGAAAGAGACATTAATTTCTGTAGTGATTTGGAAGGCCTTAATAAAGGGACAAAAATAATTCCCAAAAATGTCTTTTAACATAGTGTTTGTAGCCATCTGCAATATATATATATATTATCTATAGTTTTACAACATGACTCCTTAACTGCATTTCTACAGCTAACAGCAGTAATCTTATCTTACAAAGGAGGGAAGAAATTTTAATAATCATAATTCAGATGGTTTTCATAGTCTTGATAAGTAATCAGAGTATCATGATAAATAAGAGAACATTATGACTTTAAAACAGCAGAGCACTGATTGTTCTGAAGGTGTCGTGTCCATTGGATGCCCATCTGAGCTTCTCTACAGAGTGAAATAACCCACCCGGCCCTTAATTGTTTGGAAATATTGGAGGCCCCTTTTCACCTGCGTGTGCGCTCCCCTCTCCCCTGATTCATTTCAGAGACCGTCCTCGGCTGCTGGAAAATGGCGTTAATTTTTTTATTACCTGTTTGACTCTCCAGCCTTATTACTGTAGCCCCTTAATGTTCTCCGTAACCGTGGAAACCAGATGAATAAACGTCCGCAAAAGAAAATGAGATGATTAAACAGGTCATCCTTGCAAAACAAATTCGCTTGGTCGAGCGCAATTTGTGTACCAAGCGCCTGTCTTAACAGTTTGCTAACAAGGGGATTGTTTGCAAGGGTAACGGAAAGAGAGAGAAAAAACTAAGGAATAATGATAAACTAGCTCTGAACATGAAATAATCTGTTTAGAAAAAAAAGATAAAATATTATAGTTGGGAAAAATAAAGCAGCTTAATTGCAATACCTCAGCTTAAAAGTGTGTGAAACTCTATGAGTTAGTTTGCCTTTGAGACATTTTTGCCCGTAGAAGGAATTTGCTAGTGTGTTTAATGTTCACTAACATGTACATTTGGCTCAAGCGCACACATTACAAATCCTGCAGTATTTGAATGGTTATCTCCTATTTAAGGTATAGACTATACATGCCTTGAGGTATGTGGATAATATGTGAAGACGCAAACAAGATTCATGTCCTAAAGGATCGTCTCGTACGAAACACCTCCTGACTCCGTCTTCGGACCGTTTAAGTTTTTATGATTTCTCCTCCACCCTTCCTCTCTTCCTTTTCTCCCATAGTGGACTTGTTTTGACCTCTTTTATGCATATTTAACATGCAATATTTCATCTCACTATGATGGTTTGGTTGCTCTCATCCCTGTAAATAAGAGACTTGCCTTTGCCGTTTTAGATATGTAAAGATAGGGCAGAATCCCAGGCCTGAATTAAAGCTGTGTCTGTGTTCGCATTCAGACCGCTAATGACAAACGGTGGCCATGCCGTGGTGATGTTGTTTATGGAAGTACGCCACTCAAGGGTGTTGGCTGTTTACACTGAAGCGCCACTTTCCCTCATTCTTAAAAAATAAGCCCTCCCCCAATCATCTATTGCATTTATTTCCCCCTCCCAAGTCAAGGGGATGTTGGTTGATTCTGGATTTGAGGTCTGTTGGGGCGAGAGTATGGCACATTTTGAGAGAGTGCTGCTGCCCCAGCACTGGGGTGTGTGTGGCAGAAACTGAAAAGCACTCGTGCATTATTGATGTTTTAATTTGTGCAAATGCCCAAGTCTTTGTTAAGTGATTATGGAGCTGTAGAGATAAGAGACAGGTACTTTGGGCAGAAACAAGAGCTGGTGCCCACTTTGTTGGCCTAGTTTTGGTGCATTGATCGGCAAGGTTCAGTAGAAAAATGTCAACGTGTCAAAGATTAAAAAAAAGAAAAAAAACAGACCTGTTGATCTTTTGTACTTTTTTTCTCAACTACACCTCTCCCATTTATGGTACAGTTTTATAGGTCTTTTACATCCCTTATCAAAAATTATTTGATGTAAATATAATAGAACTGACCTGAAAAGCCCCATAAGCAAATATTGTGTGTGTCACACCAGCAGCTGACCTTGGGAAAGAATGCAAAGTTATAATACCTCTCGCTAGAACAACAAACCCATAAAATAATGCTACACAAAGTGAGCTGGTTTAGGTAAATACGAGTGAAGGACTTCGCTTTTTTCAAACCGTGATTAACAGGAACATGAGATCATAAAGTTTTCCATGACGTGTCTCATTGCTGTTGTAACTGGCAGACGGTTTGTGCCAGCGCTATCATTGCTGTGCACAAATAGAGTGAATCAACAGGAAAAGTGGAATATTTTAATTAGGCTGTCATGCAATGCACACGAACAAGCGCAAAGTCGCCATTTCAAATAAGAATTATCACGTCGTCAATAACGCTGGAGGGTGTTCATGTTTTGTTTTGTTTTGTTTGTTTGTTTGTCCTACCGTTTGTGTTTTCAAAAAAGGTGTGTGTGCATGTTAAAGAACGTAGTGGTTGAAAGGTAAAAATTTATATTTAAATATCTAAATGATCCTTTTAAAAGAAAATATTCAAACATCACAAATATTTTATGAGTATATTTTCAGTACTGTATATACTCTGCATATATTTATATATATGTGTGTGTGTGTGTGATTTTTAGTCAATTAAGGATGTTCCCCAGTATTTCCGAATAGAGGTTTTTTCGGTTTTATCTAACTTCTGTATTCACTGATATCATATATGGCACATTTAAAGGATGTTCCCCATTAAATGTATCAATGTGCCGTTTGCTCTCGTCAGACGCAGCATGAATGAGGCCGAGAGAAACAAGCGTATGGCTGAAAGCTCTCACAGCTTTAACAGGGAGCCTGTCTTTCATCCTGACCCACACGCTCTGACACTCTTATAGACGCAGTGCTGGTGGCTACTTTCACTTACCGTGCTTGAAAGACACTGGCCTCGTCCCATTTGTGTTGAAATCTGCATTAAATCTGTCTCACGAGGCCACTGGCTTAGTATGGGAATTGAAAAGAAATGATGTCTCAGGTGGGGTGGGGAAGATGTTAGTTCTGAAATTTAGGGTTTCAGTTCGGTCTGCAATCTGACCCTGCTTGAAAACAGAACGAAATGTCCTCCAAACTAAATAGGTACTTGAACCAATAGGGCTGAAATGAGTGTGCAGTAATAGACTTTATGAAATTTGAAAGCAGTATTTTGCAGAAGTAAAAGAAATCTCCCCTCCCTAGGGTGAAAGCCGATTCCGCACAGGAAAGTGAGCCTCTATTTTAACGTGTTTCTCTGTGACAGATGACATTTAGCCCATCTATTGGATCGCATGTCTCACATTATCTCTTATTTCACTAAACCCAGGCTTAATTAATAATTGATGCAAATGATATAATACCTCTAATAGAGAAGTGATACATTAAGAATTATCTTCTAAATTTCATGATTTTGTCTAAGAATAATAGATTGATTTTTGTTTGGGTTCATAGTACATTAGCACAAAAGAAAAAAAAATTACATGTGGAAAATTTTGCATTTTCATATAAGTTTTGGCCACATGTACGTATCTGGTGGAAACTTGATTCACTTCTGGTAAGCAGGCACTGTATATTCTCAGCCTGAAATGTATACTGTATGTGGTGTGCATGTTGAGGCAGTAAAGGTTTTATTTGGTTCCTGTGCACCTAGAATGTTCTGCGCTTTCTCACTGGCTCACAAAGAGCAGCTATGTGCTGTAATTAACATTTCAGCAGACTTATATCACTTTGCATGTATTTTGTAATCAGCAAAGGTTTTCTGAGGTGAAAATACTGACATATCCCAATAATTAGAGACTGAAGTACACTTTTTATGATGTGCATATTTCCCAACCAGGAACTGGGTGAGAAAGGGCTGAAGCGAGAGAAAAGATAGAAGAAGAGAAAACAACTCACATGTTTTGGCAAGTTGTTTTACATATCAACATTTTTTTCTCCCTCCATCCGCTTGGAAATTTGTTCTCTGTCAGTGGTGAGCTGCCATACAGAAGATGCATTAAAAGTGCCATAACTCGCATAACCCGGCCGGGCTAAAATCAATTGGAATGGATAGTTAAGCTGGCGCTAAAAATCAATGAGCAATTCATGTCCTTGATCATACTGTGTCATTTCTCTCAATGTTAGAGCTCAAAGCTTAGCAGAGCATGACCAGCCCTCCCCTTGCACATTACAATACATATATAACCATATTTCTTTATTTGTGTTCTAAATGTGTGCATATTTCTGTTGCAATACCTAATTTTGCAAGCCTAGTGAACGGTTGTGCTGGCCCCTGCCACGCATAGGAAGAATATCCCGAGTAAGAGAAATCTTATCTGGCCAATCTGGGCTGAACTGGATGAGTTGCTATCTCAATCAAACACTTAAAAATAGCTGAGGGTCAAATTTCAATGATCATAGTCTTCTTGGCCTCTCAAAATGTTGCAATCAATTTGCATGGCATACCGAGCAATGGGAAGGCTACCCATCCGCAGGTCCCATAATGGAGGGCTGGGGGCAGGGACATGGCCAGACAGATTAGGAAGATGAAAAGTCAGTGTTTCAAAATAGTAATTTTGTCCTTATTAATGCCATTAGTGTAACAGTCAGCATGCATCAAATCAAAGGAGAAGAGGAGTAGCTCAGTCCCTTGTCTCGGCACTGTGACGGGACTGTGTCGAGAGCAATTTGAGCATTTTATGTTGACGGGTGAGGGTCTATTCTCTCTAGTCTTCGCTAAACAATGCTGTACGTCTTTCTGATATGTTGTTTTTTGTCCTGTAAAGCTTGCAACACCAAAGTCATGAGTTTGATTCCCAGGGAAGGCAAGAAATTATGTATAAAAGGTATAAAATGTATGCTCAGATAATCACTTTGGATAAAATGTCAAATTGTTCACATATCACTAAATAACTTATTTTTGACCAGAAACTGCAGGGGAGGAAGCCCAACAATCTCTTAAAAATCTAGATTTGGTGTTGAATTTACATTGAAACTATTTTCACTCAGCATTGTCTTTTATAAATAATTACAAAGAAATGGCAAGTAGCACATTGAATTAAACATGACATTTTAAGTAGAAAGACTGAACTAGTATTTTCTTGTAAAATTCTCTCCAAAAAAAGTCACCATAACTATATACAACTATATACACCACGATCATATTCTAAAACCAAGCAAGTCATTGTTGTTCTGTTTTTTTAGATTCTGGGTTTACTGAACATAAAATAATCTGAGATTATGGCTCAAAATGATATCATTCACATCATCAGTCGTGTAATTATCATGCAAGAACGAGTGCAAAATGAAGGGACGCGAATGGACACAGTCATCCACGTCGGGTATGTGCTGCTGTTAATAACGCAGGCCTGTTATTGAACACAGTTGTGATAAAAGATGACTACAAATGACATTTCTGAGTCCAAGGCCCGATGGAATCGATGTCTGTTAACAGGCTTGTGTCCACACGCTCATTTGAGAGAGAAACCTTAAAGTCACCTCCTCCCGTTCGGCATTTGGCATGTGGCTACAGACATTTTTCACCCCCCTCCTTTTCTGTTGGTATAATTTGTTACGTGTTTGTGTAGCCTTTCAGAGAGCAGTTGTTTAGCACAACAGGTGTGGCTCTTGTGCCTTTTTTCTGACTAATGTTGCAAAGGGCACTCAGTCATAGGGTGAATGCCTCGGATTTAAAGCAAGGGCCTTCAAACCAGTTGTCTTCTGGTATAGAAAAAGCTGGTGAGCTGAGTGCACATGGGCAGTTGGCTCCCAGAGGTGAGATGTACTGGAGCAGCTGGGTCTTTTTTTGAAGGGGAGGATATTTTTTCCCCTTGTTTCCAATAAAGCATAAATGAATGTTTGTGGAAACTGAGGCCGTGGAGTGCGCATGCCAGAGCCGAGTGTACTGTTGTTCTTCTAGAAAGGCAGCAGATCTTGCCAGGTTCTCAGAAAACAAATTACTCATTAGTGACATTTCTAATTCTTAGTGGCACTGTATCAACATTATTGTTTCAGACATGCTTGACGTTCTTCCTTCTGTGAAACGCAAAATAAGATTTTTTTTTTTTGAACAAGGTCTTTGCTCATGCTATAAAGGTCAGTGGGGCCCTATTGACTTTCATTCTGCTCACAGAAACTTTTTTCAGAAATATTCTCTTAACAGTAGAATGAAAGTCATACAGGTTTAGAATGACATTAATGATAATGATGATAGAACTTCTATTTTGGCTGAACTATCCCTTTAAATACATAAACAGCATTTTTACTTCTGTAATGTGATGCATTTCCGAATGAAACAAGACATTTTATGAGGAAAAAAATGTAGATTTTGACCATTGAGAAGTGATTAGATGATGAAAAGTGGTGTAATTCATCCTTAGTGGCCTTAGTGATGTCATCATTCAAGTAAGTCGTTTGCAAGTTACGTTTTGATTTGATTTCTTTAGAATAAAACACACATAATTAATCGTTTACAATCGTTTACAATAACTGCATTAAGAAAGTACATTTTATTTTCATGTTGCATCTATATTAACTTTTTGTCTTTGTCATATGTAACTCCGACAGGTTAAGTACCCATATCTGTACTTCTTTTCGGAAAACACCTTTTAGTAGCTTCATATTTGCTTCACCGCTGTCCCTCTCTTGCTTTCTCTCTCTTTTTCTCTCTCTCTCACTCCTCTCTCTCTCTCTCTCTCTCAATCCATCTGCATCATGTCGATCTGTCAGGCTGCCAGTGTCTGTTCCAATTAGATTCCACTTAATACACGTAACCTCGATTAACACGCAATCAAGCTCAGATAAATCACATCCTTTAAGTCTCCCCCTCCGCCTCAGTACCGTTGCTGTGCATCACCCTATTTTCTCTGCAAGCACATACACTGTTTCAGATTCTATAAAGCCAGTTTGATACTAGCATCTCGGAAACCTTTTTTCGAGTTTGCTCCGCGAAGATATATGCCTTAGTTAGCATCGAATATTTATCTTTCAGGGTAATACATTTTCTGTTTCGTTTCAGATTCAAAAGCTGATTGACGTGGGCCGCATACCAAAAGAAAATGTTTGGTGAATTACGTATGTGCGAGTAGTTAATTCAAACCATTTATGAGCCAAAATGAAAAAAAGATAAATCAAACAAAAGAAACGCAAAAAACAAAACAACCCAAGGCAATAGAAAGGCCTACGCAGCACTTGGGAGTCTCGCTTTATGTCTCGCTTTATTAATCACACTAAAAGTGCTAACATTGACATGTTTAACAGATTAGAGTTTTAATAACAGGCCGGGTTAAAGTGCTGGCGCATCGGAGAAGATATCCTGTCTGACGTGAGCGGCACGGGCGCCTTGCGCTTCCCCTCCCTCAACCGCGATGATAAACAGGGGCCGGGTGGAGGCCTTCCCCCGTGGGGGCGAGCCGGAGGATTAGGACCTCACCTCCACATCACGTATTACTGGAGAGCCGCTCATTATTAACTTACACTACAGGGAGTCGCTGCCCTCGACCCAGCAGACTCACAACTCAGGCCGTAGCCCCTGAATGTAGTGAGATTATCGACGTATACATATAAATACCTGACTAGTTTCGCAGAGGTGCCACACTAAAGCGCCAATGAGTTTCTCAAGGTTTAGGTGGACAATGGCTACTGGCCTGCACTGGGTAAATAGAGCCGGGATTTAAAATAAATTAAGCTATGAGAAAGGCTCAGGTTGATCCTTTTCTTATCTCTAGTGCTGAGTTGTCAGCTCCAAGCCTTTCATGGGACTTTGATAAAACCCATGTGCACAAGAACAGGGACAAGTGCGTAAGATTTACCATTCCTGCATTAGCATTCGGAAAAACAAGCTGTTTATAAAAGGCAAATACATCAAAGTGATTGCTGTGTGATTGTTCACAGAAAAACTGACAAATATGTTGAGTAAGCAATAAAGCAATAGTTCTGTCCCTTTAAAAAAAGAAAAAAGTTTTCCCTCAAAGTTCAGATCATCTTTTTCCCCCTCTCATCGCTCCCAGAGAGAAATAGGGAATAACGCTGATGAGTTTTAGCAGCTTCAGCCAGGCGATGGGCGAATATAATAAGTGTTTTCGCAGACGTCACCCATGATTATCTCATCGAGGCATTTTGGGTGAATGTGGTGGATTTAGAGGCTCCTCTATTGTGCTGACATCATCACTGTTTAACAAGCTACATTAAATCACGGCTAAAATCATCCGAAACTCTCACGAACAATGAGTGCCTGGGAAATTTAAAGGGAAAGCCTGGGGTTTAAACTTGTTGTTTTCTTGTGTGTTTGTTTGTTTTGTGTGACATAGCATGTCTTACATTGTAGAATGAGGGAATTGGGGCAAATTCCCTTTCTCATTAAATAATTGGATAAAGGGAAAACACTGTTTTTCTATGTATGTGCAGTCAGATGAACAATGAGAGGACAGTTCTTCAGTCCATTGTTTATGTTTCTGTCTTTATGCTGTTTTGTGCACGTAATGAATGTGCCTTTGTGCTGTTTTTTTGCAGCGTGTGGTGTCACTGCATGATTTGAATGTAATCATATTTTATAATCTTTCTTTGGAATAACAATTATCTCTCAACACGCCATATCTTCCACAATTGTACAATAATGCGATACAAATTTTTTCAGCTGTAGTATCTGTTTTGTTTTTCAGCACCCATTTGTTTAGGAACATTGATGGTTTTTATTAAATAAATAATTTATATTTTTTTTTAATTTATATTTTATATTTTGATATAAATAATACAATACGGTTCATATATAAATTCTATATATAAAATTTATATTGATTATATCTTATAAAATGTTTATATTTTATTTATTTATTTATTTATATAGATACATTTACATGTAAATATACTGTAAAAATATTTTCATGATTTATCACAACATTATTTCTTTTGTCAAATCAGCTTCAATAATTAATGTGGTTCAGATAACATAATATTTTGAGTTTCTGTTGATTAAACCAATTGCCTTCATTGTATTAACTCAAATTTGTAATTTCAATGGACTCAAAATTTTAAGGTAACCAACTTACTTTAAGTTAACCCATCATTTTTTTTTTTTACAGTGTACAATACTCTTTATAATTTATGTACACATACATGCAGTATCTAAATTGTATTATATATATTGTGTGTATGTATGTATATATATATATATATGTTTATATTTTATTTACATACAGATGTAAATATCTAAATATAATACTCAATATTTTTATATATATATATATATATATATATATATATATATATATACACACACACACACACACACACACACACACACATTTAGATACTGCATGTAAACTGCAGTGACAGACAGGCAGGTTATTTAGCTCCGCTAAAGTGGACTGGTGGTCCATGATCAGGCCACTGCTCCCACTTGATGTACTGCTGGTACGAGCGACCCCTCGTTAGAGGAGGAGAGCAGAAGCAGCAGAGGTGCAGCGGAGCCGTTTAAAGAGGCTCAGCGTGGGCAGCGTGGAGCGATGTGACAGAATTAGCTAAGCCCAAGTGAGCAGGGCTGGTAGAGAAGCACTGCTGGCGCTCTAAAGGATGCAGAACTGCTGCTCAACACCAGCCAGCCAACAGAGACCCAATGCCCCCCTCATTCAGAGTTGTCCTCCATCACTGTCTCTTGATATTTTAAATGAAAAGTTAAAAAGGTCTCCATTTACTTCCATAATGAGTAAAACAGTATCTTTAATGAGACAAAATGCTGATTGTATACATTTGAAATTGACTGGAATGTGCAAAGTGATTTTTTTAGAGCATTAGTGTTTATTTTGATAATTACATAACTTTTTTTTTAAGTAACGTATTAATGCACAGATGAATCAGTGCAGAAACATTTATTATTAAGTATTATTACGAAAATAGGGCAATATTGATTTCAGTAAATGTGAATTTGGAAATTGATCTTATTAAACTTTCCCCAAAATTGAGATATTTGGATAATTAATGGTTTTATAGGGACAAAATAAGTAGAACAGTATGAAGAGGTACAGGTTGACTCCCAGTCTGGGCTTATGTCCCAGTCAGGATGGCCAAACAGGAGGCAGTTGCAGCAGCTCTTTGGCCCGACTCATAAGTGTCACAAACCTTCTGAAATGAAACCCTGCAAATAAGTCTTTTCCAAAGTCACTTTCTCTCTGCATCATCACCAGTGAGGACAGTGCGAGAGGCGAGCAGCTGAAAGATAATATGTTTAGCGTGCAGACAACAGATCAAAGCTCATCCTCAGTTAGTGAGTGTTTGCGGCTTTGTATGCGTGTGGTCAAGGAAAGTGAGGGCAAACAAAACAACGTGCCGTGCAAGAGTCAGCACTTTGTGTGTCTGTGCGTGTGTGTGGATATCAGGGTTGAGTGGTGATGCTTGGGGACGTCCAAAGCACCAGCGAGGGCCTGCTTTGATTTTGTCATTATTACTGGGCCCTAGTTATTTGAGCAGGGCTGGGGGTAGATTCCATGGCCAGCCCACTAACTGTGTCTGCATGTCCTTAATTCCTGTTGATGTGCAGGCCTTGGGCACTGAGCGTGATGGAGAGGACGCGTCACCAGTGGAAATTATTGTTTGGCCTCTGAATATCACGTCGAAACCACGGTAGTTGATGGCCGCCTGTGTGGCCCCGTCCTAAAAGGAAAGAGACCCAGGTTGGGTGTATCAGTGCACGACATACCGCTCTGCCTTAATCTGCCAGCTGTCCACTCAAAAAATACACAGCAACATTTTAGTTTCCTTAAATTCAACTTTTAGCAATCGCTTTCGTAATTTCTGCTCAATTTTCAGGAAAACTCAGTTTTCTTCATTAGTAACTAAATTCAAAGGGGTAGAAAAGATTCAGTTCACAACTGCAGGTTTACGTTTTGCTTTTTAATTAATTTGTTATTATTATTTACAATGTGACTTGCTGCAGCAATTGTTTGATACAAGGATTGTTTGTTTCATTATGAGGAAGATTTTTTGTTCCTGTTTGAAGAGTATGTTTTGGTCAAAGATTTTTGTACATATTCACTGTTTGTCAGTAGGGAAGTTAGGGAACAAGAAGTGAAAACTTGAAAAATGACTGATTTACTGAACTTTTATGTACTCGCTTGTTGAAGCATTTATGTCATATGATAGACACCACTGTTCAAAATGTTGGTTGGTGAGATTTTTTGTTTTTGAGAAGTGTCTTAAGCTCACCAAAGCTGCATTTATTTCATCAGAATACAGTAAAATATTGTTTTTTAAATTGTTTAATTTTATTAAAAGTCAAAATAACTATTTTTGATGTTAATATATTTTAAAATGTGATCAAAGCTGAATTTTCAGTATAATTACTTCAGTATCATGATCCTTCAGAAATCATTCTAATATGCTGCGCAAGAAACATTTATTATTATTATTAATTTTCATATTAATTTTAATATGATCATGTAAAACAGATATTTTTTCAGTATTCTTTGATAAATGTAACATTTAAACATTTAAATATGATTTTGATTGAAATATTTTGAATCGTAGTTTAAGTTACATCATATATCTTACTAGAAGGCAGTAAAAGTGTGATAATCACCTTTAAAATGGTAAATAATTGAAATTTTGCAACTTGTTTTTTTTGTGTGTATTTTTAAGTTAAAAATAGTTAAATGACCCCTCTTGTCCGTCTTATTCCTTTGCACTCAAACTGTATACATCTTATTTAAATGCCCCCTAAGAGATCAGGTGAACCTGAAGTCAGTCCAATTTTGCAGGACTTCCCATTAGTCTACTAGTCGTACAGGCAATCCACTGTCTAGTCAATTTTGAAAGTAAGTTTTGGACATCCCTACCGCTTTTCTGCTGTAACACTGAACATGTTTATGATTAGAGAGACGGTGATAGAGACAGAGAGAGAGAGAGAGAGAGACAGGACAGGGGAGAGAGAGATAGAGTGAAGGGAAAGAAAAAAAAACAATCTCATCAGGCGAGAGGCCGTTTGCTTAGCAAGAGCTGACAGTCTTTGTGTATGTAAATGAAGAATTTAGACTAATGGAGTTGAACCATTTCTAATTTTGTGATGGCAAGAGGATTTTGATTGAAAGTAATTAAGCAAGCTAGCTGTAAAATTAATTAAAGCAAAAGGAGGGGGGATTTTTATTGGATTGGATAGCGATATAGCTGCTGTCAGGCAGGGGGACAAATGGGGGTGACCTGGATTCTCTGCCCTCCCTCCTCCCACTTGAGACTTTTATGTCACTTTAATCTCCTTAGAGCGGCTGGTGTGCATTTGTTCGAAATAATCAAGGAAATATGGTCAGAAATTGTCAGCTTTCAGATCTAATTTACCTGACAGCCTCACGAGCGCGTCTGCGCGAGTGTGTCCGTGTCCGTGCGTATGCCTGCGCGAGAGGTTTTTTCTGTCGTCTCCCCCTCGTCCCTCTCTTCAGCTTTGTGGAAAATGCTTTTGACAGTTTTGAGACATCTTGACTCCTTGTTGAAAAAAAATGACAAGGAACTTGGTCAGGTTGAGATGAACCCTTCAATGAGCCAACGCATCAGGGCTGAGACTAACTTAGTGTGTAGTAGTACATGAAGTGTGCACTTTTACAATATTGACAGTGCCTCATTTCCTTTAAGCCCACCCTCTATGATATGAGTGTCTGATGCAGCAACACAAGTACATTTTTACCAAATATGTAACAATGAAATATTGTAAAGGTGAAATTTGGTGAATATACATGTTAGACCCAAGTTATAGAACCCATGTTAGACATAGTTCATTTCACATATTAAGTGCCATAAACTATATATAAATAATATAAGTGTATTATAATAAGAAGATCAGTTCTCTCAAGCAGGGTGGCATCTGCAATCTGAACCCGAGAAAGACCTCTTCATTATTGGCCGTCTTGTGAAGTAACAGCCCTGAGGAGGATCCAGGGAAAGGGGGGTGGAGGTGAAAAGCAAGCGTAGGGTCCCTGTGAGGCTGGGGTACGGGCCGGTGCCTCTAACGGGATTAAACCCCTCTGAAAACACTCCCTCATCCTTGTTCCCCAAGAGCCCCCTTCCGGCCCAGTTTATCAATTAATATAATAAAAGGAGGAACAAAGAGCTTCCCTCCTCTCCGTAATTAAACTTGTCCATCTCTGGAGGAGCGTCACTGCGAGGACCCTCCATAAAAACTGGCCGGGATCATCAAATCCCAGCGTGAGTTGCAGAGAGGGGAGCGGACGTGTGGCCTACACTTGTAATGAAAGAGCGCTCCCTATGTATGCCATTACCGTTGAGTGGAGGGTGATATTAACCCCAGCGGTTGCCCACCGAACCCCTCCATTATGACATCATGTTTTCACCGGTACCTTCCGTCACGAGCTCTCAGCTCCTTATCTCTCCTGTCACCATATGTGTGAGGCTGTTAACAAACCTGTACTCAGAATGGAGAATATCAGGCGCTTTGGATAAGAGAGAGAGAGAGAGAGAGAGAGCGAGCCCGGCTAGACACGCTTTCACAGCCAGCAGAGCTTTTGATAGAAATTAGTTTCACACAATATGCAAATTCCTGCAATTGAAAAAGGGGCTCTTTAAGTGACAGGTTGATATGTGATTAAACGACAATTAGAGCGCTGGAAATAAGCGACGACGGCAGGTCAAGTGCTGAGCTGCTGAGCTGAAAGGTAGCAGACTATTGAGGTAACAGTCATGGGGGAGGCCAGGAACGGGACCCAAAACAAATTAGCCGCTAAAAGAAAAATGTTGGCACAGCTTGTCAATAAATGTGTAAGAGAGGGAAAAATGAGATTCAGAGCGCAGAATTGTGAGTGAGGATGTAAGACCCACCATGATAGGGTGTTGTGGCTGGTTGATGGATGTTGCTGGGTGGTGGCCAGGGCTTTCTGCATGGTTGTTAGCCGTGGCTACCTGCTTGCTAGGGCAGTCGGGGTGGATCCTAGGCGGTTGCTAGGGCATTCTGGGTAGTTGCAAGGGTGTTCTGTATGGTTGCTTATTGTGCCAAGACAAAAGAGCCCTTCCCCAGATCTCTAGAATTAATCTCATAAAAACTATATGGTTTTAGGTATGATTCATGTTTGTAGCACTAAGGGTATGTGGCAAGTTATGCGTTGGCGTTTACTACTTATGGTTTTACGTTTGTTCAAATAGACGTGATAGAAAAGTGATGTTTGTCTTAGCAAGTACCACTAACAAAAAAGTAAGGTGAGGGTGTAAAAGTGCCTGTAATATCATTGTGATGTCAAAGATTAGGTGTTATTTTGTGTATTTGTGCTCATGCGTGTACATTTGTTTGTCCTTTTGACTGTATCCATATAAGCAGATGCCAACACAATCCTTCTGCTATTAATAGTGTTCTTTTTTCTCCTTGATTTGGGCCTAATTGGCTATGTCCCCCCCGTACTATACCCTTCCTCCCCTACGGTGGGACTTAAAACTGTGTGATGGAAGGATTGCCTTTCTCTCCAAGAAGGACATGAAAGGCCCACGGCCTGTCCTGGCAGCAGATGGCTGTGGCCTCTAATCCCCTTTGATGCTGCGGTGGGCAGTTGCTCCTGAACATCTCCTGCAAAGCCATGAAAACTTGAGCTACTTTTCCTCTAACTGACCCCAATTGTCAAGGAGCCGGCAGCTGTCAGACTTGGTTAGCTGTGCCTTAACTGAGACTGAAGGGCACAGGTTGCTCTCTCTCTCTCTCTCTCCCTCTCTGGCTTCCTGTTTTCTGTCTGTCATTTTCTGCAAATTCCAAGGGTACAGTATGACTATGGATGCACATGGGCCGTACATTCACAGCTCTTTTTCAGGTAGCAATATCCCAGATGGTTCGTGTTCCACTAAGAGGCTTAAATTTCATCACAGCTCACCTTTATTATCAGCATTACAAGCAGCGCAGTTTGTATCCCCCCCCCCCCCATGTTAAACCTTTATTTTATTTAATTGAGGAATTTTGATTTCCTGTTGATTTTAAAAGAAAAATTAAATGCATTTTCCTAAGACATAGACAAAAAATGTTATTTGGGTAGTTTTATCATAAACTTTATCATCTAAGGGTTCGAATGGGAGTATTTAAGTTCACAGAACTGTCCATTTGACAGATATGTAAGACATAACTCTTGGTCTTGTGAAGAAAGTACCTCTGTTGGAGACAGTCCCATGATGGCAGTGAGTTCACTAATGGAATTCTTAAAGTATTAAGAGTCTTTCTCTCAACCATTTCCTCATTCACAGAGAACAGTCATAAATGAGCGCATACACTTCAAGGCTTGACCATCAACACCACATTAGTTTATATAGCGGTGCATGAAGAAATTATGGGTTTCCATCCACTTGGATAGACGGAAAGAGAGATTTTTTCCCTCGTCCATAGCTGTAGCACTAAAGAATAGACTTGTACTAAACAGCTTTGATTAAATTAAAATCAATCACCCAAATGTTTGAGTGTGTTGGCACTATTATCACCTCGGGTTCTTATTAATTCGGCACTGTAAATAGATTCAGGACTGAACTTTAGCGAAACCCTTGTCTTTTCGTCTCCCTTCCAGTCAGCTCTCAGATATTAATTAGAGGAGGGAAAAAATACACTAAAAAGCTCAGTTGCTATATTTGGTTGAATTCTGGCAGCTTTTTCAATTGTGCATGTTAACATGCCACCGGCAGCTCGCCATCTGGGTACATTTACAAAAAACAAAAATCTGTGATGGGATTGTTTCAGGAACACTTGCCATAATCATTGCTCGTATTAGCTTTCGCTGATGTTTACAGCAGATTTTGCGCATGGTGCGAATTTGCTCGCACCTGATCTTGAACAGATAGGCTTGATGCTGAGTCGTGTGCAGGACTATTTCAAGACTGAAATGCGATTGTTTTAATACCTTAATCCACCTGTCCTTGGCATTCAGGATTTTGAAGAACTCTCCTGGTAATTTCAGTGGCCTCCATTTGACCTGGGCCATTTCATTCTGACCTCTTCAGCTGATCCCTTCTTTCTCCTCCAGCCTCTTGACGTCACAGTTTTAATGTGTCAAAATGACAATTTATCACCCAACTGACCTATTTAAACAGTGTCGCTGCAAGTGGACCAATCAGAAGCAGCCGTATTCATAACCCCAAAACAAATATTTCCTCTTAATTAAGAGTGTCCCTCTTGTGTCTTCCCACACACAAAATCATTATACAGCAGTGATTTGACTACTTGGCAGGAAATATATCACTCTTGACTGCATGTTAATCTGTTAGGGCCTGGTTGTCAAACGAGAATGGGGGGGCACCAGCAGTGACGGTTTCTCCGTGCATTGATAGCCCCCTAAGGGACAGTTAACCCTCAAATTTCTCCTGTCTGGCCTGGCTCTCCGGGTGGGCATTGGCACTGAGAGTGGTTGGGGGGTGGGGGGTGATTGTAATGCTTGTTGAAAGCTCGGAGATTTTTTTTATTTTTGTGACGGACCCTCATTAAGTGCAAATCTCAATAGTGGGCTGGCACTTTAGGATGTAAAGGAAGTTCGAGCAGGAAAGAGTGCATTAATACACCTCCCTTCTGTCTTCTCTGTTTTCCTGATCTAATGTACTTTGAGAGGAATTGAAAATAGAGGTCAATAATTATGCATTTTAATTATTAAACTGGACCCTCTTTAATTGTGCTTTTTAAAGCCTCTGTGCATGGACATGATGCTTTATTGCTTTGTTAGTCTGGGTAAGCTTTGACCAGGCCTCTATCCTTCCATAAGCCCGTCTCTATTTCACTGGGCTGTAATACCATGTTGTCTTTTTCTTTCTTTCTTTCTTTCTTTCTTTTTTTCATTTGTGAACCACTTAATCTACAGCATGGACAATTTAGAAATATCAGTTCTTAAGTTATTTAATGAAAAAGTTTTTTTTCTTGTTAATTATTAAATGTTCCATTGTCTGTAAAATGCTTTTTATAATTACATTTTTTATGTTTTTTTTTATTTTTTTAATACAATTATTTTCATTTATTTAAATTAAATGTAATTTTTTAAATAATTTTATAAATAATATATCTTTACACTTTATAGTCAATTTAGAGTGAAACATAATTATAAATATATGTTTATATATATATATATATATATATATATATATATATATATATATATAAACAGCATATATTTATAATTATGTTTCACTCTAAATTGACTTTTTATCTTATTAATTATTTTATATTATTGCTATTACATTATATTGTTTTTATGCTTTTTATAATTTTATAAATAATATAATTATGTTTACATTTTATTATTTAATTCAGTTATCACAAACTGGGGAATTTATGTAAATTCATTGGTCTGAATTTGTAGAAATCATGTACATTACTGTGAGCCTGGTTTGTGTGCTTATTTGTGTAAGTGCGTCACATTTAGGCAACAGATCATTTTAATTAGAAGATGCATTGATTGACATGATGGCTCTGGGCACAGAGACAGGGATATCCAGCAAATACTCTGGTCACAGTGACCTTGTTAAAGACAAACATAAAGCCTTATTTCAAAAGAAAAATGGGAGCATTTCAAATGGCTAAGCAATCATTATCATTGTCCTACATGTTTCTCAAAATATTTTAATATAATTCTAAATATTATTAATTTATTCACGATTAAATGTGAATAAAATATAATCTATTGATTAATATTGAAATATACTAGAAACGTATTATTATTAACAATGGTCAATCCACACATTAAAATGAGAAACTGAATGTGAATGCGTGGTCAGATATCTCTCTGTATTGATATATGCTGTTGTGAGCATCAAGTCAAGCAGAAATGGCTTTTCAGTAGGAAGTTGTAGTTTATGATCAGCCCAGTGTAAACAAATTGCTGCTGGTGGCTGGACTCAGACATCGCCTATTATTCAGTGTGGGAATGTTTGGTTTGAAACACAAGCATGTTATTGTTGCCACATAGATAAGAGAGGAGAGGCGAGCCGCTGGGGTGGCAAATATTGAAATCACTTTCAAAACTGCTGTGCTTACCTCTAACCCACGGCTGACAGGAAAGAGCAATCCTATCAGTACCTGTCATTTCCTTAACATCAAGTGGTTTTAACACAGTGTTTACAGCTTATTAATGTAACATTTGAAAACTGGATCAATGAAGCCCTTGTGCCGTGGTGTTCATTTGTCAAGAACCAGAGCTGTCAAGTGACTTATACACCTACGATTGTACAGTACACTGAACTGCACTTTTGTGCCTTCACAGCTCAGATCCAGCGCTGTTGTGTGGGAGCTAAGGAGAATGGTGTAATTATACTGTCTCTGAATTCATATAGTGATACATAAAATAGTATTTATCCAGTCTTCTAGGCTAGAGAAACGTGTTTGGCCAATAGACAGTGGGAGTCGTGACTTTATCACCTTCTTTGTCTTATGCTTCACTAATTGTAACATAATTTCCTTTTTTTTTTTTTTTTTTTTTTTAAACCTAAGTAGCAAAATTTATTATGGGTTTTTTGGACACTTACTGTCACATGCACCCTGAAAATACCATGATTATGAAGTGCTTTGTGAATACCATAGCATATGAATGTCAATTATTCAGTACCTTGATATACTGTATATCAAAGAACAATGTTTTTTCCATCACTTTAACATGGTACCGCAACAATACTTTTTTTATAAGGGTAGTAACCTGATTTGGTAAGAAAACATTCAGCGTAACAGAAACGTTAACGTAAATGTCCTTCGCTTTTTTCCCCCAGCCTCCCCCCTCCGCCCATCCTCTCCTCAAACACACCCACGCGCAAATAAACATAAAAAGCTAATTTGTTAGCTACCTCATTTCAGAGGCCCGGGCGCGGGATATTGTGTACGAAAAGTAATGCTTTGTCAAATGTTGACACGTGTCGCAAACATGGAGCCCTTAGCAGAGCATTTATAAAGAGCGCAGGCGGCCAGGACTGTCAGCACATGAGGAGGAGAAGAGAAGCTTTGAAATGAGATTAGCCTGCTGCTCAGCTCCTGCACTCATGAACCTAATGGTAGATGTATGTCTCTACAACATACACACGTACATAGACTATAAACTGGCTGGCAGCTAGTACTACAGCAAAATGTGCTTTGGTTTCTATTTCTTCAAGCCACCTTTGAAATTGTTGAACTAGTACAGGTTTTGTTCTTGTGTTTTGATGTGTTTCCTATTGAAATATGATGTTTAGGAAGGCCTAATTCAAAGGCCTTTCTTTCTGCCATTATGTCACTGTTATGTAGTATTATTTGCTTCTTACTATTGTCAGACAGAAGCTATAAGGTATTAGATGGTGGGGCATTCTCATTCTAGAGAGATTTGATTGGCCAGAAATTTGTAGTTCAATATGAGTCATCAATACTTTTGGTCTGGTTTACTTTAAGAGAGAGACTGTAAATATTAAATTTGTATACACTTCAAATCCTCTCAAAAGTTTGGGATTACTTTCATTCAGTAAGGATGCATTAAATTGATCAAAAGTGACAATACATAATATTAATGGCAATATATAATATTACGAAATATTTCTATATGAAATAAATGCTATTCATATGAACATTCTATTCATCAAAAGATCCATGTAACGGTTTCCACCGGTAATAAAATTAAATCTGGAGTAAGGCCTTGTGTCCACCAAAGCGTTTTTTTTCCGAGGCAAGCATATTTTTCCAATTGTTTTCAATGGGAGCGCTGCGTTTTTAAAACGCCTGGAGCGTAATGAGGTGCTGAGCGTCTATTTCACACTGAAGCGCTGAGCTCTCTGCCTTTTTTACCTTTTTTACTCAAGTTGAAAAATGTTCAACTTTGGGTAAAATGCAATGCTTATATCACTGGCACTTTTTACCCAGCCAACCAATCACAGTGCAGGAGGGGCGGGACGAATACAACACCGCCCCACTGTCACATTCTGCTTGTACACCGTCAACAGATGACAACAAGAAGCATAATAATGGAACAAAATAGAGCCAGAGCAATTTACATTGTGTCGACATTTTTATATAGAAACAGTACAGAAACAAACTATATGTGAAATGAGATACTAGTAACACTTCCGAGGATATTCCGTATCAAAATATAATTAAATTAAAAAGTTAATAAAGTTAATATTTCACAAATATAATTTTTTACTGCATTTTTGATCAAATAAATGTAGCTTTGGTGAACATAAGACTTCTTTCAAAAACAAACAAACAAAAAATCTTACCAACCCCAAAATTTTGAATGGTAGTGTCTATATATAGATATGTTTAAATGTTATCTATATTTAGTAATTATTAAAATTAAGTGATTTTTCAACTGTTGTGCGTGTAGATGTTAGCCTGGAACATCTCTAAAACATGGACTAAAAACCAGAACTCCAATTTGATCCGATGTCTTTAAAATTGGCCTAAAATGTTTTAACAGCATCAACAAATGAAAACAAAGGAAATTAAGTCGCCCCAAAACTTTTGTTTAAAATAATAGTATGAAGTACGTAACATAATTGTGTTTGTGAAAAAACTGGCGTTATGAAACGGATTAGAATGTCAGCATTAGACCCGGGACTGTTTGTAGAATGGCTGATGGATAGTGTTGGTCCGGTGCCACACACCTGCCTTCGCCTCCTTACACACACACACACACACATGAAAACACACCGGCGTTTGCCTCCCCGGTGACACCCGTCTGCCACGTGTATGTGTGTACCGCTGAGGTGTGGACTCCTGTCAGGACCTCTTATTATTTCCCAACAATCTCTCTCACCTTGGACATGCCCCCATCTATCCATCCATCCATCCATCCATCCATCCCTCCCTTGCTCTTTCCCTCGAGGGTGGGGTGTCAATGGCAGACCGTCCTGAGCAAAAATAAATAATGAACATAAAATTGGGAAACAAAGCGCTGGCGCCCCTTAATACGCAAACACCTCCAATATGCTGATGTTTTTCTTTTGCACATTGTGTTTTCTAAATTGCCTTTGACTGCGTGCATCGGTAATGAAACTTTATGTCCTTGCAGAAAGGACAGCTAGTCCGATTCGGTTAGGCCTGGGACCATCTTCTCATGCTGGCGTTTGCACGACATTTTTTTAATACCTCGGCTTATGAATAAATGAAGCTCGGGTGCAGGGTTTTTTTTTTTTTTTTTTTCCATATTTGTGTAAATTGCTTTAAAAGCATTTTATCATGTCATAAAAAAGTGCAATTGATCTGGAGTGCTCGGCCCACTGGACAGCTGTGTATTTTGTTAATGGCCACTTTGCTCCAAGCGGCTTATTAAAAAATTTATATATAAATGCTAAAATTGCATAAATTATTTAAACACAAAGTAAGCATTTTTTGTTTTGGTCTGGGGGGCATTGAAGAGTAGATTGAGTTTACTATAGCATCCCCTGATATTGAGTCATATCATATGCCTGCACGGATGCATATATATCACACGCACACACACGCAAGCACACGCTCGCATGCAGAGGCGCAAAAAAAGTATATATTTTTTGATGACTTAGTTTCAGCAACCATGGAATGTCACCCATATCCTGGTTGATTGTACTTTCGAATTTTATGATGTTTTTCATTGATTTGTTTCCCCGGCGCAGCTGCCGACCTCTATTGAGGGACGAACGTAATCAGCACTGACGCAAATTAGATGGTTATTCGTTTCGAAAATTGACAGAAAAACAATAAAAAAGATGAAATGCTCCCAAATCAATAGATATAATGAAATTCAAATAATCCGAGAGATGAGGTCTCCATGGCAACTGATAATGTGGAAAAGAAAACAATTTAATAAAGGACAGGCACGCTTTGAAAACAGATTGGGGGGGTAGCTATATAGCGGCGAGAGGGGAGCAGATGAGAGGAGGGTGGGAGGAGGGGGGCAGGAGAGAGAGAGGAAAAAAAGACAGAGAGCGGATGTTTGTGGCGGCTGAACAGGCAGGTCCGTCGCTTGTTTCCCCCCGTGTGAAGGATCTGTGTCTATCCCAAGGACGGCAGAATAATTAGAAAAGCTTTCATGC
This sequence comes from Zacco platypus, assembly GCA_038088235.1. Taxonomy (NCBI): domain Eukaryota; kingdom Metazoa; phylum Chordata; class Actinopteri; order Cypriniformes; family Xenocyprididae; genus Zacco; species Zacco platypus. The sequence goes on from CM076067.1 coordinate 15,328,015, forward strand.
CAGAAAGTGCAGATTCAGGTTTTAATACACAAAATTATTTCAGGGGCAGTGAATCGGAAAGCCATTTGTTGGTGACCTTCCTGAGGGGCCCCCTGGTACAGGGCAAGATGGAGGCAGTGTGGCAGGGCAAGCTGAGTTATGGCATATTTGTGTTTTTATAGTGGCTGAGGGAATGGAGATGGGGAGGAGGGCAGGGGGCTGTCGGGAGGGGGGGGGGGGCGTGCCGTGGGGCTGCGATGGGGGCAGTGTGTGTGTGTTGCTGTAGGGTTGGGGTTGCTGATGCTAGAAAGAGAGAGAAGGAGAGACTTGCAGATCTAGCTGTATTTACAGATCAGTTGTCAGAAAAGCCATTTAGAGGGAACACGTACGTCCCAGTGCAATGACAGCAGAAGTGCCTGTTAAAAAGAAAATGACAAGAAAAACAGACACTGTCGGCAAGAGCAAGTGCCATGATCTGAGGTTGTCGACTAAGTAACTTTTGTATGAAATACAGTCGGAACATCTAGTTTTGGAAATGATAAAGCTGTGAGCCTCGCAAGGCTGTGCGTTACAGTAATTTAACCACAAGTGCGTAAAACCTTCTCAAATGCGCTAAAATCATTGTTAGCCATGTCCTCACATGTTTCTTTTTTCTTTTATAAAATGTTGGCACGTTCATAAAACACGATTAATGAAGGGTTGACCATTTTTTTAACAATTCTTCCATCAAGCAAGCTTATCCTAGCAGTAGCAACTTTACACATTCATAAAGTTCACATCTACGTTTATCGACTTCAAATGTGCTTCATTCACCCAGTACTATCTGTTTTGTAATATACGTTATAAGTTTGTTTTCTGTCATCATTTTTAATTTGCCTACAAACCTAAGCAATCTTTATGTAACATTTCATGCTAGAGCTGTGAAAAGTGACAGAAACTTGTTAAACCTGTCTTTAACAGATCAGTGTTTTGTTTGAAGAATTTATTTCACTGTTTGTTTAATTTCGCTCAAACACTGTCAATTTGCTTTCGTGCTAACGTTATTAGTGTTTGGTCCAGGATAACATGTCTAGCTACATGAGCGTTTCTTATCCTCCTCACAGCTGTAAACAAATTAAAACTTTTATATCCTGACTGTTATGATAGATAGAGAAGCATAGTTTGCTGTTAATAACACAAACTGGAGCATTATTTTGTACAGTGCGAAACATGTAGCCATTTGGCTTTTGGTTAACATAATCCAACGTCAGTGGAAAAAGAAAGTCATTTCATAGTAAGTAATTACATTTTGATTAAATATCACATAGACACATTTTTATAATAATATGCAAAGTAATATGCAAAAGTAAATAGGGTTAATTTTGATTTTGTGTCAACTTTATAACACTGGACAAGTTTCCATATTCAGCAGGTCAATGCTTCTGTGTTGATCAATCAATCTATGCATGAATGAATTGAGAGGCAACACACGCTACCTCTCATTTGCATGGAGGAGGGTATGAGTATCCTTAACACACACACACACACACACACACACACACGGCCCATCCTCCCATTTGAGTCCAGTAGCAGGTCCCTGCTCTCATTCCACATTATTTCCCTTGTTCCATCGACACACCTCGTATTTAAAGAATGATTGTTTTTTAGCTCACCCTTGAAACCTTCCACTTACCATAATGTGCAGTTTGAGGCTGTCCGGTCCATGATATTAATTTGATGCTTAGTCTCAAATTCTTCTGTATGAGTGACTCGTCTTAGGGGGAGAGAGAGAGAGAGAGAGAGAGAGGGGGCTGTCATTATACGTGACAGAGGGTCCGGGCGGGCAACAGCCCTGGCATTAATACTGCAATGTGAAAAGTGCCCCACAAGTAGAAGTAAAACTTGAAATTCCTCGCTGAAGAATAGCCCAAAGCCGACAAATCTGGCAGACTTGTGTCAATTACTCTGTGAGAGATTTTTACAAACTTTTTCCCTTCCTCTTGTCTTTTGTTTTTATATTTATATTTTTTATTTATATCATTTTTTTATATTTACTATTTTATCAAATCAATTTGATAGTGACAGCAAATAAAATTGCAATACAATGCAAAGAACAGCAAAAAAGTATTGTTTTCAAACAGGTTTCCACTCCTAGCTAAACGCATAGCCCCGCCACAAACTCACGCTATTGGCTGAGCTAATCAGGCTGGTTTGGAGTCTCAAAAAGTAATGAGTTGATTAAAAAAAAAAGGAACAAACTCCAGCTTTAAAGGTACGAGTGTGGTATCTGGTTTCAGTGGACTGAGATGAGTATGCGGGACATTATTACTGTCTGCTGCAGGCACTCACTCTATTGCTCTCTCTCTCTTTGAGTCTCACTTTTAACGGCCTGAGCTCACTGTGACTTCCAGTGACTGACCAGTCCAACTTCCTCCGCTCTGTCTCACTCAGCCTCGTACCGCGGGAGATCGGCTTAAGTGGCCCTTTTTCTCTCGCTCTCTATCTTTCTTTCTTTCCATCTCACTCTCATGGGCCTGTTTTTCCACAGTGGCTGTGGGGAGCAGAGGGTGTTGAAGGACCCCTACTGGTAAAGTGGGTAAACACGCACAGCCCTGACATCTGTGCTGCGAGAGAGAGAGAGCAAGTGAGGGAGAGGGAGAGGGAGAGGAGAAGGGTAGAGTGAGAGAGGGCGAGTGCAGCCCAGCCGTAAAGGCGCACAGGGAGAGAAGAGAAAAATGCCTTGCTTTGTGGAGAGAATTTCTCCAAAGCAGCAGGGAGAGGTGAGACAGAGAGAGGAGGGCTGTCTCCTGCCAGGTAAGACCTGCGCCAGGCGCCACACACACACACTCTCACACACACACACACACACAGAGAGAGAGGAGAGAGAGAGAGATGCTGGTGGTTTGAGCATGCTGTGGATGGGGTGGGCGTGAGGGTGTAGAATGACAAAGGCACTCATTACTTTCACTGTGTGTTTTGGTAAAGTAATACCTCACTATGATGTGATGACTGAATGGAAATATGAAGTTGAGGAGTGATTTTTATTTTTAGGTGCACACATGACATTGTATGTGCCTATTTAGTTAATGGATTTATTGAATTATTTCATTTATTTACATTGCTTATTTAAAATTAAACTGTTTTCGAGATAAAATTAACTTCACAAAGTTCGCAAAACTTTTGAATTTCTTGTAGAATTAAAAACAAGAATTATGCTAATATTATTATTTTTTTCTGTAGTTTTACAAGTTTTGGAATTTCACGAAACATTGTTTTAAATGTTAATTGAATTTTAATGTATTAATTTAGTTAGATTATGTAGAATTTAATCCTTAAGAATGATGCAGTTCTGTTCATAAAATAATACTCCATTATTTAAAAAAGGTAATCTCACTTTTAGACTTCCCACGTGCTATCCGAAGGTGTAAAATATCTTGCAAAGTTCTTAAAATAGAATAATTTATTATTCTTAAATGAGTCAAACGTTTAGTCTCCTGTAATTTTAGTTTATATTGGATGTAGATTAGTCACTGTGTACTTTTTCTCTCAAATTGCTGTTCTTAATTACTAGCAAGGCCTCAGCGAGTGATTGCTCAGAATTTCTCAGTTAGATGACAAGTGGTATTATTTGCCTAGCTAAGCGAGTGACTGCCGGTATCGAGCGTGCTCTCGTGCGCTTGTTTAGATACAGCTGCTCTTTCAACTGGAGGATTTTCCACAGAGCTTCTGTTTGGAAGGTGCTCTCTTTTCCAGCGTTCAAGTACAAATAAATAAATACAGCGTCTTTAAATCTAAACACACATTTGCATGGAGCTCAGTGCACTGCCAAGGATGCAATAAGCTGTTTTGGGCCTAGTGCAGGCCCGAAAAGTGAGGCCGAATGAAGAGAGAGAGAGAGAGGGAGGAAGGAAGTTTGTCTCTTTTCCACCCTCTTGTTGATTTGTTTCTATTGCTGATGGAATTGAGCCCTCAGTGAAAGGTGAGGTCACAATTGAATTTGGCTTGCGTTTCCGTGGTGATCTGGCAATGGTTCCGATGTCCCAGTGGATTGGTTTGTTTGTTTGTGCGATAGCAAGTCTGTGTGTGTGCGTGTGTGTGTGTGTTTCCGTGCATAAACACAGGCACGGGAGATTTTACTGAGCAGATATTTCCCCTCTGTTTTCACTCTGAGCTGGGGGAGATTGATGACTGAATTGTTGAGTACATGTTAACAGTAACTGCTGATTTATTGAGATACTTAGAGTAAGTGAGGGTGCACCAACTAAGAGGGGAAGAAAAAGATATAGGCCTTTTAAGTTAATGTAGAAATAGAGCCTTTTTAAGTAATAATTGTGATTACTGGGCGGGGGGTAGGGAGGGATGTGCAGGCGTTCAGCCAGAGGTGTATTTGAACACGCTGTGAAGGAAACACATAGAGTCTGAGGAAAGGAATAGCTTGGAATTTCATTGAATTTATAAGGACTTTAATTGGAAGTTCTTGGCTCTTTTTCAAGGCTTGACATTGTACAAGTCTTAAACGTTATCTTAACGCTGAAACAAGTGTAACTTCATTGAGGTATTCCAATGAAATTCCCATGTTATTTTGTAGGAATCTGCTACTTTATTCATTTCTATCTCAGTGACTTGGGAATGTTCGGCAACACTCAGGTAGAAAGTATTCCATCTCCCCTGAAGGTGATATTCTGCCATCGTTCCATCTCAGCTCATAAGCAAAACTTTTGCTTTGAGGAAAAAAAGGGTCTTGTGTTATTTTTTTAAACTACGTTTTGGGCTGAGTGAAATGTTTCCCCAGTTTGCACAGGGATGACTTTATTTCTTAGCAGGGATTTAAACCTACTCAATCCCCCCATAAATACAACCTTCCCCAACTGCATGCCGGCCGTAACTCATTCTCTAGCTAACTAAACTCATATTGCAGAGAGAGCTTTGTTTGTCTTTGTTTCAGCTCGATCAGATCTGTCACGTCGACAGCTGCCTCTTTCAGATCTCTCTCTCACCATCTTGAAAAACAGAACCCTCATCAGAGACATTTTTTCTCCGCCATAGAGTTCTGACGATCGGAATATAGATGGAATTATGATTTTATGTTTTTTTAAGCATAAGGAAACTTCTTTTTTGGCAGGGCCATCATCAAAGGGGACACCAAGAACATTGTCCCAGGCCCTGTTAACTTTTTACACCAACAAGATGCTGGAGTGTCCCATCTGAAACCTTTCTTTTCAACTATTTTAAGATATTTAGAAATATTTAGCTCTCAACCAAGTGACTGGTTGGCTCTGCAAACTTCCAGGGGGCCACAAATAAGTCTTAAAATTATTTATATTTGTTTTTATTTACATTATTTTAATTAATTAAACTGCTAGAAGTACTAGAGGTACATATCAGCTTAGATAAAAAAAGGTCTTTGAATATTGTCTCGGACTAAGGTGGCCTTTGAAGTCAAAAAGTTTGAGAACCACTGAGATTGGACTTTTAAAAATGTTGTCCTAGACCTCAACAATTTTAGTGATAACCCAATCATCTGTTGCTAAAAACTTTCCTACCACAGCGAAGCTCCGTAACTCTAAGATATTAAACAGGGTCTGAAGGTTCAAACATCTCAGTGACTTTGGAGTAGCATCAAGCAAAACATCTGAAAACTCGTGAAATTAGTGGGAATTGTATTGGAGCGGGTGTGTAAATTCGAGCGAGATAAATATGCGACTGCAGAGAACGACTCGAGCTCAGTTCTGGGGTGGAGGAGACAGAATCTCTCTCAGGGCCTCTGATCGGCTGTGATCCGCCTGCTGCTACCTTCTGTTCTCTACTGTTAGTCCCAGCGGCTGCTCTGAACTGACACGCACAACTCCTCAACGGGCTTGAAGCCCTCTGATGTCCCACCCTCCCCTCCGTTCCACCTTCTTCTGGCGCTTTGCATTTAGTTGTATTTGTGTAAAAGCCCAACACTGAGCGAGATTACAGTCATGCGGCGGTAGTTCCCTCTCTCTCCTTCTCTGTTCTCGCCGTCCTTTCAGTCCTCCGTTTGATCTCACTATCATCTCCCCTCTCGTCTCCTGTCTGTTCGACACCTGAGAGCCAATGCTTTAAGAGGACGACGTCTGGAAAAATGTACAGCGGCAGGCCATCGACTCTGATAAAGATGGTAAACAAGATGAAAAACAAAAGCCCACAGCAATGGTTTGAATAAAAGACCTACCTGTTACAACAACCATTAGGGGTTATTCCTCGCAGTGGTAAGACAGCTGAAGCCCTCCACATGCCCAGTGTTAATATTAGTTTGGTTGAAGAGAGTCCATAAGCTGATCAGTGGGGAGAGGCGCTCTGTACGCCTCAGGCAGAGCCAGGCCTTGCGTTTGGCTCCCGCTCAGAGGATTGATGTCTGGGAGTCAGTGGGGGCTCCACTGTACCTTTATTACTCATCAGCTGGGTACCAAACTAATTTGATAAAGCGCCACTTAATACACCAAACACACACACATACTGTGACCGTGCCTGGCACGGCATCAAGTGTGTCAGGCCGCCCAGCAAAAGGCTGGGCCGTCATTTAAACATGCCGTAATATTTTTTGTATTATTTTTTTATTAGGAAATTACATGAGCTGGACTCAAATATTGTCCACATGACCACAACAACTCAATATATCAGAACATGCACTAACCACTAGACCACTTTTTTTTTTACTGTATATTACCATATATGTATATATTTAGCTTATCAATGCATGTCATTTTACTGTAAAATACTACAAAAATATTAATTAATTAAATATTATTAATTGCTAAATAAATTAAATGTTTTTCTGGAATTAGAGCATTTATGAATTACCTTTTAATTTGTATTATAATAACCTTATTGTATTTTTTAATTAGACTTTTTTTTTCTTGCATTATCCACAAATTATCCATAGATTTAACATATCAATGCATTTAATTTTTAATATTAAATAATTTTATATTATATTATTATTCAACATTTAATAATTAATAATTGTTATTATTATTTATTAAATAATGTAAAAGTTTTTTGTAATTAAAACCTATGAATTACATGAATGCATGTAATTTTACTGTAGATGCTGTAATTTCTTTTTAATAATGATTAAATAAATTTAAAAAAAAAATTCTAATTAAAAACTATAAATTAACTTATAAATTTGTATCATAATAACCATAATTTCTATTTTAGAGGAAATCTACTTTATATTTAACAAGGCATTTACATTTTTTTTACAAGACATACTTTTATTTTTTGAATGTTTTATTAACAATTTTAATTATTTATAGTTCCCTTAACTGTAAATGACATTCCCAGAATGACGTTTACACTTAATTATGTTTTATATTGTTAAACATATTTTGTCATATAATTATATTTTACTGTACAAAATTATGATTTTCATAATCTCATAACGACTGAAACCAGTGTGTTTTGTGTCAATTTCTGGCAGCCACAGTCAAAATGATTGACATACATAGATGGTAGAAAGATAAACGTGGTCTATACTGTAGCAGAATGAGGCAGAGGAAGAGAAAAGCAGAGAGGAAGAGGTTGGTTTGGTAATTACTAACTCTGTGCCCAAGCAGTGGAGGACAGTGTGTGAGTGACTGAGTGTGTGTAGGCCCTGGTGCTCTTATAATGAAGGGTTACTGTTGCAGATCTGACAGCGTTAATCTCCACATCGTCCTCGCCTGGTATTTACCCTGCTGGGGAGAGAGCGGCAAGCCCACCTGACAACACAGTTTACCCACAGCCAGACACCTCAGGCTCACACACACACACACCCTACACACACACACACACACTGCACCAGGATCAGTTTTCTGCATCCATCCTTATCACAAAGACAAAACCACAACAACCAAAAAAATGACAGGAAACATGAAGGGGGAAAAAACTTTTTCTTTACCTTTTTGTCAGTCTTTCTCTTTCATCTTCACTTCCTCCCATTTGAAGTTTATGAAGTACTGTTTAAGCATTACAGTGGTGCAGACAGAGGAATATGAATATGCATCGCACCATATGGTTGCACTTGCTCTGGGACTAGGTGTGTCCAGAAGGTAGAACCACGTTAATGCATTATTCTCCTCTCAAGTGATCAGTCTCATAGTGCCGCAGCACACAGCAGCCATGTGTGCATGGGCTGTTCCGGGCTTTGAATGATGTGGCCACGCAACCGGCCATCCCGGATGAGCGGAAGAGGAGAAAGACAGCGAGCGAGTGAGCTGCGCTGGTGTTTTTTTTTTTTTTTTTTTTTTTGGGCTTTTAGAGTTCAAATGCAAAAACCCTGACAGAGTCATGATTAAAAGTGATATTTCTGACACGTTAGGATGCACACAGGAAGTAACCTTCTCCAAAGCCTTCATTATTAGATGCATGACAGACCTGAATATTTATAAAATATGCTTTAATAATTGATAACAGCAATCTGCTACGGTAATTCATCAGATTTGCACTTCAACAGAGTATCCGTTTTCATTTTAAAATAATAATAAGTCGAATGCTAATGCAGGTGAAATGCAAAATTGCGACCCGTGTGTGGCTGAAGCTCTAAATGCATTTGTGCCTTTTTTAGTGCGTTGGAAAAACAATGGCGTGTTAATGATATTGCCCTCGCTGCTCGTTTAGAAACTGTTATCAATGCCTGTGATCATTTGTGCACTGCTCATTTTGTTGTGCACTCAGCTATTGTGCTGTTTACTTGTGTTGCTTCCGTTTGAGGGCACATCACATCTAAAAAAATCAGGAAACCAGCCTGTTTTAGTGTAGAATATACAAGAAGCTGATGTGGTTTTATCAAAAGCATATTCTTTGTTTGAGTCAGTATGCAATACTTCCTCTTGTTCTTTGACCAAAATAGCACACACACTCACCTTTTGTAAAGCGTCTTTCTACTCATGATGATTTCAAAAAGAGCAACCACAGCCTTTTTTTCTCACACAAAACTATCAATTTGTTTGTTTTTTTTACACAGTTATGAAATGTTCTCATTTTGAACTTGAAGTTTGCATGTTCTTGTAAAAAATGCTAAAAACATTTGCCATCTTTGAGAATGACACCTATATTTGCAGGTGTATAACATCATGCTTTGCACATCAGCTTGAAATAAATTTAATCTAAAGCGGAAACCAGTGACACTATAAACGTGTGAATGCTAAACATTTAAAGCATACAGCACATATGAAGTTCCTATAAATTCTGTGCATCAAATAAATCAATAAATATAAGATTATTAAATAAAACATTGTTTTTGTCCACAAAAAAAAGATCAATACAAACTTAGTGTTAAACATTTGACTGGTTGTGTACATAAATGACACTGTGCATATTCATTTCATGTTTTACAGTAGGTTTGAGTGTGTTATGATGATGTTTTTGACCAGCACTTATTCAGCTTTATGCCACTCACAAGATGATTCAGATGTTTCAGTCTTGTCAACTGACCGCACTTCACTGTAACAAAGCCTAGATTAAAAGAGTTCAGGTTGGTTTTAAAGAGGTATTGTTGCAGAAGGGAACTTAAAGGACTAAAAGAGTCTGAACCTGAGAAGTTCAGGGGACACCTGCAAATTGTTCCTCTGTGCATAAAATGTAAAAAAAAAAAAAAAAAATGTCAGAGTCTGTGAAGCAGAGCAAATGCTTTAATGGTGGCCAGGGATCGAAGCTGTCAGCGAGGCTTCCTGTCTGGAAATGTAGTATTTTTTGACTTAACGTCACCTCCTTTTCTCGTTTTTGAAGGAGATATTCTCTGGGGTCTGCATATGCACCTATGGTGTGCATTAAAGCACAAGCAAAATTTTTATTTTTTTTAATTTTTTTTTATAAATTTAATAGATAGCTAGATTAAGTACAATAAACATTCATATTTAAATTTTTCAAAGAAAGTGTTTATTTGTTTTTTTTCTCTCAGATCTTTTAATATATGTCATATCATAACTGGTATCAATCTCAGACAGGTTTGTTCAATAGTTTGCCAGGTTTTCTTAGGCAAATGGAAAACCTACTTATTAAGTTCCACATTATTTAGCAAGCCACAGTTCTCATGCAATATGGGGAAGAAGAAAGATCTTTCTGAAGATGAAAAACATGAAATGGTGCAATGTCTTGCAAAAGGCATGAAAACAACTAATATTTTGTGAAAACTGAACAGAAATGATCTAACTGTCAAAAGATTTGTGATTTAGAACACAGAAGAACACGGTCAGATAAAGGCTAATTAAGGGAAGTTTCTGTCAGACAAATTAATTGTATTAAAACGGCTGCTATTTAAAAAAGAAATGACACTGTTGAGCAGCAAACAGGTATTTGAAGCTGCTGGAGTCCTAAGAACCTCTACATGCAGGCTGGCAGTTGTGCATAAAGCTGTATTTCAGCCACCCCTAACCAAACCTCACAAAGGGGAAAGTTTTACAGTGTGTGCAGAAATACATGAAGACTCAATTTTAAACCATTTTATTCTCTGGCAAATGCCATACTACAATGGATGGTCTAGATGGATGTATTTCTGGATGGTTGGTGAATGGCCACCCCATTCCAATAAGACTGTGACATCGGCATAGAGGCCACCTGATAATTTGGGCTGGAATACTGGGAACTGAGATGGAAGGACCCTTTAGGGTCTCTGATGGTGTCAAAATGACTTCTGCAAGATATGTGGAGTTTTATAACCCGTTTTTGACAACAGATGTTTGTCTATACATGTAGCAAATCATGGTTCATGGCTTTGAAAAGTAAACCATTTGGCAAATAAAAAAATTCAAACTTTTAAAGTCAAACTTTCTTTTTCAACACTTGAACAAAAACTGCATTAGACAATGTTTTTACATTTCCCACCTTCTTTTACCATCTTAACCAAAGGCTTTACTGCATGGCATATTAATTCATTCATTTTTTTAACAGCAGAGTGTCTTAAATGCTGTCAAAATGTCTTAAGAGTCTTGTTAAAAAGTGCCACAACTCATTTCTCTGTAATGAAATTCATGTGTTGGTGAAAGGGAGCATGTGTAAACATCTAAACAGGTTGCTTTTTAGGTTTCACACTGAGGTTATCTGAAAGGGCCCTCCTTGATTGACGTTATCTGGCTTGACAGCGCTTCATATCAAGGTTAACCCGACGTTCGAAGGCCCGTGAGGGAAAGAAGCAGAGGAAAACAGAAGAAAAAGTCAGACGTCGTCCAGGTCCCGCTCCTCTCTGCCACTCTTTCCCTCTCTCACACGGCAGGTGGAGGTTTCTGCACTCTTAATTGATAACTAATCGAGCGGCGTGTGCTGTGTTTCCCCCAGAGGACGGCCCTAATGGTGGCTTGGCTTACTCAGCAGCGCAGCTCCGGAACCACTAAATTAAATATATCCCCACAGATAATGACTCTGAGTGACAGACTCCGGTCTGGGCGGCTCCAGTGGCCACCAACCTCTCGTTGTGCCCTTGCACTGGAGGAACTAGAGTAGCCCACCCCCTTCTGCGTCTGCTCCCCAATGCCCCACTCTAACCACGGCTCCTCGTGACAAAAATACATCTCAAGCAGTTAATCTGTGCAGATATCAGCTCAAGTGCCCTTCAGTGGCACGGGGAGCCTCTCCTCATAACCTTGCTTCCTGTCAATTCTTGCTTTGCACACTGGCTGCCCCTCAAACATGCCAGCTAGGTCAATTAACTCTGTGTGCCAGGGCCTGCTTCAATCAAACTTCCGGGTGATGGGACCATCTTGTATTATTTTTAGATGTAAAAATCAGATTATTTTAAAGTAGGGCATCTACAACCATTGATGTTTTTAAAATCTGTCATCATTCACTCACCCTCATGTTGTTCAAAACCTGTTTGACTTTCTTTTTGAAAAGTACTATAAATACACTTTTCAAAAGTTTGGGGACAGGAGTTTTTTTTTGTTTTTTTTTATAAAGCAAATGAATACTTTTAGTCAGCAAGGATATGTTAAAATTGATCAAGTCACAGTACTTTTACAGTACATTATTTCAACTCTTGTGTCATGATTTCCACAAAAATATTAAGCAGCACAACTGTTTTCAACATTGATAATAATAATAAATGTTTATTGAACACCAAATCAGCATATTAGAATGATTTCTGAATAATCATGTGGCACTGAAAATTCAGTTTTGCCAGCATAGAAATGTATTATTACATTTTAAAATATATTCAATTAGAAGTCATTTTAATCAAATAAATGCTGCTTTGGTGAGGAATTGGGAGGTATTTCAAAAACAATACTAAAAATCTTACCGATCCCAAACCTTTGAACTAGTAAGTTTTGAAAAATGCCATTTTTTTTTCTCCCCAATGGGCTCTAATGACTTTCAAGCAAAGAAAGAAAGTCATACAGGTTTGGAGCGACATGGAGAGTAAATGATGACAGAATTTTCATATTTTGGTCAACTATATTTTTAAGTTGGAATCAGGCCCGTTCATTGCGCCAACTGTGAGACTGACTTCCTTAACGATTTTAACAAATGTGATCAGGGCACGTGCAGAGCCCATCACATCACCTCAGATTTTACTTTACACTATTCCAGTCTTTCTATCCTCAGGGGACATCTTAAATGCTTTGTCTTATAATTAGACTTCAGGGATGTATTTGTTCTCAGAATTGAAGGGTGAACTGCACTGCTTATACAAAATATTTCCTTTTCCTTCTGTGTGTCAAAATATGCATCTACCATTTTCTGTCCATTGTCCTCGGCAGCAAGTATGTGCGTGCCTTTTTTTTTCCTCGGCTTGTTTGTTTTTGTTACCTGCAACGGGATGTAACTGAATTATTGTATGTGGCAGAAGGTTCCAGTTTGGCAGATAGAGAAAAAAGAGAGAGGGAGAAGTCAAAGTAGGTCCTTCAAGGTCAGTCCAAAGACAGCATGCAACATGCAAGGTCACATTCCAGACTAAAAGCAATAAGTGCTTTATTGATGGGAAAAAACACACACTGCAAGCAAGCAGATGTGCAACAGACTGATTAATAATACAACACATTTGAGTGAGTGTGTGTGTGTGTGTACTTGAGTGTGTGCATGCCCTCTGCATTCATATTTTGCTTCTCAAAAAAAACAACAACAAAACTTTAAAGTCAGAAAAAAAAGAAAAAAACTCATGAGCATAATTGTTTTGTCCGGATGTGTATCTCCCACTAAAAAATTGATCCCTGCATGGGAATCTGAAAAATCCATTAGAGCCCATCAGACAAAAAAAAAAAAAAAAAAAAAAGGACAGAATGATAGAGCGTGTATGAGTATGAGCAGTTTATAAAACCCCATCATAGTTTTGCCATTAATGCACATGTCAGCTGATGTTTTATTTTTGGCACAACTTCTTAATGCAACAACTTGCTTTTGCAAATCAAATACGGCAGCAGTGTCACATTACAGCACTAAAACCAAAAACAAAACTTTAAAATAAATATTATAAAGATAGGTTTCTTGTAACTTCATACAGTTCTGAGAATGTTTTTGTTTGTTTAGTCATATTTACCCTCATTTACACTTCAAACCTGGTAAACCTGCCCTGTGTGCGCCATTCCTCCCCTCTCATACTGCGATACTCAACAAACCTGTTTCAAACCTCAAATAACCATCTTTTACCTTCTAATTCTCTTTCTTTCACCTCTTTTTTCCTCTATGTTTCACCACAGCCTTTCCTTCCATCTTTTCCCGCTTTAAGCGGCAGTTGGGAATGGCATTGTTTTTAATCATCAGAACCCAGAAATTATTATTATCGCCTCTGACGCGGCAATTAAAACTTCAGGTCAGAGGCACAACGAGCGGTGATCAGCAGCGAAGCTGAGAAGTTTTAATTAGACGATCAGAACCATTAATGCACAAAAAAAGGTGTGCGCTGGGAAATTAACGTGAACGTCTTAATCAGGGTTACCGACTCCGAAGAGGAGTCAAGTGAACAGAGAGCAAAAAACAAATCATTTCCGCACCACTGGGACAAAACTCAATTAAATATGCATGCAGAAAATGGAAATTCGGAGCATCAGCACAGACCGTTGGAAAAAATACGGCAAATTCTGTAGACGGGGTCGCAGACCTGCTTATTGTTATTCTTGTGTAATAAAATCGAAAGAGAGGCCAGATGCTGGGGTACGAGGGTGTGTGGAGAACAGGTCCGATTCTGACTTTTCTGCTCCCCTTCCCTCGGAGTAGTGGGGGGAAACAAACTCCTTCCTGCAAGCTGTAAATTAGCAAAATAAAAACAGAGAGAATTATTTCAGCATGTGTGTGTGTGTGTGTGTGTGTGTGTGTTCGAACTTTAGTAGGTGAGGAAATACATGGGAACCTGCCTCTTTGAGGACCCCATCTTGTTGCAGTTGCTGTCATGTCCACATAATGACAAACTGAAATGCAAATATGAAAAAAAAAGTGCTAAGGAAAGGTAGCAGTTCCCATTTCTTTGTTTATTTCACATTTTATTCATATCCATTTTTACATTTGCAGAGGCCCCTGAAAGTCAGAGGTCTCAGGTCCCCCACCTGGAACAAAAAAAAAAGTTAATTCAGACACATTCCAGGTCAGTCAAAAGGATTTTAAATATCAAAATAGAGCTTTTAAAAGTCAGGACCGAAAGAAACTGCTCTAAGATGAGGATCTTGAAATAATGAGGAATAATCCAACGCTGTCCAGGCCTGTTGCATTAATGAGTGCTCTGTATTATCAGGGTTTTGTCCTTGCATTAGTCAACGTATTTTGAAAGTCTGCGTGAAATCAGACAGGGCAGATCAGAGCGTTAGATCACTGTTAAGTCAAGGGTTTAGCCAAGTAAACAAAGTTTGTTTCTAGAACAATTGCTGCAGTAGATGCCAGGTGAGAAGGAGTATGTCAGGTCCCAGCTTTAGCATGCATACTCTTCCTGTCAGAACGGGAGAGAGAGGGAGAGAGGGAAGAACAGGACACGCCAATCTAAGCAGTCATTAACAGCCACTTCCTCACTCTGGTGGGCTGATTGCAGTCAGCACACGTTCGTACAAATAATGCACTTCCAACGGCATTATTAGGATTTGAAACACCACTTGATTGGGCATGATATCATTCCGGCACATAAACAGAAGCTCCGCATTAAACAAGACACGCAAGGCCCGGAGAGCCACATTCAAGGCAGATTTTCTGTCATTCCCGGCGTCCTCCGCCTCACGGTTCTGAAAAGAAACAGGGCTTGTAGGGCCTTTGATGTGCGAGCAGATAAAAAGGAGAAGCTCTCTCACTCTTATTGTTGAATCTGTTTAGAATAGTTTCTTGACTTTTTCGCAAAGGTTTTCTCCTTATACAGTAAAAGCATTATGGCAATTCCAGCTCTGCACTATTTCCAGTAAAAATATTGTCAGCATTAAAATAAACAGGACCTCTTAAAGAAAACAAGCTTTAGCTGTGATCATCCCCACCGTTCGTTTATTATTCAGCACTGACAGGCATCTTTGAGGGTCTGAAATAATAGCATTTCACCGAAACACGTTTGGACGCATCAAATCATTGAGGTTTGCTGTTTGTAACACCTATTTTTCTTAACATGAGTGCCAGTCCCCAGAGTGGTGGGAGGGATCCCAGAGGAGAGGCTGTTCTTTTATCTGCGTCCCTACTGATTTTATCGCATTGCATGCTATCATGAACACAAACGACTTGGAGTAAACAGCGGTGTTACCATAGCGATCCCCATTGTTGGCCAGAGCCGAGGCATATCTTTTGCCGGGCATGTATTTAATGCAGCAGCTACTAACTGGTTTTCCGTGATCTTTTTGGAGCTAAGGAGTGTCTCATTAGTGCCCTGATTCTCTTTCATTTAAAACCTCAGATCTCATCTCTAAAATAAGATGTATTTCGAGTGCACAGCCTTCATTTTTAGATAAAGGTGCTTAAAGTAGTTGTATTTTTTTCTGTTTCTAGATGTTGTTTTTTTTTTTTTCACAATTACAGTGTTTATATATACATATACATACATATACACACACTGGTGGTTAATTGCAAAAAAAACAAAAAAACTTGCGACTGGATGTCTTTGAATTGAATAGTTGCATTAATCACAGTTAAACTACAACATGTATTTTTTGGAGTTCCTTATAAAATTACTGGCAACTGACAAGTAGTTGCATTTACTGACCAAAGAAAAATCTTACTTGCTTTTGCCACTTGGTGAGTGTTAATTTTAGATGCTGGGCAAAACGCACATAAATTGTGGGTAATGGAATGAGATCGCTTCTCAGGGGTCATTTCCTACAAGGAAAAGCGAGATTGCAATGCAAAGGAAATCACTAGTTAAAGCGTGAAATACTGAGCAGGGTAAACCGTAAATGACCTTTACTGTTACACCCAAATGACCTCAATCTTCCTTTCGAGGTGTTCTGAAAAAATACTTCAGAATTTATGTTTCCACTTCCTAATAGTTTTTGCAGCTGATTTTTTTTTCTTTTTTTGGGTTCAAACTTGCCGTCCTCAACTGGGTGACCTCTTCAACCCAGGCCTTGCAATTGTCTAAGGTAAAAATGCGCGCTTCTGAGGTATTCAGATGCATCTGGTGCAGCGAGGAGCGTGCATAATTCCTTAGCTCATTGTTTCAAAGAGGAAATGTTGAGTGTAAATACAGTAACTGAGAAAGCATGTGCCGGGGCCAGAGGGAGCACGGCACATCTAGAATGTAACCTTGAGTCCCTTGAAATGCCCATTATGCAGAAAAAAACTGCAGATAAATTTTTGATTTTACACATTTTCCCTTCAAAAACAATGTGAGATTTTCTTGTTGAAGCATCCATTCAAATCGAAATAGCTCTTGTATTGACAGCTTCATGGGATGGTTAGAAATAGCTCATCTCAACACAGCGTCTAACTACCAGCTAAAGCATTCCACAGACCATTTTACGTCCCGCAGGTTTCCCATTCTTTATTTACTGCATGATAAACATCTTACTGTTACGAGCGGGCTCGATTTTAAGCCTGGAAAACCTATTAAAAGTGAACTTTGCTAAATCTTTGCATCAGATTTGTGGCGAAAGGGTGACTTAACAGTGAGAGAATTCTGCCCTTAAATAGGCATCTCTGTATATGGACGGACCCAGAACAGCTGCAGGGGGGGGGGGGAGTTGTCACAGGGATAGATATTATAGATAGCACATTGGGGTGAAATGGCAAAATGACCAGGCCCATGCAGAATCTTGCAGATTTCCACAGAATTACTGGAATGTCGAATCGTGGTAATTCATGCTGCCCTAAGCTGTAAGGTAATATGGGGTGCAGCGGGTTATATGTGGTGAGTCTATCACGCCACGTTATGAACGAATCACTTTATTGTGTTTGAATGATCAGCTCCAGTACACTTTCAACTGTCTATATTCACAGGAAGTGTGTGTCAGACTCTCAAATGTCTATTGAAATGAGAAAAGCTGTTTTTGTGGTATACATAACTCTTGGTGTGGTGGTCTTCTGCACTGTTAGAGCAAGTTTAGGTGACTGACAATGAATTTGAGTGAAAGCCGTGGAGACTAAAGCTGGGTGAGCAAGGTGATGTGAGGTGAGGGGATTGCAGCTACTTTTCTCTCTGTGTTTATCTCTTATATGTGCTCTGTCTCTTTCTCTCTGCTTTCAGATGCACTTTTTGTTCTTTCTTATAGTCTTCTGCGCTCTCATCCTCATGTTGTCAGAGCTAAGGCTCACCTTGGCAGGACGCTGGGACTCTTTAGGTGAAGAGAGTCTTCAGTGTCAGGCTGTTTCTATTCTGCTGTCATGTTCAGGATTAAATCTCACTGTAGTGGCGGATTGACACAACGTTGGGGGTATGATTGCGATCTAGTTTTTATTCTGGGTTATAGGTAGAGATATTTCTCTCATTTCCTTTCTCACCTTCTCTCCAAGGCGTGAATGACATCGTGACTTTTTCTATTTAGCTTTTTTAAACTTATTTTAAATGCACTTACTTTAGCAGGTTTGAGGTTTTTAGCGAGAAGCATTGTGGTTTGCTTGCAGTATTCAAGGATGGTGCAGTTGTTTTCATTGAACAAGGCTTTGAACTGTGAACGATGACCATAAATCTTTTGTTTTAAACACTTTTTTTCTTTTATAAAATGTGTATAT
This sequence comes from Zacco platypus, assembly GCA_038088235.1. NCBI lineage: Eukaryota > Metazoa > Chordata > Actinopteri > Cypriniformes > Xenocyprididae > Zacco > Zacco platypus. The sequence goes on from CM076067.1 coordinate 15,346,033, forward strand.
AAATGAAATCCAGATATATAAATAAATACAAATGTGTAGAAATAAAATTAAATATTTTGAACAATTTTGAAAAACAGTACAATGGTGTTAAATTGCTAAGTGAATGCTTATTTAAAAGTAAAACATAAAAACTAGAGAAAAACTCAAAAAGAATTTTCTTTTTTGTTAACAGCTGAGAGGAGTTTATGCACTGAAAAGACCTCAGGAAAATCCACGATGGCCGCCAAAAGGAAAGGTGGCCTAAAACTGAATGCGATCTGTGCCAAGCTTAGCCGGCAGGTGGTGTACGACGGCAGTTCCCAGAATGCCGAGGGAGACTCAGACCTAGTGGACAACAGCGAGCGGGGCAGCTTGCTCTACGATGAGGGTGACCGGCCTGAAAGCGACTTCCCAGAGGCCCTGACCCTGGGCCAGAGCCTTGAGGAGGACCAGAAACGGCGCGAGGCCATTGAGAAGTGGGTGAACGGCGAGTATGCCGACGATCCACAGTCCTTTGAAGGGGGTGAGCACAGAGGACTCAAGCCCAACAATGTAAACGACGATCCCCCTGAAGGCGTGTACATGGTACAGCCCAAAGGCTGCAGCGATGAAGAAGACAACGCAGAAGATGCTGACACCATGCCCGGCTCTCACGAGGGCAGTTATCAAGAGGACAAGGACTCGGTGGGCAGCCCGCACAAGGACGACAGCTACCAGCCCACCAACGAAGCCCCCCCTCGCCAAGCCTCCTTCTCTTCACCAGGTATCACCTCTTTCTTTTAGGATGATGTCATTAGTATTCATAGGTATTTGAACGTAACATTTAAAGACACATTTTTGGATGTTCTACTAGAAACATACAATTTCACCATTTTGACAGCATCTAAAAGTTTATTTTTACGTATTTACAACTTTTCAGACATAAAAATGTTTACAAATCCGACTGGTCTGAACAAATATTTCCAAAACTTTCCAAGGGCCTCCTGGTGAATAAGTTCCATACTTACAATCTCTTAGTGGGATGAAGAGACATTATCTGAGAAAATTATTTTATAAAATGTATTTATAAATGAAAACCATATAGATAAATAAATCCATAAATAAATACAAATGTGTAGTAAACTATAAATAATATTACATATTAAAAAAATAAACAATATAGTGCTGTACATTTTTTTAAATATGACAACATTAAAAATATTAAATTTTAAACATATTTAATCTATTTTATTAATAAAATAACATAAAAACAATGTTTCGAAAATGCATTTTAGATGCTGTCATTAAGATGATTTTGTGCATTTCAATGTCGAAAACAACAGCACAAATACTTATGAATACTAAAAAGATCACATTGTTCAGTGCACATCAAGATAAAATCTCTTCTCAGTTTTCACAGATCTTACTTTACCTGTGCTCAGTTTGACAGGGTCACAACTACCTACGCGCAGGAAAGAGAAATCTATAGCATATATATATATAACATGAAAGAGTGACTTTGTTGCCACCCGCAAACACATACAAATAATCTGCATTTGGGAGAAACAGGAACTAAAAGAAGAAATGAATTTTTAGAAGAGACTTATAGAGACTGCCGCATTTGTGTGTAGCAGCCGAGGGGCCGAGAGTGTTGGCAGGCAGGCTAAGCTTCATATTACACCCAGGATTACACTCTGACTCTTTGATTTTCTATAAGCTCACAAAACGTAGCTACCACCCGGACCCAATTACATAGTAGACCCGCTTTGCCAAGACTCTGGGTCTGTAGTAGTTCAAGAGATTAAATCCTAGAGATTCAGAAAGTCTCGAGTAAAGCAAACGCCTTACGAGTGGCCCTTAAATCAGTACGGGAAGATACGAAAATTGTGTTTTCTTCTGTATTTGCAACACAGTCATCTAGATAACCTGACGTGTGTTGCCATCTTTCACAAAGTGATAATAAACAAGCAGAATCTGCAGAAACCGACACAATCATTTTAACTCATTTTAAAACCTCCTGTGAACTTTCACCTCTGACTATCTCAGGAAGACTGCAGTACTCGACATCAGTGCTTAACACAAAACAAGACAGAAACTATGCTAGATAACAAGAGATAAGAAATATCATTTTGGTTAAAAGACGTTTCTTTTCTCTTCCAAAATCAGGTTAAGCTGGTGCTTTTTTGTTAAATGCTTTCTTCTTTCAGTTTTATTTCTGGTTCATGTTTTTTTTTCTCTCTCTCCCTCATTCTTACGGTAGAAGCACCTATATGCTTGTGGCCTCTATCACAGAAGTGGGGCCAAGAGCTTCTCAGAAAATCAAGTATTTTCCGGCAAACACGAGTGCTTTGTGGTTTTAATCAGTCATTTTGTGTTTATTTCATGGTCATAAAGAAAGCTGTGTGTAAATATGTGTTTGTGTTGTACACCTTTGCTTCCATTGGGCCCTGGCTGCTTCTGCATCTCAAAATGAAGAAAAAGCATTTGAAGACTGCAGTGAGCAGACATTAGTCACCACTCTTGTCTTGAGTTGTTTTTCCCTCCTCTCTCTCTTTGTTGATTGTAACTAGGGCATCTATACTGCCATGTTACTGAGCGGCTCACAATTAAAATATTTTTTCTTCTCTCGTGCTGCTGTCTTTCAAAGGCTGATGCGGAGCGCACATAATTATGCATATAAACATAGTGGCTTAATTATCTCTCACAACATCAGTGACAATGTAATTAACAAACATCGCAAGATCAATGAGAGAAACTGCGACCTTCAAAACATTTAACTCCTCACATCAGGGGACTGAGCAGAATCCCTATCAGCATAAAATCACAGAATGCCTTTCCCATAGCAGTCAAATGCACGCTAAATACATGCTTCTCAACCAGGCTAAGCAAAAGATCATGTAAAAATATCAGTATCTTTTTGAAGTATATAAATTATATATATATTTATTTTTATTATATATTACAAAGTTTGGCTATATGTGAGATTTGTTTCCTTTTGCTAATGGCATTTTTGCCATTTGATTATTCTCCCAGATTTTTAATTAAATATGTATTTTTTTTTTAAAGTTTCCATTTATTTACTTATTTATAATGTAAACACGTAAACAATTACATATATAATTAAACTCTGGGAGGAAAAGCAAAAAAAATGCTATATATATATATATATATATATATATATATATATATATATACAGTGGGATATATATACAGTGGGTACGGAAAGTGTTCAGACCCCTTTAAATTTTTCACTCTTTGTTATATTGCAGCCATTTGCTAAAATCATTTAAGTTCATTTTTTTCCTCATTAATGTACACATATTGACAGAAAAACACAGAATTGTTGACATTTTTGCAGATTTATTAAAAAAGAAAAACTGAAATATCACATGGTGCTAAGTATTCAGACCCTTTGCTGTGACACTCATATATTTAACTCGGGTGCTGTCCATTTCTTCTGATCATCCTTGAGATGGTTCTACTCCTTCATTTGAGTCCAGCTGTGTTTGATTATATTGATTAGGATTATCCTTGATTAGGAAAGCCACACACCTGTCTATATAAGACCTTACAGTTCACAGTGCATGTCAGAGCAAATGAGAATCATGAGGTCAAAGGAACTGCCTGAAGAGCTCAGAGACAGAATTGTGGCAAGGCACAGATCTGGCCAAGGTTACAAAAAGATTTCTGCTGCACTTAAGGTTCCTAAGAGCACAGTGGCCTCCATAATTCTTAAATGGAAGACGTTTGGGACGACCAGAACCCTTCCTAGAGCTGGCCGTCCGGCCAAACTGAGCTATTGGGGGAGAAAGAGCCTTGGTGAGAGAGGTAAAGAAGAACCCAAAGATCACTGTGGCTGAGCTCCAGAGATGCAGTTGGGAGATGGGAGAAAGTTGTAGAAAGTCAACCATCACTGCAGCCCTCCACCAGTCGGGGCTTTATGGCAGAGTGGCCCGACGGAAGCCTCTCCTCAGTGTAAGTTTTTTTTTGCTAAAAAAACACCTGAAGGACTCCAAGATGGTGAGAAATGAGATTCTCTGGTCTGATGAGACCAAGATAGAACTTTTTGGCCTTAATTCTAAGCGGTATGTGTGGAGAAAACCAGGCACTGCTCATCACCTGTCCAATACAGTCCCAACAGTGAAGCATGGTGGTGGCAGCATCATGCTGTGGCCAAGTACAGGGATATCCTGGACGAAAACCTTCTCCAGAGTGCTCAGGACCTCAGACTGGGCAGAAGGTTTACCTTCCAACAAGACAATGACCCTAAGCACACAGCTAAAATAACGAAGGAGTGGCTTCACAACAACTCCGTGACTGTTCTTGAATGGCCCAGCCAGAGCCCTGACTTAAACCCAATTGAGCATCTCTGGAGAGACCTAAAAATGGTTGTCCACCAAAGTTTACCATCCAACCTGACAGAACTGGAGAGGATCTGCAAGGTGGAATGGCAGAGGATCCCCAAATCCAGGTGTGAAAAACTTGTTGCATCTTATCCAAAAAGGCTCATGGCCGTATTAGATCAAAAGGGTGCTTCTACTAAATATTGAGCAAATGGTCTGAATACTTAGGACCATGTGATATTTCAGTTTTTCTTTTTTAATAAATTTGCAAAAATGTCAACAATTCTGTGTTTTTCTGTCAATATGGGGTGCTGTGTGTACATTAATGAGGAAAAAAAAATGAACTTAAATGATTTTAGCAAATGGCTGCAATATAACAAAGAGTGAAAAATTTAAGGGGGTCTGAATACTTTCCGTACCCACTGTATATATATTCTTTGAATTTTTTTATTTGTGTTTTTATTGTAGTTTAGAAGAATTGTAATAGAATAAAATTCTAATAGAATTTATTGCAGCTTATAGTGTTAACACGGCTCGAGATTCTCTTCAAATTCATTCTTTATGAACAATACACATCACATTTAGCTTCATCAGAAGCTAATATCATCCATCCAATATTTTGATGTTTAACGAGTGGTTTCTATATATGGCAGCAAATTTGATGTGCGGTTTTCTGGAGAAAAATGTGGAGTTGCATTTTTGACAGAAGTCTATGTCTTTCAAAGTATAAACTGTTAAATTTAGGCTAAAACTGAATGTGTTTATTTAAAAAAACAGCATCAGAAATTTCTGTTTAAGATCACAGATTTGAAAGTGTTGTCAGTGGACCCTTGTTAAGTCCATGTGTGTGTGTATATATATATATATATATATATATATATATATATATATATATATAGATCCTTACATGTATGTCCTTATCATCACCCCCTCTGGAGTGCATGAACACCCAATCAGCCTGCTTCTGATGATCAACAGAAAGGAGATATAATGTCCATTTGTTATCACACCACAGAGGGAAAAACGTACCTTAATTGCCTCAAACATAGACAAGGGCTGGAATTTGCCAGTATGAAGTGGCGAGATTAGGAGCACTTCTTTTTGTACTCTCCAGTGGCATGAGGAAGAGAGAGAGAGAGTGCTGGGAGTTCAGCCAGGCAAATCGTACCTTTCCCCCAAAGCCATGGCTTTCCAACCACATGCACATGACATCATTTGGAGCGTGTGAGATAAGGATGAGGGGGGGAAACTCATTTACATGCTGTTTTAAAAGGTTATCTCCTCTTAGGTCCTGGCATAATGTGTGCAGTTTAAGTCCAATCATTCTCCTGACACTGATAGTCTATTAAACGCATACAGAGCCGCCCACTGGCATGCTAGACTTCTCGTCCCTTCTACTGTTACCACCTGCTACTACTGTTGCTACAGCTATTACTTTTCTTGTGTGTAGTACAAGCAACATCTCCTCTAATACCAACAGTTTGATCTTAAAGAGACGGTTCACTCAAAAATGAAAGCTGTCAAAGGGAAAGTTCACCCAAAAAAATGCCATTTCGTTGACATTCAGTCACGTTCATGTTTTTCAAAACCTGTTTTTTTCCCCCATGGAACATGAATTAAATCTGCTTAGTAACTTTGTTTGGGTTCCATGGAAAAAGAAAAATCATACATGTTTGGAACAACATGAGGTTGAGTGGATAATTTTGGGTGAACTATCCTTTTAATAATATAGTGTGAAGAGAAGAGTGGCTGCATATCCTACAGGTGACTTTTAACACTAATAATAAAGCTAATGATAGAATTATAACACTCAGACACGGAGAGGGGGATTTTTTTTTTTTTTTTAGAAATTGAAGGGAGTTTCCCAACTGTTTGAAAAAAGAAAGCTACAGATGGAATATGTCCAATTACCCAAAGTAGAAGTGTCTTTGATTGCTGCCCTTGGAAAATGTTCAGGGACAGAGATTAAAGAGCCTGTCCTGATTTTAAAGCTGTGTAAAATCACATGACCTGACAAACCCCTTTAAGCAGTCATGACCTATACAAAAATATAGTCACTGGATGCCAGATTTATGACTGAAGCCTTGCTCTGCCAAACTGAAGTTCTGGGGATACATACAGCAGCACTAAATATCCTTCAGTATGAAATAATAGCTCATTATTTTTTTATAGTTTTTGTTGTGGCCAATTCAGCAGTGATTAAATTGAGGCTAATTAACAATAAATGAGTGTACTTTGTCAAAATGTGATAAAAATAGCAGGCACTTTAACAAATGCAGTACACTTTGGTGTCTAATGACTTTTTTTAAAGCATTAACAGCACAAATCCCATGTGGTAATAGCTTTTAGCACATTTTCTGCTCACATATATATATATATATATATATATATAAATACCCCTAAAATATAATATAATCTATATCATCTGTATCATTTATTTTATAAATATATTTAATATATAATTATAACATGAGCTATACACACCTTTCACACCTACCTATAAAATACAAATATTCATTTTCAGTTCCTTCTTTTGTATCCTATTTGGTAAACGTGACAGTAATACTCTAAGGTAGCACTAAATTGAAAAAATGCGTAGATGTGGAGAGCTGTAAGGACTGTCATGAAGCCCTAACCTTTGAGCATGAGATGAAATTACTGTATGTGCTCAAACACACTATAGCTGCTAAAATGATGCATAGCAAAGTGTAGGGAGTTTCCTATCAAATACCTGATACATTTCTGTTAAATTTTTCATGCCCTTTCGATCTCCCAGATCACCTTTCATACTGATGTAGCACGGCTAGGACTAGCCCCAATGCAGCAATGGAAATTTGGGGATTATTTTACATGCTGAGAAGGAGATGTGAAAAGCATGGGCGAGAGACCGATTTAGCAATAACATAGAAATATGAGACCAAAGCTGAAATATTTTAGTATTAATTAGCATGGCCGTGGCTAATGTTACCTCTAACCATCTCATTTGCTCAGCAATGAAAAAGGCAATCAAATAAATGGAGAAAAGGTCTGGTGGAGGGCTGGGTGCTGGCAGGGTGGAGAGGGAGTTTATCTGACACTTCTGTGAAGTTGTCATCTGGAGTCGTGTTCTTGTACCAGGGTAGCTCTCCTGACTGACAAATTGAGACAAGATGAGATTTTTTGCATTCATCTGCTGTAGTAAACACTATATCATAGCCAAGCACTAAGTGCTCCGGTGCCAAAGGGGTTTGTGTCCCTTGTTCGCACACATACACAAAGATACTTTAAAAGAGCATTAATTTGGCCTTTATATGAACTGGTTAAGCAGCAGAAGCGTTCAACCCAAATTGTCTCCTTTTGCTGGTCTATCTGACCTCCCTTCAGACCTATATGAAAGTTAATGGTCCAGAATTAATTTCATCATACTGCAATTAAACTACACCTTTACTTCATTCAATCCTTCTATTTGGGCCTTGCTGTAATTTTATTTTATTTTTATTAGCTAAAACATTCTTATAAAAATTAAAAGTGCTCTTTCTTTTAATACTTCCAGTTTTGTCATCAATTCAATTCTAAGGTGCTATCTAAATCAACTGTTTATCTTTGTTTTTTGTATAGGAGAGGCCTCCGCACTACGCGATTACGCCGCCAACACCATGAATGAGTTCTTACACATGTTTGGCTATGATGACCAGCAGGTTCGGGATGAGCTGGCCAAGAAGATCAGCTTTGAGAAGCTGAAAGCAGCTACCTCAGATCCCTCCTCCCTGAGCAGCGAGGAGGCCACCCGTCGAGCTCGCTTCTCCAAGTACGAGGAGTACATCCGTAAGCTGAAGGCCGGGGAGACCCTCCCCTGGCCTATACACCCCAAGCCCGAAGAGCTCAACTCCAAAATGGCACCGGAGAAGAGTGCTGCCCTCATTCAACCGGCCCTTGCGGGGTCAGAGGGACAGATATTTCCACCTGGAATGGACCACAAACAAAGCTCAATCAATCCACCCCCAACCAACCCTTCACACATCCAGAACCTAGCATCCCGTGCGTCTAAGTATGATTACTTCATTCAGAAGCTGAAGATGGGTGAGAGTCTCAGACAGCAAAATGGCAATTCCTACAAGCGGCCCTCCAAGTACGACTTGGAGAATGTCAAGTTCCTGCACCTCTTTAAACCTGGAGAGGGCAACCCTGACATGGGCGGCGCCATCGCTTTTAAGACTGGCAAGGTCGGCAGGCCGTCAAAATACGATATTCGAAACATCCAGAAGTTCATCCCGGGGAAGGTTGATCCGCCGATAATGCCGAGTGTTCTCCCGGCTACAGCAGGAACCCCAGGAACGCCAGTCATCAATACAGCTGCTCCTGCTGGGGTCGTGGGACCTCCCGGGTTGCCCGTAGACCAGGCGGGCCACCTCGGCTTTAACACTGACTACATGAAGTCCAGCTTCTCCAAAACTGACTCCATCACTACTGGAACCGTCTCTTCTGTCAAGTAAGGCCATGTTTGAAAATGAAGTGAACTGTTTGGACGATAAATTGACAGGAAATGACAGTAATTTTAACGATAACCCGCATAGGGGTCCTGAGACTTTTAGGGGGTCAGAAGACCTCACCTGGCTTTAAAGTCAGATTGCAAGTTTGAAGGGGCTTGGTTGGCACTCTTTCTATGAGTTGTCTTGACCTTGTCAATAGTTCAGTTTAGCAAGAGCCTTAAGGCTGTTCTCCAGCAGTCCCTGGGACAGCCAGCAGTGTGGCCATGTGCAAACACACACACACATACAGTGATTTGTTGTCAGAACCAGCCCTAAAGAGGCAGATTAACCCCAGGTCATCCCCTGCTGGAGCTGCTCATGTTTTTAGTCCTGAGTTAGTGCTGCTGAACTGCTGCCTCCTTGAATACAAAATGCTTCACACATACTATAATGTGTTACATTAGAAATTCCTCCTTTTAAGTGCTTATTCAATGAAGGTGGGATGCTAAGTCAAATGCTGCCACCAAACCAAGAGTTTTAAGTAACTGTTAAATCGATGAGGATTGTTTCTGAAACAGGATGTCCTAAAAGCCATAGTCATCCCTCATACAAGGGCCAATCAAATAAAATAAAACGCATGCAGCCATTTTCTGGCTTTCTGACACTTTGCATTTGTGCTCTCTCCAAAAACACACATAAATAATTTATGCATTCAAAAACATTTTTTTTTCTCTCTGTGCTTTCATTGTTGGGAGGCCATGCATCAAAGCGTGCCTACATACCTCCCTAATTCATTCCCAAACCAAATCGCTACTCCGTCGAAGAAAATGTATATTGATAGCCCAAACTTTGAAATGGCTCATAAGTAAATACTGCGTCAGTTTGTTTTTATTACTGATGGAATGCATACCATTAATCCTTTTCTCTTTTTTTCCATGCAATGATAGGAATGGCCTTCCTCCCGAGAAACCTGCCACAGAGGACGTCAACGTGTACCAGAAATATATCGCCAGGTATGCAAATCCTCACCCTCACAAAACTTCACGACAACATTCTTTAATCGATGACATATTTTACGCTTTAATAAAGCAGGATGTAGATTTGCGAAAATACACTTTCTCTGCGGACGATAAATTACGCGTAAGCACGCCAGGTTTATGGACTAAGGAAAATTAATTGAATTAAAGGCTGGAAAGTGAGTAATTTTTTCCCAGTGTCAATTTCCCTGCCAGCGCCGAAGCTGAACTCTATAAAATCTTAAGCAAACAGCTTGAAATGTTTGCAAAAACATCGGACACATTAGACTGCCCTGCATGTGCCTGTGTGTCATTGGGCATAACTGCACAGATAGTTGAGACTTTCATTTCTAATATCTGCACTTCAAATGAAGATACTGAATCAACTAAATGACAGGCACTCGCAAATGCAGACAAAGCACAGAGATAGATGTGGCGCACTCTAATATCGGCTTCTGTTTCCTTTTGACACGCCAGTAGAAAGGTGATTATCATTTGTTTATTTATTCTAGCCTTAAAGAGAGAAAAAGACGCATTTCAAAAGGCAAAGTGGCTTTGGCGTTAATGATTACTCTCCCAAGCCGTAACATGAAGGCCACAAATCAAAGCCCTGGCACTAACAGACACACACACATCCTTGTGCACACACAAAAACCCTCCTTGGACTGATTACATTTTGCAAGAAGATTTAATTAAGGAATTTTTAATGAGGCTTCTGCTGGCACTGCCAAGAACTGTTTTGATATTTGCACTGCATAATGCATAAAATTTGTCTAAACATCTCGGCAGTTGATGCGCGGGGAGGCAGTAGATAAGCCCAGATACAGTTTCAATTTCCGTGTTGGGAAAAAAGAAAGGAAAGAGAGGAGGGGAAAAAAGAAAAATGAGGACTCATAAAAAGGGCAAATGCAGCCTGGTGTATTGGGGGGTTGTAGAAGGATCGGGGTGGGGTGGGGGGGGGAATCATCCACGCTAATGAGAGAACAGTCGTGCTAAAAAGCAGCTTTGTAAACTTGTCTACACCCACCTTCCCCCCACAAAAGGGGAAAAAGTTCTTTATCTCCTCGCACTGCCGCAGTTTGATGTTTAAAGAGCTTCCCTGGTAGTGTTTAGTCACTGTTTTCCCTCCTAAATGCTTTTATGTACCCAGCATTGCACCAAACTTTGATCGGCATGTCTCTATTGTAACTGGAGATGTGCGGCAATCTCTGTATCGTGGCGATATTAATATTTAATCCGCCACTGAATAGCTGCGTGGCCCATTAGCCCCCTGACGCGGCAAGTGGGAATTGTCCAGAGGCAAAGTGATACAGCTGGGGTGGGCTGCCATCCCAGGGGGGTTCTGTGTACACAGGGCCGGGAATGTTTGAGAGCGACGCAGAGGTGCTGCTAGTGGTGGGTGAGTTTAATGTGTGAGATATACAGTCGTTACTGTAGCCTGTATTTTAATCTCTTTTGTAAAAGAATAGCACACCCAAAAATGAAAATACAATCACCTTGTCTTCATCCTCATGTTATTCCAAAACCATATGACTTTCTTTCTTCTGTGGAATGTAAAAGGGGACATTTGAAATATTGTACTGGTTGTTTTTTTCCATACAATTACTATGAATTTGGGAATGAGGATTTCAAGTTTCAAAAAATATCATAAAAGTGCTTCATACTTTTGAATCCAAACAACTGCTATGTATGAGAAACCCTCCAAAATTTCATTAATCACTTTTCTCTTCAGCTAACTGTTAACTGATGTGACCGGGTCAGTGAGCCAGTGAGTTGTACTCAAGAACCAGATGAGTTAAATTTGTGAATAAATCATTCATTTTTTTTTTTAATCAAATCAATTGATTTATTAAAAAGATTCAACACAATGAATGAGTCATTGACAAAACTGATTCTCTCATGAACTTTCACAAATGCGACTTTAATAATGGCTTCAGAAGACTTGAAATATAGTCATATAGACTAATTTTATGATACGTTTGTGGTTGCCTCATTGGCTGTAATTGAATTTAAAAAACACCAATGCATGCCTTATTGTGTTCCATGAAAGAAAGAATATCAGAGAGGTTTGGTATGACATGTAAATTAATGTTTTAGGTGAACTGGTCCTTAAGACACAAACAAAACCACCTTAAGCGCTTGCCACTTCCCCAGCCCTTCAGAACACCACCCACGTTTAGCAGGTAGTGGATTCACCATTCAATTAGCTTAATGAACTTAGCAAAGTGATTTGTAAAAGCAGTCTAGGGATAATCCAGGCAGTAGGGGGAAAAAAAATTACTTAGCTTTTTCTCTACTTCAGCAGATGGTGCTCTTGGCAGCGGCGGTGCGAATGTTTATTTGTGTGTTTTGAGCTGTAATTGGAGGTTTTTAACAGTCATCATCGTCAGGGTTATAATCAGCCTGTAAACACTCAGGAAATGTGCCTCTTTAAAGCGCCGCCAATCCGCGGAAGACCGGCGAGAGTGAAGAGGAGGAAGCCACACGGAGACACACTCAAACCTTTCTATTAGGCCTAACCTTTCCCTGATTAAAGCATAGGCTGTTAACCTGGAGAGCCGAACGCTGATTTGGCAGGGCTTAAAGCACGAGCAAATGAGTGAATTATGTCGGGGGTTACAGTTTAATAAGAGTCTACCTACTGCCTTTGAAGGCAATGGAACTAATTTGGTGGAGATTGCTGTGGCTGGAGAGTGAATTGCAATCGTATGGTCGAGGAAGCGTAGGCCTGTTTTCTCTATGTGTTTATAGTTCCTGGTAATGACTCTGAGCTCCGTGAAGATGACTCTGTCAGTGTTAGGGCATCTATCAAGCGGAGATAAAAGGCTAAATTGCCCTTTCAAGATCAGCCCCCACATTGTTAGAGGTTTCGTATATGGAATAGAAATAGCAAAATGCAACTCCTTTTCAGCAAGCGCAGATTTTTTTTTTCTCTTTGAAAATGATCTCTTTATCTCACTTGCTGTTTCTGAAATCTTTAGCTCAATATGATAATGATGTTTAGATTCAGAATACTTGGCTAAAACACTAACAATTACAGTGTTTTACAGATATTTCTGTCTGATTGTAGGTTTTCAGGGAGCCAGCACTGTGGCCATGTGCACTGTGCTTACCAGTACAGAGAGCATTATCACTGCATGGACCCCGAATGTAACTATCAGGTGAGTACAACAGCTACCAGCAGGGTTCAAAACGAACACTTACCAAGCGCTGAACACAACTAAAGTCGCCAGTGTTGCAAAACGCTAATCTTGGACTTTTATTTTTATTCAATCTTTATTTATTTATTTATTGGAATTTTATCTTGCATGCAAGTGCAAAAAGTGGCTGTAAATGTTTTAGTAAAAGGTTGTTGTTGCTGTTGTTTTTCCTTAGCGGGTGTCCTTTCCTCCTTTTTGATGATAAATGAGATAATGTCAGCTGGGTAATTTTTGGGCACGGTTCAACGCACTTTAACATTCATCTCTTACTGCTGAAAATCTAAGCACCTTCCTTCTGTAAGACAACCGCATAATGCAGAGAGTGTCACAACACCATTTTAAAGCTCACCTTCACACTTTTCCCATCACTCCCTGACAGGAGAGGAAGATAACTGATAGAGGAAATGATTGAAGTGTGCCAGGGTACACACAAGGAAACGGCCAAACAAAACCTAACGAACAAGGTTTTTATCTTGGCACCGTACTGGCTTAACAGGTTTAGATAGATGAGGGCTATTTCTCAAAACTCAATCAGAATGACAATGGCCTTCCTTTTTTTCATAGTTAATGGTAAATACTTTCAAAAGATGCCTTCTTTTTTCCTAAGGACATCTGCTAATACTCTTGGGCCACCCATAATCCCCTTTCACATTATTAATCTGATCCATGTCCCCAGAGTTGTCATGTTCAGCACAGCAAAATCAGCATTAAGCAGATCAGAACACAGACAGCAGTGGCTCACGCGCATATGGTGGAAAAGAGCAGGCAAAGACTGGCACATTTGTCGAAGACATCAAAAATCCTCCTGCAATGAGAGCTGCTCAGTCTTTTCTTTATCAAGTCCTCTCTAGTCATAATCTCCCACTTCATTTTTAATCATCTGATTACATTTTTCATTATAAACATCCAGGAATCCTGCTGAAGACAACAGGGCAGCTGTTGCATCTAAAAGAGACTTATTCAGCTCAGCAGGCTGCCTCTTGTTATTCAAGTACAATTCCTAAAACCGTAAGCAGAGCTGGTTTGAAAAGTCCCTTTGAAGCTGTCCGTTTTTGGAACTTGCGTTGCTTAAGAATTCATTGACATTGTTGTACATGCACATCATTTTCTGATTAGGGTCAATATTCTGGTTAAGCCTTTACTCTAGAATTTAAGTTTTTTTTATCCACTTATTTCCAATGTATGCCATGGAGTTTGTTTTAATGTTTGTGAAAGTTTAGTGTGCAAATCTTATATTCAACTCTGATAAATACAAGCATATGCATTGCTGCAGCTTAAACAGTAGAGCACGGGACTGGCAATCTTATTCAGATTTCTTTAAACCCAGAACTTTGGCTTAATCTGGTTGTGGCAATCAAGTTATGGAATTTACATGATGCTTACAAAATTACAATATGACCAATTTCGGATTAATATTGCAATATTCCTGTGCATGTAAAGGCGTGAGGGAATCTTGGCAGTTTAGTATTGACAGACACAAGGCTGTGCGTAGCCCAGCTGAAAGGTGAGGCTCAGATGAACTTGTTTTTGGAATTGATAAGTCATTAAAATGTTACATGACACAGTGGTGGAATATTATACTGCGGTTGCCAGCCTTTGCTCCACTCCATACCAGCCCTGCCTCTCCTTTCATGGCCATCCTGCAATGCGATGGGAATCCTAAAATAAATGTCCACACGACCGTGTGGCCACTCTGCTAAGTACAGAAACCCAACTGATACAATTTCCTGCTGTTTTTCTCAGTTCCGCTCTGTGTAGCCGGATCTAGATCAGTATCTCTTTTTATTTGTTTGTCGACATCCCAAATTCCTGTCATCACCGTTTGTTGGACATTGTCTCATATATCATATAAATGCAGTTCTGTTCTTTTGAAACAGGAATGGAAATGTAACACTATATATAGCCAAGATTTAAGTATTTATCTTTGTGTATTTATATTACTTTATTTATTTTTTATTTGCCTGTAAGATAAGCTTCATAGATGGGCAATGAGGTTTTGTGGATGTTTCTGTCATATTTTTTTCTCCTGTTGCTCATTTATGTAGAAAATATGGATTTACGTTGGAAGAGGCTCATTGATTTTAGCTACTCTTGTTTCAGTTCCTGTAATATTAGCTCAAGCCCAATTACTGCAGATTTGGTTGCCCTGATCTCTCAAGAGTGAGGTTTTTTCCCCTACATCGCTTCGTTTTTTTTCCCCAGACTGCTCCGTGGTGTAGGAGATTTTAATTTTGAGGAGGGTTATTTTAGCATATTTCCTCATTATTATTGTCTAACCCAGCACAAAACTGTGCTTTAATACTTTAATTAAAAATGGAATCATATCTCAGACGGGAATTAAAAGAGAAACATTTTTTGGTTGCCTTGTTTGTTTGTTTGTTGTCTTTTCCCCGTGCACGTTCCAAAACCATCTGCATGGAACATGATTTTTCAGAAGCGGAGAATATCACAACTGTGATCTCGTGTGTCAAGTGATCCATCTTAATTAGAAATGGTGAAATAAAATGTAATAAACAGTCTAGCTCAGGAACCTTTTTTTTAAGCAGTGCATTACACACAGATTCAAACATCCGGTGAGCTTAGAAAATACTACAGTCATATTTGAGTCATATAGATGTGATAGTACAAGGAGTCTAAGGCAATCTCCAAATAAAATACACCCTTTAAAGTACTCCCTTTAAGTACACACTCTATAGGGAAAAGTGAATTCACCTTATACCTGGTGCTACGACTGCTAGTCATATGCACCATTCACCCACCTGGCTGCAATTTGCTGCAATGCTCTGCAGCTGTTGAATGAGTAATAAAAGAACTCATTGCTGGTTTCCTTCGGAGCCTACACAACACCTCCCCCACCTTACGAACTCTGTATATCTGTTGTTTACAGAGATTCACCAGTAAGCAGGATGTGATAAGGCATTATAACATGCATAAGAAGAGGGACAACTCTCTGCAGCACGGATTCATGCGTTTCAGCCCTTTGGATGACTGCAGTGTGTACTACCACGGCTGCCATCTCAACGGCAAGAGTACCCACTACCACTGCATGCAGGTAAACCACAGCAAAAACCCCTAGTTTGCAAAAAAAAAAAAATGCACATTCACCCTTATACAGACACATGCAAATATCAGTTCCCAGCTTGTACAGGATTTGAGAAAAAAAAAAACTTGCACAGTAATAACGTTAATAGCAGCAGGCAAATAGCACAGACTTTTGTAAGATGCAGTCTGTAATGACATTAAAGTTTTTCACCTTTTTCTTCGAGGCCTATACGACCATTTAAGACAGAAGGTGTCGGAATAAATAAAATTAAATTAAAAAGATGAACAGGATGTGTCCCTCCTCTCCCCTCACCACATTTCTCCCTCGCTCCTTAGTTGGCATGGATCAAATTCTGTGAGCTGTTTATATGAACTCAACATTTTTCATTTTTTAGTACCAAGTGGCGAGTTACAGATTATTTCCCACCAGATCTGTTTAATTCTTTACATCTGCTTATTTTCAAGGTGTCACTTTCGAGCCGAGCTCTTTTTCACCACAGGCAACAGTGGCCCAGGACTTAAGATATATTCTCTTTCTTTTAAGCCTCTCTAACGGTGTAATTGTTATTAGACATTTCAGCTCTTGTTTTAACAGCAGTGAGAACAGGCAGATGTTGGCACCCGTTCTCCTGATTTACGGAGAAAAAACAGAGTGGCATTTTTTTCATTGTTTGACTGAATATGGCCAAGTTACCCTGTTTGCATGGGTGAAAAGTGCCAGAGATGATATACAATAGCTGGTTTTAATTCAAACATTAGTTCACGTTCGTCTGCTGCCCAGAGGGCTCCTGAGTGCTGCTGTTGAGTAACAGAACCTTTCAAACCGAAGTAAGTGACAGTCTTCCCGAACAACCCCCCTGACTCTTATACTAAAGCATAGACCTCTAATATAGAATTAAAACCTTAAATGGAAGAAGGTTTCAACCACGCGCCACATCACCATGCTGCTTTTGCATGCCACATATTGCAAATCACAAAAAAATAGTCCTGTCTTTTATCTCTTTGAAGCTGTTTTCATGAAACGCACACCTGTTTTTTCGGGTAAGGGGTTTGCTTTTTATATTTTATGAGATGTTGTCTCAAGAGTACATTTTTAACAAAGCTTAGATCTTGAGAAAATGTTTCCTGTTCATTTTTTTTAGGTCACTTGTTTCTTTGCTCCCCACATTGAGTTCATCGGCAAACTGAGCTATTTTTGTGTCACATCTCGAGTTGTTGTTTTCATGTCCCTGCAGACTACAAGAGCTCAAGCGCCAAGCCACTGTTTTCTGAGCATTTTTCATCCAGTGCAACAAACTGAAACTCACACATGGTGTTTATTTCTAAACCATGCTCAAGGTTTGTCTCATGAAAGCAAATTTTTTTTTTTCATTTCCTGTCTCTAAGGTGGGCTGCAACAAGGTGTACACGAGCACCTCGGATGTCATGACTCATGAGAACTTCCATAAGAAAAATGCACAGCTGATCAACGATGGCTTCCAGAGGTTCCGTGCCACCGAGGATTGTGGGACGGTCGGGTGCCAGTTCTACGGGCAGAAGACCACCCACTTCCACTGCAGGTATAATGGCCGCTCAAACTCAAATTAATGTGCGTTAAATGCCATTTTAGAGGTTAATCCGTTGCCTTTTCTGCCTCTCAGGCGCCCAGGCTGTACCTTCACCTTCAAGAACAAGTGTGACATTGAGAAGCACAAGAGCTATCACATCAAAGATGATGCTTACGCCAAAGATGGCTTCAAGAAATTTTACAAATACGAGGAGTGCAAGTACGAAGGCTGCGTATACAGCAAGGCCACCAACCATTTCCACTGCATTCGCCAAGGCTGCGGCTTCACCTTTACCTCCACCAGCCAGATGACCTCACACAAGCGCAAACATGAGCGCCGCCACATTCGCTCCTCGGGTGTGCTGGGCCTCACTTCCTCCTTCCTTTTGCCCAAAGAGGAGCAGGAAGAGTCCAGCAATGATGACCTCATGGACTACTCTGCCATTAGCAGCAAGAACTCCAGCTTAAGTGCTTCTCCAACGACCCAGCAGTCCTCCACTGTACCGCATCTGCTGTCCACTCCCACCACCACCATGTCCTCCAGCCACAGCGTCAAACCCACTGCCGCTCTGCCTCCGGCCAGCCGCATTTCCACCCTGCTGTCCCAGGCTCTGCCGAGCAATGTACCCATGGCCCTGGCACTTTCTAACAGTGCACTGGCAGGTGCTTCCAACCCCTTCTTCCCCCTCATTCCCAGAATGCCCATGACGCTCACACCCTCTGCTGCTGGCCTGATATCCGTCGCCACCTCTGTGGCTCACTCCATGCCCAGCGATTCTCTACCCCAGACCTCCACCCCAACTGGGGACCCAGCTGCTGCTACTGTAGCTTCCACTCCAACTTCCTTCGCTGCATCATCCATTATGGAGAAGATGTCGGCCAGCAAGGGTCTGATATCACCCATGATGGCCCGACTGGCAGCCGCTGCTCTGAAGCCCTCCAGTAACCCGGATGCAGGTTTGTTTCGTCTTTCCGCATAGTATCAACTTCTGATCATCCCATCCAGATCAGTGATTCTCAACGGGTGGGTTGCACACAGTAATTTTATATATATATATATACACATACATAATATGTGTGTATTGGTCATTAATATTAAATATCAAAATAATTACATTTCACAATAATTAAAATATTTTAAAATCCACACAAATTAATTTAAAAAATATATTTTATCTTTTAAACAGATAGTTATTTTCTTATTATAGTTGGTAACCAATAAATGTCCGATTAAAATTCTACATTAATTTGTCTATTTTGTTTTTTAACCATTTGAGAATCACTGCTCTAGATATTCCCAGTGTTTATATCTAGAACAGGGGAGAAAAAGATACTCTGGGATACTCTAGGATCAGCTTTCCTCACTGCGTTTAATAGTGAGAGCATCAGTTCTTTGGGTCACTCTGCCCATGTGTTTCTCTTTCTCTGTATCTATACCCGTCAGTGAAAGGGCACTTTCAGGTCATCAGCTCATGCAATCCACAGATGCTACACAAACTCTGATTTCAGGATTAAGGCAAAATATTAAAGGGCTGGTTTACTGCTCTAGTCTTGTTATTGCAGCGATCATTGTCATGATACCCACAATCCATTAGCAGATAAGTGCTGAACTAGTGAGTGGGCTCTGTAAAGCTGCCTCTAATAGCATTCTCAGGAGGATCCCAGGGCCTGTGTTCTACATGCTTCCTCATCACCGGCCTCTTATCTGAGCGTGCACTCGTTCCAACCAAATGGAGCCTGAATAATATTAAGTTGAGAAATTGGAGGTACAAAGCAGCTTTTTATATGCACTCTGATATAGAGGAAGAAATATCAGAAACTGGTGAAGCAGAAATGACTCAGCGCTCCAGAGAGGGCTGTGTGTGTATGTGTTGGTGTGTATATAAAGGCACTACTTGTTTCAAAATGAAAACACTGATGTGGAGTCTGTGAAGTCTTTACTCTCTAGGCGTTTTTAGGCTAGCAAGTAAGTGGGTTTCCTTACCATAAAATACTGTATTGTGAGGGTCATGTTACTGCTCTTTATGTATTTTGCGGTACTGATTGATTACCATATTCATGTAACATGTTTTTTACTGTACGTTACTGTATGGTACTTCACTTAAATAAAAACTTTGCTATGAAAATGTTTATTTTTTGTGAGGTATGGCAACAGGATCCTGGGTGTAAGATTAGGGTTAGCTAATATATTTGTAAAAGGTCCTTAAAGGATCCTTTCGGCTGCTATAAAGCCTTTACTCCTTGTCTCTTTGCAGGTGTACACTTCAGAAGATCAGATCTTCTGATAAAAGTCTTACTGCCCTACAAGAAAGCAAATAAAATGAGCATGTTCTCTCATGTGTGAGCACCTTGCATTTAGTTTTGGTACCTTCGAGAAAAGTAGAGAAAGAAAATCCCCTACTAGACAGAATTCAGAGTGCAGATCATAATGTGGCATTGCTAATTTTACATGTTTGCTCAGAAAAGACGTGTGAACAGGACATTTGGGTAAAATATGTAGAGGATGTGGTCAGAGCTCAGCGTTAGAAAAGAGAATGATGTTTACTGTGACTATTTTCAAACAGCTTTGTTGTTTTTTTTCAAACTTTTTTCGAGTCAAGGGCCAGTTTGCAAAGAAACACGTCTCAGTCTTACTGTGTAAGAAGAGGCGCTCGCTAATTTGTTCAGGTGGCGTTATTTCCTAGTTGAATACTCACTTTTTTTTAAACCACGTTCACCCCCAGAGTGTTTTGGAGGATCTTGAAATCTGAGGGGTTCGCTAATTAGACACCCAGTACAAATGATCTTTCATGAGTTCAGTAACTTCGTTGAGGTAATTACACAGTACAACATTATTCTTGGATAATTTCCAGAAAAACACAGCGTCGTGAGCATGTGCTTTTTTTTTCTTCCTCCTCGCTCTCTTAGATCATTGCCGATTTTTGTCATAGAAACTGCAAAGCTCAAGGTTTAATGACTCTCTCTCTCCTCACGTGGTCGTTATTTAAATGTCCCTTGTTAACGTCAGACAGTTTATAACCAGAAAAAAAAAGTGTGAGTGAGACAGTGAGAGCTTTGTAGAGGGCTCATGTAGGGCACAGTCATTTACGGACAGACAGGGAGGTTAATATCAGTACAGCGTACTGATCGTACACATAAAGATTACAGATTTGGATGGATTGGAGGTAGATGATCTAGACTAGTTTTAGGTGCAAAGACAGGCAGTAATTAGTGTTACACACAGCAGAAGACTGAAATAGGGCCGGTATGAGCTACAGTAATGACTTTATTGGGATGTGATGTGCCTAAAGCAGACACATCACAATGAGTCACTAGTTCACCTCCATAACCAACACATAGAGTCAAAGCACATGCGTCAGGAAAGTCAGAGTGACACATCTGATAAACTTGTGTTTGTATGTGGGCGTTTGTGTTTGTGACCCAGAGGAGTGGCTCTCTTCTCTTTTCACATGGTTAAATGCCTTCTGAACCGAAGGCCAAGGGCAGGGTGGGCACTAGCTGTCACTTTTCCTCAGCGGGCCTGGTGTCTTAAACAACATTCACCCGACCTCGCAATCACTGCTGATGCACTCATCGCTCCATCTTTGTGCCTTGAACTCCTAGCCGTTTTTTAATAAAATACCACTTACTGGCTACCAAAAGCCCGGCTTTCTCTGTATAGCCTGAGGACAAATTAATATTTCAATCATTTGGGGATTGGAGGAAAAGCCAGGTCGCATTCCCATCAGCGTCCCTCCCGCCTCCTTCCTCCTCTCCACGTCGTCTGCATACCTATTTTGAAAATGCGATCAAGAGGTCACGCTATTTGAACCGATCTGATTGGCTGTCACCTCTAATCTGACGGACAAGCAGATGTTCCTTTTGGGCATGCTCAGTGGCGTCCGTCGCCGGGCCAACAAGGACACATTGCGACGGCAGGGAGGGGCGGGCAGTCTGAATCTGCCACTTTCCCTCAGCATTAGCATGCCTCTTAATGACCAGTTAAGAGGCAGGCCCGCAAATGAGTTGTGACAAGCGCTGCTGAAAACGGAGTCTTTTTCCCTCATTCCTGCTGCCTCTCAATCAACATTTAAACGCCTTGACGGCCTGACATAATTCTGCAATAATTATCACTCCTGGTCTTCTCCTTGGCCAGGACAGAAGTCAGATTGGATCTCATCACGACGGAATAATGCTGACCAACAATAATTTTGTTTTTCTCCTTCTCTCTCCTCAGGGATGGGGCAGCCAGCTCAAGCAGGCCGGTTTAATCCGGTCGAGGTGAAGCAGGAGCCGGTGGACAGCGCCTCGACAGCCCCCCAAGACTCTGTCCAGGAGCACAGTCTGGACCTGAGCAAGAAAGACCACAGGTATCCCATCATCCTCCCCCTCTCGGCTCGCGCCCAGCCCCACCCCGCCCCGCTGTGATTTATCTCTCGAATAATGCCGTATTGTGTTAATTAGTGTGAGTGCTCTTGTTAAAACCCCCTTCACAAGGTGGGTCTGTGGAGTGATCAAGGAGGACGAGATTTACACGCTCCCTCCTTCTCCCACCATGAGGCCTCCTTTGAGGAAATCCATCATACGAATGCAAAAATTCTCCCATAATACCCTCTTTTCATAATGCACGTCAAGTATGAGGCATGACATGTTTGCACATTCATTTAGATGAAAGTGTGTTCGCATAAACCCTAATTTCCAGCCTCCTTCCCTTTTTTTTCTTCATTGTATATTCACAATCTCGGATAAATTATAATATTTACTGTTCTCATGCAAATCCTGCCTAAACACTGTTCATTTTGCGTGTTCTAGCGCTGAATCAAACGGACACCCTGCGCCGGGAAATACATCTCTTTTATCCTCACTTATGAATAAGGTAAGATTCATCCATCAAACGCTTTTCATCCCAAGACAAATTAGCAGGATGCAGAGGGGGCTGTTTGTTTTTTAATGTTTCAGCGCTAATAGGATGAGTTTGTATCATTTAAATTTTCCAGCCATTTTTCATACAGTGTAATTTCAGTCCGCCGCTCGCAAATTAATATAATGAAGCAGGAGCCGGTTGCCACGGCAGATATATAGAGATGTTTGTTTTTTGATGAGCTGTTTTGAACTCTCCGTGCATTTTTTTTCACTGGCTTTCTTCTTTTTCTCCTCCATCTGCTCTATCTTTATTTATGGACTTTGTAAATTATTTGATTAAAAAGTCAGCGCCGAGAAAAAAGAGCAAATGTCACCCTCATTTTTTAAGAAGACGAAATGGTGCCGAACAGATATTTAAATGTTGTATGTTTTTGTGGAGATTAAAATGGACATTGTTTTAATCATATATCTTCTGTGACTAGTATAAATGGTGTGCATGTACCATTACCTTGATGATTTAAATAGAAAACTCGCTCTAGTTCTCCTGACGGCTTAGCTCAGCTCTCTCTCTCTCTTCTTGTCTCTCGCTCTGGTTCATATACAAGACTGAACTGAAACATATTTGAGTTCACGGAAACTGTTGTGCGTTTGGTTTGTCCTCGAGTAGAACTAGTGTTACTCTGTGATGAAATTTGCCTAAGCATATGTTTATGTTTGTAGATGAATCCTGGTTTCTTCAGTGCTTTGGATCTGAAGTCAGAGCTGGAGGGAGCTCAGGTGGCAGACGGCTCAGACGCAGCTCAGTATCTCAGTAGGGTAATGAAGAGGTCGGGCCCAGAGAAACACACTGAGCTTTGGCGAACCTACCTGCGCAGGTGCCTGAAATCATCTTGTGTCCCTATAGAGTCGTTTCCAGCTTTAGCTTTACTTTTCAAAGTTACTTTTCTTTTAGAATTGTTGATTTCTTTCACACTAACAGTGAGTTAAAGTTATGTGGCTCTTTCTGTCTTTTGTTCAAGTGAACTAAAGCTAAACCGTGAAAAGAAATGGTGAACCATAATACACCTCAAGTATACACTTTCCTTTTACATGCATATAAATTCTAACCTTAAATCATGGACATGTTATTTATGTCAGCTACTATCACCAGTGTGCCCAAATAGATCTTCCATTACAGAGAACACAGCCGTGTCTTGGCTCCACATCCTCTGTGTTTTGTTGAAGATGGTGTCTGGTTTTTGTCACCATCCGTCTTTATGATGTACCCTTTTGCTTGTCAGTGCCATCCAGTGTTTGTTCCCAGGTTGTTATGTGGAAAGAGAAGATTTATCCAGAGCATGTGATGTTTTGTACAGTATTTAGTTACAAAGCCCTAGCAAAAGGTCCCAGCCAGAGACCCGCTTCTTTCGGCTCACGCGTATTTCACCTAAAGAACCACCTTACTCAAAGTCAGATCCGCATGAGCTAAACCGAGAATACAAGAGTGCGTTTGAGTAACTGACCTGAATTTACAGGCAATTAGACTCTTTTTCTGCTTTTAAAGTTTCCCTCTTTCTCACATGTTTGTACAGGTATGACACTGATGATTTTTGTGAAGCCCAGTGTGATTTCTTGCACAAGATCCATTTTCATTGCCTGGTGGAGGATTGTGGTGCGCTTTTCAGCACAGTGGACGGAGCCATCAAACACGCCAAGTGAGGAGCGCTCTAGTTCTGGAGCATTACAATCAAACATAATGAAGTTAAATCAAAGTTTTTAAATGTTAGAGTTCACACCAACACACAAGTGCACGTACACACAAGATTTACATGATTATGATCTAGTAATGTTAATTTGCTGCTATGTTTAGCAGCTCTATTAAAGCACATCTAATGGGTGATGCACCTCTCTGTCATTAGCTTCCACTTCAGAGCCAACCTGAAGGTTAAAACGGAGCCCCCTTTCAACGAGAGCAAAGAATCCAATGATAGCACCCCTAATCAGATGGCTGCCCCCATTTCCATGGCCAAGACGCCTCCCATGGAGGTGCCCAGCCTGGCTGTGTCAGGGGGCTACAGCTCATCCCCCTCTCTCCACGCCTGGAAGCAGCTGGCTGGATCGATCCCCCAGCTTCCCGCCTCCATGCCCAGTATGCCAGCCACTTCCCCTCTGGCCACCACATCGCTGGAGAATGCCAAGCCTCAGGTCAAGCCTGGTTTCCTGCAGTTTCAGGACAAGTGAGTAGACACTGCCATTCTTGTAAATTCATAATACCGTAGTGGTGTGATTTGAATGGGCTGTGCTGCCTGTATTTCCATGTCTTCTGTGCAGTTTTAAATATCTGACAGACATTTCGTCACGCTTATCTCCCACAGTGATCCTTGCCTGGCCACCGACTGCAAATACTCGAATAAGTTCCACTTCCACTGTCTGTTTGGAAATTGCAAATATGTGTGTAAGACATCCGGGAAGGCTGAATCACATTGCCTGGACCACATTAACCCCAACAACAACCTGGTGAATGTGCGAGACCAGTTTTCCTACTATTCTCTGCAGTGTCTTTGTCCTAACCAGGTGAGCATGACTTTCAGAGGTAATATTCTATCAAACATTCTTTTTGAAGTTGACTCTTTGTTGAAGTCTGTTTGTGGCATATACACCTCCGTTCAAAGACTTGAGGTCAAGTACTTCTGCTCACCAAGGCTGCATTTTTGATCAAAAACACAGTAAAACAGTAATACTGTGAAAATATTATTACAATTTAAAAGACGTTTTCTATTTTAGTAGATTTTGAAATGTCATTTTTTCCTGTTATGCAAAGCTGAACTTTTAGCATCCTTAGCATCCTTTTTAGCATCTTCAGTGTCACATGATCCTTCAGAAATCATTCCAATATGCTGATTTGGTGCTCAAGTAACATTTCTTATTATTATAAATGTTGAAAAAAGTTGTACTGTCTAATATTCTTATGTAAGCTGTCATTTTTTTCAGAATTCTTTGATGAATTGAAAATTCAAAAGAACAGCATTCTTTTGAAATAGAAATCTTTTGTAACATTTTAGATATCTTTACTGTCACTTTTGATCAACTGAATGCGTCCTTGCTGAATAAAAGTATTAATTCTTGCACATACTTAATGACTTGAACAAATAACTAACCTTGAACTAATAACACCCTTGCAATGCATAGCAACATGCTAAAACCACTTAGAAGGCTTATACAGTTCAACAGTTCTTGCCCCCTTTTTCAGAAGTGCTGGTTCCAGAAGTATTTTTTTACATTTTTTTTTTTTTTTTAAGTCTTTGTTAAAGAGTTATAAGCCATTAACCAAGTCAATCAGCTACGAGGTGAATCATAACATTTCAAACTTTGATTTGAAGCAAAAAGTTTTTGAAAATTGTAAAAAATGATAAAGGTACAAGACTGTGTACTTAACGGATTTAGTGAGGAAAAGAAATACAATCATTCACAATCAAAGCATAATACATTAAATAAATTATATATATATATATATATATATATATATATTTATTATATTAAATATATATATATATATATATATATATATTTAAGTAAGAGCTTAGACAGTTTGACAAGATTACGTCATTCGCAGTGCTACATGGGAGTGGACGTAGCTAAAGAGCTATTTTGACACTTTTCGCGTTTTTTGGCTGACTGATTGCTGTAATTTTCTGTACAGCAATGAAGTTTTTTCCAGGAATTCTGCTGTTAAATATCGTGGCAGCAAAATTTGCATAAATAAGCTCCATGCTTTTTTCTTTTTTTGTGTGTGTAAAAATTGCATTTAAAACACAGAAGACAAAGACTTACTGTAGGTACATATTTATTTCTCCCCAACAAACAAAAAACTAAAAACACTGTGGAGCCCCCAAAGCTGTATAAAATAAACAAGTTTTGCTTTTCATCAAAAATTCCATCATTAATAGAAAAAAGCCCTCCCCTTCCTGCAACTTGCATTTGGAGCAAAACCTGTTTAAATGAATTCATTTATGCGTCCCATCCCCACTTCTCGGAGCTCCCCCCTCCTCTCCAGAGTAGAGTGGGTTCTGTTTATGTGCTCCTGGGGGAACTGCCTCTCTGGAAACAGATGGTGGTGCAGAAACAGGTTACATTGCGGAGGACACACACATGCACGCACACGCAGACTAATGAATTGATAAAAGAGCTGTTTTAGAAATAGATGAATCGCCAAATGAACTAATTGGTGTGTTGTTATTGGGGTCAGCGGCTACATGAACCTAAACTTCAGATTTCCGCTGGTCAGTGAGGCTGGTCCTGTCATATGCTCTGAGAAAGAAAAAGAAAAGGATTTAATGAGCAGACGTAACCTACTTCTTCCCTTTGGTACCCTGAGTAATGAGTAACTAACTGACAAATGATCAGACCCCATTTTGGTTCAGAAGACGGTTTAGTAATGCTTGTAAATTAATGTAATATCTAATAATTGGGTTGTGAATTAACTGTAGAAAAGCGAACCATGGAGACATAGACAGTTGCACAAGAGGTTCTCGCTCACAAGAATTTTGTTTATTTGCTGTTCTCTGCAGCACTGTGAGTTTCGCATGAGGGGCCATTATCATTGTCTGAGACCTGGCTGTTTCTTCGTCACTAACATCACCACCAAACTGCCCTGGCACATCAAGAAGCA
Organism: Zacco platypus; assembly: GCA_038088235.1. Lineage (NCBI taxonomy): Eukaryota > Metazoa > Chordata > Actinopteri > Cypriniformes > Xenocyprididae > Zacco > Zacco platypus. The sequence continues at coordinate 15,373,076 of CM076067.1, forward strand.
TGAGAAAGCAGAAAGACGTGCCGCTAACGGGTTCAAATACTTCACCAAAAGAGAAGAATGTGGCAGACTCGGTAAGAACCAACTTTTCATGATCACAGAGCTCATTAAATGGACAGTCCACCCAAAAATTAATATGCTGCCATTACTGAATGTTGTTCAAAATGGAAGTGAAATGGTTGGGAAAGACATGAATGTGAGAAAAGAATGACTATATTTTCTTTAATCCTCCACAACCATTTGGGAATCTGATTTGTGTGATTCGGTGTGGTGTGGTTTGCAGAGTAGTTTAGCGAATTCACCATTATGAAATCTTACAAATCATACATGTTCCAGCCTCCTACACTCCTTATTGTTTTGATCACGGTTCACATAAGTTACTCGTGTTTCCAAAGACTCCCCCACGTTATTCTCAAGCAGTGACTGCTAGCTCTCTTTTTGTAATGTAGCTGGAAGGATCAGAGATGGTGTGAAATCAGAGATGATGTAACTGTAATTTCATATCGATGCCATCACCTGCTATGAAAACACTTTTTCCATTGGCTGTGGCTACAGGAAAAGTGTTGTTCCCCTAGTTGAGTTGATAATTGCCATGCTGTTTGCAGCACAAAATACAGTACAAGGGCGTGAAACGGTTGCGCTTTGCACTTATTCACTGAATTTTGAGTATGTTTCTCAGAAGCTGTTATCTCATTAGTATCTGTGCATTGATATTTTGTCAAGTGAACGGTTTACATTGACAACAGAGTCAGCGCGCTAGCAGTTGTTTGCATTTTGCAGAACAAACACGTTTGGTGGAAATAAAGGTGGTCTGATCTCATTGTAAAACTGGGGACGTTTTATTTATATTACAGAAAACAGGCCGAGAAAAATGGTGTCTGCCTTTTTGTCATACATTAATACTTCAGTATTTATAGTAGGCAATCAAACAGAGGTTGTTTTCTTGGGTATATTTAACCTGTCAGGAATGAGCAATTACATATGTTTGTTAATTACCGTGCCTGTCGAGCTCAGTCTGTTTGTGTTGCTCTTTTTCAAGCCTCGATCATCATCACAAGCAGGCAGATTAAAAGTTAGTATTTTATTTTCTTCTACTCCCCTTCCCTTAAAGGGAGAGTTCACCTAAAAATGGGCACCCACATTTCGACCCAAACCCATCTGATTTTCTTCCTTCCTTTCCTTCCTACTGTACTGTTGAGAAATCAAAGGACAGCAAAAGTGTGATAAACGTAGTGTGTACAAGCTCTGTAGGGCCAAGTCTTTTGAACCCATGTTAGGGCGTACAGTCATTTTAATTATGTGAGCTTGTTTGTTTTCTACTGAATAAAACAGGTTGAATAAATTATGACAGAAGGTTCATTTTTTGGTTAACAATCCCTTTAAGTCGAGTAAAGAACATTTATTGAAGAGTGGAAAGTATCACAAGTGTCCACAGAGTATAAGGTCTCTCCTGTTGCGTTGTTAGCGGTATAAACCGGGCACATATGACAAAAGCAAGCCATAGAGTCATAAAGAATTGATGGTTCAGCTGGACTGGGAAAGTGGTATCCATGGCAGCAACATTAAACAGTACACCGGCGATGAGGTTACCAGGATCTGGTGGCACAAGAGCCCTGATATTTCAGCATGTGCTCATATTTACTCAACTCTGCCGTTTTAAAGTATATCACCCTTGTGTACAAAAGCAGTCTGACAACAGGCGACTTGTTGTGTGGCGCCATGGCTGCCATGGTAACGGACAAGCCAGCACCTGCCCTGAATGCTACTCTTTCAATTATTTCAGCACGCATTATTCACAATAAAATTATTACGAGCACCCTACAATATTTGATTAGTGCGCAGAGGCAGTCTTTAAATTTGAAAACATATAGCAATTAAAATCTGTAGGGCCCTTTGTGTAGAAAAAAATAAATAATAAAAAGGCAAAGGGACAGGCGTGAGGGGGAGGAAATACACCAGCAACAGATAGGTCGTGAAAAATGAATTTAATATGGAAATAATTGTGTGTTTACTTTGGTTTGCAGGGTTGTGCATTATTGCTTCTCCAAATGCAGAATGTATTTATGTAAATTCCAAATTGAATAAAAGATGTCATTGTAATAAAAGAGCACCACAGGTCTAATCTTCAAAAGGTTCGACTTTCCCAGTGTGACACTGGACTCATCTGCTCTGTCTCTCTGCATTATGCAGGCTCGGAACGGAAGCACAATGTCCTCATTACCTCGTTGAGAATCCATGATATATGTTGTCCCTGAAACCCGGGCGCGATGAAGACGGTCTTTGCTCAAGTTAATTTTGTCGCCCGTCTCTTGCAGGGTGCAAATACAACCAAGTTAACAGCCACTTCCATTGTATCCGTGAGGGCTGTCAGTTCTCCTTCCTGCTCAAGCACCAGATGACCTCCCATGCCCGTAAACACATGAGGAGGATGCTGGGTAAAAATTTTGACCGAGTTCCTTCCCAGGTACGAAGAAATTTACGACACCTTTTGAAAATCACTGACATAAGCACCATTATAATACAAAGCTAACTTTTACTCTCAAAATGATATATAATTTCAAGTCCGCCCCTTTTTGGTCATTTGCAGGTGGTCTCTCACTCCCACCGACCTGAAGAGATGCAGCACATGGCCAGTCTAGCTTCGTCTGCCATGGTAGGCGGCCATCCTAATCTGTCCCAAAATTTCTCCAGCATGATGGAGGACAATGATGACTACATGGACTACACCGGTGGAGGAAGCCCACTGGGACTCTCCTCAGAGTCCTCCAATCAAGACCGCAGTTGCACCAGCACCCCCGTGGGCAACGATAGTTCGCCGGCAGGTGAGTCGACCTCAGCAACAAGACTATTTCATCGCAATTAACATTTTTAGCCCCACATGGTTGACAGAATATGAGAGAGATTAAATGAAACCACAGGCTCAGTGTGGCCAGCAAATATTTAGATTTATTTGGTCAATCAGTCAATCAAATATCCTTGTGTTCCTTGTGATGGGCGTTTGTCCTTATTTGAAGAGAGAAACATAAAAATGTGCACCACCTCTCACTGAATTCCCTGCAGCTGACTCATAAAGCTACTTATGTTGCATCAGAGCAACCAAATGTTTCCAACTGTAATGATATTTATTAAATTATAAAGCGCTAAATTTGTCATATAGTCCTCTGCACACAACTCACATTAATGCCATCCCTGTGGTGACTACATAACAGAGGCATCCGAGACTTTTCTCATCTCTACTGTCATTGAAATCAGCCACACACAGAGGCTGCACAAGTTGTTCATTTTCTCTAGGCTTAAAGGTGCTAAAAGTGATTTTTTTGGAATATGGCACAGAAAATGTACAGATATTAATATAATGGGTATCATGGGAACAGCAAAAAAATAATCTGGATAGCCTGTCAATCATTGTCTGTGGAGGGTGGGGATTTGGAGAGAACCTGTGGGGTTGAAGGCATGGGCGACGTGTCTAATTCACTGGGGAAAGTTAGCAAACTGGCTAACAATGCTATCAGCACCTTTAAACCTGGGCCTTTGCTCTTTGAATCTGAGCTTTCCTTCATTGAATTGATTTGTATGGGTTCCACTGTTTGATTTCAAATGTTATCTTCCATTCTCATCACTGTTGCTTTTGCCTGTTGTCTGACTTTGGTTACCATTTGGCTTTCATTATTTCATTACTTGATCTCTTTCCCTTTTTACCTCCCCACCCTTGTGTCTTGTACCTTCCTGTCTCTCTGTTACCATCCTTCCTTGGCACCGTGTCTCTGTAGGACCAGGCTGTCCGGTCCCTGCCTCTGCCACCACTACCTCTGCTGACTCTCCTCCTTCTCAATCTGCACCTCCTCCTCCTCCACCACCACCTCCTCTTCCACCTCCTCATCAGCCTACGCTCCAGAGTCAGCCTCCATCTCTCTCCTCGGCTCTTCTCCGGCCACCACTTCCCTCACTCCCATATCTCCTCTCCCCATCCTGTCTATCATACTCTCTGCTCAGCGCCTCTCTCGGAGCCACTAGGAGTGTTGTCATGCCAACCAACACACCAGCTTTCAGCCCCATCATTCCTACTTCGTCTTCGGTTAAAAATGACGTCCCTATAGTGCAGGACGCTGCAGGTACCTATCTCGTCTCCACCCGAACACTGCAGCTCTAGAGATACAGTAGTTTGTACTATGGCTAGCAGTTACAAAGCCATTAAAAAGCATTAGCTGGTTAAAACTCTTTAGCTTTTTACACATGCAGTTCATGTAAGTCACTGTGGTAGTGGCTTTAGACTTGTGTAGTACATTGCACACCTGCCATTAGGTCCACTGTCTAAAATGCTGTCCATTAGTAGCCTTCTGTAAAAGGCTAGTTTAATCATGCCAGGCTTTAATAGAGTCATGCGATTCCTGCTGGCCAGGACAGGGAGCACATCATTAGCACTGACCTCAGGCTTATGGTAGGGTATTCTGCTCTCCCATAAAGCTAGATGTATGGAAGCACCTCTGAACTCTCCCAATACCTAGCCGTGACAGTCACGTTAAAATGTCACCAGTACATTATACAAATGGGACTGTCTCTGTTTGATTGTGGCATGGAATCATATTATGCAGGAGAAACCTTCATGTGTAGCTTTCACAGGGCATGTGTCTACTAATTACTTTGCTGCTTGTTGTACTTGTTGAAGTCTAACCTGTATACACCTTTTTTGCAACCAGGTAACACCATCTCTATCCCAACGGCAACTGGCGCCAAGAAACGCTTTTGGATCATCGAGGACATGTCACCTTTCGGCAAGCGGCGCAAAACCGCTTCGTCTCGCAAGATGCTGGACGAAGGCATGATGCTGGAAGGGTTCCGTCGCTACGACCTCTATGAGGACTGCAAGGATACGGCTTGTCAGTTCTCCCTGAAGGTCACGCACTATCACTGCACACGGGAGAACTGCGGCTATAAGTTCTGCGGCCGCACCCACATGTACAAGCACGCCCAGCATCACGACCGCGTGGACAACCTGGTCCTGGATGACTTCAAACGCTTCAAGTCTTCGTTATGCTGTAACTTCCCCGATTGCCAGTTCTCTGGCAACAGCACCCACTTCCATTGCCTACGCTGTGGCTTCCGCTGTACGGACAGCACCAAGGTGACGGCGCACCGCAAGCACCACGGCAAGCAGGATGTGATCAGCGCCGCCGGATTCTGTCAGTTCAGTTCAAGCGTAGACTGCGAGGTGGCCGACTGCAAGTACAAGCTCAAGTGTTCGCACTTCCACTGCACCTACCCAGAGTGCAAACACACGGTGGTGGGCATGTCCCAGATGGATTCCCACAAGCGCAAGCATGAGAAGCAAGAAAGAGGTGAGCTGCCTTCAGTGTCTCCCAACCAGGATGGCAACCATCACCACCACCACCACCACCATTCAGGCCTGGCCGTGCCCTCAATGCCCATGAATCTGCCCCCAACCTCACCCGGCACACCGGGGCTGACCCACAACAATATGGCCATGTACCTCACTTCGGCAGGGGCCGCTGGTGAGTACGAGCATCCGGGCTCAGCGGTCAACCTTGACAGCTCTCTGAACCTGGGGACGGACACCAACAGCTCCTTGTTCTTCCTGAAAAACGCTGCTGGGTTGGGCCTCAGCGATTCCATGGACCTGAGCAAAAGGTCCGGGATGCACCGGGAGCCGCTCTCCCTGGCCACCAGTTCTGGCCCTTCTGCCTCGATAGGCCTGGGCAACCCTCAGGACGACACTACCGGCACATCCGGCGACCCTGAAGACGACCTGTCACCTGAGGAAGAGCCGTTAGCCGAGGAGGATGATGATGACGATGATGACGAAGAAGAGGAGGAAGTAGAGGAGGACATGAACACAGACTCGTATGAAGATTCCATGCCAGAGCCAGAAGTAGACAAAGACAATGGAGAGAGTTTTGATGCTTCCATGAACCACGCAGAGACTTCCCAACTGGATAAAGAGGAGCCGGAGGCTGAGCCCTAATCTATGCTGTAGGAGAACTATGAATTCCCTGAACAAACGCAAGTTTGAGTGGCCTCATTTATCATGCTTAGAGACGCTGCAGATGACAAGAAAACAACCAACTACAAGAGAAGTGAAGGCCCAAAATGATTTATTATGATGTTTACAAGATGACCAACATTATTAATTTAATTATGCATTAAAAAATGAACCGAGAAATAGACAGACGAGGCCCTCTTTTACACATGGGTGGCTATGTAAACCTTTTCCTACACATCAGTCTTTTGTGTGTGTGCATGTTTGACTTTAATTTATTCGATTTCATTTGTTACTTTTTGTGTGTGGAAAAAATAAGGAAAAAACAATCTCTCTATATATGACTATCTATATAAAGTAGATGTGTGTGGATGTTAATGTACATTTTAATTGCAGTCACTGGATTGCAGGACCCTCGTACCGACCTGAAAGCAACGAAAAGCGTACATTGCAGGAAATCTTTTATAAAGAATGTTGCTCAAATGATCGATTCAGAAACACCCTGTCATTATTATTATTATTAATATTATTATTGAAGTGCAGGGGCCTGCATCAGTGCTTTGACTTGTATGCTTCTCCGTTGATCAGATGATTTTTTATTTTTATTATTTACAATTATCACAGTTCTCACTTAAACCTGCTGTCGTGGTCAGTGGTGTCATAGGCTCCATTCCATATGGACATTCGCCTGCATCTTCAGGACAAAAAAAAAGTGACCAGTGACTGCAGAGCTTCAGGCCATAAAGCATTGATCTCAGTGAATGCTAGCTCTCACTTGATTTCTGTTCCTTCTCCTTTTCTCAATGAGGACCCATTTGGCATTGCATATTCATAGTGCACTTTTGTATAGATGAGAGCAGATACTCAAGCCTCTATTTAAGACGTTTTGTTATCTTTTACATGATTGCATTAATATGGCTTTTTGTTTGTTTGTTTTTGCATTATTCTCTAATTGCACAGGCATGACCAGGTGATGTGGGGATGTCTCACTGTAAATGGGTCTGTTTCGATGGCGACAGTTATCGCCCCCTGTGTTTCGGAGAGTTTGTAATGTGACGATGGTGCTACTGCCCAGTGTGAATGGGAGGAGATTACAGCTATGTCTTTGTTTCGCTCCACAAATAGATGTCCTAAAGTGTCCGTCAAACACAGAGCAGGAGACAAGTGTCTCTGAATGTAGGGAAAAGTTTGTAGGTGTTATTTTTCTTTCCTTTTCCCTTCACGGTTTCTGTAGCATGAAAAAAAAGAAGAAACAAAAAAAAAAAAAAAAAAAAAAATAGTTGCAACAAAGTCTGAGGATGGAGACTGGCTTTTTGAAGCTTCTTTTTTCAGAAGCATCATGTATCTATTTCTAAAAGAAGAGGAAACATGGAGAGAGACTTTCTTTTCTAGAGGGCTGAATGGAGGACAGGCATCACAAAGGCACCACGATGAATGCTTGCGCCGGTAGCGCTGCTCGGAAAGTGTGTGATTTTATGAATTGTACAGACGGAAAACAATGTTTCAAGCTTTTGTTTTCTATTTACAACCGCTGTGGTTTCACTCCAATAATAAGAAGTTATTTAATATTTATGTGACCTTGCAATGAGAAAATTTTAGGGTGTTTTTTGCACTTTTTAGGTTCATTTTTACCTTTTGAAATTATGGCATATATCTTTTAACAGGGAATTTTGCTTTACAATGTTTAGTTCACTTTGCTTTGATGCACAAATAGTCTTCAGTGTGACGAAGAACTGTTGTTCTGTGTTTTATTTAAGAAAAAAAAAAGAGAAAAAAAGTTTTTTTCCGCTTCCAAGATTGGATGATTTCAATATGAAACGGGCATGCTAGAACCTGGCTTGCCTAACGAGTAACACTAATGATGACTGTAATTTAAATGAATTCTATACAGAGGAAATTATTGCAGTGCTTCGCTCCAAATTACAAAAAAAAAAAAAAAATGATTTTTGTTTACTTGGCCTCCATTGAATATAAACAAGGAAAAGCGAGGCAAGGAAATTAATTATTTCCTAAACACGGCTTTGAACGAACTATCAGAATATAGGCAACTAAATGTGTAGATGGTTATCTTTGAAATATTGTTTCAGGAGGGAAAAAAAGGTTGTATAGTATTTTCTTCTGTAAAAACTATATATGAACAAAAATGCTCTTTGATGAAAAGCTTCCTTTAAAAAGAAATAAGGAGAAATAAAGAATAAAAAGTTAAAAACTGAACTAACACCAGAATAGTTTGCTTGTATGTGTGTGTGTGAGAGAGACAGAACGTAAGCGTGTGTGTGTGTGTGAGGTTTTATTGTTATTACCATGGTTTCCCCATAGTGGTAGAGGAATTAGTGGTAATTAAATCTATATGAGTCACATTATTGTAGCACTGAACAGTGGAGTGTATTTCTACCTTATAAGCAAGGAAGTCATCATTTTCAAAGCTGTATATCATGTGCGATCACAATAACAATGATATCTGCATAATTTAATACCATCCACAACTCTTTGTTTGCTATTGTTTTGGTGTTTGTTTTATTTAATTGAACTTATGTATTTTGCATATGGCATGCCCCTTTCACAGGCCGTTTGTTCTCTGGTCTCAAGTGCAAAGGCGCAGGACTCACACTGAAGCAGCTGTTTGCCTGGGAGATACTGTGCACTTGAATACATTTTATGTGTGTAAAATAGCAGGATTTGTAAAGAGTCGAAATAAAGAAATTCTAATTATTATAACAATGCAAATGTTCCACACAGTGTTTCTGGAAATCGTGGCTTTCTCTCGCCAAATGCAGTGTGGTTAGTCTCAGGTAGCGCTGCTGTGCCGTAGAGAAAGGGTTTAACGAGACGGCGGTTAATAAGCAGCTCCCGCTGAGACTGACACCGTTAAAGGGCACAAGGCCCCGGGTCTGTGGTACGACACAGAGGACGCCCAGCGGCGCTGCGTTCGCTGCTGCTCCGACTGAGGATGATAGTATTTTAACAGCGTTTCATACAACAAATTCAATAAGTGTGTGCAAACAACAATAGATCATAAAATCCTGGCATAGTCATGGAGCCATATTAAGGTACAAACGCTCTCTAGTGCATTTTGGGAAAGTTTCGAGCACTCTGAAATGGTTTTTGGTGGTTGTTTTTTTTTTCATTCTTTTCTTTCATTGTTCAGGCTGCTCGTCGCTTTGACCAGCATACCATCCTGTCCCACTCGCTACAGCTGTTCTCTTGCCTCACCCTCCTCTTCCTTCTGATGTGTCTTTAAATAAAAACGTGTAAAGCCACCACCATCTGTCTGCCAGCTGGCATCCTGCATATAATCTTGAAAAGAAAAAAAAAAAAACTATGGAAATTATATTACACAAAAACCAGACGGAAACAACCTCCAAACTAACGCAGGCTGCTGTTGATACAACAGATCACCTTATTGTCTAAATAATTAGGGAGAAATAAAATCAGAATAATTCCTAATTTTGTCATAAGTTGCATCCAATTATGTAAATTATGCAGCAAACATTATTCCAAAAAGTATCTGGACACTTAAGGCAAAATTAAAAATACATAAATGTCCATATATATATATATATACACTTACACACACACACACATATATATATATATATATATATATATATATATATATATATATATATAAATACTTACACACACACACATATATATATATATATATATATAAATACTTACACACACACACACATATATATATATATATATATATATAAATACTTACACACACACATATATATATATATATATATATATAGTGTGTGTGTGTGTGTGTGTGTGTAAGTATTTCAAAGTGAGCACAAGCATGTTTTTCACAAAATATTTCAAATGATAAAAAGGTTTAACATATATGTATATATATATATATATATATAAATTGTAAGCAAACATTTTTACGTTTTACGTAATATTAACATGTACTTGGAGGCGAGAGTTAGAAATACCATTTGGTTAGAGATTAGTTGCATGTAATTATGCATAATTTACTGTTATTACTACAGTAAGTATGTAACAAGGACATGGTAACACTTTATTTTACAGTGGCAAACAACGTGACATGCTGGCCAAGTATGGTAACTCGTACTCAGAATTTGTTCTCTGCATTTAACTCAGCCAAGTCAGTGCGCACACACATTAGGAGCAGTGAGTACACACACACACACACACACACACACACACACACACACACAGAGCAGTGAGCTGCCATTTGTGCCTGGGGAGCAATTGGGCGATAGGTGCCTTGCTCAGGGGCACCTCAATCATGGGGATTGAGGGTGGAAGAGAGCGCATATTTTCCTGCTGGTATTGCAAATTGAACCTGTGACCTTAGGGTTACAAGTCAGACTCTCTAACCATTAGGCCACAACTGCCCATTTTATGTATTGTTTAAAAATATATATATATAAATAGCTATATCGTGAAAAAAAATAAAGTTTTAAAGGGTTTGTTACCCAAAAATGAAATTTCTGTCATTAATTACTCACCCTCATGTCGTTCTAAACCCGTAAGACCTTCGTTCATCTTCAGAACACGGAACTTAAGATATTTTTGATGAAATCCGAGAGGTTTCTGACTTTTATTGACAGTGCTTCCTGGTTCTACGTCAGAATGCCAGTTCAGCTCAGTATTGGGCGACACGTGAGCAGTGTGACGCTGACACAAGAGCCGGCCAATACTGAGGCCACATCCACACGAAGCCAGAACTTTCCCCATCCGATCTTTTTTTTCTTTCTTTGTGCTATAAAAAATTATATGAACAAGTGACGTCTCAAGAAATATCTGCATACACGAAACCACTGAAACAGACTCAAAACGATGTAGTATATATGCCAGACCAGTATGTGATTCTTTAATTCTGCCACAGAGACACACTAAAAACGGTGAAGACTTGGAGCGTTCGAGTCGAGGGGTCGAGACTTGGGTGGATGACATCATTTCACAAAACATACGTATTGGTTGTACACACGAAAACACAAAGGTGTCGTTTACAGATTCATCCACTCTGGGACCCGGTTTCAGGCGCCCAAATCGTCGGCACGATACAAAATGTTTAAGTATACAGTTAAACGTGTCTGTGTGTGTACGGGCGCTGAGTCGGCGTTCAGCTCTGCACCGTTTACGCTACATCAACAGTATATTTGATCAAAAATATCTACATTTCTGTTTCAAAGATAATCGTCTCACGGGTGTGGAACGACACGGGGTGAGTAATTAATGACAGAAATGTAATTTGAGTGAACTAACCCTTTAAATTACAATAAGTTAAGTAGATATGTTTAGACAGTTAACGGGATAGTTCACCCAAAATGAAAATAAAAATTTACTCACCCTCTAGTTATTCCAAAACATTTCAAACCTGAATGAATGAACTTCTGCTATTAATTTCCTTCTTCTGCTTAACATAAAAGAAGATATTTTGAAGAATGTTAGTAACCAAACAGTTAATGCGCCCCGTTGAGTTCCATAGCATTTTTTCCATTTTTTGAGAACCAACTTGGTGAGTAAATGATCGAATTTTCATTTTTGGGTGACCTATCCCTTTAATTCTGAGAAAATCTATAGCATTATTTATTTTGCACTTGATTTTCTGTTTGTTCCGTAATGCAATGAAATTCACACGTTTTAGGCTTTCCGTACATGTACAAAAACTTAGTCAGACCATGTGTGGAATTAAAATGAAGCACTGTCTGACATATTTCACATGAAACGCACGCAGCAGGCCATGAACATTCTCCTCCACACAGACTGTTTTGTCATTCCCATCATAATGTGCCATGTGTGCGCAGCCACACCAGAGCTGGATCCGAGTCGTACTGAGGGTTGATGTTCCAGGAACAGGTTGTGTGAGACCCAGCAGCAGCACACCAGGAACAATGGGGCCCAGAAACACGCGACAGGTGTTTTGTACATATGTCACAGCAGCCGTGGTCACACAACCTATTAGGATGCACAAAAATGATGCATAATGCTTCAAGCAATCGAGTTCACAGGGAGAGCCGTGCGTATGTTCCTTTTCGTATTGCGTCGTTTAATTGCATTACACCCGCAAACAAATTCAAACAACTGACAACTCAGAAACGTACAGTTGTTTGGTAACAAATCACATTTCATATGCTTGTCATAAACATTGAAAGAATCATTCCATTTGTGCATATAATTGCAGCATTGTTCTGGTTTTAGTTTGCGTCTGTAAATCTCATCCATTTCCTCATAACCTTTGGCATTCATATTCATTTTGCCATTTCCATTCATGCATGGCTTTATTTAAAGAGACCTTTGGTCAGAGTTCTACAAAAAAAAAAAAGATTCATAAGGAAGCTGCCGTGCCTCTGGTAGCAGCTGTTGCTTGTGTGAAAAATTAAGTTCAGGGACCCCAAAGGAAAAAGAGAATTAGACACACATTCAGCCAATTTAACTTTAACAAGACCTTATTGGCGGTAATGTCACAGGCCCGCTATGTACAAATGCTATTCTCTGTATTCATGTCTACTGAAATGAGGAGAAATGCTCAATTATGTTCTGGATCAGGGGAGATTTCAGCATAAATATGACTAAATGTGTGTAGTCAAATACAACCGGTTCATTCAATAGATAGCATTTCTGATTTTGGCAAATCGGATCAACACAAAAGCAAAACCAAGGCTCAGAATGATTTAATATCCTCTCATCTGAACATTAAACTAAAGGCACACCTGTCGAAATCATGCAAGTTTTTGCTTGAAGCCGCACAGCTGCACATAAACAAGTGAAGAATTTTGATCTGAGATACACGGTTACATAAACTGTGTGCCAAATTCCAAAAGTCGACTTTTAATAACAAATTTGAGCAAGTGACAACAGGTCCTCTCTCTGTGTGGGTTGGTAATAAAGTAATCTTCTTAAACCCAAACGTTATCACAAACATTAAAAAGGCCACTGCAATTATGGATTTTGAAGGCTAATATAGTCATGGCCAAAAATATCTGCACCCTCAGTAAATATGATCAAAGATGACTGTAAAAATAAATCTGCATTGTTTATCCTTTTGATCTTTAATTCATAAAATTGGCAAAAAATCTAACCTTTCATTGCAGAAAAAGAATTGAAAGTGGGGGAGAGAAATCTAATTTCTCCAAAACATGTTGGCCACAATTATTGGCACCCCAAGAATTTTGTGAGTAAAATATCTTTGAAGTATATATATACCATTCATATTTACATTTAAGCACACCAGGGTGATCAGGAACATGAAATTGTCCAGCCATGACTTCCTGTTCCACAGGAGTTTAAACATGAAACACAAAGGCCAAATTCCCGTAATCATTCACCACAAGGAGCAAAACCAAAGAATATAGTTCTGATGTGCAGCAAAAGATTGTTGAGCTGTAAGAAAATAGATAAAGCATTGAAAATCCCCATTTCCACTATCAATAAGAAGTTCCAATCAACTAAAGATGTGTCTAAATCTTCCGAATGCACAGTGAGGAGAGTTTGAGTGGCCAAAGACTCTGCAAGGATCACAGAGTTTAGTTGAGTCTCGAGTCTCAGTATATTCAGTTGTCAGACAAGACTGGAACTTCAAACGGGACTCATTTACTTCTATGTTCTATGGTCAGATGAAACAAACAAAAGAGATTTTTGGATGCAAACCCACCAGTTTGGTGCACAAAGGGATAAAAAGTACCTCATGTCCACAGTTAAATATACTGCTGGATCTTTAATGTTGAGGGCCTATTTTTCCACTGGAGGTTTGGATGGATTTAAATGGATTCTACCAAATACGAACAGATAAAAAAATCATTAACATATTTAACATAACATTTAACACACACACACACATACATACATACACATATAAAAACATTAAAAATAATTGATCACAAAAAAGGTATTCATTTTAATGCCAAGTCGAAACAAGATGGCCGTGTCTTGACATCACAACCAGGCTGAAGGAAGCCCTTCCACTGCAAAGCTTTTCTCGGCGCAGCAGACTGAAAGTATATCAAACTATAACCATTTAATAATTCGGGGATGTGTAATATTTTGTGAATATTTTTGCAGAACAGTGAAGTCTCTGCGCGGGCCTCATTATCAAGTCATCGATCACAGATTGATCATAGGGCTAAAAATACGTTGAATTGGCGGAATAAAACTGATTTAGCAGACTTTGGCGCTCAGGCTGGGAGCGGTTACATTACAAGCGGTTTGGTTAAAGGCTCAGCAGCCGTCTCTGGAGCACAGGGGAGATGTTTCAGCTCTTTATGACTCCTTCCAGAAAGAGAGTACTGGGAGCAACAAGGCATTACTCTCTCTCTCTCGCACACGCGCATGCGCCAGCAAGGGCCATTTACTTACCAACTAAGGAGATCCTTAAGTGCTAAGCTGTAAATTTGGTTAATTTAGCACGATTCCACAGAGAATTGGTTGGTTTTCTAGCGGGGGAAAACCCAGCAGGCTTGCTGAGAATGAGCGGAGATGGTTGATGTGGTCCTTAGCGCCTTGATGACGGCAGGAACACGGGGCTTACAGCGCGCGCCGGAGCTATAAAACAGAGCTGCCTGGCAGCCGTACACGCAGGGGCACAATGCACGGCAATATGAAAATTGCTCAAACTTAATCCAATTAGCTTGTATTGAAGAAAGATGAAAATGTTCGATACTTAAAGAAAATGGTGCATACAGATGGAGACGTGGCGCTGTGAAATCACACGTCCAGGCAATCAGCCCTGGAAAACATCACGCAAATGTAAGCGATAAATCGCGATATTTCACTTTGTCGCAGTGTTTGTGCACTGCCTCTGTGATTAGAAGCACCTGCTCGTTCATATATTAAGGATACAAACCAGACCATTTTCAAATTGAACCTTATTGAATGAAAGAAGAGAGGGAGGGAGAAATAAAAGCCAGCTACCAATTTCGTACATTTAACTGACTCTTAAATCAGGCTTGATTGAGAGGGAACAAAAAAAGAGAAGTAGAAAAGCAGCTCTTTTGATGAACCGCACAATACATGACATTCAGCTCTGCAGTTCAGTTCTGACTCTAAAGCCACCAGATATACATACGCCTGTTTGCACGATGACCATAAGGACATGACAGGATCTTCCAATGCATCCTCGTGACCCCGGTCAAGAAAAATAAGAGCTTTTAAAATGCCTTGTTTGGTGCAGCAGCTGCGGCCTTTATGAAAAGAAAAGTGAAAACAGGTGGGAAGAGGCTTGTGCTAATCTTTCACATTATGGTGGTTGATAACACACTGGTCTCCTCACTCCACACACTTAAAATACTGTCATGTAATACCTAATACATCAGCAATGTGATATTTGCAGAATGAAAGAGGTGAAGATTGGAAAGATGTTACTCATACTAATAATAGATAAAGTGCTTGAAGTGGGAAAAATGTCTCTCTCTATATATATTTACATACAATATGTCAACACAGACAAGGAAAAAATATACATATTATAGGCAAATTTCATCACACAAACATCTATATTAACAGCTGTAATTGCGTGTGTGGGGTGTGTACATGACACGAAAACTTTAACACACATTTAAGAACTTTAACTTTACTTTTGACGCATCCTCTTGTAATCCTATCCCCTAAACGACACTTAAACTCCAGTGAAGTGTGTGATGCTTAAACATGTCATTCAGAAGGACCCTTTATATCTGAATTTAATTTGGATTCTTTGACACGTTTCCAACGACAGCCAATTTGTCTATCCACACTAAACACGAAACTGCTGAGCTATGTCACACTATCACAGCCAATCAGAAGATATTTGATGTTTAACACACAGTTATGTGCAGGATTTTGAATTGATGAGGTTATGTTGTGGGCGGGGCCAGAAATACAAACCGAACGACGTTGCTCCAGGACGGTATTCCGGACAGCAGGTTACGTGACATACCCAGGTATGTTTGAGAGTAAGTAAGCAGATAAGCTGAACTTTCAGTTCCAAAAATGGAGGTAAATTTCAGGGTATGTAAGTAGCCATAGCAACTTACCCTCTGAACATAACCTGCTCCGGAGTAGCTTATGTTCCAGGGTTTGTTTGCTTAAGAGGTGTTTAGATGCGTGTTATACAGTACAATTAATATAGTGTACAATTAATATGTGTATATATATATACATACATATATATATATATATATATATATACACATATATACATATACATACATATACACACATATACATATACATATATATACATATATGTGTATATATATATATATATATATATATATATATATGTGTGTGTAGTATATAACTAACTATATAACAAATTTAGTATGCTATAGTTTCTATAATAAAATGCATACGTGATATCTTACTAAATATTTAGCATCAAACAGAAAATATAATTTTTCTTCTCAGTAAATAAAGATTACTTACTAAATTAAAAGATTGAAAAAATGATTACACAACCACCAAATAGGTGGCGATGTGCACTAATTGGTCATGTAAATCGCTATTAAACAAACGCTTTTACTTTGCATGTTTCGATGGTGAATCATCGATTCGTCGCTCGGTTGAGAATGTCTCATGTGTTAACCGGGAACAGGGTTGGCTGAACTTACTCCCAGACGCGGTTTTGGAACCAGCATACCTCGAGTAAGGAAGGTTTGGGTTAATCAACCGAGAGTTCAGGGTAAATGTGGCGGTAAGTTAACCTTGCTTTCTGGAATACCCTCTGGTTAGAACACCGTTACTGTTCCAAACAAAGTATATGAGAGAATATCCACAAAGCTTTATGAAACGGCATTTCTGACCTCATATTGGCTCTCTTAATGGCTTTATTGTTTCTAACAACATTTCAAAGCGCACAGCATTTTATGCAAGCAGCACATTTCTAAACAGTCTTTAATAAACACGTTAATGACAGAGCAACCCTCCAGCTGTACAAGAGACTTAGTTATTTCTCCAGGCATCAGACATCTTACTTATTCCACAGTCATTAAGAGCTGTGCTCCAGGATATAGCAGAGCTGGTGTAATTACACAGGTACTGTGATGAGGAAGTTAGCAGTGGTATTCATCGTCTTAATTAAGGCATAAACTCTCTGCTCTAAGCTAAAAGCAGCTCTGTTGGTTTAGGCAGCGCACAGGCTTCGTCGCATGTCAGAGTCATCCAGCAGGTTGTAGTCTGCATTTGCATGTGGAAAGTAAACCACAGAGAAAGACGGCGATAAGGAAAGACGGCCGAACAGAGAGTCAGCACCAGGCCGACCTTCGCTTTCACTTCCTCCTCAGAGCCTGCGGCGTCTTTCAGGTGCTGCGCACGCAAGGTCTATGTGATTTGTCTAATTTGCAAGCTTCAGCGAGGGCCGCACCTGTTGCCCCGTCACCGCCTGCAGTCCCGAGCCCTCAACAAGCCGACAAGCACTCCCAGATAATCCATTCTACCCACTATAACGCGGATGCTCTCCCTGGTCCATGTAGGACAAGGGCATTTTTCTCCGGTGGAGCACTCATATCCACCATGCGGCTGATGGCTCATTACAGGCCAATTCATAAATATTGTCTCCAGTATTACCACTTCCAGGGCCCTCTCAGCTCCCCGGAGATTTATTCTTCTCTTTTACATCATGCTATTGTTTTCTTCCCTCTTTCTGTTTTCATACCCCACCCTTCGTTCTTCCATACCTCTCAGTTTGAGCCACACCGTTTGCCACAAGAGGACGACGGTGGTGGGAATTTGTTCCATTTAGAGTTGAAACAGGGCCAGAGGAACATCAAGTGACAGCAGCCACACAGCAGGGCGAAATGCAATCCTGCTCGATTGAACAATCATATAAGTGATGACAAAGTGCTTTATGACTATGCGGCTTTGTTGCACTTGGGTTTAGCCCACTAAGGTCTTATGCAGACGGTGTCATGCGACCTTGGCCCATTTTCACCTCAACTCCAGCTCCCAGAAGTGTAGCCTGTCAAGCTTTCTATAACTTTTAAACCCGGTCACCACATTCAGCTGGAATACATTTTGCCTTATAATACAAATAGAGATTTAAGGTACGGTCTCATTTACAGATGTTCTGTGAGTTTTCACTTAATGTGAAAGATTTTCCCACAAGTTCAGGAAATCTGCTTTTTTATTTCACAGTGTTACATGTTCTTGCTATAGTAATAACAGTAACGTATGCATAATTAATAACCCTCATCCTAAACCCATAATACGTACATGTTGTTAATTATATTACTCAGTACAAGTCCCCCTGTAGTCATTCATTTTATCCCATCTTTGAATAACCAAAATGATATATTTAAATGATTTTTTTCCTGTGAATAAATTTCTTCATGCCTTCAAAATAGCTTGAATGTAACTCTACACCCTTGCCTCATTTAATATACTCAGATCTATGAATATGCTAATTAACCCCGCCTCCACTCGCTCACACCAGCTCAGAGATCCAGTCAACTTACTCTATACAACAACGGACACAATTGTAATTGATATGATCAGCCTTTTGCTTGACTATGTTATCAAACAGCTAATAATAACTCTGAACGTCAGTGGAGAAAGCATAGTTCCTCATAACTTTGTAATATACATCATACACCCGCTATATTGCTAAATCTACACCAGGATAACCAGACTTCTCTTGAGACTCCCCTGATTCAGAGCGGTCAGTGATATGCTAAAGCCCACCGGTACATTGTGATTGGTTACAAGGTAGTTTGTGATGTCACAAACACCAGCGATTTCAATTTTTTCACTGCAGTTTTAAGGGGAAAATACTCATCAACGGTGTTGACGTGAAACACCATATAGACATATACATTTAAAGACCCCTGTGGTGAAAATTAAGTTTTTAATGTTGTTTATAATTACACTGTAACAAAGACACCTTCAAATAAAGTGTAACCTTTTTTGTGCTTGTACAGGAAACGCTGGGCCTTTTTTCCCCTATGATATTTTGCTAACCGACTGCACCTTTATATTACTTTTTTGTGGTTTTATTTCAAACATCAAGGCAAAAAGTAACAGGAATTGATTGTTTTAGATAAGCCGTTATGATTTTGTTTTTATCCATTGTTGCATAAAGTATAGATAATATGTGTGTCCAACCAAACTCTTGTGTTTTGCAGATTGAAGCGCCACATAGCATGTTGCAGACTTCCAGCAGCATAGAGCACGAGTGTCCTGTAGTGCGTGATACCATCTGTCCATCAGCGGATTCCCCTTTGAGTGTAGGATACCCAGTGGTGTTCCAGAGGTCTGGACCCACATTAGCACGACATCAAACAGGCTCCCTCCTACACATGCAGCGCTGCGTGCGCTCCTGCTTATCTTATCTGAGACGGAAGGAGGAAGTCACCCCTCCGGTCCATCCCTGTAGAATTAGGCTTGACCTTTCTCATGCAAAGCTGAGAGAACTTGGAGAGGTTTTCTGCCCTGGTGCATGCGATTGTGTCCAGGGATACTGCTTTAATGGGGCACCTGCTGTGCTATTGTTAAAAATAAAGATAGGTATGACTGGCATCGCCTGGTATCTTTAATAGGTGTTCTAATTCCACTTTATGACAGGACTGTAGTGATGAAAGTTATGTTCATGCGGTGAAAATCATTTCTTTATTTGTCTAGCACAACGTTTTTTCAAATGCAAGGTTCTCATATATATATATATATATATATATATATATATATATATATATATATGTGTGTGTGTGGGTGCATATTTTAAGTTTGTTTTAATTTATTTTTGTCACATATATTAAGTACACATATCAGAACATTTTAAATTAAATTTCATTATTTGAGTAGTGTTGAAATTGGTTTGTTTTTAGCGATTTTATTTTTTTTTATGCTCTTTAAGCTACGGATGGCAAAGAAACAATCCAGATTGGTACTTGTGATGTGGCTTCCCTATTGCAATTCCTCCTTGAGCACCCCGGGCTGTGAGCGCAGGCTGTGCGCAGTGAACCTCCTGGGGCAGGAAGGGCTAACAACCCTTGCATTGATCCAAGGAGACACTCAGCCCTCTAACCTGCTGAGTGCTCAGTTCAGGAGAACAATGGAGTTCAGCACACATCAATACAGCAGCAGCCTATTGAGCGCACTTCGTTTAGTAAAGCCGAATGATGAGGTTGAAGCTCCTGAGTCTCTACAATAGCAGGGCAGACACCTTAAGCGTCTACATAAACCCCTTTCTTTCCATCGCCATGGAGAGGTATACAGACACCAGCCTCCCTGTGTTCCATACTCCAGCTTTCTAACATCTTACCCTGTTACTATGAGTCATGTTGGGCCAAAGTGAGTCTCACCTACCACTCTAAAGAGTTGGAGATTGGGATGGAGGAGGCTTTCTGGGCAGGAATGCACTGCTTGTCCCATAAGACACTAAATGATGTACAAGTGCATTTATTACAGCAGCCCCTATAAATCTGAGCCTGGCCTGAACTCCGGGGAGAGGTTAATGGATTACAAAGGGATGCGGTATCGAACCTTTGAGAAGTTTATACACCACATCAATATGTGCAAGGCTATTGATCATTTAGACCTTGACAGACAAATTAAATTCATAAACTTGATAATGCACTGGAATATTTGTATTGCTTACTACAGTGGAATAGGGCCCTTTTTACATTTTTTAAACACTGCTGCTTTAAGACCAAGGTTTATCGACTGAAATTCACTTAATAGAGTCGTCTGAAAACGGCAAGAAGAATGCTGATATAATGTGAAATTTAGCGTAAGTTTAAGTCCTTAGTTAAGACTGCGCAAACTTTACATTTTCTTTTAGGTTGCTGAACATCTCTTGTTACTTAAGCAAATTACATATAAAAAAAATTTAAATAATTTACATTTAATAATTTGTACTTATATAAATTGAAATGCATGATTTAAATTATATTCATTTATTTTTATGGGCTTTTTGCATATGTTGGATCGGGAAGGCACCTGTTCCAACACAGACGAAAAGCCAACAAACAAAGATATACGAATCATTTACATTAAAGAATATTTCATTCATGGATATTTTATACTTTATTTATGTTACAATATTTTATGTTGTCTTTTTTGTCACAATGAAACCATGATACCAAAGTTACCAATGTTACATTTGTTCCCGATTAAAGGAAAAATCAATAGTAGAAACAAGGATATTTGTGTTAAATCAGATTTATTACAATTATGTACATTCATCTTTTCATACCAGAATAATTTCTCTATGACAAATACCAGCAGGGTGTCAACAACATCGACATACAGCAACACTGTGCAGTTCAGACAAACTGTTACAGACCTTTGACTTAAGCTTACTTATAAAACCGATCCCACACAAATGAGAACAAATGCTTAAATCCCTAATCTGAATGGCTGAAACTGAGTAGCAGGATGTAGATTGAAAACAAAATGGTCGTAAAAACAGTTGGAGATGAGAATGTCATCTTAAAAGAGATATAGGCACTGAATCTGTGGCTTATATCACGATTAATTCAGTAGCCCTCACAGCGGCTTTACAATAATTGGCTAAAATTAGCAAACTATGTATTTTGAAGGCCTCTGCCGCCACGCTACCAGAAACAACCTGCCAGTAACAGGAACTCCTGAATGTGGTTAAGCAGAACTGGTACATGCACACACACTCACAACTAAAGCATGATCTCATTCTGAAGCCAACGGTCTTCCTTCCTCTCAGAGAGCTAACAATCTGGAATTCTGAAATGACACTTCTGACACCATCACAATGCAATTGACCTTACTTCACTGATTCCCTTAAAAGAATAGTTCACCCAAAAAATAACATTTATTATCACTCATGTCATTCCAAACAGCCTTTCTTCTGAGGAATGAAAATGTTATATTTTGTAGATTCATGTAAGTTTTTCCAGTGTTCAGTCACACAGCTGTTAATCATCACGAGAATGATTCGTTCATGAATCTGACTGATGCAGTTCTTGAGCGGTTAACTCGAGAACCGCTCCGGCCATATTTAGTTGAACACAAGAACCTGATCAGTCCGAATTGTGAATTGTGAAGCGTCCAGTGTGATTTGTGTGCCGGATCAACCGTTCAAATCATTTTTTAAAAAATGATCGAAAAATCAGACCGATATAGTTCAAATTCAAATCAGATCAACTTCAGAATAAACAGACCACTTTAGGTTTTTTTCGTGGTAATTTTTCATGTTTACCACTATGTCTGTAAAATTCCAAAATCGAACTGTTGTATGTTTTGCAAAAGAGCAGTGTGATAATTCTTCAAAATGTATCCTTTTGCATTTCACAGAAGAAAAAAAAATGACAGCAAAAAGGTTTGAAATGACGCGAGAGTGAGTAAATGACAGATTTTTGTATTTTTTGGCTGAACAATTCTTCTAACATTCACTTCACATTTGGATTTCTAGCTCTTCAAATCAACGTCCAAATTAAAAAAAAAAAAAAAAAAAAGTCACTGCATATCAAATGAACACGCGCGGGTTTCTCTTGACGTTGTGTCGTATGGATATATACTATTCTTGTGTGGGTTATTGTTAAGTCCGCCCTAGTCTAGGAAGTAAGAAATCATACACATATGGCCAGACAGGTTGAGCTCTTTCATCGTGCCGCCACAGACCCACAATTCACCTGGCTGCGCTGTAATCCGGTTACTCTGAAGGTCATTTGTTAAAAGTGAAAATGTCACAATGGATCTGAGGCTCTAGTTCTCACTCCAGGATCTCTCTGGCTTTGTTGCTCATCAGCTGGTGAGTGAGTAATTTCATTAGTTAAATATTCATACGTTACTCTCCATTTGCATCACAGGGGATTTTTTTTTTTTTATACATCTTTTTTTTTTTTTTTTTATCCTCTCAGGACTTTCTGTGTAAAAAGCCCCCAAAGAGAAAAGCACAACTGTCAGCACCTCCGCTGAAGCATCCATTGTTTTACACAGTTTAATTACAAAACCCCAGCACCGTTTCATGTTAAGATTATTCACTGCAGGAGGCCTATATAATTTGGACTGGAGGGTTTGTCATGTAATATAATACAATATAACAGGCTTTCAGTATTAGATTTCCGATTTTAGCCTCCTTGACATTTCAAGCCGCATGAACTAATACATCTGTTATTTGTCGATCATTTGATTATTAACATACTTCATAAACCAAATCAGCTACCCTGCTGGAGACTGGAGAGATACGACCGAGACAAACACATTTCTCTTTCGCCTCATTGTCTGTGTTCTCATACATGTTTTTCCTCCCTCTCTTTCTTTCTTCCACACAAATCTCAAATCCTCTGATCAGAAAACACAAGGCCTCGCTGTTACACAGACTGCTGCAGCCCGGTGTACTACACGATCTCAACACCTTTGAAGGAGAGTTTCTTCACTACGACAGAGCAATGTCCACGAAGAATAAGCAGATCCGACAGTGTTGGGACTGTGTGAAGTAGTGTTTACTGCTGAACAGAACAAAAAGCAATGTCAGAACGGCCTCACATCACAACTTTCTGATTCTTTGGTGCCTCTAATTTGTTGCTATAGTCCCTACACTGGAATTGCTCACGTTCGTATTGACTTGAAGTGCTATGGTACACTCAAAAGGGCTTTTTTGGAGCACAACTGCCTCTATTAAAAAAGCTAGCTAGCATTTAGGGGAAATGTATGAACTGAATGATTGTAAAAGAAAAGTCATAATTCTCTCATTGTCTATCCAGAAATGTCTGTTGCTGTGCTTGTTCAGGCATGCAGAAGGTTTGTGCTGACTGTCTGGCTTGCACGTTGAAAGTTTGCATGTTGAAAGGTCAAAAGGGTAAAGAGCTGCAGTGAAAGGAGCATAATCCACTTCAGCTGCCGCTCTCGTACAGTGTTAAACGATCCTCACGGTAGCCATTTTACTGCAACCAGGGTGTGATATCAGAATTTAAATTAACTCTCAGGAAACCTGGGAAAAGGCGATTGGACGGATGAAGTCTGGTTGCGGGTTACTCTCTAATCAACCTCGCTCTCGTTACTCGCCCCCTCTGGACGGCGCAGTTTCTCCACCTGCTCATTTATCTGTCCATCACCTCCTCTCCTGTCCTCCGTCTGCACACTCAGGTGGTCTTCCTCATCCGCATGGGTCACGTCGTCATCCTCGTCTTCTTCCTCGTCGTCCTCCTTCTTTTCCTCCTCCCCCTGAACTTCCATACGGACCTGGTCTTTCAGGTCCAGAGGGAGAATCGAGCCCAAGCCCACGTCTCCGTTCAGGCAGTGTGAGCCGGACGGAGTGGCCTGGGAGCTGTTGCCCTCTTTGATGGGGGAGGAGTTGGCCGATTCGTTGCTGACAGGCGAGATATCGCTGCTGCTGTTGGTGTGGTTGACTGAGGACGGGTTGGACAGCGACCCGGGTTTGAGAGGGATTTGCCAGGATGGGATTTTGGGAACGGAAGGTGAAGCAGGGAACTGTCTCCTGAGAAGAAAGAGGACATGAATAGAAAATTACACGTTTTCTTCGAACTGTTTGCTGAAATCTCTCTCAACAAGAGTGCACATTGTGCCTCAGGCTTGGTTTGACTAAAATATGCACAAGTGAGTCCAGCTATTGTGCTTTGGAAACACAAGCAGATTTGTCAGTATGGAAGTATATGAGAGATTATCCATATGCACGCCACACCTGGCATCTGATTCAAAACAAAGCATGTCTTCACAACAAAAGTAAAATAAATTCAAAAGCGACTTCAGATATGTACTGTCAGGGTGGTTTTGTTTGAATACGAGGCAACAAGTTGAGCAGATGGTGAGCTCGGTTTGTATTTACAGCGAAGATCTCACATCTTGAGAAGGACAACCAGATGAAACATTCAGACACTGGAAGAAAAAGGTAATTATAGCTCAAAATGTTTAATGAGAGCGAAACAACAGACAAATGAAAGCTTTTATCTGTGTGAATTTCAGATGTATGAGATTACTCGGATCTTAATTTGCATGATACATACATAATCAAGTAAACATTAATGAAAGTGAGGGAAGATCCATCTTAGGGCACTGAGGGAACCTGTTGGATGCATCAGGCCTCATTAACCAGTAATGAGCTGGTTCCAGCTACATGCCCCGGTGAAGAGAACGATATGACACATACAGATCAAACCACTTCAGACACATTTATCTGCCGAACCGTCCCAAGGAATACAAATATCAGCTGCCCTGAGTGAGAAACAACACTCTCGACTCATTTACATTGTGATAATACAAAACTTGCATGTTGTAAGATTTACCAGAGGCCTGTTTCAGGCTGTTTTGAGCACTCTGTAAAATAAAGATATACGGCAGATGAATGGCTTTTTAGATGCCACGAGTAACTTAAATAGAAATAGGTCCAAGATCCATTTAATTATCACTTTTTTTCTTTTCTTTTGTTTTTGTGACATTTTTAATGCTGCATCAGCTTTAAGATTGACACCCACATACAAAACATTTTGAATTAACGTCCCTCACAGTCTCATTACAACCCCTGTCATATCAAATATAGCATCTATTATGACTAAGGCCTATTGTTATTGTCTACTGTCTATTGTTATTGCTGATTAATCATGGAAAACAGTTACCTGCTGAGAAGAAGCCCCTTAAGAGACACGATCTCAGCCTTGAGTTCACTGATGCTCTGAGACTCCAGCATGCGGTTGGTGGCAGATGAGGCCTGAAGAGAGAAAATTACAAATAAATGATGATCATCATCATTTTCGTTCTGAAAACAAATTTAAAAACGCTTATTATTTACTACTATGGGCTTTCTACACTTGAAAACAAGGATCATTCTTAAACCACTTACACATAATCCGGGTTATATTTTAAAACGTTACCTAACCCAGTGTTAAAAAAGTGACCTGTACACATGGCTTAACCCTCTACTGTCTAGGTGACGATATTCCCTAGAATGTGACAATTCTATGGCATATCAAGACTTATTTACCAAAACCTGTTATATTATTATGTGCAAAAACTTCACAAATGTCTGTGATCTAAAGAAGTGTGCCCTTCTTTTTTCTTTCTTTTTTTTTTATTGGTCAGTCACTCAATGAACAAAATAATCTGATGCATTCAAACTGCCAATATGAAACAATGAAAGTCCTCAAAGTCATGATATCAAACCACAACTAGACTGACGAATCCCTTACTACTGTATCTTCTCCACCCATAAGGTCAGGATCTTTCAGAAAAAGGCTAAGGGAATTAATCATGCCATTTTTACATATTTTTCCATATTGCAGACTGCTGATTTGAGCAGGACAGAGGTGTTTGATAAGAGGTCTCTGGCACAACAATGGAAGTATTCATCAAGTCAGAGAGGTTTTTATTAAAAGAAGGCTTATCACTAACTGCTTGCCACGGGATGAATTGCTAAAGGGAGTGATGGCCAATTGAAGTGGCCAGCAAACATTTGAATAGCAAATGAATTCAAGAGAAAAAAAGCCCCAAAAAATCCATCCATCATTTTTTCTCCAAATAGACAGGTGGTTGGAAAAGTCAATTTATGAAAGGAAACCCTTTTCAAGAGAAAAAAAAAAAGATTTGTAGCACCTATACATTTCAAACGTCCTGACAGATCAACCCGGGCTCTAAAGCACTGTTTGGAAGCAAACTCCGTTGCTGTACGGCTACATGGAGCAACTGACTCTTTGAACCGTCCACTAACAAACAGCCCTCATCTGCCCCATAATCCAGGGGGGGAAAGAAAAGCAGGAAGAGGAAGTGTAAAAAAGGACTGGGGGGAAAAGGAAAATAAAAGTGTAATTAAGAACGTCAGAGTCACCAGGGGTGGCTAGTTAGAAAGCATAGACCCCCTATTGAGAGGAGAGGGATAACTCGGACTCTTCCACATGTAATTAAATCTAAAGTAAATTAATTGAATCACATCTGAAAAGGATCAGACTCATTTACAGCGAGGGCTGGGGAGGGACGGCGGTTTTGTCTCCTTTCTGCTCCTAAAGCCCTCAGATAAGTGTGGCATTTTCGAAGAGGCCACATCTGATCCGAGCCGAGCGCATTAGGCCTGGTGAAGACACTCTTATTACAGGCCTCACCTCATTATGGCCATCTTAATCCCACACTCCCCACGGCACCCGGTATAATAAGGCTGGAATGTACCTCTTGCTCATTTTACCTTTGTAACGGGGAAAAAAAATTAATTGCTTCAGAGGCTTAGCTTACACTTCTCAGACATAAAATCTAAATAATATTTTAACAGAGACTACAAAGCACCTCTCAGCCGGCGGTGTTTAAACTTCCGCGGTTGCAATTCTTCATTCCGAGAGACGATCGCGCGCACACACATTTAGTGATGACCGTTTAATTGCTGCTAAAGGCCTTTCTCTGCATGTCTTTGACTGTGTGAGCAGCCATCCAGTCAGAGGGGTCAGTGCAGTGTGATCGGGGTCCGTCACCCTCTTAAGTGTGAACAAAGCTTCGCTACAGTCTGGGTAATTATTTAAGGAGGTGGAGCGTACAATAAAGGAGAGGTATATGCACGAACTTACACCACAGCAGCAGCCAGAAAAGAAATGCACTAAAGCAAATGTCTGTAGAACATTAACAACAGATAATATCTTAACAAGGCGAGTTAAGAAATGTCTGAATGCAAATTAATTCACTGCTTCCCTCTCTGATGCCATTTCCACCACGTAATGCATGTATATTTATGGTGGAATCAGCTCGAAAATAAATCCCAAGGGAGTGTTTTCTGGTGAAAACACTGGTACAATTTATTTGAGCCTGTTTATTCATTTTCCCAGTGGCAGGGCTTTCCGCACTGGAAGAAAAAAAAAAAAAAAAATCGAAGCGCCCCTAATCTTCCACGAGCAGCCACTAATAAAGACAGCTATCGTTGGATTCAAAAGGCACCGCATTCAAACTTAACGAGTCATGATGATAATGGTTTATACATGTGGAGAATGAGATACAACATTTCGCCTGTTATCCAATATAAAATATTATGAAAGGATAACAAGGTGATTTTGCTTAAAAAATAAGAACTTAAATTTAATTAACTCCAAAGACACACATTCTACTCCACAATACAATTCAATGATAGCAAATCAAAAGCTGTTTTTACAAAAGAAAAAAGTACATAACTTTTACTCAAATTACTAAAATAGATAACAGAAATTGAATGACGAAGCTGTGGGTAGATTTTGGGATTGACACAACAGGGAAATAAACACTTGGTGGAAGCTACTGCTCTAAAGCACCGTCTAAAACATTTGACCGTGTTTAAATTCATTGTGCAAAAAAGAAATTAGCTCAGAAAATGCCACAAAGTCATTATAAGAAAATTGCTCTTAAATGGACAGCTCATCCAAAAATAAAAATTCTTACATTGAATGTAAAATTATTAGTTAATGTATTAACTAACATGAACTAACCATGAGAAATACATTGTTCCTGTATTTACTAATCTTTGTTAACGTTAGTTAATGAAAATACAGTTGTTCATTGTTTGTTCATGTTAGTTCACAGAGCATTAACTAATGTTAACAAGATTTTAATAATGTATTCGTAAATGTTGAAATTAACATTAACAAAGATTAATAAAGACTAATTCATTATTAGTTGTACCGGAATAATATTAAGGTGAGTAAATGACAATTTCCATTTGGAGTGAATTATTCCTATAAAATTATGCAATAAAAATAAACAAAATTAAAAAAAAAAGAAAAATATACCACTATTGAAAAAAGTAAAGTCATTTCTAGCACCTCATAAAGTACTTTGAGTATTTTGTGCAGAACAAAGACAGCCCAATAAAACTACACTTTAGAAGTTCCAACCGACTTCCTTTATCAGTTAACAAAGACTATCAATCAGAATTTGAATAACAGTTTCAGGTGTGCATGATGAAATTTAAACAAAGTATGTAGCTAATCTACTGAGATGAAAAACAAAACTAGCATAAACACGAGTATAAACTCAAACACATTCAAAGTTTGAGCCACTGCTATAGAGAAAAAGGCGCACTGTTCTCACAACACAGAACATACTTTATTTGTGAGGATTTAAAAATATTTAAAAAAAAAAAAAAGAAAAAGAAAAATGTTTACTTAGCAGCTGAGGAAACAGGAGTCACCATGTGTTTTGGGTTAAATACACATTTCCGCATTAAAGAGTTTAATTGCCAAGCTTGGCGCATTCTGCACAGAGTGAAGAACCCAGAAAAGGCAACTCAGAAAACCGCACACTGAAAACGATACGCAGCCAAGAGGCTTAACACGTGTCCTTAATTTCATGCTCCGGACCTGAAAATTATTTCCCGAATTTCCCATATGGCTTTAGACAACAGGGCCCCGCATCTCTCAAAACAAGATTTAAGATCAGCATGAAGTAGACTTTATGATTTGTTAAAAGGGCATTTTGATGTGAAGGATACTTTATACACACTACTGCTTTCCAGCAAGGCACTCATGACAAATGAAGCTTTTTAATTCAATCTGGAATTTGACAGAGAATTCCAGCCATTTCTACTTCACTCAGGACAGCTGTTGCGGATGATGACTGAAAGTGTTTTGAACAATAGATCAATGTTGTTGCATTTTTTCTGATACTCTCTTTAACAGCTGAGGTAAACCATAGATGATTTTTTGGGGGCGAGTCAGTTTACGGATGGTGAACTTCAAGAGGGCGACGGAAGGAGGTTGGGGGTGGGGGATGTGAGAGCAGTGGTGAGTCTGCAATTCTAGCAAACTTCAGAAGGGTGAGAGATTCATATTTTCACTTCAATTTGTGCCAGGCCAGATGTGTTTGCATATGCTTTCCTACGGGATCCAGATGCCTCAGTAAAACACCCATGTGCTTAACAAGCTGTGGACATAAAACATGCCCTCGATTGCGATTCCAAAGCGCTTTTTGGAGAACGTTACAAGATGATTTATCACAGTATCGTAAGATACAAACTGTATCTTAGAGTTTCACATTCTGGCAATGTGTTTTCAGCAGGCGATTTCCCTCAGATGACTATTTGTTATAGATTATAAGCACATGTCTTCAGAACGGATTTGAAGGCCTTATCATCATGAGGAGCATTCTTCTGAAAGATAATGACACCATAATGCATTAAATTAGCATGTGATAAAGACAGCAAAATCAGCACTGCCACAATAGACAAACAACAAAGATGACAACTCTCTGTGTCTTTCTCTTTTGTTTAATGTTGACTATTTCTTTTCGGTTGTGTGTCATAGTGGTCTTTTGATGCCTTAAATGGCTCCTGGGGATTATTTTTTTACTATAAATATTATATATTCAAGTTTTCACTGTAAATGAGTCTGACTTTTTGTTTTGTTTTTTGTTTATGCATTGAAGTGATTTTATTTGCTCGTGCAACAAAATGATAATGCACATTAAGCATGCTACTATGGCTTTATCTATGTATTTTATCATTCTTGTGCTGCCACATAATGATGGGAAATCATTCTTTATCATGCAACCCTGTAGCTTCATAAACACTGTTGGCTGTAATACATTACTTAGTTATTAATTACTGTAATTTATAATAAATAAGTTACTTCTGATGTAATTGCATTAATTACTGTATATTCTTCAGAACAATCCTATATAAAACTATAGTGGATGTAACATAAAAATGTAACATCTAATGTTAAAATATATGTTTTTAATGCAACTTTCTCCCTTTAAATACTTAGTTCAGTTCAAGAATAATTTATGCAATTTAATTTATTGTTTATTTGAAAGAATTAAAAGTGCAGTTAAATGTCTTGCATTATTCATCTGGTCGAGGTTGATATGGGATTTAAAAAGTAAGTAGTAATAAGTAATGCAATACTTTTTAGAGAAAGTAATTAGTACAGTATTCTAACTATAGTGTTGAAGATGTAATTAGTAGCTAGTAATTAATACTTTTTTTTTTTTTAGAGTTAACTTACCCAACACTGTTTATCAACAATAAACAAAATATATACAAAGTATTAATATAGGCAACATTCCAAACATTATTGATGAACACTAACAGTTTCCTTCGTGATTCTTTACTTGACGCAAAAGAAAATCCTACTGGTCCAGTTTTAGTTGAAGTATGGGTGGAGGTTTAAATGAGGTCTCAGCCCAGATGAAATTAGCAGAAGGCAAATGACAGATAGAGGAGAGATCAGGAGGGGGCGGCAGTGTGGGTTCACTTCCTGTCCCTGGATGGCTTGCTTGAGCGCTCTGGAGTTATATGTTCTTTATGGAGCTCCCATGACATGCCTTGTCCTGCTGATGAACATTTTTCTCTTCTGAACGGCATATGAGCTCTGTCACTACTAATATTCACATCAGGGTGAGGCATCAGTCTCAATGTCACTGAAAAATGCCCCGTGTTGTTTTAAGCTTGAAGTGGCCTTGTTTTACAGAGGCTGCGCCCATGAAACTGAACACTGCAATGAAAATTCACACTGACGGCTTTATTTAAACTCAACAGATCAACAAAACAAGTGTCTACTATCATTCATATAACATCTGACGAAATCACTTAACTGGGGAGGAATGCAACCTTTTTAGATAACTACATGCTTTTTTTTTTGCTTCCTTTTCAAGGGTTAGTGGAGTTCTTTTATTAGTAAG
Organism: Zacco platypus; assembly: GCA_038088235.1. Lineage (NCBI taxonomy): Eukaryota > Metazoa > Chordata > Actinopteri > Cypriniformes > Xenocyprididae > Zacco > Zacco platypus. Next base: position 15,404,574 of record CM076067.1, read on the forward strand.
GTATTTCAGACAATAAGAGGAAATTTATGCATTTCTGTCCTGCTGATTATGCAGTTTGAAACATTTTGCTTTCTGATGATGACTATGCAACAAAAAACACTGACAGGAAAATGTTGGCTACTATTGACACATGCATCATAGAGGATCTGTGAATTTCATTCTCTCAGGTATGGTCTGGTCTGTAATGACAGGAATGTCAAAAACTTCAGTGTTAAAGGGTTGTTCGGAGGAATGTTCTGATTGTACGGTTTGATTTTGTCTAGTCACTTTGTTGAATAAAACTAAATTGTTCCTTTGTCTCCCCATATGGCAATTTACTTCAACTACAGCACTACTGGGCACATTTTAAAGGGATAACTCTCCCAAAACAAACATACAAACAAAAATGTAATTTACTCATCCTCATTTCATTCCAAATTCAATATTTCTTTTTATACAAATTATGACATTCTGAAGAATACAATAGTCTTTGTGTGATCGGAAGAGGTATAAAGTCATTATTGGCTGAATATTTTGCCATCTGTTCAGCTTTTAAATCCCATTTGCACTATTGCATGTTTAATTAAAAAATGAGTACAGCAGGTTTGACATCAATGATGTGAAAGTTCATTTCAAAGTTCAAGTCAAACCTGCCTCTTGCTACACCTTATTTGAATATGATGAGATTTCAGAGCTGTGGTGAAGGGAAAGATTATCAATGAATACAAATAAATGTCACTGTCATTCACATAAAGCTATCATATAACTTCATAAGACCTAAGTAGTCATATGGACTACTTTTATGGTGGTTTCTGACCATTTTAGGACCCTCTAACATAAAGTATACTGGACTTTCTGCAATATATCTTTTTTTGTGGTCAATGGAGGAAATAGTCCATCAAAAACAAAAAAAACAAAAATGTGTGTCATAGTGGTCTTTTGCTGCCTTAAATGGCTCCTGGGGATTATTTTTTTTACTATAAATATTATATATTCAAGTTTTCACTGTAAATGAGTCTGACTTTTTGTTCTGTTTTTTGTTTACGCATTGAAGTGATTTTATTTGCTTGTGCAACAAAATGATAATGCACATTAAGCATGCAACTATGGCTTTATCTATGTATTTTATCATTCTTGTGCTGCCACATAATGATGGGAAATCATTCTTTATCATGCAACCCTGTAGCTTCATAAACAGTGTTGGCTGTAATGCATTACTTAGTTATTAATTACTGTAATTTATAATAAATAAGTTAAACTTCTGATGTAATTGCATTAATTACAGTATATTCTTCAGAACAATCCTGACCATTTTAGGGCCCTCTAACATAAAGTATACTGGACTTTCTGCAATATAATGGAGGAAATAGTCCATCAAAAAACATAAAAATATGGTTTTGAAACAACATGGAACGAGCATGATTTATTGATGACATCTTCAAATGTAAAGGCCGTCTGTCTACCATGTAAAAGGTGTGTGTACGATTACCTGTGAGTTAGCCAGCTCTTGGGTCAGCTCCTGTATTTTCTTCTGTTGCTGGACCAGCAGCTCCTGCACTGAAGCCAGGGTCGTCTGCAACTGGGTGACTGCATCCAAAAACACACAAATGAGGGTAAGACTACACCCAAAACATTTACCGGAATTTCGCAAGCAAGAAAATGACAGCTTTTGTCAAGAACTAGTGCAAACCGACATATCTGTTTGTTTGAAAGCATTACCGGTGATCAACACACAGTGGTTTTCTCTTTGATTTAGCCTTCAGCTCAATCAGTAATATAAGACACCTCTATTTGTACAAGATTAATCACCTACGTCTGCTCTTATATCAAATCAGGGTCTCTTAACCTCCATTAGCATGGGTTTGAAACGCTGGCTCTATCAAACTCTCCAAACAATCAACAAGATGGAAAAAAAAACAGCTCATTTGGGAGGCAGCAGGGCTAGACACTACTGTCCTCACTAATCTTACTAAATACAGCTCATTTTCCTCCCTCTCTGAAGATTGAATTATTGTCAGATTGTGCTGGTCCCGAGGATTAGAGAAAGCCCAAGAAAAACAGCCCTAGCAGGGCCAGAGTTGGTGTTATTAATGGGGGTATCATTTCAAATAACCCAGAGCACAAGTTGCTCTCCCCCTGTTTCCAGTCACACATGCATTCCCAAACAATGCATTAAGTTTCCAAACTGATTATGTTACAGAAAACCAATAAACGCCTCTATAAATCATGCTCTGTAAAGTGTTAAATCAACTCTAATTGGATTAACATCAGCAGATATTATTAGCTGCCGACTGTTGGCTCTCCGGCGCACAGTTCCAGGGCTCTCCTTTCATAGAAACAGCCTTTCCACTTTCTGCTTAAGAGCTGTAACATGTTTCTTTCTCTCGCAGCCTTTGTCTGTCTCATTAGGCGACTACTTACAGAATAAGAGACGGTGAATAGTTTTTCTTGCTGAATAATGATTGTACAAACTCAGATTACTATATTAGTAATAACATGAGATCTGAAATTCAATTTATTAACCTTTCTTCAAAAACATTAAAAAAAAAAGTTGCCTAAGTAATCTAATGTCATTCCAAACTAGTGCGATTTTTATTTTTCTGAGGAACTAAAAATGAGATATTTTGCAGAATGCACATTCAGACCTGGTTGCTTGGTCCAGATGTCACAAATTTTCAAATTTAACCAATTGTATGGCTACAGAAGAAATCAGTAAACCATATGGGATTTAGAACTAGTAAATGATTGCAGGATTTTTAACTATCCCTTTAAAAAAAAAAAAAAGAAGAGGAGCTCCTTATAATTATAGACCTTGGTTTATATGTGAAGACTTCCCTATCCGTCTGACAATTTTTCTTTTAAATTAGCATTTTTTATTAGGCTCCTATATTCAGGTTCAGTAGTTTCGCTCTTTAATGGCAATGAAAAGGTAATTAGTCAGTTACTGAAATGCCTTTAGTCAATTCATCGGTATTTAACAAATTTAACTGTCCATGTGTACTTTTCTTGCAAAAACCTCAAAGCCCATTTTGTTTCACTGTCATGGGTGGAATAGAGCTGTTCTTTAATGTAGGTTATGTCCGTATCTGTCAGAGTTACAGCAGCGCATGAAACACTGTAGTGTTTACATGGTACTCACGAAATCATGTCATTGCCACCGATCATTGCCAATGATTTGACGACATTTTCTTTTGCCAGTAACTGAATCCACCATCATACTCCTCTATCTTGTTAAGTTAAAAAACTCTTTAATCAAGACAAAAACATGAAGCACGACAATTGAAAGCTGGCTCATACACACGCTGTCATTCATCTTGAAATCATATGATTCGATTCGTGTCTTCTGATTGGTTCTGTGAACTTATAGGCTTTTGCCGGCAAAGGGAAATGGCATTTAGAGGGTTCTGCCAACAAACCGATATTTCTGAATGGGCAGAGGTTGGGATATACCAGGTTTGACGCAAAAGTATGTGATGAACTATGCGCAGAGAGAAATTCGAGGTGGCATTTAGCGCCTTTTGCATCTGAAGTCTTCATGTGATCATGGCACATTTACTGAAAGTCACTCTTAAGATTTCAAATAGCTTATTCCTTAGAAGCACAGGTACACTGTACATTAAACCATGGTGCTCAAATGGGTGATGCAGGTTTGAATAAAGCTTGCAACATCTCACAACTTCCTTTAATCGTTTTCCACCCATCATTTCCTGTTGTCTCTGTTCTATCCTGTGAATAAAATAACTATAAGGTCTAAAGTAAAAGCAAATATCTGTTCTAAGGAAGAATGCCACTACAGCCTACGTCAACCACAGCAATTCCTGCGATATTACACTGAGAGTGAGAAACAACTGCACTAGACCTGAAAACCAACCATACTCAAAACACAAGAAATAATGCCTCCATTTAGTGTGGCTCGGGTTTCCACAAACGTTCTCTATGGAGAAAACAATTGGGCGAATTTGAGATCCTGCAAGTGGCTTCGCAGCTGCTGCGAGGAGGCAGACAGTGTGTATAGCGTAAATTATTCAGTAAATACCTCAATATAATGTACACTGCATATGTCCAGGCCTGTCTGAGGCTTTATTGGCCAGCTGGTCACCAATATGCTCTCAGCAGACAAAGAGACCAAGCAGCTAGTACAATTCCATTACAGCCAGCACGAGTGTGAGTGTGTGCGACAAAGTGCTTCCAAGACCTGTTCATTAATTGCGTGTGGAAAGTTGTTGGGAAATCATAATGGGAGTCAAGGCCTACAATCAAAGGCTGCAAGAGTAATGGAGCCACATTCAAAGGAATACATCACTTCAGCACACTTGGCACTAGAGAAATACACAAACTTTAACAAAGGAGTGCGGGCAATTGGCAAGAGCGGCAGTCACTTGCTATTACTCACGTTATGAGAAGTGAGGGAAACTCACTCCGTAATTGCAACCCTCTCCCAAACTGTTAACTGAAACAGTCATTAACTACAATAGCAACTTGGCTACTGCAGCCACAGCAAATTAGATCAGCGGCGTGACTGACTGAGTGACTGGGGGTAGGTACGGCTCTTCCAGGAGAAAACGAGAGAGTGGCGGAGGGAAGGAGGGAGAGAGAGGAGGGGAAAAAGATGGTCAAGAACAAGTGTTTCACAAAGGAAATATGAAAAGCAGCTTCAGCCCAGAAAAACATAAATACCCTTAGCATCTGAATGTGACGCTAAACAAAACAGGAATCCTGTTAAAACCAAAGAAGATGAGGGCTTGACAGGCAGCGTAACACAAAGGAGGCTTTTTTTGCATATATGAACCAAAATGGCAATGAAGAGGCTCATTTGATAATCAGATAAAGAAACCCACATCAAGCTTGCACGCAATGGCTCACAATCGACTGGCCTTTTGGTAACCCTCCCCAAACTAAAAGTTAGGCAACGGATAAAAATAATGAAGAGACACAACCGACTAAAATCACCCGGCTTTATCCTATATGCCCTAAATTTGCTTATATTGATCTCCTGGATAATGAAAACAATACTATATGCATAACAGAAGACTGCATTGAGATCAGAAGTCCATGCATAGATTCAGATTATTTACATGGCTTTATAAGGCAAATATTAATATGGATAAATGGCAAGCATAGTCTATTTTATAAACAAGCCTTTTGTCTAGTGAAGAAGTCGAGTGTGCCTGCTTTGCATGAACTGATTCACCTTCACAGACTGTGTTATATATCAACAATTTTCAAAATTCAAATGTTTACATGTTAAACAGCTAAACTGGGAAGAAGAACTTTTCATAGCAGAAATCAATTTAGGCAGTGCCCCCCCCCCCCTCCTCCTCCTCTGAAAGTACTAAGCTCTTTAACTCATTACACTCAGTTCAAACCAAAAGCACACAACTGAAAATAAAATATGTAATTATAAGTAAAAAGATGTAAAATATATAATAATAATAAAATATCCAATAAAATAAGTCTTTTACCGTGATGCTAAAAATATTTCTTTTAGGATGTTTTAGGATATGTGAAACCTAGAATTAAAGGAATTCAATCTTTTTTAAAAAGAAAGCCAGATAAAAATTCAGTTGTCAAAATTACCTTTGCACTCATCTAACACTCACCTAAGAATAATCTTCAAAAAACACTAATAATTTCATTTTAAATTACACCATTGAATGTAAAATTTACAAATCTCAAAATGAATATAAAATTTCTCATACTGCACATTATAATGTTGTGAAGCCCAAATTAACTTGCAGCACATAAAAAACATTTTATTTAATCCTAAAAATAATGAATTATTTTAATATCGGATATTTATCAGTTATCAAGAATTATGGGTTTATCAGCATCAGCCAGAATTTCATTTCCCGGGGCATCCCTATTTTTAATGGTTAATCATATGCAAGGAAGACAAGACCATTCATCAAATATGCAAATAGATTTAAGGGAAAAAAGACCAATCGCAATTCAAAATGCAAATATTGTGATTGCATCACTGTCTGTTTCGTTCACCGAATATTCTATATTTGGACACCTAAAGAGATTTACTTTAATGTTTCATCTTAATTTTAACTTTAAGAACTTTACATAACAATAAATAACACAAATAGATTTTAACAAAAATAAAAAAAGCTCTCCTAAGGCTGAACGTACATACAAAAAGACCCTTGAAGTTTCATGTTAACCAATTCAGGGCAAATTAACTGTAGAAGTGTAAAAATTTTGAGGCTTAGAACAAAACCTTAATCAGAATGTTTGTGGAATATCAGAGTGCCGCCTAGCAAAAACTGTAATAAAAAAAGCTGCATAAGTTGTCCTGCATTGTCTTTCTTTAGAAAAAAAAGTGAATTGTCATTTACACAAAAGGAGCTACTCGGCTGTAAGCCGACTGCAGCACTAACGAGACAAAGTTTCTTTGGGAAGTGTCCCGCTTTCATGGTTGCCGGGATGTTTAATTACACCGGCTGCGTAGTGGGTAAAGAGAGGGGGAGGAGAGAGGAGGAGAGGCATCCCTCTCTGACAGCCTAGCTGAGATTCCTCACCTGTCCAAGGCGGGAGACGCACCTGTCACCACACACTTAATCACCAGCGCACTCCGAGCCCAACCGGGGAGCCACACCACTACGCCGAAAATTAAAATGAACTTTCTTGCCACGCAGTTAAGGCGGCCAAAAAAAAAAAACCCTGTCATTCCTCTTCCCCTCATTAATATTCTGAGGTTAAGAGCTTTTCAGCGAAACGTAATTAATTGAAGCTGAGCTGACAGTAAACAAGCAATTTCAAATTAAAGCAAAATGACAGGACCGTCATTTGTAAAATGTGAGCAGATTTTGGCGACAGATAAATGAAGGAAAATGTTAAGGAGGAAAAAGTGATGAAGATATTAATCTTCACCTGTCTGTGTCAGCGTGCCACTCATATCCGCGATGTTGCTCTCGATCCGCTGCAGATGCTTCTTGTCCTCTTTGCTGCCCATAATGAGGGGAAGGATGTATTTCTGCAATTAAAAACACGGCACGCTATTAGAATTCCACTCAGGAACAGGGAAAACAGGCCTGCGGACCAGGACGTGCTCTGTTGCTACATCGACAAACAGACAAAGGGCTATCTATTAGCGTTAGCACAGTCAAATCAAAATTTATACCTCAGTCAAGGCTTCGTATGTTCACTTTTTTTTTTTAAAGAGCTTTAATACATTTATTTGATAAAAATATTGTGAAATATTATTACGATATAAAGTAACCATTTTGCATTTTAATATATTTCAAAACGTAATTTATTTCTGTTATTGCAAAGCTAAATTTACAGCAGCCATTTCTCCAGTCTTCAGTGCGGCTTAATATATTTGTGAAAACCATGATACATTTGATCAGGATTGTTTGATGAATAGAAAGTTCAAAATAACAGAATTTATTTTAAATAGAAAAGTTTTGTAACATTATACATGTCTTACTTTCATTTTATTTGATCAATTTATTTGCATTCTAATGAATAAAAGTATCAAAAATCATAGTGACCCCCAAATTTTGAATGAAATTGAATGTTTTTTATAATTTTTCAGTCTATATATATATTTTTTTATGGCACAAAAACAAAGAGGGTTTTTGAATGATCATAACTAGGTAACAGTATCTCTATAAAAAACACAACTACAAATTTTCAGAAACTAGAATACACCATATAACAGAAAAGTTGACAATGAAAATGTCCTTTTCCTAAAAAGAAGGCCTAAAAAGACAAGCAGGGAATCAAATGGCTATTGTAAATCTTTTTTTCCTCTTCTCAAACTGAATGAAGTAATTATGATTCAGACTTATTAAAACAATATTTGAGAGAGGGTAGATAAAAACTATGTTTTACTATAGATTCTAGTGTATCAGAACAATATCTCTAACAAAAAGAAATATAAGAAAAAAGAAGGGGGGGGGATCCACACAGTACTAGTGTTTGCGCTTGACTTCACAGTATCAAGTTCAATATAGTGTTTGGCAAAGGCAGATAAAACATCATTATGTGACTTATGATTAATAGGCCTGCATTCATGCTGAAAAAAACAGGACCTTTTGTTTTTTTAATTCCTCTCAAAAGTCTTGTGGTTTTCTCACTTCATCCACAGTAATTTGCCTCAATGGCTGGCACAGAGGCCAAGAATTAAGCATCGGGGCATGACTCTGGGTTCAACATCATTAAGACTTTTAGCCCACAGGCTGGCTTCTCCATTTGAACATGTCACCTTCTGAGGACAATTGCTTGTCAGAGTTTAAGCCTAGTAGAACAACATCTCCAAACACTGAGCATAAGAAGCAAAGGTCAGACGGCTAGCGCTTCCACTAGCTGCCGCCCGGTTCTCACGCTATTGCTGTGTTATTTCCAAAAGCACACGTCGATTTGTTTTCCTCGACAAACAAACAGCACATAGACGGGGAGATTAACATGGCATTTGGTGAATAGCTGGGTGCTGTAAAGCGTAATGTGCGTGTGCAGGCTCTCCGTCTGGAAAACAGTTGGCCTTAACAGGTTTTCACAGCGGCGCAACCGTTTGTTGACACCGGCATAAGTAATAAACACTTTTAAGTTGAAAAAAATCGGAATGAGTGTCAACACCAGGGTAGTTAATAAGAGAGCTGCTGTGAGTGCTGTTTACAATGTGCTCTATAGCATAAATAAAGTGGAGGTGGAGGACAGGGCATATGGTGGCACCGGTGAGCTGTTCCTCTGACATGACAGCAGTGAGAGCTCTCGCACCAGGGAACTGCACCTTCAGCCATGGGCACAGATCCTATGAACAGCAGAGATGCACACGGGGGACTGGAGAATCACGAACTGTGAGTGTGAGCATGAGACGGAGAATGAAAATGAGAAAGGTGTAAAAAAAAGAGTTACCAGAGAACAGAAATGCATTTTTGCATTTTCTAAAGAAAATGTGAGTGGTGCTTGCCAGGGTAAAAGTCACTATACAGTACCGATCACTATACAGTTTCTAAGGTGTTCAGAGTGTTTTTTTTTATTTATTTTTTTGTCATTAGAACATCTCCAGATTTCCCACAATTCAGAAGTTTGGAGTTAAGATTTTTGAATCCATGTTCAATCAGGTTGCATTTATTTGATCAAAAATACACTAAAACTAAAATAAATAAAATACAAGTGTAAAATAAGTGCTTTCTAGTTTAATATATTTTAAAATGTCATTTATTCCAGTGATGGCAAAGCTGAATTATCAGAAGCCATTACTTCAGTCTTCATTAGGGCTTCAACAAACAATCATAACGGAATAATCGACTGATTACTAGAACGATTAATCTATTAATCGACAATTATTTCACAGACTGATCAGTAGGCGTTGGTTGATTTTGCCTTTGGCTTGCTTAAGTTGGGGATCTTGCTTGATATTCAACAGTGTTTTTAGTATGCCTGCATTGGCGCCGTTGTATGCGAACTGAGCTGAGCCGGACGATTACATCACTGTTTTCTCCAGTGCTGATATACATAAATTAACTAGACTAATAATTATTGATCTTTGCAACGGAATGAATCAATAATATATAGAATAAGATGGACAATGACACCATTTTCTTTGGGAGCTGCTGTGCAGCCAAAAATTATTTGCCAGTTATTAATTTAAAGCTGCTTTGCCACAATTTGCATTGTAAAAAGCGCTATATAAGTAAAGGTGACTTGACTTGATAATTCAGCTTTTGTAAGTAGTAACAATACTGAGTTATTATAAAATATTGACCTATTCTAACTAATAAATCACTTCAGCTGTTGAAAATGTTGTTTTAATTAACTTTGGGCCAAACGAATAGACCTTCAGGTTTTTTTTTCCTCGTCATAAGTCATCAAAAAAAAACTCAACTAATTAATGCTGTAAACTATAACAAACTATAATATTAAAGGTTAAAATTAACAACTGATTTTGCATAAATTGCATGTAATGCCTTTTTCTTTTTATAAGAACCCCATAATAATAACTTTACTAAGGCCCTGTGTACACTAGAGCATTTACGTTTTAAAACGGCATTTTAAAATGAAAACGATCCTCGCCTACACAGGCATTTCCACACTATCAGTTATCTACACTACATCCTCTACACTACATGACCAAAAACGCATGTCACATGATAGTTCATGCACACTGGGCATGCACGTAGAAGTGTAAACAGTTGCCTCTTGCTCATGTAGGTAGTTGTAGTATTAGAAAATGCAACGTTTAACTGCACAATGGCTGCAAAAAATGGCAACAAAGTCAGTAATATTTGAAGTTCAGTCTCCATGTTATTGTTTACACAGTCATCAAGGACACACAGAGTGAATGTGGGCAGCCATGCCATCATTTTCAAAAGTCTTCAATTAGGTCCATTTAAAATGAAATGCAACCCCGGTGTAAAGTTATTCATTTTAAAATGAAAACGCACTAGTGTAAACAAGGCCTAAGAGTAAAAATATCAATATAGTGCATATTTTTGAAAAATGCTCTAGCCTATAATTAATTTTTCTAGCTGACAATTGAGTTTATGGTTACTCAATGGCTTTACTGAGGTAAGCGTAACATTAAGGGACAATGTTAATGAGTTGTTTTACTGACGTCTTTCCGCAACTGAAACACTGATTGAGTGATTATGAGACATGATACAGATTTCGGTAAGTTGTACCGTTTCTTTTAACATACCCTCTGATGTTCATTTATGTTTACTTGGTGCCGTAACTAGGGTAGGGGATTGTTCAAATAATAATAGTAACAATGAAACAGCAATAGTAACAGTAATGACTTCCTGAGCAAGCACCAGTAGTGGGACTGAGTGAAAACGAAAGTTGTTAAAAACGAGAGTTGATGTCACTTTCTCAAAAGATCATTTTAAGTATTGAACAAGCTACAGTTTCAGATTGTAAAAAAACATGTGGCAAAGGAAAATGTGACCTTTTCTGTTAAAATGGTTCACTACATTAATAACAGCAGTCATGTGGGCTACTGGAGATGGAGACTGACTTTATAAACACGTGTGCTGAGAGCAGCAGAGGAACTGACTGACTGAAGTGGCTGAGTGCAGACAGAATCTTAGGAAGCTAAATATGTCTTCCTAATTATGACATCATGGGAGTTCCATTTGACGTCATTGCAAACGGAACGCTTAAAGGCCACTGCTCTGTTTTCTGTCTCTTATAAAACACAGTAATGGAGTCCACATGTCCCTATGGGCAGTGTGGGTTTACTGTCATCGATAAATGGGGTCTCTCTCTTACTCAGCGGGGCCTGAAGGCCCACGCAGCATCCGTACCCACGTTCACAGTTGTGTGGTGAAAAGTGTTGGAAAGCGGAAAGAGTACTGCCGCCGGGTTTTTCCGAAAGGGAAAACAAAGAAAAGATCTAGGGGTTGAGATGAATTCATTCTGATGACGTCGGACAGATTGACTGTAACCACAACGATTTATTCAACATCATTGTAAAACAAAACAACTCACACAAAAGCAGAAATTCTGGAAAAAAGCTAGAGTTCTCAGAATAATGAATACATATTTAGAAATATGCTACTGGTACACATACCCGGTAGAGATGATAGAAGCCAAAGGCCATTCCTGCCAGGATGACAGCCAGGGCACTGTAGTCTCTCCATCTGTAACCTGAGGGACCTGCAGGGACACACACACAAATACAAGAAGCCCATCTATTAGCCAAACCCTGGGTAAAGTTGTGGTGGACCTTCTGGTAGATGCCATGTTTAATTTTACATTAAAAAAAAAACAACGCTGAGATGTGTGCATTCAATGACCTCATCCTACAACACAAACAGAGTTTGTGAGCAATTATTTCATAAAATCATTCATGGAATTTTATTTTATTTATTTTGCTTAAGATAGTGCTGGTACAGTAACTGACCATTTTCATTAATCAGTATGAAGTGTTTGTTTTAATGATTCAATTCAAAACTCTGCTTCAGCGATTCATTTGCATCATCATTCATTGCATAAATATGATTCTTGAATGTGTTCATTTAGTGAAAAGCATGTGGGAAGGCATACTTTACTGATTTTTACTTCATTAAATATTTTGAATCTCATATTCTGCAAGTGTTTGGTCTAAATCATGGTTTAAAAAATTGATCATGAGTTATCAAAAATATCCACATGCATACTGAACAATACAGAAAAATATATTTTGTTAAAATATTTTTATTAAATATTTTATTTAAAATGTTAAATAGTTACATGATAAAATATTTTAACAAAAAAATCTCCATAAGACAAAAAAAATTAAACCACTGACTGTACTTCTACCCCTCACAGCTTTTCCATTTGTGTCAAACTACTGTATAAAAAAAGGTGTCAGCACTGGTCTAAGGGCTATACAGGTCTATATGAATTGGAGCTCTTGTTCCTAGAAGGAAGGGGGGGGGGGGATTCGGATTATACATGGCTGTGGAAGCGTAAACTAGATCTGAACATAGGTACTAGATTTAAACTAGATGAACTAGATTAAGTACCACATTACTGTAAAACAGAAAATGAGCAATTTCATCAGCTATGAGCAGAACGGAAACTCCCGCTTACAATATTTGAGGGGAAAATCACTCTGTTAAGGGTAATTGTGATCTTGAAGGAATGGAAATGAGAATCGTTTTAAAGATCACTCGCATGGTTTCTGCTTAGACCTCGCACAAGTGCTCACAAACGGTGAGATGGGGTGTGAATGTCACATAAGCGCAGTATTATCAGGTACTATCAGGAAATGAAAGCCCACATCAAAGAGTCCCTCCTCACCCCTCACTTATTTTCAGAGAAAGACAGTTGACCTGAAAGAAGGCAAAAAACTAAGAAAAAACAGTTCAGTGCAGATGAAAAAAAACAAAGAACATGCTCTGAAAATGCTTTTCTTTTGAAGTGAGATCAGAAAAATACCCTGCTAACAGGTATAAGATTGAAGTACATATACAAGTCAACATTCTGATGATGAACCGTATTACAAATCAACGGTCAAACTACCTAAGTATAAAGAAATGAACAACTAGACACTCAAAAGAGCCATTATTCAGGCAAAAAGATAGCCCCGCCCCAAACTCACATCATTGGTTGAGCCAACGTTGCTGTGTCGGGCTGGTCAGGAACCTCAAACAAACAAAGCTTTAAAAGTGGCTTTTCCAAAAACTTACAAATAGCTTAGATTCTGTATAGCTGGTATATTACTATGGATATGAGAGTGTGTTTAAATAATTGACACACTTCAGCTTTACGTTATATTTTAATCTGCTTGTGAAAGCAAGAGCAGCCGTTTCAATTCACACTGAAGCAATCTGGCAAGGCTCTGCCAACAGAAAGGAGGGAGAAATTATCATGCAAATGTTTAACGGCACACCAAACAGAGAAGTAATTAAAGCAAGCCTGGCTCTGGCAGGTCAACATGTCAGATACAAAATGCTCCATTTTGTAACATAGCGAGGTCTGCGGAACAGGTGTGTTACTGTAATTTGTTTGAATCTGCTCTACTGAATACAAATAGAAAGGCTCGCTAATAGACTAGCAAAGCAATACTACTATTTCATTTTTTGATAAACGGACAATGTGTAAGTGAACACGCAGTTTTTATCCGATTAATTATTTGAGAGGTCTGTTAGGGACACCATAAATAAAATCTGGCCCTGATTCTTGAAAAATGGGACAAAACATGTCCCACAATTTTGCTTGCCATTCGTTTTTTAAATGGTAGCATTTACACTAGATCACTAGATTGTTCTTTACATAAATGTAGCATTATTTATTTATTTTCTCTTTAATTAAAATAGTATTTAATGATCACTTACTACTCCTAAAATCATGATTAAAGTAGATATGTTTTATATTATATATATATTTTGTAATATATATTATGTACTTTATATATTTTATTTATTTTATATATTTTATTTCATATACTATCGTCTTAGTTCACAAATTAAGATATTTTTAATGAAATCTGAGATATTTCAAAAAGTTCATAAAGAGATCATAAAACTAATCCTTATGAATCAGGCTGTTAAACCAAATTGTCTGAAGAGGCACGATCTCTTTATATGATGATGAACAGAATGAATTTAGCCTTTTATTTCATATATAAACATTGATCAGCGAACATAATCAGAAGCTCAACCGAACCTGCTTGACACGCGAGAACAAACCTCATTGGTTGATGAATGTTTTATGTGAATAAAAACCTAAACTCAATCTGTTCATCATATAAAGCGATCATGTCTCCAGAAAATTTGGACTGGAACGACATGAACGTGAGTAAATGATGATAGAATTTTAATTTTTCAGTGAACTAACCATTTAATTAAATTAGCTAGTAAATATTTGTAATAAATGTTTGACATTACTTTAGTATCTGATGCTATTAATTCATATTGAATGATAAGCAAAGAAGAACACTTAATTTGGTAGAAAATTGAATAATTGTATGTTGGTGAAAACCTCTGATCATGTTTAACAGATTGCTCCAAAATAATTTCTTGGTACATAAACTTTTCTGCACTTTTGTAACCTTTATTCTCCTAATACTCAAGAAACAGTGCCTTGAGGATCAAATCTGTCTGAAGACTGAAGCTCAGTGACATTCTTCCTCTGCAAGCACATCAAAACATCAGCAAACCTGCAACTTCCAAAAGCTTCCATTTTAAGGACTTCTGACAGCATCGCTTTTTGTATCAATGGTAAACACCACATTAACAAAGTGTCCTCGCATCAGCATGGTGCGCAGGAAACACATGATGACAGTTTGGGCAAATTCAGAGGCCTTGAGCTTAGACCCTGACCGATCTGACCGATCTCCTACTTCAACTGGAGATCCAACGGGACTCCTTCTTCCACATCGGTAGCCCCTCCACTTTCCACTCCTGCTTTTTATTTGGTCACTTAAGGTGTGAGCGTGGCCTCCATTCCCCTTTTTTCCAATCTCCGTTCAAATTTATTGGGTTCAGAAAAGGCCCTACTGTCCTTCTGCTGCTTGAAAATAGAGATCAGAGTATCCATTACTCCGACAGAGATGGATGCAGGTCCTGACGCATCGTCCCCATAACAAGGACATCAAAGAGAGGGACCCCCTCTTTTCAACCTGACCCCCGTGAAGATCTCCTCACTCTCCCCTCATTATGCCATTCTCTCATAGCCGTTTTGATATAAAACCCCCCACTCTAGTGGGGCTGAAGCCTAACTACATGGCCATCCCATCAACATCGCTTTCATTACAAAACATGAGATGGCGGGGAGTCAAGGACAGGGAGGCAATAAATGAGGGTGGAATACATCTGGAATCATTGTCATACAGGTTAAGCATTATGCGAACTTCATTCAGGATTGGTAAATCAGCGGCCGGCCTGGAGCTCATAACCCGCAGAGGTAATAAAGATAGAGGCTGCAGAAAGGCCCTCGGCAGGCCAACCAACCACAGATTGTCGTAACGGTACGGACATCATATCGCAAGGCCGTGTTGGAATTAATTATGTGCCTACGCAAAAATTATGTTGTCTGCCACTCATTTCCTTTGAAAACCACTTGCTTAGAATGACAGTGATGTTTGGGCGCTTATAAAAATATCTGCACGACATTCCAAAGCATTCCACGCAGTCGGTCTGTTTTGAATTGGTGTACGGGCGAAGGTTTAAATAGGATTATGGGAGCACAGAGGAGATGTCTTCGATGGGGGACTCATTTAATATAGTCACGCACCATTTGGTAGAGAAAATCTACTAGACTAGACGAGTCATGTTTAAGGAGTGCATGGGCTGAGAAAACATACAGTCAGGGGACGGGTAGAGGGGTTATAGGGTAGACCACATAGTCTAGTAAAAGCAATTGTGGTATTACATACTGTACGGGGCCAGTTGAACAGGGTGAGCAATGTGCGCGGGCCCGGGAACAGCGACAGTCAGTGGCTCATCCGTACTACCGGACCGCTGGATGGCTAGATCAACCTCCTCATCGGTCAGACCTGTACAGAGAGAATGTGGTATGACATTAAACACAAGTAATTGTGCATATATTTTGGTCACATTCACAGAAATGGTTTAGATAATTTTCCAAACTTTAAATAGTCCAGCTGGTGAATATTTGTAATAAATAATTGTCATAATGAGTGATAGGCCAGGGAAAACACTTCATCTGTGAAAAAAATTGGAAGATCTGTTGATAAAAACATTGGTGAAAACCTCTTTACAGATTGCTCCGAAATAATGCTACATAAACTTTTCTGCACTTTCGTAACCTTTCTTCTCCCAGTATTCAAGAATCAGTGCCTTGTCACTCACAAGATAATATGTCTTAAGACCGAAGCCGAGTTCTAATGAATGAAAATGCCTGAAAACTTCAGAAATGATGCGAAAAACAGTGTAACGGGAAAGGAAAAAGTGGTGATATAAATGGAAGTGCGACCTTGACTGTCCATTGCAACCTGCAAATAAGTCTAAACGTTAAAACTCTAGCTAAACTAGGTTAATAGCACTATAGGCGGCAGATGTAGATCAGGATGAGCAGCTCTGGAGGTCCAAAGCTCTGAGCTCCTCTCCATTACAGTCAGATCTCAAGAACAGAGCCTGTCCATTTCCTGCCGCTATATTTCCCCAGGTAGAGCTCAGCGGAACCCCAGACAGATAAAATGCATTATTTTAATTTCTTCATTGTAATGTAAATGTATTACATAATTTTGCAAATGCCAATATAATTTAATCTTCAGATCTTTTTTAATGATTTTAGTGGTGATTAAATTGCATAGAGGTCTCTGATGGAAAATGGCAGGAGAGGGAAAAAAAATCTAATATTAATATTTCCTTTTGTGGAAAAAAGCTGGTTTATTTCCAACACGGCACAGTCATTGGTCTGTGTCTTGTCTTGATTAAGCGCCACGATGCGGCCTAAACAGAGCGGTGATGGGGTAGACGGCAACAAGAGACCAGAGAAACACTAGGAAAGGAAAGACAGAGGCGGAAAAAGCCTGTTAGTTGAATGTACTTGTGCGTTGACATTTAATGAAGACATAAAAGCGGGGAAAACATTATGGGCTTCCTCTACAATTGGCACATAAAACCCAAATGCTTTAACATCTCAATTTAGAGCCAATGGTTTAAAAAGGCTCCAGTTTCTATTAAACTGTAAGTTACACATATCAATTTAATAAATCTACTGAATCCAACAATACACACACACTCCCGCTGACCTTTGTTTGTCCACAGTAGACTGGAGTGTGTCACGTCTGTCATTGCGTATTTAGTCTTTCTCTCGAGCGCTCTTGCTCTGTTTACTGGAGATATCCCCTTGGGCATTGCGCTACTCTATTCCACATGCTTTCATACGGCACGGCTGCCTGCCAGAGAGCCAAAAGGCTGAGCTTTGCTCCAAATTGAGCTGTTTAAAGAGCAGACAGCAAGCTGTTTTTGCGCTGTAATACACACATCATAAATGTGGCAAATGCCAGTGCCACATGTGCTTAAATAGAGCAGAGAGAGCTGAGAGCTTGGCAGAGAACAGAGTCTGAGCCTGTTCAGCCCTGTCTGCTGTCTGCCGGGTATGAAATCACAGTCACACTTCATAGAGCCACACTAACAACACTGCAAAACAATACAAGAGCGCAGCGGAGGTAGGGTTGCATGGTTAATCACATGGTTTTATCGCTGCGTTTCATGGTTTTCCAGTAAAAGTTTCAATTTATAACTGTGAGAGTTTAATTATTGGAATTATTGCGTAAAAATTGCACCCTTTTTATTTTTAAAAAAGTTAACGATTAGTAAAACAGAAATACATTTCTTAATGACAAAAATAAAATGTATCATGAAAAAAAGTGTCCGTTTTCTGTTGCGAGGCCAGTGGGGGAAAAAAAGAGCTCATTGTCCGGAGGCATAACATGATGAATTATCAGTTACCATCCATAACAAAAATAATTAGTGGCTAAAGCCAAAAAGTGGCCTTGAGTGGCTTTCATCATCCTCATAATCAAAATAAATCATTCCTCCTCTAAGTAATATACACTACGTTCAAATGTTTTGGGTCAGTTAAATTTATTTGAAAGAAATTAATACTTTTATTCAGCAAAGATGCATTAAATTTAATTAAATATAATTAAATTTCTATTTCAAATAAATGCTGTTCTTTTGAACTTTGTTCATCAAAGAATCCTGAAAAAAATTTATCATTGAACTAACTGTTTTCAACAACAATATAATTATATGTTGCATTGTATAATAATAAACACATAATTGAGCATCATTTCACCATATTAGAATGATCATGTGACACTGAAGACTGGAATAATGGCTGCTGAAAATTCAGCTTCGCCATCATTATATTTATAACATATTGAAAAGGAAATTTAGTTATTTTAAATAATAAAATAAATAATATTTCACAACACTACTGTTTTGCAGTACTTTTGATCAACCATTGGTGAGCATATGTGACACATATATATATATATATATATATATATATATACTGCCCCAAAACTTTTGAACTTTAGTGTAGTTTTTAACTATGTATAGACTGTAATAGTTGTAAAACAAAATGTAGCAACTTAAGGAACATTAGCAGTGAACGTGCAGCCACGGGTAAGCAGTTATCTGTATTTTATAACCACTTCAGATGAGGCTCATCCAATCAGAATTTGTAGTCAGATAAAAATTACCTAGTTATTTAACAGTTTATGGAGGTTTTTGAATCACAGTTTCCACTTGAGATAGCAAGAGGACACAGCAGCAAAACGTTAACGTCCAGAATTTATGACACCGATCTCTCTACATATAACCATATTCTCCCTTACTGTCAAGAATGATATTAACAAAATTTATACTGCCACCATTTTCATTAAAATGACCATGTAGCCAGTTTTACCTCTCTTGCGGAAATCTCTAGGTTGAGGTCAAAGTTAAAAGGAGGGCAGTTTCTGTGGAGGCTGAAATGGCCCTGAAAAAATGTTGAATAATTTAAGGCAAATATTGGTCATCCTGTCTTGCATGGCATTCAAAGTGCCAGGAAGCAGCCATGGCCATGTGCTGAGCTGGTGCAGTCAGCCTGTACTGTCCAATAAGCAATAATGTGTCCCTGGACTCCCTATTCATCTGACCACACCAGACTGCTTGGTGGCAGACTATTGAATGAGACTTGGAGGCCCCCCTCTCATTTCCTCTCACTCACCTCACCGTAAAGACGCCCCGAGGAAGTTCACGTTTTCGTGAGTTCACCTCAGAACAAACAGGTCGTTTTCTAAGGACGTAATGAACAAATATGTACATATTTGTAATGTCATTTGAATTCTTAAATAGCACCCACTGCGCAACTACAAAGTGGTCCGTCGTGCATCCGAATAAGATGCATGCAAATTCATTAACGCGTTTGCTTTTCTTTCGGGTTTTCGAACTCACTCAGCTGTTTTGTGTCCTCTGATGCCTTTATTACAAAGAAAATGGGACGACAAATGAAAGACCTTTGAGATCCAATTTAAAAGAAGGACAACAAGAGTGAATTTTACATATAAAAGGAAAAGGACACAAAAAGGAAACAAGAAATTTATTACAGTTTCCAAAACCTGTGGAATGACCTCTCGGACCTCTATTTCAGATCCACCCGCCGGTAGATGAATTTTTTTAAGACATAAATTACATCTAATGATGATACCGTAAAAAAAGAACAATAATGGAAAGCTATTCTGTATTTCATTATACTGTATTATTTGGTGCACCTGATACACGCAGAGCCTGTTTATGAGTCACCATATTAGCAGATGCTCAGTCGAAGCATTTGCTTTGACCTTGCCATTCTCATTGGGGCATGAAATTACGGTGGTGGCACCACGATATTACAGCTATAAATACTGTAAACTGCATATCTGGGCTACGTTTTCTATTGTCTTTCAACATAAACCTGATCGGTATTTATTTAAAGGAAAACCCATTGCTCTCTGTATTATTTATGGCTCTATTTTCTGGGCTCTTATTTTCAGGATGTTTTTTTTTCTCCACCCTTTTTTTAAGAGTGATGAGGCGACTCATCCAGCCATAAAGTGCAGTTCTCCAATTTTGGCACTTGTGAACTTCATAGGGTATGAACAAGCTCACAGGGACAATTATAAAATTGCTTACTGAAAGGCTGTCAAAGGTGGCTGCTCTTTTTTCAGCAGGCCAACAAGGCTTGGATGAAATCGCTTGGGGATTATTTCTTATTATTATAATAGTACCAGATTGAACAACAAGAAAAATACTTAAGGTCGTAAAGATGGAGGTCACAGAGAGCGTTTCTGTAAGATTTCACATGTCAAGTCCATGTCCCACATGATTGCATGCCTTAAATAATGACCGCTCTCATAGCGTATTCATTTATGTATTAAAAAAAAGAGAGGACTCTGGTCATTTTCCTGCTTTATCGCCGTCTCCTGATGACAAAGTGAAAAGCGACTGGCCTAGGTGGCGCCGTGGAGTAATTTATAACCACATCAATCCCTTTGTCTTTTATGCAGGCCTTGGTCATTGCCATTCCTGTCCAAGAGGTGAGTCGCATCACCTTACTTGCAAACTCTTTCCTATTAATATCAGGGATGATGAACCATTTCTTTACCTTCATGGCGTGAGCAGTATTACACCTGCAGTGCACCAGCGTCCCTCATGGCCCTTTGAGCATAATGAAATGACTACAGGAAGAACACTAGTGAGGTCAGAGATCTGAGCACAGAGCTTGTGTCTCACCCAGATGTCCACGTACAGGTTTACAGGAAGCTACTGGGTGAAAGTTTAAGACAGGACAAAAGAGAAAATCCATGACTTTCTCTGCTGGGAAAGCTAAGGAAAAACAGCATTACATCCCTGATTACACAACGTGAAGACAGTAAATGAAGGACAGTAAAATCTGTACCGCTGCCAACTAGCAGTCAGCTGAAAAATTCAGCCTGTAGTTTTAAAGATAACGACGTATCAGCGGGCACACTTCATTTTTAGTGATTTCCCCTGAGTGAGAACACAATTTAATGTTGTTCATAATTAAAATATCATTTATTAGAATCAAAACTCTGTTGAGAATGTGTGTACGCTTAACTAAATGTTGTCAAGTGCACATAATAAGTGGCCTTTAACACAGAATGTGTTTTTGTATTCCACTGAGCTCCTTTTCCATTGTTTTTTCAATGTAAACTTGTTCTAGACAAACACCTTTGACCATTGTGTTCGCATCTTGCATCCTTTGCAATGCATGACATTCTAAAAATGCAGAGCTCATGTTAAAGGAAGTCAGCTTATAAAAAAAACAAGCTTTGAATTTTTACCCATTCCACTGTCCACGTCTCGTGTTTTCTTTTTCGTACGAATGGTCCCCCCAAAAAATTGATTTGAGTCAGAGATCAAAATGGCTGAAACTAATGACTGATTCAAAATGATGACATGAGTTTAAGACCAATTCATTAAAAAGAACAAGCTCATAAAAAGGTTAGTTCACCCAAAAATGAAATTTCTGCCATTAAATTCTCACCTCTCATGTCGTTCCACAGCCGTAAGACCTTCGTTCATCTTCATAACACAAATTAAGATATTTTGATGAAATCATGCATGCCTCGCATGACCAATACAAGGCATGTGTGTGATGCTGACGCAGGAGCCAGACAAAAATGAGCCGGCATTCAGACATAAACACTAAGCGCTGGAGTCACGTTAACTATTTTAACGATATTTTTTACTACTTTTCTGGACCTTGAATGAAGGTAATTTCGGTGTTTTCAATTGAGGATAAAAAAAATTCTCAGATTTCATCAAAAATATCTTAATTTGAGTTCCGAAGATGAACGAAGGTTTTACGGCTGTGGAATGACATGAGGGTGAGTATAATATATAATAATAATTTAAAATAATTATATAAAAATAAAATAATGAAACGTAAAGTAAAAAAATTAAATATATTTTAAATAAATTAATAAAATAAGTATTTAATAAAATCTTTAATCAAAATATAGAACTGATGGGGAAAATGCATCTGAAAATAATGTAAAGTGATAGCAGAATGCATCCCACTAAGTTTACATCTCTAAACACACATGCCTATTAGTGTACATCGAATGATTGAAAATCAAAATACTGAGATATAGATTGAGCCATAACTGCCAGAAAACAAGTTAGTTTACAGATCTTTCTCAGTACGACAATTTTGGGAATTATTGGTAAAATTGTACAGACCATAGTAATTACAGTGTAGTGATTACATACAGTTTCTTTAAAGCACCTTTCCTTAAGGACAGCTCATACAATTAACGCAAGCCTAGATAATAAGTACATATACACCCACATTTGGAAAGCCCAATCAAAGAGTGATGTAATGATGTGCTGGGAGATCAGTAATTCACAATTTACACTGTAAAATGACCTGCTTAGAAAACATTACAGCATATCTCTGAATGCTTACCGAGACCAATCACATTCCCCTTGAAAAGAGACGGAGACAGAAATACTGAGAGAGAGTGAAAGGGGTGGAAATCACGGAGGTATCCTTCAGCACGGATTAGAGCATAACGGCATGTAAATAATACGTGTAGGAGAGATTGTTGTGTAAAGACGCTGCAACATGTAATCAAAGTGCTTCCTATTTTCTCCTTCATCAGCTGCCCGCCACTATGGCTGCTTGCTGCAGGAATCCAATTTAACTCCCCACTCCACCAGAAGATGGTATTGTTTTATTTTATGGGGGCTTTGACATTTCTCACCATTAATATAGAGCAAAACTGGAAAATATTTACATAAATATGCCATTAAATTGAATTAGAAATTAAGATGGATGGATATTTAGGTGTCTTTGTTTGGGGGGGGAGGGGGGCAAATCTGATCTCTGATCTTTGTAATGTCCATAATGCTCCTCTCATTTACTTACATCAGGAAGAACAACGTCACTTTATGAACTTTATGATTTTACCTTATACTGACTTTCAACCAGGTAGTAGTACTTGAAATGATTTGAATGATTTGTTGAACCTATAAAACAGAAATTATGATACAATGTAAAAAAGCACTCCGATATGTGGTGCCTCCTTGATGTCCTTTCCTGATATTGTTTCCCTTTCTCTTCTTTTCATAATCTCACAATGTCCTATCAAATTAGGGCATTAAAGTCCAAAAAATATATATTATATTTTAATGTAATAAAATAAATAAATCAGTTAATTAATTTTAAAATTGGTTGACTTTTTAAATAAAATATATGCAATTTTATGTAGTTAGTATATATATATATATATATATATATATATATATAATAATAGGTGTACATGTAGGCAATTTGTGTGGATTGAGATAATGCTAATCTCACACTTCATAACAATACACTGCTCTTTCCTATTTTCATCCCATCAAATGTCTCAGGCTATTAAACCAACCAATAAGAAAATAAATGCAGTTATAAAATTTCAGCTTCTAGACTATATTCCTCCAACTGCTTGAGTTTGAGAGGAAACAACTGGGTGAGTCTATTTTTCACCCACAGTATTGATTGCTTTCAGTTTAAAAGTGACTCACTGTAATAATGCCACTTTAACAATATTAAAAGATAATGCTAAATTATATACAGTACGTTGTGAGTTAAAAGGGACAAATTTTTGGTCGATGAAGGGATACTTATGGCTTAGTATATATATATATATATATATATATACACACACACACACAAAGAAACAACGGGGAAAACCGTAGTAAAGCACTTATCAGTGGCAAAAAAACTGTCTCTATAAAATGCACAGAAAGCAGTGTCAGATAAAACTGAGCACAAATGGTTCAATGAAGCAATGATGCACAAAACTATATTGTGGATTACAGACAAAACTCTTAAATGCCAAAGATAATCTAGACGAATACATCAACCATTACTACTGAAGAAATTGTTCCTGCATTTAACAATTATTACAATGACCTTAGCTTAACCCTGTCCCTAATTAATAGGTATTAGCCATAAACAGTGAAAATTAAAGGTCACCTTCATAACCACTGATCCGTTATTTCAGATAGCTTTTTAAGACATGCTTTAATATGAACAATATTAATCAAATTAAAATTTCGAGCAAACTCCAGGAATGGCCCTGAAAACACTGCACGAACAACACACACAGCAGCACGTTAAAATTGCTTCTGTGAGCTCAGCAGGGCACTGGGAAAATGGTAAATTTCAGGAGAAATTTAATAAGGAGAAATTGGCTTAAGATTACTCAGCACTTTGCTTCTAGATTAGTCTCCCTCCTACCCTTCAAATTGCACGAGTTGCTTTCAGAGTGATACAACATTGTGACATAATTACATTGTTGAAGGTGAGGCTCAGTAGAAATGGCTCCGTGCTGACACAAGACGATTTTCCAGCACATGCAAATTTACAGACGGCTCACTTTAAAGCCTGTGCTCTTCTGCCATTTGAGGGACTAGTCAAAACAAAAACGTTTGCATGTTGACAAAAGGTTGCTGATTGCGAACCACAATTAAAACAAAAGGGTGATTGTGACTTAAATCCGAAATTCGTCCTTAACAACAGGCATTATGAACGGTACGTACAGTACTTACAAATCATTCCCAAATCACGCTGGCTTAATTAAGCTGTCTGATTGATGGTCTGATCGTCCTATCGGGAACGTTCATTGAGAGGATATTGAATAGTTGTCTATTCCAATGTTTAGCATATTTTCATAACTACGTGACAAGTGGCAATATCGCAGCGAAGTCGTCCTCGGGGTGTACGCAGCTGCGTCCCACCCAAAATTGCATGAGCCGGCAGAGAAAATGTAAGAAATTAAACTTGAAGCGTTGATGATAACTCGTCCGCTGTGGTTGTAAACAGCTTTGTGCTCCGAGTTCTATCAATAACCTCTCGGTTACAAGGGTCGGTAATTAAAAGGCTAGTGACCTGGAAATAGTGTCCTCGTTCGAAGATCTCCAAATGTCCGCATAAAAAATACAACATCAAATTAGAATAGCAATAGCACAAGGCCGAGTCTTCCAGCTATAGATCTATTGATGTTCAAACACACCCTGGGGGCACATTGCCATGATAGTCCTGAGTTCACTGTGTTCCCTATTACAACCTGGTTTTGCTGTTCGGAGGGGTCAAAGTCAATCTAAATATACATTATACACAGATACACAAACACACTGGGGTCTGAAATCACATGATCTTCGGGTTTTACAGATTTCTGAAATTCATGCAGCTTGAGCGCATATAAACAAAATGTTTTTCTCTCAATTTGTTAAGCTTATAAAATAATTTTAATAAAAAAAACGGAACAAAAAATAAAAACAAGAATTAGTACTTAAAGTAACTGAGAAAGTGCAAAGCTTTCGGAGTTATCATCTGACTTCTGGACCACACAGTATATTTTCTTAAAATAAAAAAATGAAATTAATAAACAAAAATAAACAGATAAATAAATAAATGTTTGGCGAGAGGGAATATATATCAATTATATATCCTTTTCAGGAAGCATAATGAAACCGTCACATTCATGTGGATTACAGGGACCCGTTGAACACTATTGACTCCGGTTGGCATGGGGGGGGGGTTGTGACCTATCATGAAACAGTGGCACACTAGCATATTAATATTTGATGTACCAGTAGACCCCTTTGAGAAATCCATTTGAACCACCAAACACACTTGCTACAAAACACAAACATGATGCTTATCGCTCAGAACCTGCAAATACCTGGAGCTGGATCCAATTTCAGTTGTACTCATACAAAATGACCACATTTCGTCGTGAACGTACTGCATATTAAGCCGCATAACCCAGCTGTGAATTATAAATGAAGCCGATCTACTGCTAACGAGAAGCACTGACCGAGGAAAATGCTAAAGATATTGAGAAGTCATAATAAGCCACTGATGTGAACAACAGCAGCCGGCATCTATGGATTTTGTCTCCGGTTACCTACACAGGTCATTGAGCTATTAGGCTCGCTTTCCTCTGCCTCTCTACCAGCACCATCGCATGCCAAATACACCTGCCTTTACCATTAATTAGTCCTGGCAGAACAAATTTCATTTTAAATAAGAACGAAAAGGCAAAGTCGTGAGAGTCTGTATGTCGGATAAGAACAGCTCTGCTTACAATTATCAATACAGTGCAGAGACAGATGAGTTATCGCGTTATAAAGGACAATGCTGACCTTGCTAAACTTAAATGTAATCAAGATAAAACTAATCTGACCTTTGTGAAGGACTATATTTTATTTTAAAAAATGATATGCATTTCAGCGCCGAAGTGATCGTCATTTTATGTGACTGATTTTAAAGTTTTAAGACCTGCTTGCAAAACACTCAAATAAGCCGTAAAGTGAGACAGATTACATTGTGCTTCTCGGTTTCCATCACTGCCGCCCCCGAAGTGATTCACTAAAACATCACAATGTCATTTTCAGTGCTGGGTTTTGAAAGAAAAAAATAAAGATCAAAATACAGCGTAAGGATTGATTTCTATCCAGCACACACTCAGGCCGGTGATCTGATCTGAAAGGGGTTTGTGCTATAGGAGAGATAGTGGTGGGTTATGCATCAAACACACATATTGATTGATACCTAAACTGCTCTGAATTTAGAGTGAATGCATATGTATGCTCACAACACGTTACTTCTCTGGTCGATAAAACTTTCCGATGCATTCCAGTGCTTTAATATTTATGATAACAGCTAAATTAAGTAAAAGCTTTAAAATGCTGGGAGGTAGCATAATTGACAATTCCATTGAAAGTGCAGGAGGGTTTGTCAATATTAATTTTCTGGATCCCAAAGAAGCGTCCCAACTGATGGGTCATTTATCCTCACAGCTGGGATCAAGCCAGATCGACCCCTACCTGACCCTCCAGGGCATGCAACAATGGCCTCGACCCCTGACCCTTAAAAGCAAATGACCTCACCCCATGAAAATCTTGGGACATTGGACTGTATGCTGTTCCTACAACTGAGTTGTCTTTAAAGGGATGGTTCTCCCAAAAATTGCAATACTGTCATCATTTACTCATCTGAAATCTTTTTGACTTTCTTTCTTCAGTGGACTAAGAGATATTTATTGCAGAATGTAAAAGCTGCTCTTTTCAACACAATGAAAGTAGATGGTGAACATGTCTGCCAAATTTTCATTTTGCCATATAAACCTTTCAAATGGCTTCAGAAGATTTATAATATATTAGTCATATTAACTCCTTTTTGATGCATTTAAGGCACTTTTTTTGCTCATTTTGGTGCTCAACACCATCAGTCCCCATTTACTTTCATTGTAAATGAAAGTAAGAGTGGAGCATGAACATTCTTCAAAACTTCTCTTTTTGCAATCTACAAAAATGTTTGGAATGACAAGGTATAACAAATATTAAATTATAAAAAATATTTTAAAAATATTTTAATTTTGTGGTGAACTGTCCTTTTAAACTGACATTGCAAAGAGGCTTTCTTTACTAAACTGATTCTACTCGTGCCTGAATAAAAAAAATTAAGGTCAAAGTCTTGGAATTGAGCCATATTGTATCTGTTCTGCCTGTAAAAACGCAATATTTCACATTAGGTTCAGGAACGTACTGATGATACTGACCTTTTTTCTTTAAAAAGGCTTTTCTGGTTGCAAGGGGGCTTTGACGAACTTGCTGGTTTTGTAGAAACCTCACTGCCGTGGCAATCTGTGAAGATGGAAAAAAAAAAAATCTTACATTTGCAGCGTGAAATGAGCTCATCAGTATAATAGAAAGTCATCAGTAAATTAACTTCACTGAAAATGAGAGAAGACTCAGGAATTCTTGCAAGGCAGCTAAATTATTGTACATTTCCAACTCCCCAAGGTATATCATCAGCCAACAACAGGAACTTATAAAATAGCCCTCCCCCTCCCAATAAGTATATGGAGGCCAGACCACCAAACCACTTTAGAGATAAATCTAGGAAATGAGTGAATCAGCAGTTATAAAATTATCCCATCAAGGTTTGCTGAACAAATGGGGTATGGAGTTTAATTTGCCATTATCCTCTTTAAGACAAACTCCTAGCCTTAAGTGAGCAGGGACTGAAAATCTATACTTAATGCTGAAGTGCCCATCTGTATCTAATAACGGCAGAATACCTGGCTAAAAACTTCAGCAATTCTTAAAGAAGAAATGCATTATGATCAAATCACCTAGGCTGCATGTTGTAATGACTGAGTGTTAATGCACTAGAAAATTAAATATCATCAGAACACGTGTAGTCGGAAGTGCAGCGCCGTTCCCATCGATTCCATCGTGTTTTCCTTCGAGATGCACCTTGATCTGCCACTTTAGCTTGCTTCTCCTAGAATTAAAAAAGGGTCTCCTCCTCAAACACCATTATAGCATGAATTTGAAGTGCGGGCTCTGAAGTGGTGCTTTTAAAGAACAGATAAACATGAAATAACATCTGGAGATAGGGGGGAAACGCACACTCAAGGATAAAGCCGAGCCGCCTCGTTATCGCACCTGTGGTCCTTGTGATTCAATTGTAAAAGTCATCCCTCTAATAGGTTGAAAGGTTTTGATTACTGTTCTTTTTCTTTAAGCGGCAAAAGATAAAAAGTGATTGAGCGCGCTGTCTGTGGTAATCCGTTTTAGGTAATGCATTGCATATACTAAAGACCTGTTTCAATCCAAAAGGATTGCATTTTGAAAATAGGCTGAGAAGAATGTGTAATAGTCGGGCCGGCTGTATAATTCTGTGGCGACAAATCAAGACAGAGTGAGTCGGGGACCCGGTTTTCCTTTCAAAAACACATCATATTGATTTCAGCTTCAATTTATGGGGAACAACTTTGACTTTGTTGGATGAAGAAGGAAGATGAAAAGGGGGGCACTGCCGATTTAGGGAACGGCATGAGATTATGATTCCGATAATTGGAATGAGCAAGCAGGCAGGCCGCATTTGTCTTCAAACATCTGAGTCAGTGTCTGCACAGAACGCAACCTTAGTCACACCTGGCTTCAGAACACGTCAGGGACAATGTTTTATGTAAACATGACCTTTCTGGTGCAAAGTTGTTACCCGAGGGATAGGGAAATGTCTGGATTTCTATATCAGTGTCAGAAATGAACCCCTAGAATTCATTTTCAGGGGCTTTTTTTTTTTTTTTTTTTTTGCCTTTACAAGTACATCTTTTTTTCTGGCCATCAAAAATAAAAACAAACAAAAACAAAGTTATTTGTTTGTCAAATAGATCATGAAAATTCTCTAAATACCAACAATTATTAAAGTCTCAATATGCATAATTATCATTACCTTTAAAATGCAATATTTAATGGAAAAAATGACTAATGTAAGAATGATACACATCGCCCTGGGAACCCATTAATTTCTGACAGTGCTATATGTAAGCTGAAGGCATATTAAATTTAGTCACCTTGAAACTTATGACAAGAAATTTGCAAAGTCTGCATCGTCAAACTGAAGCACATCCAGCTTCATAAATGAACTCAGCTCATTTCTGAGAAGTCTTCAAACATGAATAGCAAGTGAAAATCAGTATATGAATGGATGGGGGTTTTGAGTTGTTGGAGAATCACACAATAAGTGCCTTTTACAATCCAGAAACACTCTTTCCCTGCTCTATAAACACCACATAAACTGCATAAACCATCAATTTCTTTATTCAGTGCATAAAAATGACGTTGCATGTACAGTAAATCACATTTTACAGGAAAAGAACATTCTCAATTGAGTCACCGCCAGCAAAAAAAAAAAAAAAAACAAGAGCAGGAATGTTTCATTTAAGATTATAAAGACAAAGGGGTCAAAATCGTGGCTCCTTGGCTTGAAATACGACTCCTTTTTGTGATTGAGACTAGCTTTTACTTGGATGGAAGGGGCATGGCATTCTTGTAAACACTTCTCTAAAAGATGGGATCAAAGTGGGATAACAAATGAGGGCGATGTCCATTTATTTTTTCAAGAGTGTTACGTCTGTTCTTCAGGGAGAAGAAAAGTGCTTTTCTTTGCAGATGACATGGCTGCTTTATGCAAGTTCCACCCAGACATCTCAATCAATTATAACCACATTGCACAGATTTTAGTCTTGTCTACTTATTGACGTATAGATCACCCTCGTTGTCGTATAAGGTAGCAGCTCACGATTGTGCTTTTAAGGGGGAGAGCTGTATCACTGCATGTCAGTACAAGACACATTTGGTTTGGCAAGCAAAATATTAACTCAAATTAAAAAGGTGGGTGCATGTTTCTTTGCTGAATACCAGTAAATACTCTTTGTTAATCAACCATTATTTTCTAGTGTTTCTTGTAAGGCTAAAATTGCTAATGCACGGAAAGTGCTCCCTGTTCTAACCGATAATCTTTACAAATGAGATAAATGATCAAGTGTCAGGTGCAACCTAAAAAGTGGTGAAAACTCAATCATAGGGGCCGAGCAACATTAAGGGCCACGTCTGGAGACATGCCTGCCGTGAACATGATGACTGGACAAGGTCTTGCAAATCGTGCCGTGTTGGTTATTGAGTTTGGATCGGGCCGAGTTTTAACAGAGCACTTTTGCCTCACACTCGCCTTAAATTTGGAGGAGGTGGTCGTGCCCCTTAACGTGATGATATTGATCAGGAAGAAAATATAAATGTCCTATTAGGGAAGCCAAATTTTTAGAGCCAACCTCGTATGATGCTTTCATCATTTCAGTCTGCTTTAAACAAGTTATAAGTTCAATATCTGGTCTACACAGGGTGAATTCAGATAAATCACAGCGCATTTTGACAGTCAGTTTAATGTCAAAAATTGGCCCAATTTTTCTGAATTTATTTCATTTCCTACTTACCATAAAAATGTAGTTGGAAGAACAACCAGTGAATTCTGATTTTCTTTTTTCCTATTTTAAGAACATTAAAACACGTGGGAGGGACACGACAGAAATTCTGACCTGTAACAATTAAAGAGTAAGTTTTGCTTATAAATGCTGCCATATAACCAGTATGAAAAGGAAGAAGTCAAACAGGGAAACATACTTTTTCTCAAGGCAACACATATTTACAAAAGTACTATTAAGCCAAACACGATTAAATCAGTTCTAGATGGGTTATATCTTGATATAAATAAAGTAATTAAGTCCCCAAAAGTGCCTTAAACAGTGTATGCAGAAGAGCGACAACAAACTTAAAAGTTTTTTTTTCTCTTATATATTAATAAATATTTTTATTGTATAACAAGGTAAATGTTTGTTTTAAATATAAATAATGTACACTTAAAAGAGAACTAGAGGGGTCTTTTACAATTGAAGAACATAGTGAAATACATAGGCAAATGAGCAAATGTGAGAACATTTTGATATCATATGCAAATACTTTTGATGTATTAAGATATTTTAAGTAATGTGCAGAAAAATATTAAAACTTTTTAATCACTTTTGCCTTTTTTAATAAACTCTTAACCCCAAAACAAGCACACAGATAAAACTGAAAAACAGGAAAAAACATATATACAATTTTTTATATAGGGTTGTTTGTTTTAAAATACATGCTACAATTTATAGATCTCATAGATCTCATTCAGTTAGATATATGAATGTGCATAACTAAAAAGATGTTAAATCTAAATTTTCCTAACATTTGAAGCTTTGTCACAGCATGATATATGCATGAATAGCTGGGCTAAGTTTTTGTTGCTATTAGAAAATCAACAAGACATTTAACCCTGGAGGTCCTTTAGGACAAATCACATGCACAAATTTAAACTTTCCAGAGGGCCATGAAGTCGTGAAATGAAGTTATAGACCAAAAAGTGTGCCTGACTGTATACGAGTTTGATCTTCAGCTACAGGACTGTTGACAGTAATGACCGCTCCAGGACAACAGCTACCACAGCAGAAGGTGGGGGCCATCAGTTGGCACTTAAAAGGAAAGGGTAAAGGAAGCTAAAAGGAAATCATTAGCAGGTCTGGGGATCCAGTCTCAGCGTGAATCAATTCATTTCAAATTGCCCTGTACATTTGTGAAGAAGCACCTCTGATATAATAAAGGCCTAATAGACACTGATCCAATTGTGTTAGGTTGGTCTCAGATTCCTACAAAACAATGGTTTCAGGAGAAGAGAGAGGGAGAAAGAGACCGTAGTCGACTTTCTATATTAATTAACCTCTCTCATGAATGATTCCATGACATAGATGGATATCTAGGACGCTTTAAGCGCTCCGACTGTCTGAAATTGCAACGCGGGATCCATGCAGTCAGATTCCTTTCAACTCCTGATGGGTTGATGCACAAAATGGTGTTTTTAATCTTTTATAATTAGATCTTAAAATGCCCTTCTAATTATGACAACTTCCGCTTTAAATGACCTTTATAGAGGAGAGCCCACTGAGAAGTCGAGAGCAAAACGGGTGTGCATGAAAGAGAGAGAGAGAGTTCATCTAAAACAGCTGTATGAAATCAATTCTTACTGATCAACTCCACACCCACACGACACAGATATTACATATATCAATAAACCTTTACCATCCTTCATATAGCAGCATTTTATTCTTGCTTTCTATTCTTTTCATTGGGATTTTTGGAATATTTGATGGCATTTCAAACCTTTTTTTTCTGCGGAAAGCAAAAGAAGATATTTTGGAAAAAAATTCAAATGTTTTATCCATTCAATTAGAGTCTGCAGGGTCCAAAAATAACATTGGACTTCACCGCCTTTCATTGTATAGAGAAAAATATATTTTCTGAAATATTTTCTTGCGTTCCACAGAAGAAAAAAATTCATAGGGGTTTAAAATGACATGACAAAATTTTCATTTTTAGGTGAACTGTCCCTTTAAAATGTTCTGCCTCCCCCTCATCATCATAACAAAATTCTTAGCAGTCACTCCAACCGGTCTTCAGCATAACTGTGCGGTCTGTTTACGACTTTGAACTACTGAAAAAAGTGCATGAAAAGGGAATATCTCAGTCAGTTATGCCTTTACCCATCTTCCTTATGCAACCAAATCCAGTTTCAAAAGGTCACATTCGTGATAAATAGATATATGCAAAAAGAGCCATTACTGATGACAAAGTAGAGCGACACACATTTTCCATGTGCTGCGAGTGGATTGAGCAGAGACCCGCGATTACAGCGCTGATATTCAAATCACGGAGGAGGCAATTTTTTTATGAATGTTCTGAACTTTGACAACTTAAAAGGTCACAACAAAGTTTACCACCAAAGCAAAACAAACAAACAAAAGAACAAAACAAATACAATAGCAGAGAAAAAAGACAGTTGAAAGTTTTGTTATATGATCTACAAAGGTTTGAAAATAAGTAAAAGTATGTATGAACTAAAGCTTTCTGGACAAAATTCAGATTCCCACACTTTCCACTAAAGAATTTCCATGATTTTTTTTCACTAGGCTACTTGTACAGTTACAGGATTTTCATAAATTATATGTTATTATCCAAATAAATAGAATTTTAAAAAATTAGAGTTAAAAGATAGATGTTAGATAGATAGACAGACAGAATGACAGACAGACAGACAGAACTATATAGAGAGAAAGACATATAGACAGAACTATAAAGACAGACAGAAAGACAGAACTACACAGGCAGACAGACAGATAGAATTATATAGACAGACAGACAATTATACAGACAGACAGAATCAGGCAGAGACAGACAAAATTATACAGACAGACAGAATTATACAGACAGACAGAATTAGGCAGAGACAGACAAAATTATACACACAGACAGAATTATAGAGACAGACAGACAGGCAGAATTAGACAGACATACAGATAGACAGACAGAATTAGACAGACAGACAGACAGGCAGACAGAATTAGACAGACAGAATTAGACAGACAGACAGAACAGGCAGACAGACAGAATTATACAGACAGACAGACAGGCAGGCAGAATTAGACAGACAGACAGACAGACAGAATTAGACAGACAGACAGACAGACAGAACAGGCAGACAGACAGACAGAATTAGACAAACAGAGAGACAGACAGAATTAGACAGACAGAGAGACAGACAGAATTAGACAGACAGACAGACAGAATTAGACAGACAGACAGAATTATACAGACAGACAGACAGACAGAGAGACAGACAGAATTATACAGACAGACAGACAGACAGAATTAGACAGACAGACAGAATTATACAGACAGACAGACAGACAGAGAGACAGACAGAATTATACAGACAGGCAGGCAGGCAGAATTATACAGACAGACAGGCAGACAGACAGACAGACAGAATTAGACAGAGAGACAGACAGAATTATACAGACAGACAGAATTATACAGACAGACAGACAGACAGACAGACAGACAGAATTATACAGACAGACAGACAGAGAGACAGACAGACAGAATTATACAGACAGACAGACAGAGAGACAGACAGAATTATACAGACAGACAGACAGAGAAACAGACAGAATTATACAGACAGACAGACAGACAGAATTAGACAGACAGACAGACAGACAGACAGAATTAGACAGACAGACAGACAGACAGACAGAATTATACAGACAGACAGGCAGAATTATACAGACAGACAGGCAGAATTATACAGACAGAATTATACAGACAGACAGACAGGCAGAATTAGACAAACAGACAGACAGGCAGGCAGAATTATATAGACAGACAGACAGACAGAATTATACAGACAGACAGAACTATACAGACAGAACTATACAGAGAGACAGACAGACAGACAGACAGACAGACAGAAATACCCATGATGTAGTAAAATTGTATTTCCAGGACTATTTATTTACAAATCTGTTGTTTTTTTTACAAACAATCACAATTATGTGAATTTCCAGGATTGTGGAAGCATGATTTGTTGTTAAATTCATGACATCAACAGCATATCATGCTATTTCACACTCAGAAAAGACTGGTTGAAAAGAACAAAATTAAAATATAGTAAAATATTATAAATATATAAATAAATATAAAACTTCTCATTAACTGGACCGTTATTTAAGCCTAATGGAAAGTCACAGGTTTATGGCGGCACTGACACACACTTGAACACACACAGATGCAAATGCGCTCAAAAAATACAGACGTTTGCCAACGACTTGCCTCACTCAGCCCAGGCTAATCTGTAACACAAGCCTAACTAGTACTCAATACTTTCGATTACAGACCTGAAATATTTCCTCTTAACATGTAAATCAATAGAACACGGTAAAGCAAAGCATTTGCTGGAAACATTTCTGTTAATGTGGGGCAAATTTATCTTAATCGTTATTATTAACTGTTGGGAGATATGTCCAGCTTTCACATGTGATCATTTGTTTCCGCTAATGAGAGAGCCAAAGTGTCTGTGGTGCCGGAATTACACTTCCAACGCATTTTGCCAAGTTACTAACTGAGGTGTTCAATACAAGACCTACTTTTTGATATGGCTAATTCAGTGTAGTTTTAAAAGATTTTTGACCATAAAAAAGCCAGTTTTGGGGTGTCATTTAATCTGATCTCATCAGGGAGAGAGAAAAAAGATGCCTATAACTCGCTTTATAAATAACAAATGTTACACTTATTTAAAATAAATAAATAAAAATAAGACAAGAATCTTGAGGTCTAAGATGTGGTTCTGCTCAAAAAAATACTTTTATTTTATAATTGAGTTTTTTACCATTAATTTTAGACATTCTTAAAAAACATCTTTTAAAAAAGTGAAATATGTGTACTAGAGGTGTATGAGACAGAGTATCTCTAATGGGTAATTCAGTATTATTTCATTTAATTTAATATTGCTTAATATTTAATAACAAATGTCGCTTTTAAAAAATTAAACAGGAATCTTGACGTTTAAAGGTCAAATTTAACTTAAATACAACTTGAATTTTTTAACATTATTTTTAGACTTTTTTTGAAAGAAAAAAATGTGTGAAATGTGTGTGTATGAGAGAGAAAGAGACAGAAAGATGAAACTGTGGTTCATGGACTCGGCAGTGAGGGGGGAAAAAAACAGTACTTAGCCCAGCTCACCGCAAATATTCCAGCAGTAATCCAGTAATGGATACTTCCTCAGCTCCTCAATTGGTCAAAATGTTTTCATACAATAATTTAATTCAGAAACACTTTTACAAAGCAAGAGTAATCAATTTTAATTAGTTGATTCCCCCCCAATTGTATAAAGTTTAATGTACTGCCATCGATCCTCTTTGTTCTTTAATGCAGTGCTGCTTTCCTGTAATTTGAAGCATTTTTTTCTCTACTTTTACAGTCAATGATGACATTCGGTGACAGGCCGTGCA
The DNA here is from genome assembly GCA_038088235.1 of Zacco platypus. Classification (NCBI taxonomy): domain Eukaryota; kingdom Metazoa; phylum Chordata; class Actinopteri; order Cypriniformes; family Xenocyprididae; genus Zacco; species Zacco platypus. Next base: position 15,440,740 of record CM076067.1, read on the forward strand.
AAATGTCTCCGAGTTGCAAATGAGCAGGGCGTAAACACACACACACACACACACACACACACACTCAATGCCAGTATAATTCATAAAACCTGGGGGTGAAAAAGCAAACATCCGATTTCAAGACAATCTACAGGAAACGAAGCATAAATTAATAGCAGCCTATCATGACTTGGTGGCACATCCTAATAACACGTTGTGATCCGGCTCATAGATAAACGCAACGGCAGTCTTAAACCCGATGCTGGATCCTTGTCCTTCATTTTCAGAGACACTACCACCCTTCACATCTAATTAGCTAATTGAAGCAAAATGAAAACAGCACCAATGGCAACAACGCCACACTCATGTCCAAACCGCACAATGCGGGGTTTATGGAGAGGAAGGAAGAGCCTTCTTGTCAGCTACGACTGCCATAACCCTGACGAGTGTCTTCCCTCTCCGCTCCAGACGCCCACCTAGCACACATACACACACAATCAAAGTGTACAATTTTGTGCCACCGTCTCTTACACTAAACTATAGCTAACAGACGTATGGTACATTGACAATTAAAAGGGAAATGTGCTTGCCGGTGGTTAGTTGATTAGGCATAAGCACAATATGACACTGAGAGACGACAGCCTCGCCACCGGCAGACAGATTGTGACATTCCGGTGACATTATCATCTCACGACGGTTTCTATTCAATAGCTCGGGACGCTTATTGCACGTTGCGGATCAACAGTTTTGCGGTCTTCAAAACGCAAAGAATTGGTGCTGTGACCCTCTTGCTCTGTAACCCTCGTCTCAATTACTGCGGTGCCGGAGATGGAAACAACTGGATACAGAGCAAAATATAACGTGTTAAGTAAAACAAAAAACACATGGTATGGGAGATACAGTTTGTAGAAGGAAGAAAAAAGGCAGAGAAAGTTTAAAGAAGTGAGATCAGACAAGGAAAGAGACAAAGACAGGGCAACCTGGCCTCCCACGGCTCTATGGGTTCATCTCAGAAGATGAATACCACCATCTACTGGTGGCTAAGGGAAGTGCAGCACAACATGGCTTGCCCAAGTGAACCGACAGGCCTCCCAGGCTGTGTGATAGTCAGAGCTGTCAGGAACGATTAGATGACAATGGAACTCGCATTTAAAGAGATACTCAAGCCACAATCAGTCACATGACTGAGAAGAGTAGTAAATGTTAATCCACCAATGAGATTAGGCCTCCTTCAATACCACCATGGCACAGCAAAGCAATAAAAAACAATAAAAAACAACAGTTTGCAGTTTTAATTTAGTGCATCCAAACAAAAGGGAACATTTTAATTACCATAATGACTAAAACTGCATTAAAAAAATGAGTTGTGTTTTGTTTTTCTTGCAAAATGATTTGGAAGGGGTAGAAAATAAATGCGCAGCAGAGTGATTTATGATTGTTGACTCATATGGAGAATTGCTGTTACTCAACTGAAGCCACAGAATCTGAAAAAAAATGCTTGTCTGCCAGAATAATCGTACATTTCTAAAGGTTCAGCCAGAATGTACAGGTTTTACTGCATAATTGCCCAAAGCATGTTTGCGGTATGATGGTGCCACCCAACCCTGTTCTTAAATCTGTGTATAAATCAGTTGAGTTTGCGTAAAAACTCTCTTGACCCTGCCCAGGCGATAATAACCAGCAAAACACAATGGAATGAACAAGCAGGGATCCGATCACATGCAAAGTTCAAACACGATTGACAGATCAGACTGGCTTTCAAAGGGAAGTTCATATAGACACACCTTAAAGGGATTGTTTAACCCAAAATGAATAAATGATGACAGAATTTTCACCCGTATGGCATTTTAAACCAGCATGACTTTGTTTTTTCTGTGGAACACATAAGACAGAATGTTTTGTCCATACAATGACAGTATAATAAACATTCATTGGAAGGACAAAAATAAAACTGAGCTATTTTTCAAAATATCTTCTTTTGTGTTCTATGGTTTGAGGGTGAGGAAAAATGACAGAAATTTTGTTTTTGACTGAACTTTCCTTTTAAAAACACGTGAAGCATTACAATTCAAAATGGCTTTGTTGCAGTATCGGATGCAATATGTGCCCAATACGTATGGCTCTACATGAGTCTTTGCTGTGGCCGGAGGTGACCCACACTGGCTTTATGGGGCATCAGGATCCAGACGTGTGTGTGTGTGTGTGCGAGTCCTGCTCCAGTGTCACAGCATGGCGTGTTGGAGCCCAGGGGCTGTGCTGGCAGGCCACTCACTGACAGACACACACCTGCTCTGACATTTCCTGCCGACCTTGACTGAGAAAAACACATGACAATACCTCTCCGCTGAGTCCCACGGGACTGTCGTCACTCTCTCTTGCTCTAGCCTCAACTCCTTTAAAGGATTAGTTCACGCAAAAAAAATTAAATTCCGTCACCGTTTACTCATTTCCAATAACATTCCAAACCTGTATTGTATGAATATCTTTCTTCTGTGGGATACAAAATATCCTTTGTGTGACAAATAGACCGAAATGTACATCTTTAAAATGTATTTACATAACTGGGACCAAATCATTAGTCAGTAACTAACAAAAGTAACATTTGTTCACAATTGTTACAAAGGACAGAGCACATTTTATCAGAATTCAGAGTTTTGTTTTATAGCTATGCTACCATTCTAAAATTTGGAGTCGGTGGTTTTTGAAAGAAGTTCAACATTAATACAGTGAAATATTATTACAGGTTAAAATAACATTTTTTAATGAAATTTATTCCTGTGATGGCGAAGCTGAAATTTTCAGCAGCCATTATTTCAGTCGCAGTATCCTTCAGAAATCCTTAATTTAGTTAATTTAATTTCTTATTATTATCAATCACAGGTGAAAACAGTTGTGTTGCTTAATATGCTTGTGGATACTGCGATATTTTCTTCCAGGATCCTTTGATGATTAGAAGGTTTAAAAGAGCAGCATTTATTTGAAATAGAAATCTTTGTAACATTATAAATGTCTTAACCTTCACTTTTAATCAATTTTTTTCATCATTGCTGAATAAAAGTATTCCCTTTTTCCTTAAAATAAATATCTTATTAAACCCAATGTTTGAAAGGTAGTGTATACATGAATATAGTTTTATTTATGTAATAAATGTATGACATTTTATTTTGTGCAACTTTTCTAAAGCTTGAAATCTTCAGCCTACATTCACTGTAATTGCATGGGGCCAGTACGTTCTTCACAATGTATCCTTTTGTGATCAAATGAAGAAAGTCAGTCATAAAATTCGGACTAAATAAATGAATAACAAGGACCAACCTCAGCTACAAGAAAATGCTGCAAAAATAGAGCAGTTGTGTATGTGATAAATAACAGGAAGGTCTCCGAGTTTGCTGACAGCTCTCACCTCTCCCCCACCTCTCTCATGACCAGCTTCTCCGCAGAAATGGCCAGTGCTGATTAACCAGGCAGCCCACCCAAAATGGTCACATGTGCTACATTTAGCACCTATTCTGAGTGTTTAGATCTGTCTGCCATTCTCTTGTTGTCACAACACTTAAAGCCCTTGGGCCACTGGTCCAGGTGTTTGACAGGGCTGCCAGCAGCTAGCAGATACATGTGGGTTCCTGTTTCTAATCTGACTTCTAAGAAGTGTTAATAATAATAATAATACAGAATTAACCTAAGACTGGTCTCCTTATGATATACAAAGAGGAAAAAAGATGGTTTGTATGGATACATGCGAGTCCTCAGATGGACAGTAGTACTTTTTCGATTGTACAGCACACCTGACTCAGTCGGCACGGCAAAGAGAAATCATCAACAATACTGCACTTACTAGAGCCCAGAGGCAACTGCGATTTTATATGAGCAAGTTCAAGCAGCGCCTTTGCCCTTTTGAGACCTATAAAACGCATAGTTAAAGGCCCTCGGAGGGGATTTACTCTGAGAGGAGCAAATACGGATCTATAATACAGTCTCCAGCAGCCCCTAGTGCTCACAAAGGGGGCAGCAACAGGTGCCCGTACACCCACATATCAATTACACATATATATGTACATATAACTACTGCAACTGCTCTTTTGCATAGTTCTTAATGCTTTCATTTTCTACTTATTCTTAACTTTCTGCACGTTTACGGAGCTCACTCACTCCATAAGACCTTTTACATGCCATAATGCAGCTCAATTGACTGATTCCTGGTTGGCTTGTTAAAGCTGTAATCTACCAGCACCACACAGAGATAAACGAGAAGCCTATTAGCATCTTCTCTACATTATTTTTCATCAAACTGGTTAAAACTGACACGTATTAATTAATATCTATTACTCGTTTTTTTTCCTTTGAGGGGGCAAGATGTTGGGTTTGAAGGGGGGTGGGCAATTAGTTGAACAAAATAATCAAAATAGTGTTTTTGAACGAGCGCTGATAAATGCCCTGCACCATCCCATCTCAGAGAGCGAAGTGCAATATATTCTTGCTGTCACGTTCTATTAAACAGCTATTACAGTCTTGATAGAACTATTAGTCACTTCATTATTAATAACATTAATGTATTTACATTTTAGTGTACATGCCAGTTTTCTAGCAATAATTTATGAAGTCGACTTCAAATATTTCATAATGTTCCTCCATCTGAGCCTTTTTGAGCTTATTATTGATTGTGAAAACAGACTGAATTTTTATGTTCTCTCTCTGCCGACCTCACTCACTCTCTTAATGTACTGGCGAGGGGGCTTCTGCATTAAGAGACTGAAACAAAGTGCATTTACATCTGAAGCATAACTTCATAATTTACATTCCAACATTTATTAGAGGTGACAAATGAGTGTTTGGTCCACTCGCGCTTTTCCACAATACGGCACTTATTCAATCCGCATAAATTACGGCGAGGGATTGAGAGTGCTAGTGCAAATGATTCTATTACATTTATGCGGCGTACACGCGTGTGCCCGCGGAGGTTATTCGAGGGGCGGACGTCCTGTTTATGAACTAATCCATAAAGTGGCTACCTACAAAAAGAATAAAAAGTGTGGAATAATGTATAAAAGGCTGTGTCGGCATGCAAGCTTGTATGGAAATCCTGTTAGAGCAAAGCAAAGAAGACTGGGGTAGATTAGAGTACAGTAGACTGGAGAGAATTAGAGTAGTGAGAGCTGGAGTAAAGTAGACTAGACAAGATTACAGTACACTGGACTGTAGAGTTAAGTGCACTGGCGTAGAGTACAATGAATTAAAACTAAGTAGACTAGACTAAACTAAAGGATAGTACAGTAGACTAGGTGAGGAGCCCCCTAATATGATGACACCCTGGTGAGGAACCTACTCACTAGAAAAATATTGTTTTTTTTTCTCTTGCATTTATATTGAGTGAAAAAGTACAAAATTACACAGACAATAAATTAATTAATTTTTTTTTTCAAAAAGTTATCGCAAACTGAATGAAATATATTATCCAAACAGTAAAAATATTTAATTAATATCTTAAAGGGATTGTGCTCTCCCATGATTTACTCACCCTCAAGTCATCCTAGGTGTATATGACTATTTTCATTCAGATGAACGCAATCGGAGATATCTTAAAAAATATCGTGGCTCTTCCAAGCTTTGTCATGGTAGTGAATGGGACCCAATATTTTGAAGCCCCAAAAAGTGCATGCATTCATCATAATAGTAATCCACATGGCTCTGAGGGTGGATAAAGGCCTTCATAGCGAAGCTATGGGTTTTTGTAAGAAAAGTGAACAAATTTAGAACTTTATGAACTGTAATAACTAAAATAACCGATTACCGGTAATGGCCACACTAACATCTTATGGCATTTACTGGATGGGAAGCAGAGGATCAGACCATACCTAATGCACAACTTTAACATCAGAGGGTTTTCCACAAACCATTCTGACCTATTGGTGAGAGATGTGTTCAACACATGGCATTCAAATCAGGCCAAACCTTTACGTATTGAGAAAGGAAATTAACATTTGCCATAGTATTCAAAAGCAGATCATAGCAAACCCTGAGCTCCTAAACACAACTCTGGCCCAAAGTCTCATTTGTGATTAAACAGCCTTGCCTCTTCCCATGTTAATATTCCAGCACCGATAACCACTATAAGTCAGCGTGTAATGTTAAATAATTATAGAGAGGAGCATTTCAGCAGTGTAGTTACAAATGCACCATGGGAATCCCTCCATTTAAACAAATAACGGGCGCTGCAGGGGAGTTGGCAGATGAATTAACAGCTAATAACTTACTGCGCAGGCAGATAAAGAACAGTCCCAATGTGTCAATTACATCGCATTTTTCTCTGATTTCTAGACTTCGAAACATAATCGTGCACTTCAAAGAGGTACAACTAGAAAAATTTGGCTTTCGCAGTGCACCGAGGAGACGCTCTTTTATTTATTTTTTTCCCCTTCTCCCTTATTCATTTGATCAAACGCTCCCAGAAATCAGAGGAGCCGCTGCAAAAACTAGGCGTTTCCAAATGAAATACTTGCTGCCGGTCGGTCCTGCGTGCCGTCCTCTCTCCTGACAGATCCTGGGAGTCAGAAACACAGGGCTTTAGTCCCAGTCCTATTCATTAAAATCACAGGGACAGGGCCTGCAACGAGAAAGATGCTGACATATCAAAGGCTCTCTGTACCTGCATTACCATAGTCATTTACTTATTAAAGCAGAGATGTTTCCTGTCAATCAGGGGGCCATCATGTCTCCTCATTTGCAGCGGAAAAACCGGCATAATTGCTTCTTAGACTAATCAACACAACTTGGAGTAATTATGCCTTGAAAGTGACATTGGAGGGTGAGGGGGATGTGCGCGTGTGTGCATTCAAGAGGGCTGACGGGGGAAAGCAGTCACTGATTCGACCTGATCGTCAGTCATATGGCGAGTCTCTCTCTTTCCATCACATGCTATACCTCTCTTCGATGTGTCTGCTCTACTTCGTATCTGCCGCCAAGGAGAACCTTCACATCAAACGGAAGTAATTACAAAGCGCAACCCAAACTAGTGTCACAGATCTCCTTCCATGCTCTTTAAAAACACGGCTACGCTATAATTAAAATCCTGTCATATTTCCATCATCGTGTCAGGCCAACATATAATAACACAGTTCAGCATGGCTGCAGCAAAACTTGAAATTACAGATCTGTACTTGTTGGCATTAATATAGTTGCGATTTTACAAATTACGGGGCAAGTATATTATATTTTATTGATTTCTGGGTAATCAAAGAGTTCAATTAAAGCCTGCCTTCAAAGCGGTCGGCAAACTATGGACATCAGAAGGAAAGCGCTGAAAATAAACTGCATTTCCAGGCAGCGCGGCCCAACCTCATCAGGTCATTGAGCAATGTGAAAGGAGGATAGTGTAACGTTAAACTGTGTCATACAAAATTAATCTAGACACATGGAAAAGCAGCAGACGGGGAGAAATATGCACTGACAAACAGAGACGCACCTCATAAAAGAGGATTTAATTAAGGAACCTTGGAGAATTTAATGGTCTATAACCCACAATTTCCTAAATTCAAGACATTCTCAGTCATTTTGACAGGCCATAAAAGGAAGTAACATTAAGCAAGTGTATTTGGCTTGGAAAATCTTGGCTTTGAGAACAATATGACACAGAATGTAATGTTTAACAGGCTAGATGTCAACACAATTTCCTAACAAACATTCTCTCTGCGGTCAAACTGAAGACAAACTTTAATTATCAGCTTAAAAAGGCAAACATAAAACTATCATGAAAGCTTGTGACTGACGAATGGCAAAGCCTCGTTCTGATGAAGTGGGCGGTCATCAAAAGAAATGGACAAATAACCAGAGACGCTGATGACTCAGACAGTTTTAATTGATTTCCGTGAGCTGATAGCTTTGACTCACCTGACAAATCGAATGAATCTTCCCACATGAGTGCCAAACAAACAAAATGCTGGACGTCACAGGATGTTAAGAAACTAGAGCCATTTTTGGAGACAAACGATGGCGACAAATGCAGCTCCAACAAGGATTTTAAAATTACATCTTGTGTATCAGACGTACAATATAATATGCTCATGTTTCTGCTGTTGTCATTCTAGAAAAAACACTGTGAATATAACGGTGTCAAAAAGGTTAACACAGAAAAACACTAAAAATTAAAAGCTCTATTTTTATTTTATAACCTATTTTATGTTGTTTTACATAAAATGCTAACATACAAAAATAGAAATGTTTTATAAAAATTGCAGGCCTATAAATATAAACCAATAAAAAAATATTAATTTAAAAAAAATTTAATTTAAACCCACATTTTTAGAAATTTAAACACGCTATACATTTGAATCTATATATTCCACGGTATATCAAAGTACAGTCACGGTCAAAAGTTTTGGCAGAGAAATCAATTTTATGAAATACATTTTGCGTTTTCTGCTTCAGTATTTGTAGATTTTTTTTCTTCAAGTTTCAATGGTATACTGTAAAACATTGACAAACATTTCATAACTTTAAAGGCTTTGATTGGCTAAACATTCAATATATGCAAAGAATCATTATTTACAGTCTTCATAACCTCTGCAACTCACTCTGGCATGCTGGAAATCAACTTCTGGTCCAAATCCTGCCTGACACCAATCCATTTTTGCCTTATTAGTGCTCAGAGTTGATCATTTGTGGGCTTCTACTTGTCCACTCATCTTGTGAGGATTGACCACAGGTTCCCTACGGGAATAAGATCCGTGGATCCAAAATTTCAATGTAATGATATCATTCACACTTTCCCATGTGCTGATGATATGATTAGTGAAATGATGTTAGCTAGTCATTTTGTGCCAGGGTCAAAAAAAGTGAAATTTGGGTTTTTGTGATAAGATTTATGATAAAGTTTTGTGGCCAATGAAGATTTCTGCTGATCATTCCTGCAAAATAATCTAAAAACAACGACAAACAACACAAATTTGCGATACACAAAATTTATGTCACTGCCAAAACTTTTGACCATGACTGTACCATGGTATTTAGGGATTAAATAGATTGTTGATCTGTGGTCCCAAACACAGTCAGTTATGTCTTAAGTGAACGTAAACAGTGGAGAAAGAAATCGAATGTGTATCATTACATTGGATCTGTGCATTAGGTCTTAAAGTGACAGCATTCACCTGCTGTGAATGTTTACTTGCCTTCAATAATGTTTAAACTTCATTAGTTAGGCTAGTAGTTTTTAACCTGGTATCAAAGTATTTAAACGACTTTGACATGGGAAACATGAAAAAAGCAGCAAGATTTGATTTCTCAGCAGGGAATCCCTTTACAGACTTTAAATGAAAACTGACTGTCCAAAAAGAAAAAGAAAAAGAAAGATGAAAATTAAAAGAAAAGAAATGGGCTTCTCATGTGGAGAGATGTCCGGCCATAAATCTGCTAAATTTGGCCTCAGGGGGACCGGCTCCAGAAATCTGGTCCAATAGCACACAAGACCAAAACCACAATGTAAAGAAATCTGGGCGCCACTCATCTTTATCTTCTCAGCCTTTTCAAAGAGAGAAACCAGAAAAAAATCTATATGACCAACATCAAAAAAAAAACTAACCGTTTACAGTTATGGAAACTACTTTAAAAGAGGCTAAATAACACAATCACTCAGACTAGTGTCATAGAGGCAGGCCGAAAACAACTGAGGATTCGAGAGACGCCATTTCACGGTTCAAACGCAAAACTGGGATTTCTGGTTTGTGTCATCCCTCAGTCATTTAATGAGCATTTCACAGCAGTAAACAAACACATTCAGTAGGGGACTTTGCAGATAGAGTTGTGAAATTATACACAGTGGGGCTTGAAGAGGAGGCCAGGTCTCATCTATTCACCTCTAATCTGGTAAATTGAGTCAAAAAGGCAGACTGAAACAGGAGAATGAGTCGAGCCAAAAGCTGTAAACACATTTTCCGAAGCCCCTGATCTGCAGACTTCAAGCATGCACAATAAATCTGACGTGAAATCATAATTATAAAAGCAATTAGCTGACCCTGTGCTGCTCGCCCTTGGATGTGACAGTGAAAATTCACACAGAGCTCCTCCAAGGCGGCTGGGACAAGGTTGGTGGGGGCGGAAAAGTGCAACACAGCAACAATAAAACCGCAGGCCTTTCCTGTATCATTAACCACAAGCTCAAACAGCTCAGGACACGACAGTGCCAATTGCAACAACACAAAATAAACTTCCACATCTCACACAAACAAATGGAGCTTGAGGTCGATAATTCCTCAACCTATTGGTCTTCCACCAAAACTGAGCTTTGGGTTCGAGTTCCTTGCCACTGTCGCCTTTTGGCTTGCTTAGTTGGGGACACTTAACATTCAGCTATATTATTGATTTGACTGTACTGAGACTATTGGATGAGAACTGAACTGAGCTGGATGATGACATCACACTTTTCTACAGAGCTGCTTTATAATTTCATATTTGATTATCTTTTACACAGTTATTGAATGAAACTGAATCAACACTGACCTGATCTCAGCTGAACATGACACTTGTTTCTTTATAGAGCTGTTTTACAGCATAATTGAACTCTGTTTACATCATTAAATCATTATTTTCCAGTTTATCCCTGTAAAGCTGCTATGAAACAATCTGTTGTATAAAGTCCTTTATATATAAAGTTGACTTGACTACTTTTGATATGAAAGTCTCAGCTTTCAAATTGTCAATTTTATTATGAAATTCAAACAATAAATCTCGTTTTGAGCGCCCTTAAATGTGGCATGAGAGATCGCTGTAACTCCTCAGTTCAAGCGAAGTGGCAGCGCGGAGAACACATTAGCTGATCATCTCTTCTGCTTTACTACTAGTTATGGCACTAAATAATGACTGAACATCGGAAGGATACAGAATTTACCGAAGAGTAATAATGCAATCAGTGTATACAACTATGAAAAGACGTCAATAAATGTCATGTCATATAAGGTTACATTTACCTCAGAAAAACCATTCAATAGCTTGATAGTTAGCTAGAATAATGAATTCTAGAGAGGAGCTTTTTGGTTAAAAAAAAAAAAAAAATGCATTATATTACATATTTATTATGTTTCTATTACGTTTTTAAGACAGCCACTATTAAAATTTTTATATTTCAGAAACGAACTGGAGTTGCAATAGGCCATTAAAAAAAGATATTAATATTATTATAACTAATGTAATGTAATGTATCTGAATATATCCAAATTAATTAATATCATATTAAATCAAGTTCGGAATTGCAGACTCTAATCGAACCGTGAAATTTAAGTCAAAAACCCTAAAAAACAGCAACACTTTGAAATATTATTACAATTTAAAATAACTGGTTTCTATTTTAAATACATTATTTATTCCTGTAATGGCAAAGCTGAATTTTCTCGTCTTCAGAAATCATCCTAATATGTCACTTTTGACCAAATAAATGCATCCTTTCTGAATAAAAGTGTTCAGTTCTTTCAAATAATAGATTTATAGATTTTCTTTCAGCCAAGACCTTTGTGGAATGGGACCATATTAGACAGCGGAACCTTTGGAAAATATGTTCTACCAATGTGTGCTGTTTCAATCAACCCAGCCAGATCTACAAGGCAATCTCTCAGGAATGAGAGACCCCTCATTGGCCCGCTCATCGCCACCTAGTGACCATCATCCCCAACAATCATGAAATATCTCTGTGGCCTGTGCCCCCATGCCAACCATAACTCTCCTTTACTGCAGACAGCTCCAATAAAGGATTACAATTACAATTAAAGTAATGAGCAAAGGGGGGGAAAAAAGAGAAAAGTCCAAGGATGGATCCCCAGGCAAATTAAATTGCAGCACAGTTTGAAAGTGAGCACAGAGTAAGTCTTTTGGGTTATTACTGGCTAACCACCTCTCATTCCCTCAATAATTAACTTTCAAGTTTCATAATCAGGAACTGCAGAATTGAAACAAAAGTAAAAAGCTGTCCCAAAATGTCTACAGCGTACAATGGATCAACCTCATCTATAAATGAATGCTCCTGATGGGTCACTGATGCGTTCTGCTATTGGCGTTATTTTACACAAATCCCTGCGAAGTGGAAGCTCATTTTCTAAACCAACATTTGAGCAACAGATGTCTCCGTGCCCAGAGGGCAAGAGGTAACAGCAAGGTGTACAATACAAAGAAAATAATGGTATAATTAAGACAGCACGCCAAGTCAACGCAATGGCCAATGCCACTGGCTATAACATAGGCATCTCGTCAGGCAGACCCCAATTCCGAGGCTTTGGGGATGTTGTCTTTTTTTCCAGTGTGGTGGTGACAGCAGAGGGGCTCCGGAAATTCAGAGACTGCCGAGCCAAAACAGATCACTTCAAAGCGCCTTATTTAACGCTTGCTAAATTTTTCATCACAGTTGCTTAATATCCTGGGGAAGGGGAGCTTTTGAAGTTGCGGCGAGACCGGGATGTTCTTCTAACAACTTTCCTTTTTTTCTCCCCCTCCCCCCTCCTTTCACCTCCTCCCTCTGCTCCTGCATCCCTCGCTCTTTCCACAGGAGGCCAGTGATATTTGGGGCGCACGGTGGAGCCCCAGCGGGCAGAGTAGGGCTGGGAGAGCATCCCATGGAGCCGACAGTTACCATGCCAACACACTGAGCGTTACAGTCACTGGTGGTAGATCGCAGAAGGGTACCGCAAAACACCACTGGAGGGAAAGATATTTAACCTTTCACACACCTTTGAGGCAGAAAGCTCACCACAGAAGACTAAAAGGCAAACAAGAGAGCTGACAAATATGGATTCTGCGAGTCAAACAGCATTGGTTCTCTTACAGCCTGAGGTGATATTTAACTCCACCAATCATGAATATGGTTAAATCTCTGGCTTTTACTACTACATTTAACTGCAGATATGCTATTCAGCTGAGAATATATGGGCATTCCTTGATGTAATAATTTGATTTGCTTGTGATATTGACTTTCAGGTGTGGACTGTGAAGACAGAGAACGGGGAAAAAGACAAAGGAATGGGAACATGAAAAGCAAGAGAAGAGATAAATAACAGGGAAAAGGTGAGAAAAGGAAAACAAAAAGGAAAAGAAAGTAAAGAAAATGAGAGAAAAGTATGAGGAAAATGTAAATTGACAAAAAATGGAAAAGGTAAATGCAAAGAACAAAAAGTAATGAAAAGGAAAAGAGAGAAAAGATAAACGTAAAGGCAAAAGGAAATGACAGTGAAAATAAATGGAGAAATAAAACAGAATGGAAAAGGAAATGAAAAAAGAAAAAAGGAAAGGGAAAAGAAAAGGAAAGTGCAAAGGCAAAGAATAGAAAGTATAGAAAATGAAAAAGAGAAAAGAGAAATGTAAAGGGAAAAGGAAATGACTGAAAAGAAAAGGCGAAACAACAGAACACAAAGGAAATGGAAAAAGGAAGCGAAAAGGGAAAAAGAGAGAAAGGAGAAATTAAAGGGAAAAGAAAAGGAAAGCACATAGAAAAGAAAGTATAGAAAAGGAAAAAGAGAGAAAGGGGAAATGTAAAGGGGAAAGGAAAAGAAAAGGCAGAAGGAAATTAAAGTGTAAAAGGGAAATAAAAGAACATAAGGGAAAAGAGCTAAGGAAATGACAAGGACAGTCATTTAAAAAGGCACTAAAAATGACAGAATAAAGGGAAATGTAAAGTGAAAAGAAAATTTAAAGAAAAAATAACAAAAAAGGAAAGAAAATAAAAAAGGAAAAGAACAGAAAAAAGTAAAGAGGAAAAAAGGAAGAGAAAAAAGGGCAATGAAAAAGACAGGAAAATGGAAATATAAAGGGACAAGAAAATGAAAGTGAAAATGGAAAAAAGTAAAGGACCAAATAGGAAAAGAAAAAAAAAATTTAAAAAAGAAGGAAAGGAAATGAGAAGACAGGAAAGAAAAGGAAAAAGTGAGTGGGCGGTTAAAAAATGAAATAATGAAGAACTGCGCAGTGTGTGGGAGAGGGACAGGCCAGGAAGCACAACCCCTGGAGGCGAGAGATCAACCCTGAACGCGACTGGTACTGGGTTTGAGTGACAGGCCAGAGTGCAGCGCAGGCCCAAACCTGCGCTGGCTCAGACTCCAGCCAGAGTCGCCTGCCACTGAGGAGCGAGGGCCGCCCATCCGGCGAGGTGAGTCAGAACCTGTTAACATGACTGGTGTCCCCAGCCTGACACCCCGGCACTCGCGCCCAGAGCCTCCCTCCAGCCCTGCCACTATTCCCCTTCCGCTCATCCACATCAAATCCTTTCAGACACAGATTTCAATTATTCACCCCATCCAAATAATGCCTTGTGACATGAATTATCCAGAGCTGTAATAATCCACTTAACTGGGAAAGAGCAGCTCATCAAAAAGAGAAAAGCAGAGAAAAAAAAGGGGACTTGTCAAGCAGTTAGAAAGCCAAGAAGCCTTAATAATCAGCATTTTTCCCCGCTGTTAAGGACAGTGCTTTGAGCATGGCTAGATATAATTCATAGCAGAAAATCACATCACAAAACTGAACAATACACAGCCTAATTGTCCAATGATAGTAAATGTGCCATAGATAATCCAAGAACTTCCTAGTTTAAGAGCAATAAAAAAAAGAGAGCAGTTCAGCTACTGAGAAACACTCAATGGGGATTGGTGAGGATTACTCACATTCATATACGGTCTGTTCACAAAATTCTTACTAGTAAATCACCTACTAATTAATTGTAAATTGTTTTCAGATAATTTCAGTCCATGCTAAGGAAAGTTACTTTTAAAAGTAATCTATTAAAATATTGCGTTACTCCCTAAAAAGTAACTAATTGCGTGAGTTACTTTTAATGAAAATGAATGCGTTGTGTTGGGTCTAATTTTGGCACAATCTTTTTGACGGAGGGTGTCGTGATGATTTGTAAATGACAATGGGAGTCGGGTCGGAAGACACCCATCTCATATAGTGCGTCATAGTGGACAACAACCAACACAGGATCTGCGATACTTCACGACAGAAAGACTAGAATGTTTACTTTTTTTCAGTCCTCCTCAACGGATTCACATCAGTGACGTTAACCAATAGGAGCACAGAAGCTGTTCAATACACAACTTTCAAACATGGGGAAACTAAGACAACTGAATTGGTGCTGCTAGGTGGAATTATGCAATTGACGAAAGGTTTGTGGAGCTATGGCAACATACTCCTACCTATATGATATTTCCTTGAGGGACTAGCACGTGAAAAAAGATTCTGCCGAACAATAATGGAGACACTTCGGCAACCCAGTGAGTAACTTACTGGAATTAGCATTAGGCTAATACAACCATTTTTTGTTTATGCTCTTGTGAAGTCAGTCACTAGTTCCACCATCTTGATGACATCACGCACGTCATTAAAAATATGTATAGCGATGATTGGTTGGGAAGTAACATGTAGTCCGACATGTCCACAACACAAGAATTTAGGAGTTAAAATCTGACATACCAGGCAAAAATATTGTCTAAACCCAGCATTACGTTACTTTGGCATTACTTTTTTCTTTCTTTGTCTTATTTTTAAATAAATAAACAATAAACAAACATTTTTGGCAAATGTAAAAGTTCAAACGAAGCTAAGAAAGTTCCTGAACTTTGAAAAAGAACTACCTTGCGAGTAGGTACTTTCTGAGTTCTAGTTCACACGGGTATTTTTATAAACAGTTTTTCTTCCGTTTTTAAAAAAATTTCGTCCACACAAGCACGGTTTTTTAAAAAATCTGCATCCATTTGAAACGTAAAAAAATGCTATGAAGCGCTGTCAAAAGCCATGTTGGCCGATCAGAAGCCTGGAAAAAAGTTTATTTTTCTGGCTAACAACAATTCCTCTGCACCTTACCATTCACTCCATATGGAGACAAGGGCTGTGTCAGTCAAGAAATGGGAAAACAAAGCACACTTTATTTGAAAAAGTAAAATATTTTATTTTTAGAAGTTACTTTAATAGTTACTTAAGTAATCAGAAGGAAACCCCAAACACTGATTACATTCAATGAGATGTCTGACATGCTGAGAATTACATTTTATCCATGAAAAAAATCTGGATCATACCATTCAAACATTTGGGGTCAGTAAGTTTTGTTTTTCGTTTTTTTAAAAAAAAGAAACATTTATTATTATTATTATCAATGTAGAAAACATTTGTTCTGCTGTGATACATATTATATGATTCCTTGATGAATTGAAAGTTAAAACGAACATCATTTATTTGAAGGAGGCCTAGAAATTTACTATCACTTTTGATGAATTGAATGTGTTCTAGCTGAATAAAAGTATCATCAAACTCCAGTGTAACTACAAACTCAAATAAGACTAATAAAGTGGTAAAACCTCTATGCAGCCTTTAACACAACAACTAATGACACCAATGACCAAGAAATATGGACCTTGAATGTGGCTCGCCCAATCAGACTTCACAGCTGGAACTACACATTCTTATAAAAATTAACCCAACTAAACAACAAGCAATACACATCAAAAAAGCAATACAAAATACAATTTTTGCTCACATTTTTGTTTTTTGTCCGGTTACGCAAACCAATTCTTTAAAAAAATTTTATTCAGTGTTTCAACAAGACTATGTATAGAATAATGAGCGCCAGTTAGCCGAAAAAACAAACAAACAAACAAACAAAAAAAAAAACTTACCAGCGCTTCTCTTGGAGCCGTGTCTTCTCTTCCTGGAGCAGCGTTCTGAAAGACACAAACAGCATTGTGTTACAGCGCCATCTAGTGGTAGAATTTATGACATGCATGTGATTCCAGTACTTGACTGCAACCAGAGACATTTAACATTCTGTGCAGCCAGCTTTCATATTATTAACATAATAAACTGGAGTAATGACTACTAAAAAAAAAAAAATAAATAAATAAATCAGCTTTGCCAGTACAGGAATGAAGTACATTTTAAAATATACTATTAAGTAATTTTAAATTCAACTCAATGATGCCTCTCTCTGTTAGCCTGCAAGAGGTGAAACTCAAGTTTCTGCCAAGATGCCATTAAAGCTACAATATGTAAAAGTTTTGCTGTAAAATATCCTAGGCCAGTGTTATATATTTCGTTAAGTTGAGTACTTAAAATATCCCAAATGTTTCCAACTATTTGTAAATCGTGAGAAAATCGCAATTTTAACCAAGGATCCGGGATGTGTGAGGGAGTCCTGTAAATGGCACCATATCCGCATTACCCTCAGTTTCGGTTTCAATTTGTAGAAACCATGGAAACACTAAAGACGCTTTAATATATATTATATATTTGATACATTTACAGACAGAAAACAAATTATTGTTATATAGTTCAATGTGTTTAGTCTTAATGTTTAAATCTAATTTTCTTGATTTTCTGCTAGTACCATGCTTTATCGCGCCTCAGAGAAAAATACTATTTTGTCATGTAGCTAACATAACATAATCAGATGCAGCTTTATTTGACCAGTAATACAGAATTTACTCCATCATACAACACGTTTTACAAATAATTGCATGCCATTTTATCATTACAAGCCATCCAGCATTTAATATGATATTCTAGTATGGATCTATCTTACTGCAGTGAGCAAAAAGTGTCTCACAGCAGCCGAACGCACAGAGTAATGATATAACATCATTTTAAACACAATCAAATGTATCTAAAACGTTTCCTCATACTCATGACCGGAAAAACGGAAGTGGCGCCGACGACTGTGACATAATAAAAGTTCCGCTGCTCGTTCAGCTCCACAACACTCGGCCTTGCTCTGCTTCATACTACAGAAACATTAATAATCGCATCCATGAACGATGAATGATTTATGCCCGAGTCCCATCCCGATTCTTCTCCACCAGCTGTGCTGGCGTCATCAAGCTACGCCTTTGTTTTGAATAGGCGACCTCTAGCGGACGAAAAACTACATAGTGCACCTTTGACACTCCTGCCTTTATCAACATCTGCAATTTGACTCTTCGCAAAGACACCCCCCCCCCTCCTTAGATACTGCTGCTTTGTCCGACAAGCCATGCGCTCTCACGCCACACATCATGTTCTCACGAACTGAAAAATACATCCCGGAGCGAAGAGTACAGTGACACCGCATCGACAGACATATGAAACAGTTTCATATTTAATATATCGTAATTTTTTAAAGAAGTTTAAACAATAAATATCATATAGTGTCTCTTTAATGTGTTGTGACAGATCGCTGTAGCTCCTTCAAGATCATCTCTTCATACTAGTTCATTTATAGCATCAAATACACATGAATGAACATCAAAAAGAATGTTGTTTCAAAGCGCAGAAAGACGTGAATACACACAATTTCCAAGTTCAAGTTCAGCAACGTTAATCTACTAACTCCCCTGACGGCTTTGTCAGACAAAATGGTGGATTCAGGGTTATGATTGGTCAGATCGCCTGTCAATCAAACGGTTCAAAGGATGTGGATGATAACACTATTGGTTAGATCCACTTTGGAATACTAAGTAAGCCTGAAAAGTTCAAATTAGGATATTTAATTTACTAATTAGTAAGAGTCTTTTAATCAAAATTGACATACTGTAAATGTATTAGTCTATCTAAAGCAATTTCGGGTTAGGAATAAGGGCTCAACAGTTTTAACACTACCACTCAAAAGTTGCTGCTTAATGAAATGTGGAGAGTGTGGAAGTGTTCTTTCAGGATATTTAAAGAATATAAAAATAATTAATTGCATTTTTTGATGAATTTAAAACTAGGGTAGGCAAAGTGCAAAACTGGTTGAAAACTGGTTGAAAGTATTTTAATATGTAGACTACTTATATTAATTACTGATATCTCATTGATCTTCTGTGGAAGTCTGAGGACCAAAAATTGTTCATCCAATCATTACATTCAGTCCGAATGCAATGATAGGATGCCCTGTCAATCTGTGACAGACATCACATGTCTTCAGCATGTTTTATGCGGCTAAACAGAGTGAAGCGCCAAAAACAAATAGCAGCCGCCTTTTACAGTTCCTCCAGAACCAAAATGAGCTTAGCCTGTGTCTCACAACTACGAGATGGCACTCATGACGTTCTACTGAGCGCTTTTCACGTCCTGAGACTGTATGGCCATTTCTATGTCAACACTATCAATGCCGAAATAAATCTGCAGCAGTCACGTGGTACAAGCAAAGACTTTAGATATACAAAGATTGTACACTCAGTCTTATGAATAGGAGAAAGTGCAACATGCAATTTGGCGGATTAAGTCCTGCCTTCTTAATAAAAGCCAATCGCTGATTAATAAAGTTGATGCATCACTGCAGCTGCCATTTAAAGCTCTGGTTGCTATAGAAAATGTGCTTTTTTTAACACTATTTGAGTGTAAGAAACATTTATTGAACAATCCCATGATTTTGTTGCTGATTTGAAATATGTTATTTAATTGTTTAGCAAGCAGTTTTTGAGATTTAAGGATTCTCCCATTAAAGTAGATGGGACTTGGTCTTTGATCCCAGAAATAGCCACTGGGAGAACTTTCAAATAGGTCCACCGAGTGAACAGACTTTTCTTGAAAGGGACTTTGACCCGAGCTCTCTAAGTTGTTTACATTCACTATTATTAAAGTGTTATGTGTTTTGAGACATGAGGTAATTTAACGCCATCTCTCATGACACTTTGCGAAATCTGCTGTGTGCGTTCATGACTTTAGGAGGAGACGTGGCTTTGGAGAGCGTACTGAAGGCAGGGTGGGATCTTACGCTTTCAAACCTTCTATGAAACTGCACACTCCAACTTTAATGCACCCCTCCTAAATGAAAGAATCAATTTCTTTCAAACAAAAAAAAATCTTACTGACCACAAAAGTGTTACATTATCTTTTACCTGCACAAATATTTAACCTAGGCTACACTGTCTGCTATGTGTGTCATAGACTTAGAGCTGCAGACCCTCCAAAACCTGATTGTAACTAAAGTAACTCAATACTCCCAACAACAGGGCAAATATTAGCACACACACACTGGACTTCTTATTCAGACTGGTTCACACTGTCCCAACAAACGGCAACAGTTCACGCATTCTAAAGTTGGCAACGGATTTAGTATGTTAAGAAACATAACTGTCATTTTCAACCCACACCAACTTAGTTAACACTGACTGAACAAAACTTAGCAATCATTATTAACTAGTTTATTACAGTTTATTACAATATAGAAACTATAAAACATATTGCCTTATTCTGTGATGAAGATTTACAATGTATAAAATGATGGCTGAATGCACAAGTGATTGTAGTACATAAACTAATCATAAAATTGTCATTAGGAAATATAAGAAAAATACTTTAGGTTATTGTTCAGCAGTGTATTTGATATCTTAGCCAATTAAAAGCAATAGATGAAAGAAAAAGCTGCCCATTACTGTTAAAAAAGAAAATTGTGGTATTATTACATTTGACATTTCTATCCCCCTCACTTTTAAAATGATGGCTACGTCCCTGATGTGACCTGAGTCATGTTTTCAGGGTCAATGTCCCCCTGAACATAACAGATAATAGGTGATAGCTATCTGAAAGGAGCTTAAATCATTTTCACAGCCACAGAGTGCAGTGAAATCTCCCGTGTGCGCGATTCTCTGTGGCCTGTCCCGCACCTGTCACACACATCTGTAGAACGGGATGGGATGACAGGGAGCAGGACGCTAGCAAACCAAGCTAAAACTTTTTCCAAAACAACATGATGGGACAGCCAGATTATGAGCTTATCAATAATGAAAATGTGATAAATTGTGCGTTTACTATGCAGGTCCACAGCCAAACAATCCAAATGCATGTTGCTAACTGAAATAATTTTATCAACTACCTGATTTTGCTGGTCAGGTTGGTCTGAGGATGCCATCTTCTCAGAGCTGCTAGCCAGGAAGCTAACGCCGCTAACGATTCAACGGTACTCGATTACTTTTGTTTGAACCAAAGCCTCTGAGAGAGATTCTTCTTTCAATGCCTCTGGTCTGAACTAGTGAATCATTTTGTTCGAGTCATTGTTCTTTTGAACGGTTCATTTCAAAGAACCAATTCGAAGTGATGATTATTTTACCAAGTCTACGTCTTAGTGCGCATACTGTCCAACCTAAGCGGTATGTGACATTAGTAATAATCAAACACTATTTATGGCAAATGCACTTTGGAATGAAGAGCAAGACTTCAGTCCGCTTCTGGGAATCGGTTCAATTGATTCAGTTAAAAGATTCTAATCGAAAGAACGATTCGTTCACGTCTCAAAACAAGCTGTTACAGTTCGGTCAGCACATTGTAAAAACACGGAAGCCGTAATATGTTTATTTTCAATTCTTGAGATTCAGTGTCAAACAGATGCTGAGAATATTAAGTGTAACGTGATTTATGAGGCTTTAGACACAAAAATAACTCCCAAGAACTAAGTGTGAGGCGCTGAAGATACTAAATTATAAACTTTGAACTTCATCATGACAGAATTAAAAGCATGTAAAGTATGTAACATTAGCCGACAGAAGTGTTATGGGCTGGCGGTGACCTCTCTGGATCAACTCAAATTAAAAGGTGGGTGAGCTTGCTTAACCCCAAATTTAATTCATATGAACGATCATGCTACATTACAGTACGGCGTTAGAAACTTAGCATTCACATAGAAATAAAAATGATTAATAAACATTTAATCTAGTCAAATTGATTTATATAGCACGTTTTAAACGGTGGCATTTCAAAGTGTTTACATAGGACTTCATTTAAAGAGAAATATAAGAGAAAAGTTTAAGAATATAAAGATCAATAATTTTAGAACATAAAGATCATTCTATAGATAAATGAGAGCAATAAATGTTTAACTAATGAATTAAAGTAATAATAAGAAAAAGATTATATATGATTATGTATAAAAAGGTAAATAATAATACTTTTTAAAAATCTGAAGTTTTCGGAATCATTGGAGAATCTTTGACAATCTATTTATATATATATATATATATATATATATATATATAATACAAATGTATATAGCACTTAAACTGAAACAAAAAAACAGGTGCTATGACATGCTATCATGATAATAGTTCAGTAAAGAATGCCAATAAAATTAATGCTACATTACATATATTCTTTAAAGTTTTACCCATTTGTTAATGTATTTTGCTTCAACTTGGAATATGTTTAAAGGGTTAGTTACCAAAAATGAAAATTCTGTCATCATTTACTCACCCTCATGTTGTTCCAAACTTCGTTCATCTTCAGAACACAAATGAAGATATTTTGGATGAAATCTGAGAGCTTTCTGGTCTCCGATAGACTTCAATATTATTACCACTTTCAAGACGCAGAAAGGTACTAAAGACATTGTTAAAATTGTCCATGAGACTACAATGGTTCAACCTTAATGTTATGAGGTGACGAGAATACATTTGTCTGCAAAAATCAAACAAAACTAACAACTTTATTCAAAGATTTCTTCTTTTCCATGCCGGTCTCCTACCCTATTCACGTAGTAAACGCGGTGTAGCACTTCCGGGTTAGGTTTAATAACTCCTTTTATTAAATAACTTAATTTATTATGCACCAGGAAAATAGCCAAAGAAGGTGGCATGGCATTAAAAAGCAAGCAAACACAATACATCTAATCCATTACTCGTTTCTCAAGGTTGACAGTTCATCCTATGCTCTTTGTCATTTTATGCATTCTCTTCATCTCTGTCACCCACAGGTGGTGCGGCTCTAGGGTTTAGTTCCAGTGCATCAGTCTCAGTGGTGCTGGAAGAAGATGGAACCATCGTAGAAGATGAGGCTTATTTTCTGTGTCTGCCAGCAAATACAAAATTTATGCTTTTGCAGGCCCATGAAATATGGATGCATACTCATCAAAGTGAGATATAGCCTATCACAGGATGTTTTTATTACTATATGTTCAGCTTATCATTCCTAATCTAAACTGGTCTGTTTTGTCTAGTCGATGGAGGAACAGCTCCTGTTAGTCTGGAGGTAGATGGAATAGACGATGTTGATGGGTTTGAATCTTGGCACAGTTTGGCAGCGCAGCTCAGGCAGGACTTGGCCAGTATTATCCTCATGTCCGAGGCAGATCTACAGGTCTGCTTGATTCTGGCTTTATAATTTGCGACATATCTGACCATTGTAATTTACATGTAAGATTGTATTCTATAAATAACCAATGTTTTACTGTGGCTTTCAGAGAATGATTTTATAAAAATGTGTTACAGAGTTTGATTGATGCGCCATGCTCCGATCTGGCTGGAGCGTTGGACTTCTCACAGCAGAAAACGCGGGTCCTACAGGACACGCTGCAGAGAATGCTGGACCGCAGGGAGGAAGAGAGACAGTCCAAAGATTTACTTAATCTCTATTTGAAAGCCATGGAGCAAGAAGGCACCTTGAATCCACAAGAAGAATGTAGGAATGCATTTAAAATACCAGCAATACATGAAAAATCCCCAAGTGAACAGTGACATCAGGTTATGTACTGTAATGTTGATGCCACTAGATGGTGTCGCTGAGCTATTCCTAAATATTGTACCAGTTCATATAAGTTGATTTTATCAGCACTTGGTGGAATGAAGAAAAGTAGCAGCTTGGATGATCAACAGCTTATCTGTTGTTGTGACAGCCCTAATCTTTCCAGCGTTTTCGGTATGTTAACCACTGTCATTGCTGCAGGCGCTAAACTAGATGAGACAGATGGGGTGCAGGTGGAGGCCGCAGCAGGGTTCAGCTCCACAGCGCTAATGGTTCTGAAGGACAAAAAATACCCAGAGACCAGACTGTCTAATGAAGAGCTACAGGTATGATATCCAACCACAACAGTGTTGTAAGACCTCCCACAAATTCATAAAGTCTGCATTAAACCGAAGTTGCGATAGTCTGTTCCTTCCTATTGTGACATAATCTGAGTGAAATGGCTTATCGAACAAGAAAAAAAAGTAGGGGGGGACTTTATTTTGTCCATTTGGAATCAATGGGATGGTTGTGGTTTGCTATTGCTCTAATCTCATATGAGTGACAGGTTGTCCCGCCCTCACACCTCATCAAAGAAGACAAGAGATGTCGTTGCAAGAGGGAGGGGAAGTTATTTGGATTAAAGATCACGAGGGCAATTAAAAAAAATTATGATGTGCAGAATAAATACTCCAATATTCCATAAAAGAATAAGAATTGTCAGTTTTTAAATCATGGTGATTTGAAGCATGGTGTAAAAAGTACATATTTATCGTTATTTTACACTAGAGAGTGAAAGATATGAACACCGTTCACAACCCATTCTACAGGATGTTCACGATTTTATTCAATGGGAATTGATTGGATTGTGAAAAGTAGGCATTACATACCTTAAGGTCAATTTTGATGTCATGTGGACTTATATATATATATATATATATATATATATATATATATATATATAGTGCTTTCAGTCACAAATCAGTAGGGGGCACTCACTCTTTTCAGTGGATTGAATGTAAGACAGGAGTGTAATATCGGTCATACAGTTTTATAAAAAAACTGTTTTTGCAAAAAATAAATGTCTATTTTATTAGTTAATATTAATAAAATAATTATGTAATAAAAACAGGTAAACTTTTGAGTGTTTGGGGTAATTAAGAGTACTTATTTAGTGTTATTGTCTCATACATGGATGTATTTGTTTATGCAGATGGTGGTGAGTCAGGGAGTGGGGGTCATGATGTTGGTGTTGGGCTGGGACAGTGAAAGGACATCAGCGCTGGTCCAGGCATGTGAAAGTGAGCTCAGTAAACGCCTACAGCGAGTTCAAGCCCTGCAATCCCTCAGTGCTCAAAAACAGTCCTCTTCAAAACCACAGGCTGAGAGTGAGACCCGAGCTAAACGCAGCAAAAAACACACACACTGACAATATACAAGACATTTATTCTAGTCTATATTCTGGGCCACTTCTTTACATTTCATGTTAATAATAATAATAAACTTGAGCTTAGACATTGCTTTTCCAATTTTTGGAAAATTTGACTGATTTTAGTGTATTTTATGGAAATGCCAAAGCCACTGTTTTTGAGCTGTGTTTTACAACATATGGATTAAAAACTATTGTTGTATTTTGTCAGTATTGCATAAAGTGATTTTGTAAAACACAGAATACATAGAGTGGTAATTTATAAAATTCCATGTTTCTTATCCATTACCTTTTGGTGATAACAATCCTATACCATGTAATTTACACTTATGGTGAAAAACATAATAAAGCAAGTAAACACTTTACTGAAAATATAATGTTAATAATTATTTCAAAAAGGAGTTAAATTATTTGATTGTACCAAATACAACATATCCAATCTTAATTTCATCACCTGTAATATATCTTGGCAGACATGACATTTTAATACCTAATAGAAGCATTTATTCCTGCTTTATGATATTGCTCAGGGAAGGAATGTATTGCAAGGTTCACTAAATGTGTCAAATTGGAAATGCTAGCAATTAAGCCCATGGGGTGCACATTTTGTTGTGGTACTGTTCACAAAACTAGTTGAAACGTCTATTGATATATAATATTCTTTTTAGAATTTTTAAGCATAAACATATGTTGACATTTAACATTGTTGGCATGAATATAAATTGTATTATCGAGATCCATAATGAATAAAAAAAATATTTCAGCTTGTCAGAGAGCATTGGGAATGCATGTAGATACAATTTCCATTTGTTGATAAACTAATGAAGAGACCTGCTAGTCTGTTCCGATTCACCAAGAATGTCTTGTTAAAAGCATATTTCTTTTCCCTGCGGATGTAGTTCTACCTTACGTTGTAATGAGCATGTTTAAGCTTTGATTGGTGTTGGGCGGGGTTGTGAGGCCAGTCGGACTGTTTTTTGGCTGTGATGTTGTACTTTTGATTTGAATTTTCCAATTCTGGCCATTGTTAGACTATATTCTAGTGATCAGAATATCACTTGAACAGGGATGTAAAGATGTTCCAGAGGAATTCATTAGACTGGTATGTATGCAGACCCCAAGTGAAATGTTCTAGTAATGGGCTTCCGATTTTGAAACCCTTAACAGATGATTTTAAACATTTTCCCTCAGTAATCAGAATAAAGACAAGACTGTCTTTATTTTGAACATTTTTTCTATATATTTTTGACAAGCTTCGCATTTGTGTGTAGCAGTTATAACGGTAAGTCTTCATCTCTATTTTGTAATGTGCATTTGACGTATTAGCAAATAAGCAGCAAGATTAAATGCTCTTTTTAAGGAACCTTTTTATTAGCTGCCACTGACTGTTGGTATAATGTCAGTGTACTGGATCAATGCGTGACACTGTGACCACTCTACCCTCATATCACTGAACACTGACCACCAGAAGCAAATCAACTGTGAATTATGTACTCTCTACCAGACAAGCGTGACCACAGCTTCAACCGGGGTCTGTTGTTGCATGATGGATTGGCTGTGTCATGCAGGGCACAACCGCAGCGCATTGATCATTCACTGAGATTTACAGGTTGAAGAATATGTTAGTCTACAAAAAGCGAGATATAAAATGAGAATACAGAAGGAGATGTAGTTTTATATATATATATATATATATATATATATATATATCTCCCTCTGAAGCCTACTGTACCATGTAGACAAGAATAACTTTCATATTTTTATTTCTGTTTTAAGATGAGCATTTACTTGACTGACACAACTTATGTTTACAATATTATCCATACATCATTTTTGTTTTTTTAGAAAAATATATCTATGTTATTACATCTCTCAATCATGATTGTATCGCATCGCATTGCATGTTTTGCCCCCACAATTAAAACTGTAGAGCTTTGAACATAAAATTAAGCACTTAAATGTCATCGTACCAAGACATAGGCTATTGTTGGATATATAGAGTGCCAACTGATTTTATGTTAGTAGTCTGTTTTACTGTATAAAAATCTAATTGATTTACATTGCAAGCTTACTTTTTGTCCATATAAATAATATCTGAAAACTTTGAATAAAACTGATGAGCTTTTTCCTCCATCGAGTGTGAACTCCATATTCACAGGCACTGGTGACGTAGGTAATCACAGCCCTGCTGGTATTTAGAACAACAACCGTATGCTACTTTTCTTTATTAACACATTTTAAACACAATATGTCAAGTTACTTTGTCTATTTTTACTCCACCAACCAATATAGTCCCATGTCAGAATCAATCGTGTTTCTAAATAGTCTCAGAAATGAATGATTTAAAGGGTTAGTTCATTAAAAAAATGAAATTTCTGTCATTACTGACCCTCATGTCGTTCCACATCTGTGAGACCTTTGTTCATCTTCGGAACTCAAATTAAGAGATTTTTGATGAAATCCGAGAGGTTTTTTTTTATCCCCCATAGAAAGCAATGTATTTACCACATTCAAGATCCAGAAAAGTAGTTAAATCATCGTTAAAATAGTCAATGTGACTACAGTGGTTTAACCTTAATGTTTTGAAGCGACGAGAATACTTTTTGTGCTCAAAAATGACTACTTTATTCGCCACTTTCGTCTCACTTTATGACTCGCTTATAAAGACAGCCACTTGTTTTGTTTCTGAATGAATAAGTATTTTTGAATGAATGAATAAATGCCACCTACTGATATTTTCTAATCATGACATTGCATGCCAAGCAAAAATCAAAGCACACCTCTGATCAACAGTTGATGCTATGAGGTATCATTCATGTCTGTAGAACAATTTTGAATATGTAGGGTTAGATTTTTTTCAAATCCCAAGCAATACTAATAGCGATGCTTGTCTTACTGTTGTTCTGGTTTAGTTATGAATGTATTTAAATGGTAAATGTTGGTATGATATGTTGCTTTGATTGCATGCAGTATTTACAGTAAACTTTCTGTTTTTTATCTATTCATACCATGAGTTCTTGTAATAGGACACAGGTTTAAGTAGGCTTGAGAATGATTAGAACTCTACAGGGCCAAAATAGCACTGGAGAGGTAATTACACGGGGCTGGAGAGAGCGTACGGTCCCTGCTGATAGAAGACAACAAGAGTAAGTGTGAGATCAGATGCATAATGCATAAGAACTTAATGAGTATAAATCATGATGCCTGCGCTTACTTGACTTTTAAACAAACACCTCTGCATTAACACCAATGACTTTATGAAAATGAAACAAGTAACTCTGGGTTATGCCATTTTTAATTTTTTACTAAAAAAAGAATTATAAATCAACATAAAACAATATAGAACATCATCTCTTGTCTTTTGCTTCCAGAAAACTATATAAAAAATAAAGAATATGATTTCTTTTGACTATTTTTTATCAAGCAAATTACATCTTTCTGCTAGAAAGTATAGTCCCTTACATGTGATCAAGTGTTTGAAAGTATGCATTTAGTTTTTTGTATATTTATATATTTTTATTACATTTATTTATTAAGTGTATATATCATTTGCTTGGTACACCAAAGTGAAATACAAAATGTCAGTTTAGTTTATTTATATAGCACTTTTAAAAATGGCAAGTGCAGACCAAAGTGCTGTACAAAACCAAGATTAATAAAACTAACAAAAAAAAAAAAGTGTATGACTTAGATGTCTCATGCAAAGCTGTCCTGGTTAAAGTAATTAACAATAATTTGCCCAATGATAAATCCATATAAAATCTAATTCAGTCATTTGAACACTCACAACAGTTTCAACTGTTTTTTGAAATGATTTCTTCAATCCAAGGAAGGTAATTGCTCACTTTGGTATAAACCCCATAGTACCCAGCCTGGCCGCAGCCATGACCCCATGACACAATACCGCCTATGAACCAGCTTTTACTCTGACTGTCAAAAAATGCATAGGGTCCTCCACTGTCCCCCTGGCAGGAATCTTTTCCTCCCTGATCAAACCCAGCACATATCATGTTCTCTGTCACTACTAGTTTTCCTCTATCTGTCACTGTGGAGTCATATTTAGCTTTACAGTCGTCAAAATCAGCGACGGGTAAATGTACATACTGGAGATTATTGGAAAATAAAGCAGGTCTGTTTGTATTCCACACACCCCACCCAGACACCTTCCCAATGTCATTAGCCTTCAAAACAAACCGCTCTTCCCTCCCAGGCAAACACACAGGCATGACGGCTTTACTGACAGGTACCTTATACTCCAGTTTAATCAGGGCAATGTCATGGTTGAAGTTAATGTTATCATGGTGGTACTGAGGGTGAATAAAGATTTTCTGTGGAATGCCAACTACCTCCTCATTGTCCTGATGTTTGACTGTCCCCATCTTCAGCTGCAGCTTAGAAGTGTCTGTAAAACTTGTCAGGACATGAGCAGCAGTGAGGACCCAGGCGTCCGACACGAGAGAAGCGCCACCGATGAATCTGGGCCCCAGTCGAATCATGACCTGCCAGGGAATCTCGTTCTTTTCTGCATTCTCCCCACCAATCACCTTGGATAGCTTTTTCTCAGGCTGTCCACAAGCTTTCAGAGATGGCAGACACCAGATTAGTGTTTAGACTCAACAATATGACACTGAAATAGATTACCGGTAAAAAGTTTGGACACAAAGCTCATTTTTTTTGTAAATTTCCCTACAAACCAGTGGTTCTCTACTTTTTTGCCACCAAACATTTTCAAAGGGCTCATTATTTTTCCAGTTGTTATTTATTTACTGGATAAGGATTAACGATATTTTAAAAATTACATTTTATTTTATTTTAAAGTCATCTGAAGGCCCTTTTGGAAGTTTGCTGCCCCCTAGTTGAGAAGCACTGCTTCAAACTGTGAAATAATTTTCATACTTTTTGTTACAAAAAACCAACCAAACAAAAATATCTGAGCCACTCTATAGATTAAAGTTCTGCACACTCTCAGTCAACTGTTTGGTCAGTCAACTGTTTGGTTACCCATATTCTTCAAAATATCTTCTTTTGTGTTCAGCAGAAGAAAAAAAAATCATACAGGTTTGGAACAACTTGAGGGTGAGTAAATAATGACAGAATTTTCTTTTTTGGATGAACAATCCATTTAAAAACATATAATGTTAGTTTCGTAAAGAAAATCAAATTGTCTACAAAACTAAACTGAGTCAAACGTGTCCAAACTTTTGATGGTAGTGTATATAACAAACCACATGATATGCATATGCGTTAAACTAAACTCACTGGGGGAACATATCTGGAGTATTTTTCTACCCAGAGCATCTCTCCAGTAGCCGTCATGTGCACAGGTAAAGACTCCTAATTTCAAAGTAAAAATATTGTTTTAAACCTCCAGTGATGATGGATTCATTGTACTATACTGTGACATGCACCTTACCATTTGATCCATCCTCCATTGTGTAGAATTCATCACAGGAATACTTGATCACAGATTTATATGTGGTTGTGGTGAATTTCACACTTGCATTATGTACTTCTACAGGATCTCCACAATCAACAACTGTAAAAGAGGGACATTTGCTCACTGACAGTTTATAGACACAATGTTACCAAAACCTAAGCATAACCTTTTTTATTTATTTTAGTTTAATAAATGTCATATGAATGTTTGGTTCTCATAATCTGTTGATTAATTGTTTCTTTCATTTTGATTTTTATCTGTTTATTTTTCTTTCATCATGTTTGTTTCTTGTCCTTTTCAATCAATATTTGAAATCAATATTTTATTTATTTCTTAATAAAAGTGTTGAAATGACTTAGAATAACAAATATACTTGAGAAGCAAAATAAAAATAAAAAAAAAATATGATTTTCTGAAAATGAGTCACATAATAGATTTTTCATGAAAAGAAAATGAAGAAAATTGTTATTGTTGTTGTTGTAGTGTTAAGCTACAACAAGTGTTTACTTTATCATAATCATTCATTTTACCAAAACCATTTATTGTTATCATCCCCTTTTCCATTATATTTTTTCTCGATAAACTGCATATCTGAAATGTTTTACTTAAAAATATGCTTTTTGTTATAAGTGTCATCACTATTTCATCACAGAATTCTTTTCTGAGTTCACAGTCAGAATTTCACTCACTTCAGCTTGAAATAACACCTCAGGTTTTAAAACGTATACCTCTTTGTTGCAGTAAGCCCCCATTGATGATTATACACACTTCATGCTTATCTGGGATTCTTGAGCAACTTACTGATGCAGTCAGGCAGCGGTCCATTCCAAAATCCACCCTTCAGGCATGTGGCTTGATAAAAGGGCAAAGCTTCCTCCCCCTTAAGACGTAAAAAGTCACTTTTAACTCTCTGTATAGCATTCCAAGCCCTTTTTCTTAAATCTTAGAGAAAGTAAAAAAGGGAAAATGGTTACCAGAATTAATTCATAGCCCGGATCACATGTGACATTGAAAGTGTCTGTCATGATGTACTGAGACTGCTGAGGCTGGATACGTCCGTGTTGAGGAGTCACAGGGTTTGGGCATGGCTGGGCTACGAGAGCAGGGAACAGTGAGCACAAGTAATGAAAACACAGTCTGGAAACCAGGCCATTAACTTGTCATTTAAATGTGTATGTGATTCTTAATGCATCATGTACATGTCTGCCATCAGATCTCAAGCTCTGTTTCAAAATATTTCTTTTTTGGTAGCTTGCACACCATTCATCATTTTCTTGAAATGTGCTTGAGAGTGAATCCACACAAAAGAAATGTAAGGGAAACACCACTGGTTATTTTCAACAGGTATTCTGCTATTGAACATGATCATTTAAAACGTATACAAAAGCATATACTGTACAATCAATTGACAACCTCGTGGCTCACAGGTCTTATTTTAAGATTTGTAGTTTTATCAATCAAAATCAACTTTGTATCAGACCACTCATTGTAGGATTATGCTCTGTTAGCTGCTCATTATCACAAAATAAACTGAGGTTTGGTACATTACGCTTGACAGTACTTGCCATAAAGGTACAGAAAATGGGGGTTTAAACTACCTGTGCTGGTATATTTGATCTTCCACCCTTTGTTTTTCCCAGAACCATCTGAACGGAAGGTCACATGCACTTTGTGAGTTCCTGTCTCTATTTTTCTTGGTGGGGTCCTGCCACAAAATGGGCCGTACTCCCTTCCACCTGCAGTGATCTTAAACAAAACAGTTTGAACTGTTAGTATACAAATGGCAACAGATAAACAAGTCTCTTGGGAGGTGGGAGTGTGAGGAGAAATAATAGGCAGTTGTGGAGGGCATGAGAGAGCATACATTATATATTCAACAGCCTTCAGGTCAGTGATTAGTGGAGTAGTTTGATGCTTAACACCAGTGCTGAGGAGAACATATTTGTTTGTAAAGGCAGTGAGAGGGAAAACAGACTACAAATTTGCTAAGCCATAACAAGATTTTTAACGCCATAAAAAGGGTATTGGATTCAGTCATTAAAATCGAATGAGCTTTGATGCAGAGTATAAAAATCATTGCTGAAAAGTAAACACTCATACACTTATCAAGCATATTTTCACGGAGAGCCAATCTTCTCTGTGTAAACCACTCTAAAATCAATCTTTTCTAACTCTCAACAAGGGCACTAGAAGGCATATTATGTCTCTCTTCAAACAGTCCTTGTACTGTAAATAATCTTCCTTAAGCTTAAAATGAGTCTTCAATCTGAAATGCAGCATTATGATGGATTTGTGGGGATTCTATAAACCATATAAAATATTTTATTACATTTAGTACACATTAATGAGTTAATAGTCTAATAGTTCTTCTATGTTTGTAGTTATTCTGCACTTTAATCATTGTATTATGTTCAAAATTTGGTTATGATTTTTATAGTTGGGGCCAAATTTACCCTAACTGGATCCAATACAATTCACCAAAAATCAATGGGAAGAAAGAAATCAGGTAAAAACAGCAAACCTTTAACATTAATACTTCTCACACATTACAAAAAATATACATAATATATGATTTTTTTCTGTATCTAACAACCAATTTTTACATTTTTTCTCATAAACTGCGAATATTATAAAGAGATCCCCGCAGAACTGAATATTCTTGAACTGATAAAAAACATACGCCATCAATCCAGCGCAAGTCTATTCTGATAAAAGCATTAACGTAAATAGCCAAATAATGTAATGTATGTAAATAACAAAATCCATCAAAATTAAATGTGAAATGAAATCAAAGTGACACATATACCCTATTGGACTCTATTGTACTTTATTGTATTTACAAAATCTTCTTTTGTATTCCATTCCATTTTGTATTTATTATTTTTATTTTTTTTAATGATGACAAAATTGTGTTTTGCGGTGAACTATCCTGTGTAATCTAAAATTTAAGATTATAAGTTCAGCGAAAAAACTTGGCAAACTTTTTAATGTCTATTTTGGTAGAGGTATAGAAGTCCCAAAGGACCCACAAGGACCCCATTAAAGTGACTCAGATGTGTCCGCACACATGCTGTTATGGCGGTTGTTTTAGAGTTTGAACTGCCATCCTAGCTGGAGTGCTGTTAGTGCTTGCTTATTGTGAAATAACCAACCTTGAGGATGTCATAAGGGCAGTGGATTTCAGGATGAGTCTCCACATCAAACAGGTTCTGGAAATCCAGGGTCACTTGGAAGCCTTCCATCAAACTGATGGTGTAATCACACTGGCTCATCTTGGGGTAAACACCTGGGTACTCTGGACTGCTCAGTTCTCCTGACCTCTCCTGAAACACCTGGCCACTACACTCAGCTACAGTGGGAAAAAAGCATTTTCACACCCACTGGGGATTATCAAAAGCACACACACATACATTAAACTATCCATGCCACATTTAACACTGAAGTCCACAGGAAATTGCAACATTGATCTGGGATGCTTAGGAGTAAATAAACCTTTCCACCTGTAAAATGGCCAGAAAAAAGCTTTCCGTCACTGCATTTAGAGTGAAATTTATGAGTTACAAACATTACATGCAAGATAATTCGATACTTTGGCAAATGCAAACTCTTTACAGCTAAAAATGGTTATGAGTTAGAAACAGTCAATACAGTACAGTTTTTAAGTTAGTAAATTTGCTATTATTTTTTTGCATTTGAATGAGAACCTTAACCACTTTATACACAAAAATATTGTTTTTGTCATCAAAAATACTGAATCTAAAATTATTGTTTAGATTCAGTGCATGCTATTACCAACTAAACTGTGAATCATCAGAAAGATTTAGGACTCTAGCTTTGATCACTATGATAAAAAAAAAAAATTAGCAATGTGTCATTTTTTTTTTCTTTCATTTCTGTCAGAAGTGCAAAATCAATCAGTAGTCACTGGTACTTTGGATAGAATAGTGAGACACAAACATATTCAATAGCATCTTCTTCAGTTTAATTGACCCATTCGCAACAGTTTGATTGACAGGCGATCTGGCCAATCATAACCCCGATTCCGCCATTTTGTCTAACAAACGAGTCATGGGAGTTAGTAGATTAACGTTGGTGAACTTCAAAAGTTGTGTGTACTCATGTTTTCTGCGCTTGAAACATCATTCCTTCTGATGTTCATTCATGTTTATTTGATGCTATAAATGAACTAGTAGAGATGGTCGGTTCACGAGCCGATTGAAGGAGCTACAGCAATCTGTCACACCACATTGAGCAACTATACGGTATTTAATGTTTAAACTTCTTTAAAAAAATGATGATACATCAAATATGAAATTGTTTCATATGCCTGTTGACGCATTCTCAGTGTCCTCTTTGGACAAAGCAACAGTAACTAAAGGGGGCGGGTATTTAGGAAGGGTCAATTGTGATCACAGTACTTCAATAAATACAGGAATATATTGCCACAAAATGAAAATGCTGTCATCAACATCATGTTGTTCCAAACCAATTTGTCTTACATTCTTCCATGAAACAAAAAGATGAAAATTTGAACAATTTCTTTGTTTGGAATTTTCCATGCTATTAAAATAAATGGGGACTAGAGCTTTCAAGCTTTTTATAAGATTAGAAAGTACAATAAAAGTTTTATTGTACTTTTGCATCCTATGCGAAGCTTAAAAGCTTCAAAAAGCATAATTTACTGAAACTATTAAAGTAATATTCACTGAAAACCTAGACACAAACACTCTAGACAAATTCATGAAAGAAGTAGTAATGATGGCTGATTTAGGAACAAATCAATCTTTTGAGTCGAATCTTTTAAACAAATCAGTTGATTCAGTCTGAATGTTTCACTCATGAATTGGCTCATTGACTCGATGATTGAGTTGTTCTTACTGGATGGGAAGATTTTCAGTGCATAATGACTTAAATTTCTCACACAAAGCAAATAACTTAAGTAGAGTTGGAATATAGTGCAGGAGTCACATTTAGAATTTCCTATTTTGTGTTCCACCGAAGAAAGAAAGTCAAACAGTTTTGAATATTGAGGGTGAGTAAATGATGACAGAATTTTTATTTTTGGCTAAACTATTAATTTAATAAATGAAACCCAACAAGTGCAGATGCTACAATTAATTGCTATAAATGGGGAATCTCAGCTGAGGAGGGCAAAGGTCTACTAATTCATATGATTAAATGATTCAGACACAAGTCATTGTTTCTGTCTTCCCTTCTCCGTGATATGATGTGATGTCTCCATCTTCCCCATTTGCAAAGAAAAACAATTAAGAGGCATGTCCGGGTTGCTAATTGTGATTAATTACCCATCATTAGCACAGTATTACAGCTCAAATCAGGTATTAATTTTCAACTGATCCCTATAACGCTGTTCCCTCAGGAACCAATTGTAATTGACCTGCACGCGCTTAGAGAGACAGAGATCAACTGCTTTATACAGGCACACTAGCGAGACGCTGCCCACTGTATCATCCGTCTGTTGCTGAAGCGTGCTTCAGGCTAAAGCCAGTTAGCGCTGTCCAGAACCGCAGTGAACATTAGCACTTTAAATGAGAGGAGTTTTTAGAAGTAATCCATTTTTCTGCCAAAAGTTTTCACAACCTGAAGGTCGAAAATGTAAATATGCCTATTCGAAACCCCATTCAACCTCACTTATATCGAAAAAGCGTTATGCAGTTAGTTGCAGCCACTCTATCAATGATATAACAAACACTCTACTATTTGGTGACTCTATTTCCTGCTCGATTATAGGCTATGCTAGCTCAATCAAGAGCTGTTGACAGGGCTGATAGATAGTGTGTGGTGAGCCGTGGCTGCCCAGCATGCTGTTGTGACCGCTGTTTCAAAAGGTCTGCGATGTACAAGAGTCACTACTGGAGCATAAATCAGTATTGAGCTGTATGACAATATGTCCTAAACATATCAGGATGTGTTCAGGACTTACACAGCTAAAAGTTGTGTTTCTTCTGAATAAATATGTTTACATGTCTTAGATTACAGACAAAGAGACCGTCTGTTGCTCATATATGAGTTTATTGCAGTTGAATAATGTCAAAATGTCTTCTTTTGTGTTCCATAGAAGAAATAAAGTTATATAGTTTTGGACTGTTATGAGACTGATTCAATGACACAATTGTTATTTTTGGGTGAACTATCCCTTTAAGAGGGTTTTTAGCTACATTATTAGAGCATTATCTTAAACAGTGGCCACCGCAACATCTGGTGCAGCGCAGTGTATGGAAATAGTGAGAAAATTAAAGCACAAAATTAAATCTTGAAGAAGTGTTACACAACAGGACAAAACAATCTTAATACAATCCACCTGAACACTAAAGGTATTTAAAGCTCATTACTAAACATTAAGGTTTAATGTAATATACTAAAATGTTTACTATAGTTAATAATATATAGAATATACTATATAACAATATAATGTAAATATTTGTGAGTTATTAGAAATATGACAGAAAGAGTTTGATTAGAAAACAATAAGCATTCGCTACTGTCTCAGTGCTGTACATGATATTTATAAGATATTTATTGTAACTAGCTATTTTGTAAAAGGAATGTACAGAACATATTATAATGCCCCATACAATTCAAAGTCAATTAGCAGAAAAACTACAGGCCAGGGGTTTCATCTGTTCCGGTATCAGCCTTACCAGGGCAGTATCTTTTATTGTGGAGTTGGTATCCCAATCTGCAAGTGCAGTAAAAGCCCCCCACATAATTATGGCAATTATGGTCACACACAGGCTCTCCATCCACAGTGCTCAGGCACTCATCAATGTCTGTAAAGAGTAAAAAAAAGTTCATTTAGCAACAGTTCTCATACAGATTTAGACATACACTAAGATAAATTCAAGTATGATAAAAAAAAACTGCATTTATATTATAACGATTATACTGTACACAATATATATATACTTTTTCATTTTAGACTATACAACATTATAAACAAGTGCAAAATTTGATTTATTTAGCATTTTTAAATTATCATCTAGTTTAACCCTTTATCCTTTACAGCAAGAGGTGACAGAGGAAGAGAAACAGTCATGCTGCGAATCCATTGTTTCCATCACCTTCAGCCGAAAAAAATGCCTGGAAGCCTGTGAAACGGTCCTCATTGGAGTAATCTGATCTGAAGAGCACGGACATGGTGTTGCTGGCAGAATAGATGACAGTGTTTTTGGGCGCATCACCGTAATTTTTCTCTGCCTCGCCACAGAACCGGACCGTCTCATTTCCTTCTGAGAACACCTGAATAGTTTCAGCAAGTAGTAATTATTACAAGCATGCATCGGTATCCTGCATTCACATAACAGCCATATTGTGCTTTCATGATAGAGAGGTTTAATCAAATGTTCAGCATGAGTTTTCTCATGAGCATGAGCTTTTATTTGGAAGCTTGAGCGTTTATTTCTTGGAAATGGTGCTGATAGATGCAGTTCAATAACAGGTTTATTAGAAAGATGGGTAAGTAGGTCTACGCTTGTTTGGCTAAAACATTTTGCTGTTTTAAATATCTGATTAATTAAAAATGTTTTAAAAACCAACATTATATATTGTTTACTATTTAATGATTAATCGCTCAAAAAATTCTTTGTGAACTTATGGATCAAGAAAGTATAACTTTTTTTAACAGTTACATTACAAACTGATTTTGAAATGATTTTTTCTTGTAAAACATTATTTTAATCTAAAAGGACTGAACATTTCATATTAGGTTAAACCTTATAAAGCTTTCAATCAGCCAAACTAACAGATTTTTGATTGAAATCTGATTTGGATTTGCACTGGCAAGAATGTCTTAATGTCTTTCTCATTTAAAACTGCAATTCTCTTTATCCAATTCCAACAGACTGATTATCTGTGATACTGAAATAACATCTAGGACTCTTCGCACTTCGGAGTATATCCCAAAATATGATCCAACTTTTAAATCTCTGTTGAAAACATGGATCTAACCTGAACATAGTCATATTCGCAGCGATGAGAAGGCTCCAGGCTAAAATAAGTGAAGTAGAGACGTAATCTGTATCCTTCTGGTCCTGTGATATTCCACACCATACGCTGGTTGTTAGGATAGGCGTTTGGGAAGTTTGGTGATGTGAAGCTCCCAAATAGTCCTGTCAGCTCTGAGCCAAAAGCTAATGGAAGCAGGGTGACGAAAGCCAAAGATACACTAAAACAGCAGCAAGGCATAAAAGAGTGTCACTGATAACATTTTGAAGCTTTCACAATCCTGAAACATTACCGAAACAGTGGAATGGGAATTGTTCCCACTCCACACTTAACACATCAAAGTGAACACATTGGAACATGTTGCATACCTGTTCATCATTCCAGAACACCACAAACTTCAGTTCATCTCACAAAAAATGAGCACCTTTGCAGAACCCTAATGTCCTCCAGGTTAATGAACCAGCTGAATAAATGGCTCTGTGTAAACACGGCACTGAACAGCAACAGTACTTTTGGTTTTCATTATCGTCTATTCTGTCTTATGTCAATATCAGTTATTGGGTTGAAGATATGTCAGTAAAGTTAATCTCTGTTGTCAAACTTGACGACATCTTTTTTCTCCTCAAACAATAGATTTTGCCATTGTTTCTCTTCAACAAGAAGAGACACAATCACACAAGAAAACAGTGAACACATTCAAAACAAGTAAATCAAACATTTGATTAATTTGGACTTTTATATTTACTATTATATATAATATTCTCACTTTTAAAACACCTGATAGCATATGAAGTCTAATTTTTGCAATGTGACCTTCTGACCAGTTGTCAATAATTGATTTTTTCCCATCTGTGTGTACATGCAATCACAACTTTAGTTTGTAGAAATTAAAACAAAATAATATAACATAATAGGGATGTGCGTTATACCGGTATTGGGAAAATACCGGTCTATATTTTATTTCAAACGGTACAATATCATGATTTTGCTCATTTCGGTATATTGCTGTGTGCTACCCAAACTGACGCGAAACTGGCAAATGTGACAACACAGAGGAACAAAATGGATAAAGCAGTTGCGTCTCACTCAATACTAAAACTGATAAATAATGAGAGCAGTAGTTGTATAATTTGGAATTACTTTGCTCATAAAAATGATAAAGAATCATCAAACCTTGCCAAGCATCTGTCACTTGCCCATCTTGACTTGTACAAGACGATAAGAGATCGACAGGTCAGTAACGTCATTCAAACGATCTAATTTAGACATTTATTTTCTTTTTAAACTGATCAAGTTTTACAATGCTTATTTAAAAATACACTGGGGTCCAAAAGTCTGATACCACATTGGAAATCTGTGTAAAAAACAATTCAGAAAACATAAAGTCTTAAGATTAAAAAAAAAAAAATTCTATAAGAAAATTCTAATAATATTTTCCTCATAATATTATAATATCACTCAAATAATTTGTGACACAGCATGTGGACTAAAGATATTCTAAAATGTATTTAAATTTTTTATTGGACTTTTTACTAAAGTAATTTCCCATGAAAAAATGGAAAAAATGAAAAAAAATTTTACTAATGGTCGCAGACCTTTGGACCCTACTGTACAATTTTGATACTGATATACAGATTTATCAGCACATAGTTTCACTGTAACTTTACAAATTTAACAAGCAACCACATTCTAGTGACACTGAGATGATATTCGTATTAATAAGAACGGAAAGTCATAGACTCTAACAAAACTGTTATCAGTCATCTTGCTGCAAAATTGGACCAAATTAATATTATAAAATGGCTTTTCCAACACTAATTGTTTCTCACTTTTGGCTGTGTTGTGATAATGACTAAGAGACATAACACTGCAAATGTATGAAAGGCAAAAAAAGAACAGTCACACTTATATGAAAAAAGTATTTACAGCCCTATAACAATTTCAGTCATAAGAGTTGCGGTGTGCCACAGTCAGATGTCTGTGATGAAAAAACAACAGGTGACACTGAAAGTCTGTTGCTGTCGCATGTGCCAATTACTCTGAGAGCAGAATTAATTCTAAATGCCTTTGTAATGCCACAGTCCCTTTCATTTAAACCTGTTGGCACAGAAAGAGATGGTTATTTAATGATTTAAAAAGACGGTTTCAGTACGAGTGAGAAAAAGAGAGAAAGAGGATTAGCAAGAGAGAGAGAGACAAAGTGGATAAAGCGACAAATGTTCCATAAGCAATAGACCCCTCATTTCCAGTACACTATGCTGGTAATGGCCAATGTACGAGGAGATTACAATAATTATCCTCATAAATGACAATGGTAATTTCCAGCTGCACATGCCCATGCTGATTGTGGTTGTCAGGTGTAATGCGCTGACCTCTGTCATCACGTCTGCTTGAGAGGTCACAGGTTGTTGGGACACAGCTGATGTTATTCTGAGGAAACAAACGTTTACATTGAATTATGAGACTCCCTTAAGTACTCTGACTGGAAACCTCTGAAGGCATCTGGGTACCTTCATGTTTTAGGGAAAAAGATTTATGATTTTTTAATGCTATTTGAAAATAAAAGGTTTTATTTTCCTTCTTTCTTTCTTTCTTTCTTTTTTTTGTTTGACAGTTGGTTTTGTTCCTTTACGAGATCTCAATGAGGGTTGGTTTTGTTCCTTTACAAGATTTCGG
This sequence comes from Zacco platypus, assembly GCA_038088235.1. Classification (NCBI taxonomy): domain Eukaryota; kingdom Metazoa; phylum Chordata; class Actinopteri; order Cypriniformes; family Xenocyprididae; genus Zacco; species Zacco platypus. Next base: position 15,481,626 of record CM076067.1, read on the forward strand.
TGATGGTCGTTTCTGTTCCTTTACGAAATGTCGAAATGTTACTAGATTTCAATGACAGACGGTTTTGTTCCTTTACGAGATTTCAATGACGATTAGTTTTGTTCCTTTATGAGCTCTCAAAGATGGTTGGTTTTGTTTCTTCGTGAGATTTCAATGAAGGTCAATTTTGTTCCTTTACAAAATCTTAATAAACGTCGGTTTTGTTCCCTGACGAGATTTCAACGACAGTCGTTTTTTTCCCTTTGCGAGATCTCAATGACGGTCAGTTTAGTTCCTTTACGAGATCTCAATGACGCCTGGTTTAGTTCCTCAATGTCAGTTGGTTTAGTTCCTTTACGAAATTTCAGTGATGGTCGGTTTTGTTCCTTTACAAGTTCTCAATGACAGTCGGTTTAGTTCCTTTATGAGATTTCAGTGACAGTCAGTATTGTTCCTTTACAAGTTCTCAATGACAGTCGGTTTAGTTCCTTTATGAGATTTCAGTGACAGTCGGTTTTGTTCCTTTACAAGTTCTCAAAAACGGTTGGTTTAGTTCCTTTATGAGATTTCAGTGACGGTCAGTTTTGTTCCTTTACGAAATTTCAGTGACGGTCGGTTTTGTTCCTTTACAAGATTTCGGTGACGGTCAATTTTTCTTCCTTTATGAAATCTCAATGAGCGTTGGTTTTGTTCCTTCACGAGATTTCAACAAAACTGTCCATCATTGAGATCTCGTAAAGGAACTAAACCAACTGTCTTTGAGAACTCGTAAAGGAGTTATATAATAATAACTCCTATATATGTATATGTATATATATATAAAATAACTGATGGAAAGACTACTAGCAGAGGCTAACTGGCTTATGCTAACCAGCCAAACCCCTTACATCTAACTTGAAATCAAGTTTTACGTCATAAATCCACATTTAATTTAGAACATGGCTTCTCTCATAGACACAAACAAAACAAGTTTTTCCAAATATCGAAGTATATGCTTGTGAGTTAAAATCTGTCCCAAGTCATGTCTTGATCCTCCGTCCTTCATCTCAACTATCCATTCCAATAAAGGTTAGTGTTAATGATAGGTTAATGAAATCACTACATATTCATTTACTCGCAAGTGACTCTACGTCAGAGACCAGATACTTGTCTGTGCATCAGCAACTGTTAGCCCATGTCTAATTCAAACACTGTTCAGAGCTCTTTACTGCCTTTTATAAGTATAGATGAAGTTCATTTTGAAAAGATGAGTCACTGTTCAAGTACTTGCATCTTCTGTTGCTGAGTATGCACTAGAACCTCGAGGTTCTAAAAGTTGTGGCACAGATTTTTGGCACTGCCACAACAGCATGAAGCATTATATGATCCATACTTAAAACAATTAACCATTCTATCAGGCCATTGTAGACATATTACATCCCATTCGCCTTGTTTCACGTTTATGTGTAGCTTTGTATTGAAAAAGCATCTCAGGTTCGGCCTGGAAACGAGCCAACACATGGATCCAAGCAAGAGCAATTTTGCACAGAATCCAATGAAACTAACAAAAGGATATTTACATACACATATTCAGAGCCTCAGAACCTTGCTTCTGAGCAGTCCAGTAATGCTTGCTGTACCATATATAATGAAGTGCATCCTGATAAGACGTCAGTCAGTACTGTCACTTTGATGTGGAACGGGAGCACTGTGAACGCAAAATACATATCCAAGATCAATAATACCAATGAAGAAACAGAAGGGGACAAAATCACACTTTTGACTGAGACTTTAGGCTATGAGAGAAAACCCTGCTGAAATATCACACACATCCTGATGTACTTGTACGATGTACAATACAACATAAGAAACCCAATAAGCATGCTATTGGGTGGTTGTTTCAAGAGCAGGATGAATCATGTGAAGGTAATCTTTCTCATTCATGCAAGTCAATCAGCTGACCTAAAAATAAAACGACAAGCATGTAAGGAACAATATCAAATATTATAATCATTGTCAGCTTTGGTATTTACACTTCTCAAAGATCTCTGTAAAGGCACAGAAACTACAAAAACGTATGACAAGGTAATCAGCAGTATCACCCACCTTTCCATTTGCCCAGCTTGAAAAATAAATTGCTACAATCAAGACCGTCCGTTTCGCAGCATATTATTTTCCCCATGGTTTAACTGTGTCATAAACTGACAAACGAACAAAAAGAAATAGTCGTTGCAGCCTCACGGTTTTCCTGTAATAGGACAGGATTTCTTATTTTTCTCCAAGACTTTATTGGTGTGTCCACTACCTTTGGGTCAGGTGTCAGAAACCAGAAAGAAGTGGTAATCAGGGCATTGACCAGGGGGCTCAAAATGTGCCATAATTTCTGACACTCCAATTATTTTCTGGTCGGTCATCAAAAGTTTCCGTGCTAGGGAAGGTTGAAACTTGGGCTGTGTCCAAGTTTCTAAAGAAGGTAACTGCCTTACTGTCAGATCAGTGAGTATCACACAGGAGTTTTCAAACTGGGGTCTGGGAACCCGTAGGGTCTGCAGGAGAGTGTTAGGAGGTCTGTGGAAAAGTTATAAAATAAATAAGTAAAATAAATAGGTAAACAATAAAAATTTGTTTCAAATAAATAAATTTAACAGTAGAGAACAATAGTGAAAAAACTTAATATAGCTAGATACTAAATATTTCCCAAATAATACTTTAAATTGTTATTGGATACAATTTAAATTAGTATAAATTGTGTCTTTAAACATGAAAATATATAGCTGCCTTTTAAATTTTAGGATGGTCATTTTGTGGATTTGGTGGTCTGTGGCCTGAAACCTCTGTCTTAACTGCATCTTTACTTGAAAATACCTCCTCAAACACCATGACATCACAATGAGACTTGGCTTGTTATAGTGTAGACAACCAAGTCATTTGGTGTTAATATCCTTGAAACGAAAGACATAAACAGCACACTTTTGTTTGTTTGAATCCTTATTTGGAGATTATTTTCTATTTGATGGCGCTTGTAGCTCAGAAAGAGAGTATGTATCATTTTCATTTTTGGTTCCTTTAATAGTTCTGGAACTTGAATTCTCCCACCGATACAAAACTATTTACATTACAATTCAGTACAGCTACTACATATACGAGGCAGAACCTTTATCACGAGATGTGTAGTTGGATTCCCAAACAAATGAATCTTTTGTCCGATTCAAAACCCAATCTTATGAAAACATGCTGCATCCCAGTTCGCCTACTTATACTACACCTAAAAAGTATGTATGTCTTTGTGGAAAAAAAAGATACTGAGTATGTAGCAGAAGAGTTGGCAAGCTTTGGGACGTCATAAAAGTGTGCTCTGTTGAATAGAATAGAATAAGTTGAATAGAATGTTGAATAGAATAAGGTTTGTAGTCAGGAGCATGGCCTCGAAATATCTCTGAAACATTTTGTAAATACACATTGTAAAAGAATTTAGTTTCTGATTTGATATTTGTTCTACTGAAATCTGAAATTATCTCACCATTTAACGACAGACCACTGAGAGAAGTAAATGCGGTAAAAATGCATGTATTTTTTCTACTTGAAATGCACAACGTTGAGGGTGCTTAATGCATTTTTGGTGTGTTTTCTGTTTCTGATGGTAACTGGGTGTCCTGTTGTTTATAATCAGGGTAGATATTATTCAATAGTCTGTGGTTAAACTAATGTCAAGTTGAATTCTACGCTAAGCTGTGATTGCTGCACCTGGGCACCATTTCTCGTCATTGCCACCTCACTCTCCGTCATTGGTGCAGAGCTGCGTGTCAGAGCCACTGATTTGGCAAACGGCCACAGGCCCACAGGAGAACGAAAATGGCCATATGGGGACTTAAATCTGTGAAAGATGCATCAAGGACTAAATTGAAAGAGTAATGGCAATCCGACATCGGGGCGAACCTCAATGCGGGGGGATTCAGCCTCGATTTATCACAAGTAATTTCCCTATCATTAGCTGTACTATTTAAAAGGCCATACAGCTGCAGCTGGAGACTCACGGTGTTTTTCATTTGGCCTCACATCAAAGTATTCCCCTTAATTTATCACAACCTCAAGACCACTCATAATCAATACACACAGTGATATTTTTGTATAGAAATGTCGCAGGAGTCCATCACTTGATTAGCTGTGATTGACATATGAGGCAATATTGAGACCCAAAACATAAAGAGTATAATGCCGGACTGTGGGGATGTGTCAGAGAAGACGAAGACTAAATCACAGTCTTTAGCTGTTTACAAGTGTCTTGTGATGTATTTGATATGGTAATGTTTGGGTTGGACTTAGAAAGTTTTAGTTTAAGTAATAACCGATTAGTCAGGTTCACAGTCTAATACTACATTTAGGCTTTGACACATGCTATTTACAGTCAAGTTTTAAGAGAGTCTGGGTTTTCCATGGCGTTTCTGGTATACACCACTGATTTTTTTTCCTCAAACATGCAGAAATCTAATAAGAAAGCTGGAAACAGGCTTACAATTGTATATAAAAGACAAAATATTCCTACATAGAAACTTCATCACAATATAATGGCTTTATAATTACTTTTTCTCAAAATAATGTTTTTTTATGCTAAAAAGTTTCATAACTCAGAATTATTCAATTTCATACAGAATGCATTTCTGCACTGCTGACACTTATGTTGTTGTTTCTCTAACCTTCTCACAGTGAGATTCCCTCATTCATCACCATCAATGGCCTTAAAGCTGAAGTGTTTTTTCAGTGTTAAAATATTTTCTTTTATCCGGGTTTATGAAGACACAATGAGCCATTTGTAAGTTGATTTCCTCTTCAAAAGTGTAAACAGTTTTGAGATATCACAATTGCTCTGCTCATTTCAGCACCCCAGCCTGTCACAGCAATGCTGGCTCAACCAATGGTGTGAGTTTGGGATGGGATGATCTGTTCCGTTGACCAATCGCAGATGACACACTTCAGCTTTAATTTAATAGTTATGGATCCGCTTGAATGGCCTAGAATGGAATACATCTAATCGCTATATTTTTTTAAAAATATGTTCAAATTATGTATTTAAGTACTGAGTTTTCATTCATGTATATATTTTTAGGCACTTTGGGTCAAATTAATTGTGAGTCGCCTGATTTATTTTTTTGGTTTCATATACCCTTGGCTAAATGTCATGTGCAAAAACACTTCTTGATTCAATTCTAAATTGGACTGTTCAGATTATGTAATTTAGTTTAGTTTTCATTTAAAAAGTTTGTACTTCCATCTTTATTTTTGCTAATGAAAAGATTTTTTTCACTGGTAATTTATATCTTAGTTGATGATAAATTTGGGAGACAGATAATAATGTCATTTTTGTAGGCTACTCTCTATCATGGGTATTGTTTCAGATGCTCATGTTTAGACACACAATAGCCTTTTCAGACATCACAAACAAACTATCCTCATTCTATTCATGTTCAGTCGTTTTGTCTGTGTCTTGACTGTGATGACTTCATTACAGCAAATGACATGAAATTCTCATTCCTTCTGCAGCAACGAATCTTTTACAGACTCCCTGAAGATGGACCATTGCTTGCTCTGCTCCACAAGTGGCCTGTCTGTGATTGAGATATTTAAAGCACAAGTCTCACAGGTCAATTCTGCGCTTAAACAAGACGGTCAATATTGCGTTTAGTGGCCTTCCCTCTTTCCACAGTCCATTCTCGGTAATTACAGCACAGAGCACGAGAGACGGAGTCAGGATATGACAGAGTCATTGCACAGCTAATGAGCTGCTGCTACAACAACCACTCTGCTTGTTAGCAGACTATCTGTGATACTGACTTACACAAGCGCAATGTCAAAGGAGAGCTTTTAGCAAATGCTGCTTTACTTTCATTTGCCTTAATGCTGAGGCCAGCGTGAATCTGGATCCGTTCCCCAGAAAAACACACTTAGTCAAAGAGTAATTATGTTAATTCTGGAGCAGCAAACAACATGGCTTGCAATAACATGTCGACAAATTTGAGGCTCATAAAAACGGGCTGTTGTTTTCAAATTATCATCAAAATAATTATCTACATTTTGGATCCCTCTCAAAGAATACCACAGTGATTTAGTGCGCACTGCACCACTGAAGAGCAAATGCTCCGATGGTGGGGTAATTATTGAGCTCTGTGATTCAGCTTACTTGGCTAATAATTTCACAGAGGCAATTTAAGTAGAGATTTTTTTTAAGTATTATTGTGGTTTAAAATATAATGACGTTCATTTTAAACTTTGCTAAGAAATCTAAAATTAAAAGATACATGAATGGGTCACAATTAAAGTAATTAGTGTGAATGCAAAATGAATGTTTGTGATTGTATTGAGAAGCTAATGCTCAAGTACTGATATTTTCCATTTTGCAAAAAAATTAAACTAATTAAATTTAAAAAGTTGTTTTATTTTATATATATATATATATATATATATTAATGATTAAAAAGAATGGAATATATAAATATATATATATATATATATATATATATATATATATTTAATTTCAATTGCTGCCTTTACTTTTACTGTACTTTACAATTACTTTTTGAATCAACACAAAATTTTGTTGCACTACTGAATAATCTTAAAATTGAATAAAAAATAATAGAAATTATTGTGAGAAATTAAATGTTTGGAAACAAAGATGTTGTTTCTATATAAAAAATGTTTACAGTATAAGTGCAATTGGATTTCTTTTCATATCTAGCTAAAAATTTGATACTATTTGATCTTGATTTTATGTAGATATGAAACGCATGTTAATCCCAGGTGTGAAGGGTGCCAAAGTCTTCTCAGTGCTCTACCAATTAGAAACTGTGGACAGCTTCTGCTGAAACTACCAGAGTTGGGATCATTTTTTCTTATATTCTCACATATGTTCATCAGAAACTCTGTTTCCTTACATGCCCCTCACGAGGACACTGTCCCTCCTCCTGAACTGGTCCCCTCTGTGATGGGCAGGGTCTCTATGGTTACGGGCATCCTGCATCCCTTCTTCATGTCTGTGACATCTAATTTTCTCAGCTCTCGCTGTGGTGTGGGGTGCGCTAAGAGGGATAATGATATGCTTTTAGCCGGTGCTGAGTAGGAATGCAGTCACAGCACACAAACACATCAGGCGTCATTAGTAGCTGTTGAGCACAAAATCTAAAACTTCATGTCTTCTATGCATCCCATTCTGTCCCCCTCCAACTCAACATGCCCTTTGAGACACTGACAAGGATTTGAATCTGTGGCTTTTTTCATTATTTGTATCTATGAGAAGGCAATTACAATTTAATTTCAATCTGATGGAAAAATACAGGCTGTGCATGAAAATGTGCATTAAAAAAAGATACTCGAAACAAGTGTTCTTTTTCTTGATATTTAAAGGAATAGTTCACCAAATAATTTGTATATTCTGTTATTTTTTTGTTTTTTCAAATAATTTTGTCAAGGTGTGGTTGTAGCAAGAATGAGTTTGAGCGGCATCCAGTTCCAGCAATAACTCAAACGAAAAAAACACCCAGGAGAGAGATCGAGACAGGAACAACCACTTAAAACAAACATTAGAAAGGACAAGGAACTAAATATATACAGGGACTAAATGAACAAGGGGCGGGTGGACACAATAGGTTGCTAGGGTAACAAACAACTATAGGAAACTAGGTCACAAAGTAGGGAACTGCATGGGTCAACTAAGGAAGACAGGAAATAAACAGAACATAAAGCTGGCGAATGTTACCTGTATATTATTCTGAGATAAAATCAGTAAATTACATTGTAAAAATCAAGCAACAAGACCATCACTAAAGTCAATAATTGAACGCAAGATGTTGCTAGCTGAAGAAAGCGCTTCAGCAGTCACAAGAGATATCAAAAAGTATAGGTTGACGAAACACTGCAAAGATTTCTTTCCAAAAAATTTTAGTATACAAAAAAACCACAGACAACATGAACTGTGAAAAATTATGATCTAGGAGCAGCGGATACCATTGCAATCACACCATGTCCATCCCTCACAGCCTCGTTTTCATACCTGAACCTTTTCAAAAAGGCTCCGTTATCTATTGTCATGTGAAATCTGCCACCCTCGTGCAAAATGCCCAATCATTTTTGTTCCTATTGAAATGACTGGATTTCAGTGGTAAACGTACCATCCTTGTAAGCGCTGCCATAGACAATGACAAATAGTATGAATTACAGAGAGCTGTGTAAAATTAATTCAATTCACATTTTTTTGTAAAGCGCTTTTCACAATACAGTACACTGTTTCAAAGCAGCTTTACAGAAAATGCATGTTTCTACATTACAATCATGAGGTGTGACTGTGTCCAAGTAAATGTCCATATGCCAGAAATGTACAGTTCTAAGATGATACAAATCATGTAGTTAGCTAACAGTAGGCTATTCATTTAAACAGAAACAATGAGTTCGTTAAAGCAATTATGACAATTTGTGATCGTAATGATTACAATATATAGAAAATTTGCAGTTGTGTATGTTGACTCAAAAATACAATAATTAACTAATGTCTTTTAACTAACAATACCATCACAAAATGTGCTTGTGAAGCCAGTGCCGTCACTAGGTTTAGTGGCTAAATGTAATTATGAAGGTTAATGAAGCACTCTTCCTTCCATATACGACCTCTGAAGGGTCAAAGGGCTGGAGCTTATCCGGTAAAGACTAGAAGGGATACAGCTACGGCCACTGGGCATGCGCACATCAATACTGCGTCATTTAATATTAATTTATTTAATTGAATAACTGTATTTGCAGTATTGTAAGGGTAGGTTTAAGTTTGGGGTAGGTGTAGATGTTAATAAAACACAATTTGATAAGTAGCACATTTAATTTACTGTTATTTATCCTGAGATTTTGCCTCACTTCCGGCCGTAGCTGTATCCCTTCTAGACGTAACCAGATTATCCCAGTATCCTAGGCTGAAGGTAGGGGAGAGCACCCTGGACAGGTGACCAGTCCATCTGAGGGAATGAAGTACTCTATTGCATAACAATTAATTGCTTGATTATTTTACGGTATAATTGCACTATTTTCTTTTCATGGCTGAATTATTCCGGCTTTTAATCTCACTTTAACATGCACGTGCCATCAACTTCCCACTCTCAGAGAAGTGGCGAGTGCGTGCTGGAACGCTGAAATGGAGTTCAACATGAGCAAATATGTCCTGACCTACACCTGAGGACACCAAATACACATACAGCACAATGAAGGTCAAATAACTCTATGAACAATTACTTGGATTGATTCAGAAACATCAAATATACATTTCTGATCACCAGTGGCAATATTTGCCTCTCCACAAATGGCATTCAAGTTCCTTTGTGTTTCTTCCTTTGCTTTTAAAGGTCTTACTCCCCCATGGTATATCCTACCTTCAAATGTCAGCACAGAACCAAATCAAGAATTATTGATGATGATAGAAAACATTGCTGGTGGCAATAAAAGCAGACACACAGACAACGCAGAACTAATGAAGTGAAAGCACTCCCAGATGCCCCCTGACCATGTGACAAAGATCTAACATAGAGTGTAATGCCATTTACGTAGCACTGAAACATTACTCACCACTCGCCTGGGGATGAAAGAAAGTCTATCAAGAAAGAAGAAACAAGACATTTTGATTGGGACCTTAGTCTGGTTCTCTCAAACTGTATTAGGTTCGCTGGATAAACAAGGTGAAACAAACTGCCAATCATTTAAATATGGATTTGTGCGACATTTTACATTTAATCATTTTTACATTTACATTTAATCATTTTAATGCCCGCTGCTATCAGTTTACCGTTCACATAGATTCTACACAGTGTTATTGCAACTGAAGGGAGCGTGAACATCATAATAAACAAGCATCATGCATGTGTCACGGCCTTTCACATCATAGCTTGGAGGTGACAGTTTCAAAAATGTTTCTGCTCTCACATTACCTGAGGGAGACTAAACATTTGATATTTGCTCCTTTCATAGACACCATTTAACATTGAGATATAATAATGTCTAGAATACATATGGAGGTGGCATTACAAATGTGGATAGCTGTTCAATTATTGATAAGCGAGAAGAACGTGCCTGTAGTTCAACTAGTGGTCCGCAACGCTAAGGTTTGGGTTCAATCCCTAAGGGAACACATATTCTGATAAATGTGTATCTTGGATATATCGGGTTTCTTTAAGTCAAAAACTGCAAAATAACTTTTTATTATTATTATTATTATTATTATTATCATTAATCTTTATTTTAGTTTTCTTTTTCAGTTATCTAAATATCCATTATGCAAGATTTCACAAGCAAAATGTGTTATTTATCTTATTTATTTAGGTAGGCTGAAACTCTCAATCAATAATAGAAATGGTTTAAGTATTTAAAAAAAATGTATATATCGTCTGTGGAAGTATCGGCACCAAAAAAAATCAGTGCTTTCCATCCAACTTGGATTCATGCACATGTCAACAGTATGAACGTCGAAATGTCAGGTTGTACAAGAGCTCTGTAGGTTGTTTAAGTTTATTATTATTGTAATATGTGCTTTATTAGGCTACACGAGGAAGTGTAAAGCCGTCTCTTGTGATGGCTCTTTGTGAATCTGGCTGTGTGACCTGCGAGTTCATGTCTTTTGATGGGAGCGTGGCTTTGGAGAACTGAAGGGAGAGTGGGATCTAAAATACTCACTAAATTTTCTTATATTTATGCTTAAAAACAAGAAAACATGATAAATTATATGTTTAATTTATATAGCTCATTAGAGTTTAATAAAATAAGAGATATATTGTCTAAAAACAAGCCTTATCTTGGCAATTCTAAAGGTGTTAGATATTTTATTGGAAAACGGCAAAAATGCTGATGAAGAAAATTAATTTTTGCAGTAAATGTAAAACAATCTATAAACTTTATGATCTAAAACTGGATGATTTGGTGAGTTTATTGCAATACTGCTCTTATAAAGACACAATCATGAATCATTTTATTGACTGTGAGGGCAGCAACTCATATCAAGTAGATACATAGAATATAACATTTTGACATTTTTTAAATATTGTTGTTGATTAGTCAGTCCTTCTTGTTTTTCTGCTTTTAATTCATGATATTCTGATAGTTAAATTACTAGAAATATTGAAGTGAGTCAGTTGTGTCTTTCACAATGATAAATCTACAACACATTACATACGAATTTCAAATTCACGTCCAGGTGGGAGCATGCCTTCAGATCAAAGGCAAAGCAATCAAAATGCTTTGCTTACCAGCAGCAGCAGCTTTGATGTCCCTTCATAATGCTCTCATTGTAGCTCAGGGCACTTGTATAATGGACAGCTTTTCTTTCGCTTCACACAAATATTTGAGAAAATAATGGCAAATATCCTGGAGTCATCTGTTTTCAGTCAGTCCATTCATCAGTTGGCTAAAAAAAGGCAGATAGAACAAAAAGATGGATTAAACTTGAATATGGAATGTGCCAATAGTCGTTTGTCATCTCATGAAATGACCAAAATCATATCGAATAATAGCGTAACATTGAATGTTTTTTGTGTCTTCCTTCCACTGATTAGGCAGTCTTGCGTTGAACTGGGCAAGACAAGCATGTTTATTGTTCCTTTATCTAATTAAATTTGGCCCCATCTGACTTACAGCAAACTGAAGAGATATATGAATATCAAGCCAGAGACTCAGTTTAATAAGATACTGCATTATCATACGCCACTGTTAAATAACAATAATGATCCCACAAGTTATTAAATTATTTTACTATATTTCTTTATCAAATCCAAACCACTGATGGCCTGTTGGAATGCATAACAATATATTAAGAATTATTCGTGCACATATATCTTAAGTAAAGTCACTATGAAATGAATGTTGACAATTCTGGAATATTGCAGCATGTATTATAAATAATTTATCTGTGAACATTTTTTTTTTTAATTCACTACCCTAGTAATCTTACGAGTAAACTTGCCCTCGCTCTTGCAGCAGCATCTTACTCTGATGATGTGTTTACTGGGAAGGGCGGGATAACCCGTCACTCACATGACACCACAGCAATAGCAAACCACAACCATCCAATCATCCCGATGGACCAAATCAAATCCAGTCCTACGTGTTTTCTTGTTTGAGAAGCCATTTCAATCAGATATACGCCACAATAGGGAAAAAAAGACTATCCGTTTCATGCCTACTTTAAATAGTTTTTACTGTGGACAGTAAAAAGTCAGAATCACTCAGTACAGAAGTTACTGATGTCTATCTTGAGATTAATCTGTCATTAATATTGTGAGAGAAGAGCAGACAGTTTACACGGTCTCATCTGGATTCAACCTTAGATCTCACTAAAGAAGAGAGGAATATTGAGGTCAGGGTGACTTCAATACTACAGCATCAAATATCTACTGCAGACATCATTTTATCTTTCAATTTAGAAAGTAATGTCTTCAGCTGTGTGTAGAACAGGTGGCAATGTGTCACACGTACACAGACATGCAAAAGCATCTACAATCGCCCATATACTCGCATAAACATCACATCCATTTCATACGTTCATTACATGACCTGCTCAGGTTGGCCTTTGGTGACAAAACAGCAGATTTTGCTGATACACAAGGTGGCATTTATTATGAACAGTCATGTAGTCATTCACATTTTGAACTTTGAGGCATTTTGAAACAATTTTCTCTCTATATACTTTGACCTCACTGAGATTTTAAAGCATGGTGTTTTATTTTCACATTGTAGCAGCATAATATGTGTTTGCATGTTGCAACCTAAATACATCTAGCATTTGTCTAACCACAAATGATTTACAGAACATAATAGATGACCATATGACATGTTTTTTTTTTTGTATTTTGGACATATTCACTGAATGGACGTTAGAGAAGTTATAGGAAATCCAGGAGGCCATGGCTCCGATGCATTTTCCCATTTTCACTGTTATGTCATTCATCGCGTCAACTGTTTCACATTCAAGAGCAATGACGCACTGACTCGAGCACCGGTACTTACTTATGCTGACACAGTTTGAATATCCATGTATGCTTCCACTTGGAGAACAAATAATTAAACTGTACTGATGGCCTATTGCATGTGTTTACATCTGGATAGTCAATCTAACTTTTTTCTGTTAAAGCTAGATTGCAGCGTTGGCATATACAAGTACCATTAAGATGGGACAAGAATTTGAAGAAGCATTCAAAATGCAGACTCAAAATGAAAATGCCTGTATTTTAAGGACTATTTTTCCCCTCACATGTATATCAACTGCATTTGTTGAACAAAAAAAGGCAAACCGAAAGATAAATTTTAGTAATGCCTTGAATTTGCCAGCAAATTATTATTAGACAAGGTTTTAGTCTAGAATAATGACTTCAAGCACACCCTCTCATCAACTGCAATTACATGTGATTCACTGACAAGGAAAATTACCACCACACGAACTGTCGATCAATTAATCGTGTATTAAGTGTTAAACAACCACGGCTTGTGATGGAGTCATGCAGACGAGCCTGAAACAAATAGCCTTCACGTGATTTCTTCTTTTGGGAAAACATTTATATGTAGCACTATTACATAATCTGTAATACATCTGGCTCCATGATTAATTATATTTATTCATCAGTCAGCAAACATACTGTAATTTGACGCTTTTCTCAATGTTGACCACAGTAAATGAGACATCTTTTATCAAAAAAGAAACTATCTTAACCATGCTTTATTCTTTTTTTTAATGCTGAAAAACAACAAAGGTCCATAAATAGCTTAATCGATCAATAAATAAATAAATAAATATCATCATCAATGTCTTTAACAAACAGACTGTGTCAGAGTAAGTCCACAGAGATCTTTCTTCAGACACTGGAGATGGTATGTACAGTGGAGGTCTACACAGTTCATGTCAGGTATCGGGGAGAATCGCGGGATCGTTGCAGGACTGGCGCCGTTAACATGATGTGAAGGTCTTCCAGAAGAAGTTTTTGCAGGGGGCTTTGCGGTCGCGCTGCGGCAGCTGTGATAACCGGTTGTAGACGGCCCGTTCTTCCAGACGGGACTCCAGGGGCTCTTCCACATCCAAGGGGACCGGTGCTATCTCCCCAGCCAGCACGCTGTTGTCTACTCCATCCAACAGCCCAGAGATCAGCTTCAGGATCAGCTCCTTGCGCTCTTTACTCAGCTCCTTATAAGAAAGAAACTCGACTTGAATTAGAATGCAAGACTTTTCAGCTATTTCAGTTAGACACAAAAATACTCATAATATGGCTACTGGAATAACACCAGAATGTTCTGTTAATTGAATCTTAAACATCAAGATGTGTCTAAATACAAACATCCGCATCTGGAAAACATAGAAAGCTCATTGCAGCCACTCACCCTACTTTGTGCCAGGTTCCTCTCCTCCACTGGAAGCACAGCTGCTGCTCTGACACTATACAGCACCAGCAAGAGAGACACTAGGCTGGCCAAAAGCTGCATGCTGACAAAAGAGTTGAAGTTAAAGTGCGCAGAAACGTCAGTCAGGGAAGCGAAGCAGGAACTTCGAAGTCCTTGTAGCTCCTAGTGCAGAGTCAAGCTGGAGAGATCTTGGTCTTTGAGAGCTTTAGGTGGCAGGGACCTTATATACCTCTCGTTCCGGTCCTCTACTGACGCAGCGGTTGGAGGACGGAGGGGAGGGGGGGGGAGTGGGAGGCTTAGGAACTAACAAAAGCATTGAGTAGTTAAACCCCCAACAAACCAGACGTTGTGCCGTGGGGGGGGACTGCGCCACCATGCTCACGTCATAGCTCTAAAAATGGTCCTGATTTCAGTTAAAGCGGATGCGAGGAGAAAAAAAAAACTCTTGACGACGGCTCTACCGATAACGTGAAGTGATTCTGAAAAGTTCTGTGGGCCTCTCATTGTTTATGCTAATTATAATTTACATCTATGTAGAGTGAGATGGCATGCAGGCAGCGAATCATGTTTTAGGAAGTACACGGTTAGACGTACGCTGTAATTACGTGATGTTCTCACTCAGCTGCATTGTGATATCAATACAAGTAAATCAAACTAAGCCATTTTGTTGTGTACAGTGGCAGTAATTGAGCTCAACTCCTCCTCCTTCTCCTTCAGATTGCCATTGAACCGTCTGGCACCTGGAACAGCTGAGAAAACTGTCTTCATGAAAAGAAGACGCTTTTGATCGGCAGATGAAAAGCGGCTGAATAACAAGAATTAAGTCTTTTATGGAAATGTAACCGCTGATATTTCCATGTAAGAATATCAAGCGAGACAAACATTGGCACAAAAAAGCAAAAGAGATTATGGCTGAGTCAATACTACAGCAGTAAATCTAATGGAGAGAAGCTAATGTAATGTAAAGATAAATTAATTGCATGGAAAACGGTTTCAAGGTAAAGATTTTCTTCTGATTAATAACAATGGCTGAACACAAAAAGTCTTGAGTGCTCAGCCATTGAGCATCATTCAGCATACGTGACATAATTTTGGTTACTATTAAAATTAATTTCCTTTTCTTTAAAAAAGAAAAAAGAAATGAGGCTCTTACAAGAGAAGTGAATACATAAATCCATAACATGAAAATACAAACTATTTCAATAGTATATAAGCAATATGTGTTATCATAATTTCAGAGTGATAAAATCGCGTACTGACCATTTCTGTGTAGCTATATCCAATTTTATATCCAACATTGTAGCCATGATGACAACTAAAATTAATATAAAATTATGATTTAACCAACTTTAGAGCTCAAATAATACATTAGTTTGAACAGATGAATTGTTTTTATGCTTCACATTTCTGCTTTTAAAAAATCCATAAATTGGCCGCATTCGATTTTATTGTAAGTGACTCACCGTACCAAGTAACAAGGGATCAGTTGAAATTAAGTTTCGTGCTAATCAGCATTATTCTGCAAATTCTGTCGATTGTACTTCAGTTGTATTGAACCTGGAACATTCCTCTAACTGGAAGTCGAACCTTATAGCATGAACATAGCAGGCACCGCATAAACTATGTTTTTGAATATTAAAATCTGCATGAAATTGAAATAGTGATCATCTTTTCTTCTCACTTGAACAAGTGAAAAATGCAGGGCAGGACTTGACTGGCCATTGGAAACTGATTGGATTGTTGTTTTGCTAATTGTGCATCATTTGTGTTTGCTGTCCCACGCTGGTGAACACGTCATCAGAGAAACCGTGAGGAGCAAAGATGTTGGGGAGCACTAATGTTTTTTTATTACAAGAGGTGCATGAATAATTTATAATTAGGCCTAATGCAACATTCCATAAATTTGTCAAAATTGATTTTTGGGTTAGTGACTTTCACAGACAGGGCTTAGACAATCTTAGTTCAATTAGGGAATTTAACTAACTTTTATAAGGCCATAACATATTTTTCATGAGTTCATGTGCCCATCGCGTAAGTGGTAAACGTATTTGGCTTGCTGTCTGCTATTGAGGGGCTCGGAGAGGATATTCTACTCGAGCTCCGATAACCCCCTATAACAGACAAAATTGTTCAAAAAAAAGGAGAAGGAATGCCAAAAGAACTAATGACCGGAAGGATGTAAGATGCTGGTTTTATACCTTGGTATTAATTGGAAGATTGGCGTACTCCTCTCGAAATTGCGTTTAATGACTTCACGAAGATATGTCAGTTCAAGTTTCTTTCACTTAAAACAGCTCAAACATGCATTTTAGTCTGCCACTAGCTTAAGCCCTCTGTGAAACAGGGATGAATATTGTTTATGCAGATAGCACTTTACCAAAAGTGCCTTGCACCATGCATAAGCAGTCCATGTTCACATTGTGTTCTAGAATTAAACCAAAATGAGAAATGGTCGTTTGGTCACTGGCTCCAGTTGTTCACATTCTGGTCAGCTTTCCTGGCGCCCACACTCCTCTTTGGATATGCATACACACACCCTACTGAGTACATGTGGCTAGAAGCCCTAATACTCGCGCTTTAGCACATTTTTCACAGCAGACAGATACGGGCAGACTACAGGGCCCGGGGCTCGGTGCAGATTAACAGCGTTGAGATGAGCAGCCCGAAGCCGAACCGTGATAAAGTGCGTTTGAAGAATTCATGCCAATTGACCGATGCAAAACACATCCAACTTCAAACATATCTGGCGTCAGAGAAAATGCCAATCCACTTCCTCCTGTTGTCTCAGCGGGTGTTTTATTACGTCACATCAGGTTATTATAGTTTACTAAAATTACAAATACATTTTCGTTACTTGAATTAAAATAATTAACCGAATCAAAACTTATTTTGTCAATTACTTTGACTATAAAAATAAACTTAAATTAAAAAAGACATAGCTTAAACTAATAAAAAATTGGAAAAGTAGCTACAATTTACTAAAACGTTAACTAAGATTCAATGATAAAGCAACTGATTGAAAATATAAAAGCTATAATTGTATCTAAATTATACCAAAATAACATCCTATCATTTACAATGAATTAATACTCTCAGGCGTTCAAATAAATTATCAGCCAAAAACTTTACATTGCAATGACCACGATTAACAACTTCATCAATAAAATAATGGTTTAACATGGTTTGTATAACAGTTTTGTCTAAAGTGGACATAACGAATACTTTTTGTCGACAAAAGATGAAAGCTCAAAACAACTAGAGTAAGAATTTAAGGTTTCTGACCTCCTGAGACAGTGAAACATGTAAGCTTTCTAAAAACGAGACAACTGCGTATATAAAAGACATCTTACAATATGACGACGCTTTAACTGACGAATGAGAGCAAGGGTAATAGACCCCATTAAAAGCACAAATATTTACCTGCAAAGTGACTCCTGGTAACCTTTACAGACATAATTCATCCAGTCGTCCGCGTGATCAAATAAACGCAGGATGTTCGCAGGCTGAATTTAGTTGCAATGACGCCATCTAGTGGTTGAATGGCACTTCACAATCACTTGCCTATAGGCAGTTAAATTTCTTTTATTTTTCTGTTCAAAGAAACAAACTAAAAATTGTGATCACCCCTTTTTATTATTTCAAAACTATTTATTAAATTCGCAAAATGAAATTTACATCATGAAATGTAAGTACAGATAACCCCTTCAAAACAGTAAAACTTAACAGAGTACAAAATAGTTTGTCCTATCCAACTACCCTTAAAAGACACATGATCATCTTCAGCTGTCCAACAAATACACCGTTTATCATTTTGTCCTGAGGTACACCTCCATAATTATGTTTCATATTAAGACATCTCAATGTTTGAGACTTCCAGTATTTGTAACATTAAGACACCCCAAAACCGTCCCATCATAGTAGTGGCCATTGATCATAAGCATGTTTGCAATACACCATCACAGCTTATCACTCAAAAAGGATGCATACCAAACACCGATTTGCTCTTCACAAATCACATCATGTAATCGGAATTATTTGCGAGAGCCAGAACGCACAAGTCACCCACAGAGACCCCATATGCTACCTTCACAGGCTAAGAATGAGAAACCTTTGAGAGTAAGATTTAGAAATTATTAAAATAGTAAATAGGATTTACTTTAGTTTGACAATGGTGTACTGTTGATAAACTGACCCATAATATGAAACCTTTATACTGCATGTTAAGAAAATCTATAATTGTCATTAACCTCTTAGTCTTTGGGTGTACAGAGAAGATATACAGTTTATTTAAAAGACCTGTGTACTTATCTGAGTAAGTAATGCCAAACATGACAGCTCTGGTGGAACGTTTTTCGTTACTCACCACGAGTAAGAGAAAGTAAGACTGTGGAATCGACTGCAGAACATGCATGATTGTCTGTTTGTATAGCTCTAAAGATTGATGTGGGAAGTGGAATTGCAAAAGTAAACCAAAACCAAACAACTCAGAAGACTTGACAGAAGCAATGATGGAACTGGACAGAGAAACGGAGAATGTCCCCACAGAAGGCATTTGCACTTGTAGCCGTCCATTGACCAATCAGAATGAAGCCGGAGAGGGATGCGCTGTGGGAGCTACTGCGGCAGTAGTGAGGGTTTTGTTCTGCTTTCACAGAAGGCAGCGTGTTGACAAGATGGCACCCATGAAGCCATTTACGCTTCACTTAGTACCTGTGTAAACAGCGGGTCATTAGATTTTCTATAGAAATGCGAAGTAAAGAGCAAAAGGAATAGAAAACAATGGACTGCATCTCACCTTTCTTGCAAATTCTGGGAGGATGAAAGAAGCACGGTGGATTTCAGGGTTGTAATATTTCAGGCTCATGCTCTCAATCTCATCTCTTGTTATTTCTCGCATTGGCTCACGGAAATTTGTTTTCTGCAATACACAAGTTAATTACACTTACTGTTACTAATATTATTTACTATATAATTATCCTACCGTTCAAAAGTTTGGGCTCTGTATAAACTCTTACGATCACCAAGGTTGCATATATTTGATCAAAAATACAGAAAGAACAATAATATTGTGGATAATTAGAATTTAAAATACCCATTTTCAATTTTAATATATTTAATGCATTTATTCCTGTGATGGTGAAGCTGAATTTCCAGCGTCACATGATCCTTCAGAAACCATTGTGATATGCTGCTCATGAAATTTTTTTTTTTATTTTGAAAACATTTTTATGGAGCCGTTATGCATGTTTTTTTTGTTTTTTTTTCAGAATTAAAATAGAAAGTTCCAAAGAAAAGTTTTTATTTGAAATGGAAAAATTTTGAACGATTATAAAATGTGTCTTCACAACAAAAACCCACCCAATTGCTATTCAAAACTAGCCCAAAATGAGCCCAATCGTATCTCAGGGGTGAAAGGCGGTCCCCTGGTAAAAATTGTGTACTGGGGGGCATTTTTGGCAGAGTTCCCCTAGTAAAATTCGCATTCCAGGGGCTGAATATCATGTTATTTGGGGTCGTTTCAACCCACAGACATTAAAAGAAACCCTGTGGCAACAATGTTAAAGTAGCCAAATTCCACAGGCAAACCGCAGACTTGGCAACACTGGTCTTTACTGTCATGTTCGATCAATGTAATTCATCCTTAATGGAAAAAAAAGTCCTTTTAAAACTTTTGAATGGTAGTGTATAAATAACGTGTGTCAAAGTAATAAAGGAGCTGTAAACATTATCAAACAAAAGCTGTATCATTAAATGTTAATAAAAGAGAAAACCTTACCGGATTTTTACTGCAAAGCATGAAGCCGATTTGTCCACTTGGATATGTTGGAATTGTGCAGTATGCATAGTCCACTACAGGAAAGAGAGTCTTACAGAAGGTCCGCATTTCCTTGATTAGCTCCAAATGCAGCCACTGACACTCTCCTGTGAAATTCCAGCAGAAAATTACAACCATGCCATATATGTCATTAATATTCTTCATTTTGAGCTTTTTTTCTAGAGCTACAATTACATCAACCTTGACAACAGAGAATTCCTCCCTCACAAAGTGCCGTTTTCATGAGCTGATAGTAAGACTCTTTGAACAAGCTTTCAGCCGGACCTGTGACAGGGTGAAATGAGATCAGCCTGAAATGAACACCATGTTTTGTCTGGGAGTTAATGGCTAAATCATTATTTACCAATGCAAAGAAGAAACATCAAGGCCACACAGTGGGCTGCATACCAACAGGGTCTGAGGAGTCTGTGATGATGACGTCAAAGGCATCCTGATTCTTTTTCATAAATTCAAAGCCATCACCTACATGCAGAGTCAGTTTGGGGCTGAAGAAGCCTTTTGCCATTCCAGGGAGGTACTTCTTAGAGGCGTTTATTACATCCTGAGAGAAAATGTGATCCATGAGATCAATCAGCATGTTAAAGCATTAATTTAACAAAAGACAAAAATTTTAGATACTCTGGAAAGGAATCTTGCAGCATGTTTCAATTGTGTCAATAATTTACAACACAGTCCACAGTGCAGTGCAAGATTGCTCCCCTTGTAAGTCGCTTTGGATAAAAGCGTCTGCCAAATGAATAAATGATTAAATAAGACTAGATTAACCAAGAGTAAATATAAAACTTAAAAAACTAAAAGAGAAACATAACAACAACCATGAAAGAAAACAAACGAGTCTTTAGAAGGTTTTGAACACACAGAGGTAGGGGACAAATTGGAGATGGTAAACTAATTAAAGATTTTTTTAATTGCACCAAAGCTGCATTTATTTAATCAAAAATACAGTAAAACAGAAATATTATTACAATTTAAAACCTTTTTTAATTACAAAGTTAATTTATTCTCATGATGTTGAAGCTAAATTAAAATTCTCAGCAGTATTACTCTTAAAGGTCACATGAAATTATTCTAATATGCTAATTTAGAACTCAAGAAACACTTATTATTATCAATGTTGAAAACAGCTGTGCCGATTAAAATTGTGGAAACCGTGACACATTTTTTCACGATTCTTTGACGAACGGAAAAAGTTCAAACGAGCAGCACTTATTAAAATTTGAAATCTTTTGTAACAATCTTTACCGTCACCTTTTTTCAAGTTCAAGAATTAACTTGATACAAACCTCATCGATCTCGCACTGAACAACAGACTCCACCAACGGATGCTTGACAACCTCCCTCAGGACGCCACCGTCTCCTCCTCCAATGATGAGAACCTGATGACAGGAATGAGAAAAACTAAACACCTCACCCAAACAGTTTGAAGTTCTTCCAACTCGCATTTATATGAAGCACAAAACCGCAAGTACACACCTTCTTTGGGCAAGGGTGGCAGCACAGAGGTAGATTGGCAATCATTTCTTGATAGGAAAATTCATCTCGTTCTGTGCATTGGATGACCCCATCCAAAACCAGCACATTTCCATACGTCTTACTGTATGAAGAGAAGCAATAACATGATCATTCTTGATATTTTTAACACATTAAGCAATGAAAAGGTTTAGCAAATAGGTGGAAAGCAGCACAGCAGATCCATTCAATATCCCAAGCATGTGTCATTGGAGATGACAGCTCTGGCCTCTCATCACATATCCCATTGGGCAACACCTTGCATGTGCAAATACTTACTGAAATTGATTTTCAGGGCAGAGACTATAACAACAACCCGTTATATATGCATTTTCAACAGTATGAATGATTATAATTACAAGAGCCAGTGAGAAAATCACCAGTACAGTAAAAATAAGTGTTTAAATAGCAGATAAAGGCCACGGACATGCTGTTCTTTTCGTTTTTTTAATGAAACATGCACGTACCAACAATTATAGGAGATTATATAAGCATATTTTTTATCAAAATTGGCGCAATGTAATGTTTTACGTATAATGCACATTAAAAGTACATAACCAAAGCGGTCTTCTAGTTTGAACTCTCCGTGCCACGCCAGACCAAAAGCAAAGCTATGCGGTTAGCAGGCTAGCTGCAGCCACCCACACACCAAGACACCCATGAGCCAACTGTTCTGAGAACGTGAGGAAATCACGGTGCCCCATGCATTAGTTGTGACCGATAGCTTAAATTGTGCGCTGACAAAAGTTAGCAGGTTAGTAGCCATGATATATTGAGTCACTTTGCTAGGACTCACCTTTTAAAAACCATCACGTCCTGGAACTTGGATTTTTTATGATATAACACTTCCTCCACTTCAAGACTCATCGCTTGGCCAGGCCATAACGTGCATATTTCGGTGAACCACCCGTCTTTAATGTTGTTCATTGCCGGGGAATTGTATCGAAGCGGCAGTAGGTTGAAATAGTGCCTCAAAGCAGTCCACTGGAAGGAGTTACTGGGGATCTTGGACGCTGACTGACACGTTGGGCGTTCTCTGCAGTGCAACCGAACATAAGAAATTAGAGGCGCCCAATGGGAGTTTGCTGACGTCACAAAAAGGCATGAGGGCGGGGCATGTAAGTGGAAGCAAGGTTGGTTTTGTGCCGGTGAGGACGAGCCCACGTGAAAATGGGTGTTAGCTTTCTGGGTGTGAGTGAGTGAAAACGTTAGGTTTGCCAATATAATCAAACACAAGTTCAGTTTGTCCTTTGTTGGCATTTATTTTTTTATTTATGTTCCATGTAACACTTAGTTGTGGCTCTTTCCCACGGACAGGGTACAAAATAGGCCCTGAAACTAACTGTTAAACATAAAAGTAAAATAGCTTCTAACAAATTTATTTTTCCACATATAAAAAAAACATGCTTTGATAAATCATTATGAGATAAAATTAGAATTAGAATTATGGCAGTCATAATTACGACATAAAAAGAAAATTATGGCAAGCCAAAATTATGACACTATCAGAATTAGTCATAATTATGAGATAAAAGTGGAAACTGCCATGATTTAAAAGTCAGATAAAAAGTATAAATTATTACATACTAAGTGATAATTATGAGACAAAAGTCATGATTACAACAAAAAATTGTTATAATTATCACTCAATGGAATAATTTCAGCTTTTTAATTATGATTTACCAAAGAGTTTCTATAGGTGAGAAAGGAGATGCAGTTCAGAATATGTGGATTATCAACCTCAGAAAGCCTCCATTTCAGATGGTTTATTTTTTATGGGGCTTACTTGAAAATATTGGAAAAATTATGGAAATTATGTCTATATAATCCTGAAAAGCTCTTACACGTAATATATTTTCCCACTAAGACATTACATAATAAATACTGGTCATTCCACATTGTACTGAATGAACAGATCATCCACAAGGCACACTTGACAACAGGCAACTAAGATGTTCTCTGTTGAGACAGTGCAGACAAAACATTAGCCATATCACTGATCTGGACTGTCCAGTGGACTGAACATGAAAAGCTGATGATACGCATCTAATATTCACAGAACAACAGAATACTGACACATTCATGCTTTCTATTGGGAACACAATACAGCAGACAATATAGCAACAACAATCCGTATGTAAAAAAAAACAACTATGTAAACATCAATGATTATAATAATGTCTTCAATCTCTCAGCTGTCTACCAATAAATTCAAATCGACAACCTAATCATTAGGATTGGGATTGGCATCCGGATACTGGGAAAGATCAAAGGTCAGCACCTTACTGATGACACAATCTCCTTGCTGTGAAAAAATGAAAAGGTTCCATTTATTATTTATTAAAAATCAACAAAACATAAACTGAAATAAACTTGTTAATCAAGTTGTAATCTCTGTGTACACTGTGTACAATAACAATTTAATGATGGGTTGGGATGGGTAATATTTCATGTGTAAACTGTTGACATGTTTGTGTTTATACAGCCGTTGCTGAAATACAAACCTCAGGGTAAACACCTATGAGTGAGTCAGCTTTTGTGTAGAACTCCTCTTTGAGAGAGATAACAATGGCCTGGAAATTCTGGACGGACTGGTCCTTTATGTAGTTGGCCACCTGCAGAGTAAGAAGTTAAATGCATAAAATAAATAAAGATAAATGCAATTTCATATTTATGTCATTCAGTTTGGTTGCATCCACACGTTTTCATTTGGAAGAGGCCTTCCTAGAAGCTCCCAAACACACACCTTGCCTATGTTGGTATTATCCAAAGCAGCATCAATCTCATCCAGGACAAAGAAAGGTGCAGGCTTGTAGCTATGAGGGAACGAAAATCCATTTTTTAAACCTGAGAGGTGGCCAAAACATACTAGATTACTTTTAAAGAAAAAGAAAAAGTGAATGGCAAAAATGGCACCTGTGAATGGCAAAAAGCAGAGCTAAAGCAGCCACAGTCTTCTCTCCTCCCGACAGGTTGTCCATAGGCCTGAACCTCTTTCCTGGAGCCACACAGTTGTAGTTGATTCCATCCAAGTACGGTTCCTCTGGGTTCTCTGGCCCTAGGAATGCCTGAAAGGATATAGAGTATTAAGTTTGAAATCCCACTTGTGTTATTGTAGGATTATCTCTTTGAAAAATAGAGAGTGAGATTAGAGTTCAGTGTTTTGATTAACCTGTGCACTGCTGTTACGTGACAGTGCTTTGTAGATCTCATCAATGTTGGTTGCAACGGACTCAAAACAGGCATTGAAACGGTCAAACCGCTCCTTCTTGATCTGCTCAAATGCCTGTTTGGCTTTCTTGGCTCTTTTACGAGCAGCTTCAAACTCTGAAAGACACATTAAAAGTAGATCGGTTGTTATTTACACCAGTGGTTTTCAACCAGGGAGCCTCAGGACACTTTTAAGCAGGCTGCAAGATGGTTTAAAATGATTTGAAAGAAGACAAAATAAGCTTTAAAATAAACTAAAACAATAAAAGTCAAGATCATATAACTTATTTTAATTTGTTCCCTCAACAATTCTTAATTGTATTTAAGAACCAGGGGGGAATTTCATTTGAGGGAAGTCATGGAAAAACAATTAAATCTTAAAAAGCCATGTTTTCTAGTTATGTCAAGCGCAAAAATATATTATCAGGTAGAAATTGCTGATTAATTGCTATTTGTGAGCAAAAATAATTGTAAAAAAATCTCATAACGAACAAGAGAAGTAATTTATTGGTCATAAAGATTGTGAATGCTGAAGGACATTCAATTCTTGAAACTTTTGCAATTTAATGATTTGAAATATAAAATTATTTTCTTTATTTTATTTCAATATATTGCCACTCCTAATTTCTGTAAAGAAAAAGGGTTGAAAGCACCTCATTACAGCAGAAGTATCAAAAATATCTTGGTGGGGGAACTTTGAATGTTGTCTTGGCCATTGGTGGTCTTGGAATCAAAAAGGTTGAGCACCACTGATTTAGAGTTACAGACAGATGAGCCTAAACCTGTGGGCTCACCATCACTGGTCTCCTGGAACTTGTCTCTAACGCTCTCGAGTTTCTCCATGGCCTTCATGTTGGGAGCGCTGATTCTCTGCAGGATGCTTTGCTGCTCGTTCAGCCTCTGCTGTAGGGTGTTCATCTCTGCTTTGATCTCTTCTTCTGACAGAGCATCCTATTGAAGTGTTTTACATAGCTTTTGATTGTTCCAGGTTGCTTGTCAAACAACAAATTCATAATATTTCATCAATTTAAATTACCTTGAGGTCCTCATTTAAGTTGCTGTAGTCAATCTCTATGAGGGCCTCTTTGGCATGAACAGAGCTTGATGCCTTCGGGCTGCTGATGGAATCCTCAACTTGCGAGCTTCCCTATGTAGACGTATCAGTGTGTATGTCTGTGCTTGCAAAAGAAGTATGCATGAATGTGTGCGAAAAGTTTGTGAATGTGTTTGTCTGTACCTCTCCCTGGCTGATGTCATCCATTGTCCCTGATTTCAGGGGCAGTTTGATATCTTGCATCTTGCAGGCTTGCAATAAGTTGTGTCTGTCACTGCGTTTCTGTTCCAGTTTGGTCTCTATGGCGGTTACTTCCTTCTGAAGCTGGGTCAGCTCTCTAACATAACATGCATATGTAATTTAACATTACATCAATATTTCTATTATTAATAATTACTCACCCTCATGTTGAACGAAACCTGTAAAACCTTCATTCATCTTCAGAACACAATTTACGATATTTTTGGTGAATCCGAGAGCTTTCTGACCTCCCTATAGGCAGCAGTTACTTATTATAAGTTATAGTTGTTATTTTTGTTTTGTTTTTATGCACAAAAAGTATTCTCGTCACTTTGTAAAATTAAGGTTGAACCACTGTAGTCACATGGACTATTTTAACAATGTCTTTACTACCTTTCTGGGCCTTGAAATTGGTTATTGGTCTCGGTTATTGGTCAGAAAGCTCTCGGACTTCATCAAAAATATCTTAATTTGTGTTCTGAAGATGAACGAAAGTCTTTCGGGTTTGGAATGGCATGAGAGTAAGAGTAATTAATGACAGAAATTAAATTTTTGGGTGAACTACCCCTTTAACTTCAGAGAGATCTTTGGAAGATCTAAAGAACTAAAAGAAAAAAAATGTGAATATCACTCACTTGTTGGCAGACCCTAGTTTCTTGCGGATCTCCTCCATCTCTCGATTCTTGTCATTGACCTCTCCCTTCTTAGTGAGATGCTGGTTCTTCAGGTCCTGTAGCTGTGCCATTGTCTCATCAATGATCTTCATGTGTCTGTGTTCCTCCTGAGGTGGTGGGGAATGACATGAGCTACTGTTTAGGTTTTCATGTTAAAAGATTTTACTGCTTTGCTGGTCAAGACTTTTTTTACTCCTCCTCTATTCTCTGTCACCTTTTTAAGTCTTTCAATCTCATTCTCATCTTTCTTTACAGTCTGCTCCCACATCATCACTTTCTCCTGGTCCTCCTTTAACTGGTTCTTCTCATAATCAAGCTGGATGGCCAGACGGGTCTTCTGTGTCTCAAACTCTAGCCTAGAATTGCCATACAACAGAAGTTAGATCATGGCAGTCCACTGAGGAGTTGGTAACCTGTATAATGTCCTTAAGAGGGTTACCGTTTTTTGGCAATCTCATTTTGCCTCTTCACTTTTTCCTCTTCAAACTCTCGGATATTTCGCACACCAATCTCCTCACAGAACTCAACAAAGACCTCATCCTCCACCTATGAATGGCCATAACAAATAACAATTATTAGAGCATTATTACACATCTGGTTGCAAGGTAAAATTGTGACAGCATTCCAAATGTCTTTGTTTTCTCTGGAGTTCTTACCAGGTTCATGCGATCTCTTAATTCTGTAATGTCCCTCTCTCGTGATTGGATGATTCGTTTTATGTCATTGATTCGTGGGCCAAAATTTGCCAGTTCACTTTCCAACTTTGATTTCTCCTACAAAGACATATAAGCAATTACGCATTGTAATTGATTTATCTTCTAAAAGTTTAAGACATAAATCTGATTCTCTATATTGTGATGTCACTTCTTGACTGAAGTGTTGTTTCTCAGGTGTACCTGCATGTTCAGAGAGAGGTGGCGGGTTTTGGTCTGTTCCAGATCACTCTGAGAGTATTTTAGTCTCATCTGCAGCCCGTGAGCCTGAGACTGGACCTGTCTGAGCTCTGCCTCCTTTCTCTTTGCCTTCATTTGTTCCTGAGTAGACAAAAATGTAAAACCAGCTTGTTACCTCCACACAATACTTATGCCTTTATTTCACAAATTAATGAATTATGGTAGGCCTGTCGCAGTTATTACTTAGTCACTTGAGCAAGATTATTTGATCTAATTGTGATGATTTCCCTAATTTTTAACAGCAGATGGATGGTACTGGGTGCTTTAGAAACTGCCATACTCTGGTTCCTTCCAATTCCTTACACACACGACTTGAATCTAATCAATTCACAAAGTTCAAAACGGTTGAAGCGAATTACAATGGTGTTTACAATCGGCTGTTTACATTAATCTCGCATCATAAAAGCATTCTGAGGTGCAAGTACATTCTCAGACTCAGTCGAACGCACAAGTGCTCTTCAGCGCTCTTCTTCATGAGCATTTGAGCATGTGGTTAAAAACTAGCCTTGAGTGCCATCTGCAGTTAAAAATAAGCTCAGAATCAATTTGAGAGAGAATCGCAATGCATTCGGAAAATATCAGAATCGATCCACAGATCATGATGCATCGATATATTTTCCCAGCCCTATTATTTGTATAGAATTTCAATGATCGTGACAGCCCTAAATGAGGGAAAATTTTCCAGCTCTGAATGAAGTTTCCCTGTAGTTCTTTTGAGTGCCACCTTCAGTTCCTCTGTTAGTTTCTCTTTCTTTTCCTTAAGTTTGTCCACAGCTTTCTCATCCCAGCGACGAGCCTTTGCTTTCAGGTCGCTAGCTCCTCCAGAGATCACACCTGACTTTTGGAAGAGTGTTCCATCCAAAGCCACGGTCTGTAAAGGAGCAAGACAGATTTGAAGATGAATAGTTTGAACATGAAATCCTTTGATGTGTGCTTTATATTCAACTTGTACAACATATTTAAACCTTATGACGGTATGGTCCTCCGAAGGCAATCCTGCGAGCGTCCTCCACATTCTCACACACTAAAGCATTCCCACAGGCATACTGAAGGGCTTTCTTTATGTGTGGCGGCTCATAGCGGATCACGTCGATCACCAGCTTTGCCCCCCGAAGCTCTCTCAGTTTCTCATCTGTGGGTTTTACCTTGAGGGAGAGAAGCATGTGTCCAGTGAATCACATTCCGCTGGCTACTCAATGAGGTTTAGCTTCCTTGATGGAAAATTTAGACCTCAACTCATGAATTGTTTATTAAAATCTGTCTCTACCTCCAAATAGTCGAGAGGCAGAAAGGTCTCCGGTTCTCCTCTTTGCTCTTTAATGTACTGGATGCAATCTCTGCCTGTTTTCTCAGAGTCCACAATGATGGCGTCCATATTTTTTCCCAGGACTTTGGTCACTGCAATCTGGTATTTCTTCTGGGTGGGCTGGCATAAGTCGATCAGTCTGCCATACTGTTCGGACAAACGTATAACATGAACGTTTAAATGAGATTTATCTACAAATAACCGGAAAAATACAGTGAAACCTCTTTGTGGACATCTTACAAGCTTCTGCTGCAAGCTTAAATTGAAAATGTGTCTATACACACAGTAACTCACCACTGAGCCGGGGTAAAGCCGTTTAATGCTCTCCATAATTTCAGCTTTGCGCTGCTGACGGCTGTTCTCCTGCCTGTCAATGCGAGCATCACCAAGTTGCTCCATCACCTGTGATCAGAATCATCACAGCAATGAAAACACAGTGTTGAATGATATTAAGTAACTAAGAGTATGAGTAAATGTCTGTGTTTTATTTACTTGGTTTAACTCCATGTTTATCTCATCAATCCTTCTTTTGGCCAGCTCCACTTCCTCAGTCAGTTCCTCTTCCATACGCCTCTGTTCATCCAGAGACTGCCTGGTGAGAGAAACACAGAGATGGCCCAAAATTCAAGTTTTACATGACATTGAAGTGTGAAGCAAAAAAGTAAAACAAAGAATCAAGTCACTAGAGAGTGACACTAGATAACAGTAATATGATAAACATTGTTTTTCAATAAATAATTATATCTGTAATTAAATATTTATTATTCAAATGTGCATAATTATATCTACGTATTATATATATATATATATATATATATTTTTTTTTTTTACAGTGTGACAAACTGACAAATCTGATTTTAGAGTTGGAACTATTTATTTTTTAATACTCATTTTATAATCTCTGAAACACCTGCTAGTTGCAATATAATCCTCCAGCTTTTCAATGCGCTTCTGGTTTTCTTCAATCTCTCGAATCTTCTGCTTTATTTTGGCCTTTAATCCAAAGAAAGAGATTTAAGAAATCTGTGTCTCACAAAGGCACAAAAGAAAATAATTTATAATCATTTCACAATGTACCTCTGTCTCAATTTTCTTCCTCTCCTCCAAATCCAGTCTGTCCTGGTCTGCCTTTTGGTCCCTGTTAAACTTCTCTAGCTCCTGTGCCAAGGTAGCTGCCCGCTTACTGGCCTCCTCCTTCAACCTGTGATACTGCTTCACCTGAGATAACAGCAAAAGTGTAAAAAGAAACACTGAAATTTATAAGCATTTTCATATTTCCTGAGTGGCTAACCTGGTTCTCCTCCAGTGTCAAATCTTGTCCTTGACTCTGTGCTTCCTCTTCCATCCGTTCTTCAAACTCCTGCCTCGCCATCTCCACGGCACCCTGCTCTCGGTCCAGTTCCTCTATGTCTGCCTTACGCTTCTTGTACATCTTCTGGGCATTCTGCAAAGACTTTCGAGCCACCTCAAGCTTCTTAATTTTATGGGCGGTGTTCTCCTTGGCCTTGATGTACTGTGGCCGTTTCTGATTCAGCTCAGCATCTTTCTCTCTAGAGGAGGTTAGATAAGTACTTCTTTAGCAAACTGTGACCATGAGTCATAGTTAGCCTATAATAACTATAATACTTTAAGTTTTCAGTGGGGTCTAATGCAGGGTTATTATAGTTAACTAAAACTAAAACCATAAAAACATTTTTATTACTTGAAATAAAATAAGTGTTAAAAGAAATAAAATAAAATTATATACATTTTAAAGAAATTAAACACTTTATTTCAGCTGTGTACTAAAATAACAAAAACAAATTTAAACATAAAAAAATAAAACAAATAAAAAACAAAAGGCAATTAAATATAAAAAATTAAAATGTAAATAAAAATTATATATATATATATATATATATATATATATATATATATATATATATATATATACATACATATGTATATACACATACAGTGCATCTGGAAAGTATTCACAGCGCTTCACTTTTTCCACATTTTGTTATGTTACAGCCTTATTATAAAAGGGATTAAATTCATTATTTTCCTCAAAATTCTTCCGGCTTGGTTTGTGCTCTGACATGCACTGTTAACTATGGAACCTTATATAGACAGGTTTGTGCCTTTCCAAATTATGTCCAATCAACTGAATTTACCACAGGTGGACTCCAGTATCTCAAGGATGATCAGTGGAAACAGGACACAGCTGAGCTCAATATTGAGTGTCAAGGCAAAGGCTGTGAAAACTTGAGTACATGTAATTTTTTTTTTCCTTTTAATAAATTTGCAAAGATTTCAAACAAACATTGTCATTATGGGGTACTGTTTGTAGAATTTTGAGGAAAACAATTAATTTAATTCCTTTTGGGATAAGGCTGTAACATAAAATGTGGGAAAAGTAAAGCGTTGTGAATACTTTCCAGATGCACTGTATATATAATATATATATAAATATATAATATATACCCATCACTCACTTTATCTCCTTCTCCACATTCTGCTGATCTCTCATCATTCTTCCCAGCTCCTTCTTCTTTTCCTTGAGCTCTTCCTCGACATGATCCATCTTTTTCCTGTCCTTCTCAATCTCACGGTTGCGCTGGGACAACTCTCGGTTCAGCTTCTCGATCTCCTCCTCATTATGGTAGAGTTTAAAGAGCTGTAGCTGAACATGAGCCCTGACCACCTCATCCTTCAGTCTTTGGTACCTCTCAGCCTGAATAGAGCGCAAAAAATTAAACAATAATGTACGATCACTTCAGAATTGTGGTGCAATAAGATGTAGGTTTACCTCCTCTTTTTCCTGCTTGGCCTCTTTGCGCTCTGCTGCGATGTTCTTCTTACGGTGATAGTTGAACTGTGTGTCTTCTTCTGCTTTCACCATCTCTTTCTTTCTGCGGTCATATTCCTGGGCCAGCTCACCAGAGCGGGAGATCTCCTCAAACAAAGCCGTCCTCTCTTTAGGATTCTTCATGGCTATTGACTCCACTGCACCCTTCACAACAAAAACACAAACACAGACAAAATCTAATATATCTCAAACAGGCTCTCTTATATTTTCTATAACACTGGAGGTCATGTGCATGTATACCTGGAACACAAGAAAATTTCTGGCCTTAATAAGGATACCCAGTTTCTCCAGTTCCTCGCTGTAGTCTGAAAGCCCGACTACCTTATTGTTGATTCGGTACTCTGAGGAGGAGCCTGTAACATAAAACTAGTTAGTCTCACAGGGTAAAAATGATTTGTAGAACTAGTAAATAATGCAGCAAAAGAAATAAAGATTTTTTATTGTAGTTTACTACTATTATGAAGTTGTAACAACTTTCAACTTTTTCAGGACTAATTTAGTTTCTTTTTAACATTTACCAATGATGACCCGTGTGAAAGTGCATTCCTCTCCATTATCCTCGCAGTACACCATGCTCACGAAGGCACGGTTGGCTGCTGGTTTTCCCACAGGTGCTCCATGGATGAGATCCTTCAGGGTTTTAACACGCAGGTTACTGGTCTTCTCTGCTAACACAAAACTGATGGCGTCCATCAGGTTTGACTTCCCTAGAGAGCAATGATTTAGGGTATTGAGTTGGTGGCATGGTTTATTTGACATTTTCACCAAGACTCTGGGGCTAATTTCATAGCTAGCAAGTTATGTATCCTAAACAGTGCTCAAAGTGGGCTGCTATGCAGTACCTGCAATTCTATATTTTAATCTGTAGCGTACCCTCACTTTTTCGAGTGTACCGGTGTAGTGCCGAATTATGTGACCCTAGTAAATGCTGTAGAGACAGTAGGGTTAGGATTAGGATTGGGATTAGGAGTAGGTCGGATTAGCTCAATACAGCTCGGGTCACAGAATTCTGCACTACTCTCACCGCCCCGCCCCCCAGAATTAAGAATTATTACCCCCCAAGTCGCTACCTGATTGCCTAATCTTAACTGCTCCCAATAATAATGATAATAATCTGGAAGGGGGTTGAAATTCAACACCGGCACATTATTTATACAAAAAAAAAATTAAAAAGTGAGGTTTATATATATATATATATATATATATATATATATATATATATATATATAAATTTAAGTTTGATTGGCAATGATGCACAATACAATATTCTGCTCATATGGCTTCTCTATTTTTTCTCACACCTGACGTCTTACATCTGGACTAGGACTTTTGTCTCCTTGGTAAACAAATACACAAAGCATTGGAATAAATTGTCAACTCATAAACTGTAATGTTAACTGATGAACATATATGAGAGAATATTATAAATAACTTAATATGTAGTATCAAAAATAGAAGAGAATATAGTAGCAAAAATAAATGAATAAATCTTTGTTTTTTTTTTACCAACACATTAATGGCGCCTTCACGTGCTCTCGGAATTATCGTAAAGTATCCTAGGTAAAAAACAAACAAACAAACAAACAAAAACAATGCACATGAACGCCCTCTTATGTCGAAAGTTGAATGCGATAAACTCGTACTCGATTTCAGAAGACGGAATTACCAAATTTCCTCTAGCACGTCAAGGCAACATAAACGTCTTCTTTTGTCTCTTTGGTAAACAAAGGCTTCACATTTTTTACAATATATTATTTTTTATTAAAATGTATTAACATTTTATTTTTATGATTTTAAGCATATAATGTGAACGAATATTACGAACAACTTAATATATAAAAGTTAGCAGCAAAATAAATGATGAATGGCTGGCTTCCAAAAAAAGTTTCGAAGACAGTTCTAATATGACCTACTCAAAGGAAAAAAAATATATATATTTTTTTATATAAAAATTAACCTCAATGACATAAACTTGGCCAACACCCAAATATAATGCATTTTGACTGTAAAATAAGAGCTTAGCTCCAGCAGTTGGCGCAGTGCACAGCAGCAGCGCCTGAGAGAACACTTGCCTGACCCATTTGGTCCAATTATTGCTGTAAATTTGTGAAACGGTCCGATTATTTGGCGTCCCTTGTAAGACTTGAAATTTTCGATCTCTATCAGCTTTAAATATCCCATGTTGACTGGTTTATCTCAGGAGAGGCGCGACAGATGATGCTCTGGAGTCTCTGTGGCGATGCGCTTCTTCCCCGGACGCGGACTGGAGCCGAGCGGATTAAAAACGAGCTGCCAATTAGATATATAACATATCGTCTTTCAAAGGTTAAACCTCTGAAACTATAGTAATCTGATAAAAGATAATCTGAACGCGCACTGAAATGAAGGTCCAGACGTGTACACGCCCCCTGTCTAGAGCAGAATGCAGGCAAAATAAAAGTCTGGGAAAAAATGTTTTTAATTTCATAAAATAATTAGACTATTGATGGAAAATAAAGCTGCTGTTTATGGTACCGAAACTTGATCCAGCACTAAAAATCTTTTTTTTTCAACATTCGGGCAACAGAAAGCAAGTGCCGTGTGCTCTTAGCAAGGATTTATTATTATTATTATTATTATTATTATTATTATTATTATTAAATATATGGAGAGAGAGAGAGAGAGAATAGAAATAGAAATTTATTAGCCGAATTAAAACATTTTTAATAAGCTTTTCTTTTTCAACTTAATTTGAAAGTTTCAGTAATTTTATAGTAATTTTGTCATTTGTATTATTATAATTATTATTATTTTTTAAATGCCTATATAGTTTTCTATAGGCATGACTTAATTGTTATTTCAGTTTTAGTTTAGCACGTAAAGATAGCGGAAATGAGAAATTATTGCCATGGTAATTATTGAAATTTTTTTTTTTTTTTTTTTCAGTTAAAGAACTTTTTATGGTTTTAGTATAGTTAACTGTAATAAACCTGGATTGTAAACATAAACAATTTGTATGTCCACATGAATTAACATGAATAATATATGTCCGTCAAACATATCCCATAACGTTGTTACTGAAGGCACGCCACAGACCTTGCAGCAGTTACCATGGCAACACCAAGCTGAGCTCCAAACACAACAGGAGAGCTGACACACTACCGTTCGTCGAGCCCAACTGATATTCTCCAGTAAAGTTATTTCATCTCTCTCTATCTATTCATGATTTTAAATAATGAGGTTTGATTTTTAATACAAAATTGTGCTTATACATGACAGAACATGTACAAGGTTGATTTACCGGTGGATGAGTCTGTGCAGCAGGCGGTGGAGCGGCGTCGGGCCGCAGAGGCTGAGCGCAAGAGCCGAATATTCAACACCAGAAACCGAGTGATCGGCGTGGACCTGCGCGCCCTCCACAAACAGCACGAGGAGAAACGGGAACGACTAGAGATGGAGAAGCAGCGAGACACGGCTCATGGTACGGCACACAACTTTTGCAGGTTGTTTGTCTCTCACTACTTCTGTACTGCATCAAAATTGCAAAGTATTAAGCAGTTCTGTTAAACTTTTCGTGTCTATTTGGGTGCTTCTGCTTCCATTTTTCAACCACAGTCAGTCAGATTTAAAAATAATGGTCTGTGTTATGCAGAATTGATCTGTTTTTTTGTTATTCAGACCTCTTGCGCTTAACTCTGGAGGAAACAGCACTGCAACAGAAAAAAGAGGAGGAGGAGTTGAGAAGAGAGCTGGAGCGGAACTTAGTACAATATCGAGCGATACATCAACGTGCTGACGACAGCCGTGATGCAGACATCAATTATGGCCGACAGGAGGCGCCAGATGCCAGAATTTCTATCTCAGACTCAGCATTGGGACCCGCCAGTATGCAGGTATTTTTGGTAAGGAAGTACAGCAACAAATGACATGGACATGAACTTTTCCATCAGCATTTTATTTTATAATTTATATTCGATTTTGAATGTATAAGGAAAATATTTGTTTGCGTTTCATTTTTATGCACATTTCGTAGCTCGTTTAAATAGTGTAACAAATGAAAATTCTAATATTCGATGTAGTCTCTCAATTAAAACGGCCTTAAAGACTGAATAATCATTCTATAATTGTAAAAAATGTTTTAATTTAATGTTTTATTCCACCAACTAAATGTTTTATCAGAAAATAGCATGCCACACTGCAGGACACCACTATTCTCTGATTGTGTGTATTCACATTCGGTCAGGGAGAAGGAATGAATGAGAATGAAAAGAAGAGAGCTCAGATGGAGATAAACGAGAGAAACCTGAGAGCTCAAAAGGAGGAGAGAGAGAAACAAGAGAGGGAACAGAAAAACAGAGGTAAACATAATATTATACCCTATATAGCCTTGAAATGTTAAAATAGAAAGGATTGTAACGTAAGTATAATTGCATTTAATAGCAGAGTTGCACAGAGGTTCTGAGCATGCATATTATATCTGTGTTTGTGTGTGCAGAGCTGCTAACCAACAGAGAGTTGGTGGAAAAAGACTTCAGGGCAGTGCAGCTGAATGCCCTGGAGGAGGAGTCCAAAAGACTGGCCCGCATTGCACTCAGTCACCACAATCAAGCTCAGGTATTACACCTCACCACTAAACTAAATGAAGAGAATGATTTATTAGGTTAGTAAAAACATCCTGTTAACGGTCACCCCCATTTTGAGCAAAGATCTAAACTTTAATGGTTGTAATTTATGAATGCTTTGTAATACAGACCTAAGGTTGGTCTCTTTTTTTTTTTTTTGCAAAGTCCCAGTTACACTTCTTACATTTACTTAATATAGTAATAACAGTATATCATGCATAATGTAACTAACCTTAAAGGGCTAGTTCACCCAAAAATGAAAATTATGTCATCCTTTACTCACCCTCAAATTGGCACCATTGACTTCCATAGTATGGAGGGGAAAAAAATAAATAATGGTGCCCCACAACTGGTTGGTTACATTCTTCAAAATATCTTCCTTTGCGCAGGTTTGGAACAACATGAGCAGAGGGAGAGTAAATGATGGCAGAATTCACTTTTTTGAGTGAAATATCCCTTTAATTATATAGTAAGTGCATGTTCTGAAAGGGATAGTTCACGCAAAACTGAAAATTACCCCATGATTTACTCGCCCTCAAGCCATCCTAGGTGTATATGACTATCTCCTTTCAGAAGAACACAATCAGAGATATATTTAAAAATATCCTGGCTCTTTCAAGCTTTATAATGGTACTGAACGGCGGGCATTTTGAAGCCCCCCAAAAATGCATCCATCCATCTTAAATATAATTCATACGGCTCCAAGGGGGTTTATAAAGACTTCTGAAGTGAAGCAAAGTGTTTTTGTAAGAAAAATATCCATATTTAAAACTTTATAAACTAAAATAACTAGCTTGCGGCAGACGACCGTACGCATACAGCACAAGTCCACTTGCGGCAAATGAGTAACCCCCTGACGCGATGTTTAAGGTAGGAGTATCATAAGCTTAGACGCCTCTCGCGGATTGAACGAATAGGGCTGTGCAACAAACTCCACCTCCTCTTGCCTTAAATCAAAATACTCAGACATTTCTCGTTTTAGACTTTTAATTCGTGACCGGAGTTTTGTTTTGCTCTATACTCTGCACTTCTGCATTTGTCATCACGTCATGCGTCGGGTCAGGGGTTACTCTTTTGCCGCAAACTGATGCGTAAAGCCATTTGCTGGAAGCTAGTTATTATAGTTGACAGTTTTGTGGAGCTCTCGCCCTGGAGCCGTATGGATTATATTTATGGTGTGTGGATACATTTTATTGGGGCTTCAAAACTAGCCTCCCGTTCACTACCATTATAAAGCATGAAGGAGCCAGGATATTTTTAAATATATCTCCAATTGTGTTCTCCTGAAATGAGATAGCCTTGTACACCTAGGATGGTTTGAGGGTGAGTAAATTATGGGATAATTTTCATTTTTGGGTGAACTATCCCTTTGATTAATATCACTCAATACTTATTTGTATAATTGCACAATAACAAGAGCACCTTAAGTAAAGTGTAACTGTTTAAGATTACTGTAAAGCAAATATAGTGAACTAAACATTTTTTATTTCATACAAATGTATCTTTTACAAAATAATGTGGACTCTAACATTGCTAGAAAAATCAAAGCCAAGTTGTGTTCCAAATTTAAGGTTAACTAAAATTGAGCCCACTAAAAATCATTTCTGTGGTTACACAATGTCCAGTTTCAGAACTGTTTGAGAGTTTTAGGTGAATTTGAGCATTTAATCT
Source organism: Zacco platypus (assembly GCA_038088235.1). Lineage (NCBI taxonomy): Eukaryota > Metazoa > Chordata > Actinopteri > Cypriniformes > Xenocyprididae > Zacco > Zacco platypus. The sequence continues at coordinate 15,519,895 of CM076067.1, forward strand.
TTCAAATGATAACTAATTTTGACAATTGCCAAAATATGTGATGTGGGGGGGCAATAAAAAATGCATGCCAAGTGTCCCGCTACACTGACATTTATCAGGCTAAATGAATATAGTTCACTCAAAAATGAAAATTCAGTCTCCATTTTCTCATCCTGATGAAGTTTGAAACCATCACTGTGTCCAAAATCGAACACTTCCCTAATATACTGCAAGTGAAAAACAGTAAGCCAACGGAGTAGTATTGGCGAAAAGTCCCAAATGACCTACTCCAGAATGTGCCGATACTGAAGTGCGCATTCGATGGACACTCTACAATCCCATTAGGCCATGGATGAGGATTTATGAATGCCAGTGAAGCAACGCAACTGACACTAGTAGGACATGTGACACTAACAACATGGCAGATATAGTACGTCCGAAGTTCATTCATTCTACCCGCATTCATGTTAGAACGTACTTTAACACTAGCGAAATAAATTCAAATTCAAGTGTAGTACCTACACAGTATGTGATTTCGGATGCAGCACATGATATTCTTTCTTTTGTGGAACAAAAGAAGTATTGAAGAATGTTTGTACTGATATTTTACAAAATAGTGAGTGTAAAGCTCCAAAAACGGGAAAAAAATAGTTAAAATCAAACAGAATGAGTGCCTTAAGGTGTAATTGAGGTGAATATGCGCAGACGCCGGTTTGAAATGAGTTGCAGATCAGTAAATCATTACAGAATATTTATTTCGAAAACCCACAAAGGCACCATAGACCTTTGAGGTGAAAGGTCAAGGTAACATCTGACCTCCCCTTGCAGGCAGAGGAGAGAATGGAGAGCGAGCGACAAGAGAGACTGAGGAGAGAGGGAGAGGAGCTGGCAGAGGTGCGGTACACAGTGACCTCTGACCTCCTGACAGAACGACCAGAGGCTGCAAATAGAACAGAGTCCTCAGCAGAGGGTCCACGAGTCCTGACCGACCGCTGGAAGGGCATGACCCCACAGCAGATCAGTGATATCCTCAGGAAGAGAGAGGAACAGTGCTTTGAGAAAGAGGTTAAGATCCTGCACTGACATGTGACATGCACATTTGAGCATGCATTTATAGTCATCATGAAAGTAATCCTCTTTTCTCTCTTTCCAATTTCACCAGAGACTGAGAGAGCTGGAGAGGCAGAGAGATCTGGCCTGGGATTACCATGTGACAGAGCAGGCCAGACAGCAGGAGAGAGAGGAGACAAGAGGCAAGGAGCTGCAGAGAGAGAGGAGACTTCAGCTCGATAAATACAATCAACAGCTGGCACAAGAGCAGCAAGCGCAGTGAGTATAAAAAAAACTCAGCAGGACACAAGCAGAATGAATAAAACTGAAAATTAAACAATCAAGTAAAGTCAACATAAAATGTTATCGACAAGGACAATTATCTACAGTTATGGTCAAATAATTCGTTTAGGCTAAACTGTGGTTGGTAACGCAAGCTTTTCAATATATGGTAATGCCAATAATTGGGTCACTTTTCACAATCAAAAGTCCCATCCTGCACTTTTTCTTGTTGAATATCATATTTGACATGTATATACACTACTGTTCAAAAGTTTGCGGTCAGTAAGATTTTAATTAACTTAATAGTTTATTAAGCTATAATGCATTAAATTGATCAAAGGTAACGAGGCTTTTACATGGTTACAAATATTTGTATTTAAAATAAATAAAAGTCTTTTGAACTTTATATAAAAGAAAAAAATACAAGAAATTATGCGTTCTCTAGCAAATGCTTTGGATTCCCCCTCGAGAAGTTTTGTGTTCGCTTGCAACGAGCTCTAAAGGGTTAGCGCAGGTCTAACGCAACGTTTCTCAGATTGGAGAACGTTACGCAAGTAGACGCAAAAATTCCCTGGGGAATTTAATGGTTTTATAAGCAAACGAAAAAATTCTCTGTGAAACGTAAAACGTTTGAAAACATTTTGGGGGGAATGCAGCAATGGTTTCGCTATAGCAAACTTAAAATTTATCAGGGGAACGCAGTGGTTTTGCAAGTAAATGCTAAGTTTCTCAGGGGAACGCAAAACCTGTTGCGAGCAGACGCAAAATTTCTTGGAGGAATAAAATGGTTTTCCTTGCAAACGCAAATAGTAAACGCAAAAGTTTTCTGGGGAAACCATGGTTTTGCAAGCAGATGCAAAGTTTCTCGGGGTAATGCAAAACATTTGTTAGAGAAGGCAAAATCATTGAGTTGTGTTTCCTTTCCTCCCATGTCCCTTTAGTTTAGGGGCTCCGTAGTTTTTAACATTAATAATAATAATAATAATAATAAATGTTTGAGCACCAAATCAGCATATTAGAATGATTTCTGAAGGATCACGTGTCATTGAAGACTAGAGTAATAAATACATTTTTATTTAAAAACATTTTAATAAATACAAAATATATTACTGAAAAGAAAAGTTATTTTAAATTGAAATAATATTTCATTACATTGCTTATTTTTACTGTATTTTTGATCAAATGACCATGACTTATTTTAAAAAAACAAATTAAATTGTACAGAACCCGCCCAACTTTTGAAAGGCAGTGTTACATTACGCATTACGTTCATTTTGACACCAACACCAAAAGTGAGTTCCTAATAATAAATAGTATTTTGTGTGAATGTAAATTCTAAGTAAATTCTCATTTTAATAATTGTATAATAATGATAGCTATTAGAGAATGAAGTCATTCTTGAATGCTTAGAAACGTTTTTTATTTGTTTTTTTGTCTTTTATTCAGCCAACACCACCTGGACAGGCAGCTGTATACAAACCGTCCTACAGTTCAGTACTTCAACCAGTTCAGCACAAGCTCTCGATAAACAGCCTCCCATTCCATCCTTCTCCTGCAAATGAAATAAAGTGCTACTGAGTTTCAAAGCACTGTGTATGTTTGACATTCAAACAAATTGGACTTTTATGGGTATTCCTGACAGTTGCCTTCATAAAATTTTATATAGTGATGTGTTTTCACATAAACACACAACTGTAGATGATTCCATTGATTTTATTTAAGAAGTATTTACTTGCACTGGCTGATTGGTGATGCAGATACAATAGCAAAATCTCGAGTTAACGTAGCCCACGCTCACTGACCCCTTCAGTCCACAAACACCACAGGGGAATGTGACCAATACAGTCCCACAGTCTCATTCATCTGGTCCTTCATTTATTTTCACATCATATGCAGTAACAAACAGAACATACAAGAGGAATAAGAGACTATTATGTCAAGCTTATTTATGCATTAAGCCTACAGTTTAAGATGCATTATGAGCTTGAATGCGTACATTTGACAAGTAACAACAGAAACGGCAACGTTCGTTTGCTAGTCAAGCTTTAAATTGTGCCCTCCCACCCATTTTTACTTGCAGTAGCAGAGGACAGTATAGTGGATATCCGAGAGTCGATTCGCTTCCGAGCTCAACACACAGTCAAGACACTGACAAAATACACAAGTCGTCTAGCAGCAGTTCAGTTGAATATTGAGTTGAATATGATTTGCATCACTTCCCCCTCCTGTAAGAAAATAGATCTCTAAGAGACTTTTGTCCTGAGTGTGTCTGTACAGCTTTTGTGAGGGAGGCTGACACAGTTGGGGCAGTCCGGCCCCCACAGCTGTCCCAGAGGGCTGGGAATCACTGCAAAAGCCCGCCGCAAGACAGTGGTCTCAAAGATCTGAGTCAGCACGCTTCTATTGCTCCCTGGAAGTGTGTGTGTGTGTGTGTGCAGTGTGCAAAATAAGATGACTGCGTCCTTCCTCTCGCGCCGCCTCTGCAGCGATAGATTCTAATCAGATACGCACAATACTGCCATTCTTCAGCACTCGGGGAAACTATAAGCGCAATCATGTTTTGCCGGTAGCTTCAATTAGCTTTTTTTTTTTTTTTTTGGTCTCTTTTATCCAATCAGCTTTTTTCAGAACCTGCAACATTTATTTATCAAAGGACTTTTTCTTAGTTTTTTTTTTAAAACTATGCACTACTCATCTACCACACTCAAATCACAACTAACAAGATACTTTAAAGTTAAAAAAAGTTACAAAAATCAAAATTGCAAAACCTAAAACATAATCAACAAGACACATAGTTTTCAACATCATAACAAATAATCTTTTGGGCTATATTTACATTCATCTGGAAATTAGAGTTTTTTTTCCCTGTGCCCCTCTCTTGAGAAATACCAGATGTGCCATAGATTCTCTCAGTGCTATATTCTGCTATATTTGTTTATCAATTGTCAAATCAAAATGAACCGAAAGCAAAAAAAGAGAACAAATGCTATTTGGTATACTGGTATGGAACAATTCCCACCCAAACAAAGCATACATTCTGTGTAATAAGACACAAGCCAATACATGATTGCATTTTACGTAACCAAACTAAACTGCGAGTGTGACGTACTCTCTCACAACCCTATCTAATTCAATACGACCTCACAACTACGCACCTTGCGCGTGTATTCTTATGGCTTTACACCAACAGGACTGCAAGAGAGAATCGATCAATACAGTTTAATACAATGCAGAAAACAAGGATTAAAAACACAGACACATACAAAGGGAGAAATAAAAATGAGAGATGGTTGTGGTGATGTAGGCAGGCACAGGAACCGATGGAGATGAAAGAGATTATAATACTGTATTTGGCTAAATTGATAGATGCTTATATGTACAGCTTGGCTTGCTATAAACGATCTTATGTCGTAGAGTCATTGCATCTCATATATTTACAGTACGGAACTCTATAATCGTAACTGAGGGGATGCCGATATGTGTCTTCTATTGAATCATGACAATATTACAACAAATCAATGTACAGTTGACTTAAAGGTGCCATAAGCAAATTTTATGGAATGTAAGAAAAATGGAGGGTGGGGAATTGGTTCTATCAATCTGCAGTTGATTGTAAGTAAGGGGCAGGGTTCAGACAAACTAGAAGGCTGTTTCACCGGAAGATCGAGTTTTTGATTTTTAAAAAAGAAACTTGCATTGGATGAATCCTTCACGATAAGATCAATAAGATGCATTATGAAAATTTAGATGGGTTAATTTTGCTTTCATGCCGACGTTTGGAGCCAAAAAGAAATCGGGCACCATTCAAACATCTACTATAATATGACAAATTTTTTGTGAGTTGGCAAAAAAAAAAATTCTGTGAGAATACATTGCGAATTTCGATGGTGAAAAATATTGTTAGTAGCATACGGTGTAGTTACAGAATCTACCAGCTAACGGGGTCACGCTAAGTTATTGGCTAAGACTGAAGTTTCATGGTAGCTAACATCACTTACAGCACCTTTAAAACATGACACAAAAGTGATTCTTGCGTAAAAAAAAAAAATTATAAAAATGGTTCAGGCAAGTCTTCAAAGAATAAACAAAATGGTAGACGCACAAAAAACACATTAAGTTGATTAAACTTGAATTAAGGCCCTCAGCTTCTCTCTTTCTCTCTCACACCCTTCTTCCACAACGCTTCTTTATTGACTAACAGGTGAATCCGACTCCATGTTTGATTTGGCGTCTGCTTTATTTTTCACCGGATTATCAAAGAAGTCTCTTCTGGAGATGTTCTTGTCACGTCTGTATAACTAAACGGCTATAGCCTATTTTATATCGCAAAATGAGAGATAATATCTGTAAACAACGAGCATGGCAGTCTATTTGTTATATGTCAGTCGAATGTTGTCCTCTGGCTGTGTTAAAAGTGTTGTGTTGGTCCAATTACGTCTGAAGAAAGTTCCAGCAGTGGCTCTGGTAGGTTTTCTTGGCATCTGTTGTGTGTGTAGGTCTCAATATTGTGGGTTTTCGATTATTTGGTTAATCATGAGCGGTTGCAACAGGTGGGCACATGTGTGAATCCACGTTTGGTCTCGGGCTCGCCCGGCTAGTCAAAGAGGGCGGCGGAGTTGGGCAGGCCGTGGTGGGAGATGGCTGAGGCAGGATTTAGAGGGGAACTTTCCTGAGTCTCCGGGTCAGGAACATCTCGGACTCCACTGCTCTGACTGGCCAGCGACTCGTCCATGAGGACTTCGGTCTGCACGCTGTTGCTGTTGGCGTAGTCGTCTAGAGCATCGTCGGTACATAGCTTACTGTCCTCGCACAGAGACGGCTGACTGGCCGTCCGCTTCTCCTCGATGTCACTACACAAAAGGGGAGGGCGAAGAGAAATACAAATAAAGCTACAAATATACACCAAGTGCGACGCCACTGTGCATGCAAGGGAAAGTATTGAGAACGCCTTGCATGCAAAAAAACGGCACCACCGCAAAGCATTACCTCTCCAGAGATCTGCAAATCATTGGGAAGAGCATTTAGGAGAGAAAGAAAGAACATAAGAAACAGGGAAAAGAAATTTCTGCAATAATCTGTCAAACTTCACCACACCTGTACTCTCCAAAAGCCTCATTATTCATTGGCCGAGCTTCAGAATCTATCTGGCCCTCTTCTTTCTCTTTAACTGTAAGGAGAACAAAATTACGGTACATTTCCAAATTTGACAGTACTGTCAGGTGACTAATCGCTGGTTAAATAGATTAGAATGGTGTGTGCGCTGTTGCAAGTGTATTTCACCTGAGTATTTTCCTCCTTTGCTTCGTTTTATGAAACACAGAATGAGCAGTACCAGAAGCAACATCACAAGGGCGCTGATGAGTCCAATGAACCAGCTTTCAGTCACAAAACCATCACGTTTCTCCATGACTACTTAAGCAGAGGGGGAACATGCTGTTATGAATAGGGGTAGTTCACCCAAAAAATATAAATGCTGTCATCATTTAACATTAGGCCCCGATTACACAGAACGCGTTTTTCACGTCTGAAAACGGAAGGCGCACCACACTATCCTTTTTTGTTGATTTTAGAAAAAAGAGCAGTGGGTTAAAACGCGAGGCGTTCACTGCCATAGAAAACAATTCAAAAAAGGCGCCTCTCAATGCAAAAAGCGCGTTCTGTCTGATCGGGGCCTAACGTTATATATATACACACTCCCTCATGTCCTTCCAAACCTAATGAATACTTTTATTTAGTGAGGATGCATTAAATGGATAAAAAGTGACACTGAAGACGTTTATAATGTTACAAAAGATTTCTATTTCAAATAAATGCTGTTTATATTATATATATATATATTTATAATAGAATCTAAAGTTAAATGTATTAAACAAAAACTGTATATGAAGAAAAAAATTGTATCATGGTTTCTACAAAAATATTAAGCAACATAACTGTTTTCAACAATGACAAAAATAAGAAATGTTTCTTGAGCAACAAATCAGCATATTAGAATGATTTCTGAAGGATCGTGTAAAGCTGGATTAATGATACTGGAAATTCAGCTTTGCCATCACAGGAAAAAAAATGACATTTTAAAATATATTCAAACAGAAAAGAGTTATACAGTTTAATGACATTTCACAATATTACTTTTTTACTATATTTTTGTTTAAATAAATGCAGCCTTGTTAATATACTTTTTCTTCAGAAACATAAAAAAAATATTAACATTATATTCAATAAAAACTTTTGATCTGTAGTGTATATTTAGTTCTCAATTAACAAAAAAAGTGGAATTTTTAAGAATACTCTTCGTAGTGACCATGTTTGTAAAGATCCAAATCAAGCTATATGCCGAGTCATCTGTGCCACATTTATTATACTTTTATTATGTTACTTGTTCTTTCTGAAGTTTGAAAGATGATATGAAAATCACAGTTTGGAAAATATAACACAAATTTAAATTAAAAAAGGCCGGTTTGGAACAAGATGAGGGTAAAGAGAGTAACTGAAGGCAGTTTTACGATTACATGTTCCAGATGTCTGGATCTTATCTGTCCAGATAGTCTTGTTTCCTAAGTCAATCCGCAGGTGGTACTGGGATCCGGGCTGGAGCCCCTGCAGCATGTAGAAAGACTGAGAGCTGTTCACTTTTTCAGAGTGCTTCCATTTGCCTTTGCCTGGACAGAACACAATACAATATAAATCAAAACACACTCGTTTGTTTTCTCTCTAAGTTACTGAAAGGGAAGAGGCACAAACTAAGAGAAGGTAATAAAGCTGCTACTTCCTGATTTGCTATTCAATGAATGAGCTTGTGCTCAATCATTCTCAATCACATCCTGTCTATACGGCACGTACCATCCCCTCTCAGGTAATGAATAAAGAATCCCACGTTCCGCTGTCTTTCTTTCGACACCCAGGTCAGGTTGACTGATGTCTCTCCAATCGATAAGCTAATGTTGGAGGGTGGACCTGTTCACACACACAAACAAAACAAGTCTCACTTAGATACACTTAAATTTGCTGATTGTTTGTTAAACAAATTCATTTGTTCAGTATAAATTAAATATGTTCTTATTGGCTGTAATTGAGTCCAGTGTTGGGGGTAACGCATTCTGAGCTACATTTTTTTTAAATAACGCAAGGTACTTTGCATTTATTGACTGAAACCTTTTCAGAATAAATGTTAAATAATACAAATCTACTTTATGTATTTAAATCCAATGTGCTTTAAAGAATGCTGAACTTTCTTCTTCTGCAATCCAGAATGGCAGCACAGCTGAAAGGTTTGTTTGAGCTGCGCCCTCTACTGTACAGCCGTGAATTTGCATTTCTTTCAGCCTGAGGCTTATTCATTTAACTTTTGTCAAAAAACCCTCAAAACGCATGTGCAGTTAGATACAACTCTATGTCCAGATAAATCATTCAGTGATCAGCAATGTGTTGGACCTCCATCCAGTGTGGTAGCTCCCTCCCTGATGATTGGCAGTCCTTCCCCAGCGGCAGTGTATCCCCGCAGGTAGAAGCGGTAACGGCTGCGTGGGTCCAGCTTTAACATGAAATGATTCTTGGCATGGTCACTAATTTTTTCTACCAGCATAAGACTGTCTTCATTATCAACTGCAGAGAAATGGGGGAAAAGAGACAACAAATGTATTGTTTTAAATACAGGTTAGTGATTTTATATTAAGTAGTTATAGTTGTTTTAATATTTTAACCACCTAGCACTTTTAGTGTGTTGCTATTAAGTTGCTAAGGTTTTCTGGGCATTTTTGTATGTTTCTATATAGTTGCAAAGTGTTTTTTGAGTTGTTATGTAGTTGATGGGGTGTTCTAGGTGGTTTCTAGGATGTTGCTGCAAGGGTGTGATGAGTGGCTTTTAGTTTGTTGCTCTATGGGTGGTTGTTCAAACAGTATATAGTTTTGAAAGTTTTTTTGTTTGTTGCTAATGCAGCTAGGGTAGTGGTTCTTAACCTGGGTTCGATCGAACCCCAGGGGTTCGGTGAGTCAGTCTCAGGGGTTCGGTGGAGGTCAAGACACACACCCGACTCATATGACTCGTGATGACACGCCCCGCTTTTTCCTTTTAAGAAGGGTTCGGTGAATACGCATATGAAACTGGTGGGGTTCAGTACCTCCAACAAGGTTAAGAACCACTGAGCTAGGGTGTCCTAGGTGGTGTCCAAGGTGTTGCTATACAGAGACTAAGGTGTTCTAAATGTTTTTAGGGTTCTATGTAGTTGCTATGATGTTCTCAGTGTTTCTAGGGTGTTCTGATTAGGTTTTGCATTGTTTTTTTCAAAGTTTTTTTGTGTGTTGCTATGCAGTTGCCAAGGTATTTTGAGTGCTTTTATAGAATTGGGTGGTTAGGGCTTAATGTTTACTTGTCATACTGATGAGAATGAATTAGGCTGTTAGTTGACATACTTTGTTGATACTGTAATATGTATCCATTCAGGACTCCATTCGGCTGGATGGGCGGAGTCCAGCGCAGAATCATTTCTGTCTCTGATGGGCTTTCCAGCAGTAAAGATGATGGAGGACCAGGTGCTGAAAAAATGGATTACAGAATTTGAAACGCTCACCTTGCTTCATCTATTTTTACTTTTTGTCTCTCATTCTTACCTCCTTCTGGAGTGTGGAAAGTGAGGGGTTCAGACTGGGGTCCTTCTCCTTTATAATTAAAGACACTTACAGCAAGTGCATAATGGGAGTAGGGCTGCAGATCTCCCAGAATCTTCCCCTCATTACTGTCTGTCATCACAACTGAGATGTTTGTCGGCTTACCCTCCCTAACACGCTCCCGTCTGAGGTGTCTGCTTTCTGGGCCAAAGTGCAGCAGATAAATCTATAGGATGGATGATAGAATGGATGTTGAAGATATTTTCCATCTCACATTTTCCAATTTTTGGCACAGCTGTACTCAGTATGTTACCTTGTAACCCTGCAGACGGCCCCTCACAGTTTCTTTGTTCACGGCCGCCCATGTGACTTTAATAGCAGTGCTGTTGATCAGATCCACTCCCACATTCAGAGGGGCCTCAAGAGGGTCTGATAGGGGGAATCAAAATGCTTTCTCTTTAAAACGTCTGTCTCAGAATTATCATATCATTATTTAATTGGGGTGAATTGAGATGTATAACCTTAGAAGATGATGTCAGGAAAAAGGCTCACAATAGCAGAACAAATATCAAACATGACAAACTCACAGTCCTCTCCAGAGTATCCAATGGCGGATTTGGGCTCTGGACCTTCTCCCATCTCATTAACAGCTTGCACTTTAATGTCAAAGGCAGAGAAGTTGCCCACATCTGTGACGATGAAGGGTGGAGAGGTGATGTATTTGGTGTGCCAGGATGGACCGCTGCCCAAAACTTTCCTCCACATCACTTTGTAGCGAAAATCTGGGCCGTTGAAACTACGCCTGTCCAACTCCTGCAAGAACACAGACTCAGTCTTGAGCTGAAATGATTCTTTCTCTGAACAATGAGAATTTCAAATCTTGGCAGTGAGTACAGGGATTCCCTTATTTTATCAGTTTATTTACATGAACTGTCTGGATGAACTGATTCACTAGAATGAATCAGACTTTCCAACACTACATATGAGAAAGAGTGGATAGTTTAAGGATGTTCAAATTCAATATAATGAATCAAAATTTCCAATATTACATATGAGAGAGAGTGAAATGAGCGTTTAGGATGAACTAATTCACTAGAATTAATCATTTTTCTAACACTAAATGAGAAAAAGAGAGGACAGGTTAAGATGAAACGATTCGCTAGAATGAACTTTCACTTTCATTTTTCTAGCACTGCATATGAGAGTGTAAGTTGACAGTTTAGGGTGAACTCATCCACTATAATGACTGGAAACCAACATTTTCAAAACAGTTGGTTATGCTACACCACTACTTGAGCTACTGAAAAATGCAGTGAAGTTAGCAGCGTCGCTATTTTTTTGTAGTTACTTGCCAAAACTGCAATATCACATGTTGGCTGCATCATATGGACTCCGTTTATCTAACTTTTTAGTCTATTTTGGAACTGGTTCAAGCTCCTGTTAGGGTTAAAACCATATAGGCTTGGTACAACACAAGACAGAATAATTTTTGGTCTGAATTGTGCAACGCACCTTCCATGTGATGACAAGGGTGCCTGGGTCGATGGAATCACTGCGCACTCCTTCAGGGTTGTTGTCTGGAGCTGTAGAGGACAAATCATAATTTAGTGCCAAGATGTTCTAACATGGCAATAAAACTGTCACTTTACATCAGCCACACACTGAGAGATGATGCAAACACAAAGTGTCATACAATGATTCAAGAGACAAAACAAATGCATCACAAGCATTTTCTTTTTCAAGGCAATGTAAAAGTTCATACACACACACACACACACGCAGTCACTTACGAGCAGCTGGTGTGGAATAGGCCTCCGTTTCCTTGCTGGGGTCACTCTTGCCGACGTCATTGATGGCGATGATTCGGAAGCGGTGAGAAATGAAGGGCTTCAAGGGAAGGGTAGTTCGCTGAATGCTGCCAGACACGCGGCTTAGCTCCTCCCATTCCCTTCTTTCAGATCCTGTCTCCTCAAACTCAATCAAATACTCTAGATACATAAACACACACACATATATATATACACACACAAATATACATATATATACACACACACATCAAACAGGAAGAAATTACACTGATTTTATATAGACTAGCCCCCAAAATGTATTTGGACACTTCAAACACACTTAAACATGTATGATACAAAATATGAAGTCAAAAGCGCTTACTAGTTACCACTAGTTACCAAGAATGTTTTGTTAAATTACTGAAACGAAATCTCAGGGACTACTTCAAGCAAATACTGTTAAAAAAAAAAAAAAGTTTGGGAAACCAATTTATATATTTTAAGTGTGGCTTAAATGTCCAAATCTTTTTAGGGAGGCCAAACTGCAAAATCACACTTTGTTCAATCAGCAATTTAAACAACATTTGACATTTAAAGGGAAAAAATAATCAATAAGCATTTTGAATGTTGAGCATGTATTGCCTTAGAAAAAAACATTACTGGTTTGCATCTTGAGACGAACAATGGCACTGACATATTTTAAGATATGTCAGTGTAATTTGCTTTCAGTTAAAACAGCTCAATAATGCATTTTAGTCTGGAACTAAGCTTAAGCCTTGTCTGTGAAACTGAGGGATACCATACCTAGAACAGGGCTATTGTGATCATTTCCAGGTGTCCAGCTGAGTGTGACACTGCGTTCTTTAGGTTCAGTCATCTGTATTTGGGTCGGAGGGTCTGGTCGGTCTAGTAAATGAGGGTTGACAAAGAGATCAAGGGGTAAGATGCCAGTAAAAACAAGGCATCTATTATTTTAAAGGTTATTTCTTGAATCTGCCTACAGCAAAACACATCCTTTTGTCATTTCTGTAGGTCACATTATCATACAACATGCAACACACATACAGCTGTATAGATCCAGACATGTAAAAGGGTTTAGACATGGCAATGTTATAGAGATCAGGTCGATTATGAAGTTACCTACCAACGATAGTGATGGAGCCACTCGCTTCTGCCATATCTAGGGTGGTAATGACTTCACAGGTGTAAATCCCCTCATCCTCTTCTTCAACATCAGGTATTATGAGGGTGGATTCATCTATCATGTAACTAATATATTTATGATTATTAATGTTCATGAGATCACGTTACACAGTTCAAACTGAGCTATTTTGCAGCGTTCTGGTGGAAATTACAGTATAAAAGCATACTTGTCTGAATCAGAGGACTCTGTGAGCTTCTTTCGGTTTTTCCTCCACTGGACTTGTGGGGCAACCTGCCTGGAGTCCACCTGGTACTCACAGGTTAGGGTAGCTGGATTCCCCCGCTGAATTCGCAGAGCCAACGGAGGTTTCACAATCACAGTCTTATCTGGAAGAGAAAATTTCCATTTGTAAAAAATATCTTGATTTTAAGTAAAACAAAAAATGAAAAGAAAAAAATATATAGATTATATTAATAAAAAATATTATTTTCTTGCCTAATGTTTAAGTAAAAGCAGTTTTATTACTTAAAAAAATGTATCTAAAATCTAGACTTCCTGAATTATTTTTCTTAACCTATTTTTAACCTGTTACATTTATTATTAGAAGAAAGCAAAGTAAAAGAAAAACACTTATAAATTCCATTGATGATGATGATAATTATAATATACAATAATTAAAATGTGCGTAATATCCTGCATGCAAATCTGCCAAGAATATTAGTATATAATAAAAGCATCAACCAAAGAATCAGTGTAATGAAAAGGAATGATTCTAACGGCCTGAAGTGAAACCTGTTATAAATCAAGTATGCGTGAAAGCACAAGTATTCATGCATGTCGAACTCACTGAGTACATCCAACTCAGCGGTGATGGTGATTTTGTTGCTGCTGACAGTACAGGTGTACTGGCCGCTGTCATTGAGGGAGGCGTTACTGATCTGTAGAGAGCCATCGGATAACCGACTCATCCTTGGGTTGGCTATAAGTGCGTCCCAGGACTCACCCTCCCTGTGAACACACAAAATATTCATTTTAGCCTGTTCAAATGGACGCAATGTGCAATACACCAATATTTAGAAATGCTGACTACTGAGTGTGATTTTGCCCATGACATGTGCCCTAATGGACTCCCCACATAGCAGCTTCCCCCCAGCAATAATAAGGACAGCTGGCTGGAGCAGTTCAGGCATGTGAGGAAGGGACACCCCACAGAACCGAGTCTGTCTCACCATGTGACATTGGGCCGAGGAGAGCCAAAGGTCTCGCAAGCCAGATCAATCGTCTGTCCCTCTGCCACAGAGTACAGGAGACCGTCTTCTGTCAGAATCTGGGGAGGCAGTTCTAGGGAAACAAAATTAAAAATATAATATTTCGTTTCTAGTACCCGACCCCCCAAAGAGAAGAAAAAAAAAATTGCCTATGAAAAACTAAGCCATCACCACAACCAAAACAGATCTGCTTTTGAAAATTCATTTACCTATAACATAGACGTAGGCATTGATGAGGATAGTTCCATGCTTATTGGCAGCTTTACACTGATACACCGCAGTGTCACTGAGTTCCACATTCTTCAGAGTGAGAACACCATGTTTCACACTGCGTCGGGGGTCTGGGTCAATATCTACGCAAAAAAGACACCTCAGTACATCAAATCAAGACCATATACCAATGTCTCTCATGAACAGATAAAGCTGATTCAACATACACAAACAAAATATACATTAAGAAAGGGATTCCCAAACTTTTTTTGTCAGCTCAACCTCTTTGACCTAAAATCTTTATTTTAAGTACCCCTCTGAGATTTTAAGGTAATTTTTTTTTACGGTCACAGATATATTTTAATGGCAATGTTTCGATCAGTTAGGTGGACAGTCTATTGTAATTTCATCAAATGATTGATTTGGGTGCGCAAGGCAATATTTAAGTTAATATTTAAATCATTTAGCAACACATTTGCATGGTCACGGTTTTCTGATGTCATTTAATTGGTCACATGCCATGCAGGAAAATGTTTATTCTAAAATTATTTATTTGTTTACATTTTTTATGATTTTATTCATTCGTTTTGCATCAATCACGAAACCACACAGTTTCCCCATAAACCCCAGTTTGGAAGCCCTGCATTAAAAGTAGGGTAGGCAATTTCAGAGTAGCAAGCAATAGCAAGTTTGCTTGAAAGCATAAGATCCCACCCTCCCTTTAGACCGCTCTACAAAGCCACACCTCCTCCAAAACACATGAACGCACACAGCAGATTCTTCAAAGCATCATGAGACAAGAGATGGCGCTGATTTTCCTTGTGTCTCAAAGCACATAACATTACAATAATAATGAACATAAACAATTTACAGAGCTCTAGTTGTACCACTTGACTGCTGCAGATTTATTTCAGCTCTAATAGTGTTGACAGAAATGCATAAATCCGAGTCTGAGGACGTGATCAGCTCTGGGTAGAAGTAATGCCATCTCGTAATTACGGTTACAACATGGCGAGAATGCAGCATAACTTGTTTTGTTTTAGGAACTGTAAAAGGTGGCATAGTCTTATGGAACGCGCCGATGACATGTGATGTCTACGTGAGCAGGGTGCGGGGAGGTATGGAAATTCATACGTTGACAGGCAGGTAGGAAAACGAATGCAATGATTGGACGAACATTTTTTGGCCCTGAAACTTCCACAGAAGACATATGTACACGTTTTAATATTTAGACCACATCTATTATTGATTGCTATCAGGATGTAAAGAGAGTTTCAACCAGTATAACAAAAAGTGTTTACGAAATGAATTGCCTACCCTACATTTAAGACATGGAATGTTTTCTGACTGAATCCGTTACCAATAAGACGATTGCCGTTGATGCTCCAGGTGACCGCAGGGCTTGGAATGCCGTCAGCCATACATTCCAGTTTCACCGTCTCTCCTGGGGCGTACAGCTGGCTCTTTGGTTCTTTAGTCCAATATGGAGCAGCTAGACCACCACAAAACAAACAACTAATCATGAAAATGTCGCTGGCAATGATTATACAACTTTTCAGAAGGGAAGTACCCAATAAGCTTTTATCAAGCAATAAGAAATAAGAAATTATACACCAATCATGTATGTAAATCCTAACTGAGGTTGTTGCTTTCCTCTGCAAAGTCTAATTTTATTTTTTTGTCTAATTTTAATCCTCCCAAATATCTCCTCAAGTTCAAACCCCACATGTAAATCTAAATCTGCAGAGGGAGTGATCTGGCAGTGTGAAGCATACAGTACCTTCCACAGTGATGCTGTAGGTGTGAATGATCACGCCTTGCACATTGGTGGCGGTACACTGGTACTCGCCGCTGTCAGACTCTGAGATTTTTATAAAGCGGAGAACTCTGTTATAATTATCATTGGAGGTGCGTGACTCGGACAGAACTCCATCTTTCCTGATCCACTTGATACTGGGAGCGGGCCTAATGAGGGAAACGACAGGTTTGTAAACAAATAAGACACTTTTCAAGAAAATACACTTTTAAAGTGTGTTAAAAACTCTAATAGACACACAGCTTTGACTTACAGGCCCTGAACAATGCATTCCAGCTCTAGGCTTTGGCCACTGAGCACCAGGTAGGAGCTGCGGGAGCCACTGGGTCGCATCATTTGAGGCCTTCTGTTACGCAACGAGTTAGCTACAGATACAGACAAAGACAGAATTAGTGAGGGAAATGAGGAGAGAGAGCATGGTAAACAATCACAGCTGCAGTAAGTGGGTGTTCATATAGGACTAAGGCTGGGCTAAACAGTTAAAACAATATCCTGGATGGATGGATGGATGGATTGATGGAGACAAACAGATGTTAGATCGATCGATAGAACGATCGATAGATTGATACAAACAGAAGGAAGGAAGGAAGGAAGGATGGATGGATGGATGGATGGATGGATGAATAGATGGATGGATGGATTGATGGAGACAAACAGATGTTAGATCGATCGATAGAACGATCGATAGATTGATAGAAACAGATGTTAGAATGAAAGAACGATAGATAGATGGATACAAACAGAAGGAAGGAAGGAAGGAAGGATGGATGGAAAGATGGATGGATGGATGGATGAATAGATGGATGGATGGATTGATGGAGACAAACAGATGTTAGATCGATCAATAGAATGATCGATAGATAGATTGATAGAAACAGATGTTAGAATGAAAGAACAATGGATAGAGATAGATGGATACAAACAGAAGGAAGGAAGGATGGATGGATGGATGGATGGATGGATTGATGGAGACAAACAGATGTTAGATCGATCGATAGATAGATAGATAGAAACAGATGTTAGAATGAAAGAACGATAGATAGATGGATAGAACAATAGATATAGATAGATGGATACAAACAGAAGGAAGGATGGATGGATGGATGGATGGATGGATGGATGGATGTGTTTAAAAAATAGCTCAATATTAAAAAGATCTTGCTCTCTTTCTACTGTTCTGGCCAAAAGTTTTATAAAACAGTTCTGCTTTGTCAAGGTCAGTCAGCATCCACTGCCTTGATGCTTACAGGGGACAACAGTGAGTTTGATGGGCTCTTTGAGCACAATGATGCGTGCGCTGGGAAACTGAGTGTTGCAGGTGTAGTCTTCTCGGCTGTCTGTCGGAATCACATGAGAGAAGTACAAGTTTCCATCGCGACCCTGAATCACACGCTCGTTTTGCTGAATGTGCCGCAGCCCTTAGAGGAAAAAGGTGTAGAAATAGATGCACATATAAAGATATTGCTGAGATGTTGTTCACGTTTAACATGGATAAACCAGGATAAAATCAGACTAACTTTTGTCCATCCAGTGGATGACCGGGGCCACGGTGCTGTTGGGAGGATTACAGGGAAGCACCACACTCTCTCCTTCCTCCACCTTCTTTGTCACCTTCTTCTCCTTCTGGAGAGTGGGAGTGTCTGCGGGAGAGAATGAGTTAAAATTACAATGCCGTTCAGAAGTTTGAGGTCTGTAAAAATGTATAAAGTTTTTGAAGTCTCTCATGCTCAAAAAGACTGCATATATTTGATCAAAAATATTAATACAATTTAAAATAACTTTTCTATCTTCAGTGTCACATGATCCTTCAGAAATCATTCTAATATGCTGATTTGATGCTCAAGAAATCTTATTATTATGAATATTGAAAACAGTTGTGCTGCTTAATAATTGTTGCGGAAAAGATGACATTTTTTCAGGATTCACTGATGAACAGAAAGCTCAAATCAATACTATTTATTTGAATCAGAATTTTTTAATGTCTTTACTGTCACTTTTGGTCAATTTAAAGTATCCTAGCTATTAATTTCTTTTAAACAAAGTGATCACAAACTTTTAAATGGTATTATAAATGAATTAAAAATGCATTAAATTCATTCTCAGAGGGGGATGGGGAAGAATTAAAATTATTATTTACAATAATTGACCATTTCAAATACATTTTATCCCTCTGAGAAACTGGAGTATGCTAATTAGCTAGCAAGTAATTATATACAGCCCAGATGACAAAACAAACAAGCACCAGAATGCAATTAAAAACTAAATAACTAGTCCAACATTATTTAGAACATGCCTTGGCTTGATATGATATGAAATAAGTGTGTGATGGTGCACATATTAATATGGCCAGCAGCACCAGCTGTGTGTGGAGTTCATAATATGTAGGCTATTGTTAGCCCTGCTCATGCTGAGCACTCTCACTTCCTGCACATATTAATCCCAGAAGTGGCCGTCCCCGCTGACACACTTACACGACTCACACTGGTTTCTGAGGTAACTGTTGTCAGGGAAACTGGCAGAGAGGTCGGGACAGAGGAAGGGAGACAGGTAGATTGCTAGATAGATGTGTTGTTGTTATTGTTTGTACTATGAGCCGCTCGATGTTGTGTTTGATAGCTAATTGGGAAGCAATCTGGGATTTATATTCGTTCTGGAATTCTTTGAAGCACTTGTGTGACTGGCACACACAATGAGCTGTAATTTTCCTTTAAATGACATTTTCTGCATTTGACACAACAGGGGGCAAGGGGCTTGATTTTGGGCTGTTATCTGCTGTGCGCCAGATTCTCTCAACAGAAAACCCGCCACATGTGGTAACGTCAGGGATATCAAACAGGCAATCATAAGTGTGTGGCTCTATAATGTTGTGCTAATGAGAGTGACTTACTCTCTGTGACAATACGAGCCTCATTAGACACCGCCGTGCCAAGCTCGTTAGAGGCGTAGCAGTTATATCTGCCCTGGTATTGGTGGATGGGTCCATCCTTGGCTGTCAATGAAAAGGTCCCAGAATCTCTGGACACTGAGAGGTCAGGGTCTTTAGAGGGGTCAAACTCCACGTCGTCTCTCACCCAGCGGAACCTAGCGATGATGTAGACAAGAAATAAGTGGATTTAGGAGCCGGCCAATAATGAGTCACCGTTCTGACAAGGAACCTGGAAGCGCTGGACATAAACAACATATGAGAATGACACAGAAGATGCTTATTTTTCTTTTGTTTTTGCGCACAAAAAGTATTCTTGTCGCCTCATAAAATTAAGGTTGAACCACTGCAGCCATGTCAACTGTTTTAACGATGTCTTTAGTACCTTTCTGGACCTTGAACGTTCTATTGCTGTGTATGGACCAGTCATATACCTCTCGGATTTCATCAAAAATATCTTAATGTGTGCTCCAGAGATGAAAGAATGTCTTACGGGTTTCGAACAGCATGATGGTCAGTAATTAATAACAGAATTTTCATTTTTGAGTGAACTAACCCTTTGAAGTCCAGTTCTTCAAGTCTTTAAAACGCATCATATGATAATAGTTTTAAATGTGTATCTAGGAATTGGTTATTATAATGTAACTGTGGCTGTGGTTACAAGTATTTATGAAAGAAAACAATGCAAAATACAAAGTAATACATAAAGGCTTGAAATACCAAATTATGCAACTGTGTTTCTATGAATACTAACGTGGGTGGGGGATTCCCAGTTGCCTCACAGGTGAGTGTGATGTCATCTGCTGAAAAGGTGGTGATAGACTCTGGCTGGGCGGTAATCACCGGGGGGCTTTTCACTGCGGAGAGAGTACACAATCACACACGAAACATTCAATTATCCTGTACATTTCTGCAAGCTGTGAAGTTAGCAAAGCAACACCCTTAAAATAGAAATAGACATCTATTTCCAAAGAGCTATAATAACTTCAGCTCATTTGTTAGTCGCTTCAGCTGTGGATGGGGAAGGCATATTAGTCACAGTACTTAAGCAGCCTTTCCGCTGACCTGCTGTAATCACAATATTCAAAACAAGTTAATGATCAGCTGCACCACTGAATTCAGTAAAGTTTCCCACTAAACCTCAACAATGTTCTGAAGCAAGTGCCCCTGAATCTCACCAACTCATACCCTTGATTAGTTCCAATAGACATTAGCAGGAAACGGAATATCGTCCACGTCATTAGAAACTCCCAAGTGAAAAGAGGGAAATGAAGAATGCAGTGTAATGCATGCAGAGGTAATACATGAGATTAGGTGAGCCGGAGATGTTCTGTAAGTGCTGGTTGTTTTACGGATGAGTGGCCCGTGAAAGAACTGGAGAGCAGGAATAAATTGAGACTAGAGGAATGAATGAGCGAGGCAGACAGCGAGAGCATAAAGCATTAGTGATGTAATCTGCGGACAGAGTCACTGAGGCTATAAACAAGTGCTTTTACTAGACACATAACAACACTGATGTCTGGGAATGGTTACAGTGATCCCTCATTATGCAGTTCATGCTTATCTATCTATCTATCCATCTATCTATCTATCTATCTATCATCTATCTATCATCTATCCATCCATCCATCCATCCATCCTTCTATCAATTCATCTATCGATCTTTCCTTCTAACATCTATCTATCTATCTATCTATCTATCTATCTATCTATCTATCTATCTATCCATCCATCCATCCATCCATCCATCCATCCATCCATCCATCCATCCATCTATCTATCTATCTATCTATCTATCTATCTATCTATCATCTATCCATCCATCCATCCATCCTTCTATCAATCCATCTATCTATCTATCTATCTATCTATCTATCTATCTATCTATCTATCTATCTATCATCTATCATCTATCTATCTATCCATCCATCCATCCATCCATCCTTCTATCAATCCATCTATCGATCTTTCCTTCTAACATCTATTTATCAATCTATCTATCCTTCTATAGATCTTTCATTCTAACATCTGTTTCTATCTATCTATCTATCTATCTATCTATCCATCCATCATTCTATCTATCTATCTATCTATCTATCTATCTATCTATCTATCTATCTATCTATCTATCTATCTATCACTCTTTCATTCTAACTGCTATCTATCTATATCTGTCTGTCTCTATCTATCCAGCCATCCATCATTCTATCTATCTATCTATCTATCTATCTATCTATCTATCTATCTATCTATCTATCTATCTATCTATCTATCTATCGCTCTTTAATTCTAACATCTATCTATCCATCCATCCATCCATCCATCCATCCATCCATCCATCCATCCATCCATCCATCCATCGTTCTATCCAATCTATCTATCTATCTATCTATCTATCTATCTATCTATCTATCTATCTATCTATCTATCTATCGTTCTATCGTTCTATCGATCTTTCATTCTAACTTCTATCTATCTATCTATCTATCTATCTATCTATCTATCTATCTATCTATCTATCTATCTATCCATCTATCCATCCACCCATCCATCTATTGTTCTATCGATCTTTCATTCTAACATCTATTTCTCTCCATCCATCCATCCATCTATCTATCTATCATTCTATTGTTCTATCTATCTATCTATCGCTCTTTCATTCTAACATCTATCTATCTATCTATCTATCTATCTATCTATCTATCTATCATCTATCCATCCATCCATCCTTCTATCAATCCATCTATCGATCTATCCTTCTAACATCGATCTATCCTTCTAACATCTATCTATCTATCTATCTATCTATCTATCTATCTATCTATCTATCTATCTATCTATCGTTCTATCGTTCTTTTGATCTTTCATTCTAACATCTGTTTCTATCTATCTATCCATCCATCGTTCTATCTATCTATCTATCTATCTATCTATCTATCTATCTATCTATCTATCTATCTATCTATCTATCTATCTATCGTTCTATCGTTCTTTTGATCTTTCATTCTAACATCTGTTTCTATCTATCTATCCATCCATCGTTCTATCTATCTATCTATCTATCTATCTATCTATCTATCTATCTATCATTCTATCGTTCTATCTATCTATCGCTCTTTCATTCTATCTATCTATCTATCTATCTATCCATCTATCTATATCTATCTATAGTTCTATCTATTGTTCTATCTATCGTTCTATCTATCTATCGCTCTTTCATTCTAACATCTATCTATCTATCCATCCATCAATCAATCAATCAATCAATCAATCAATCAATCAATCAATCAATCAATCAATCTATCTATCTATCTATCTATCTATCTATCTATCTATCTATCTATCAATCATTCTATCATTCTATCTAACCATCTATCCATTTATCCATCAATCCATCCAATCCATCCATCCAATCCAATCCATTCCATACATCCATCTATCCAATTTTGAATGGCACACAACCCTGGAAAAGGTCAAGAACAGATGAACAGGAAAGAGGTAAGAAAAAAAATGTAAAAAAGGAGACTTCAAAAATGGAATTAATCCCTGGTAATGACCATCATATGGACCATAATCTATTATAACTGGGAGCCATGGCCACCCGGAAGATAATCATTCATTTTGAAAAGACTCATACCTTAACACACCCTCCATTTTTTCACAATCATTCCCACACTAATGATTAATTATAACAAACAAATTTCTCAGCTGATCAGTTTGGGCTATTTGCCGCAGGCTGTGTTCCGTTATCAGAATGAGTCTGGGAAATGTTAGTGGAGTAGAGTCAGTACATGCAAAAAGATATATATTACATGCTAGAAATACTCACAGTCTCTTATTTTGTCTGTCCATTGAGTCAGCGGGGGAGAAAAGAATTGTTTTTTTAATTTACATTAATGCACACCAACAAAATGCACCACACAAACACGCAGAACATGCACAAAGCCATATAAACCGTGCCTATATGACTATTATTACCCTAAATTAAGCTAATTGCAACATCTAACTCTAATGCGTATTAGATTTTTTTACTGTATTTGCAGATTTTGCAGATTACTATTTTTAGATTTTCATTAAGACATCAGTTATTGTTTATAAGGCTTTCGTCCTCATGAACTCTGTTGGTGATGTGTTGGGTTTTACTATCCTCGTGACGACAGTGAAGGCAAAACGTGACTCGACTCCCTAAATTGCATTAAGCTTTTTTTTTTTAAATGAAACAAAAGTCTGTGATTGTATGATTACACTGTTTTTAGGTGAAACAAAGAAAACACACGATGCCAACTCAGACACCTGGACTGTAGTTCAGCTGGCCAACAACAGCCACACTAGAGATAACAAGATGCTGGCAAAGCAGAGCTAAAATAATCTCCCTCCCTATCTCGCTACTTTCCTTACTTTGCTTTGACTTCAACCACCCTTTGCAAGACTGCTTGGTACTGCAGTCCCAACAGCTTAATGGGAAAACAAACGTGCTGAATACCTGAAAACTGCAACACGGCAGTGAGACAGGAACAGACCGTTAGCATATGGGCCGGACCCGGTCAGACTGTGTGTGCTGGCTGAATATTTTAATGTGGGTGTGTTATCGATCTCAATGGTCACATCTATGTCCATGTTTCCCATTTAAAGTCACTAATTTAAAGTCAAGAGTGACCGTGACCTTTCCTGTAGATGTGACTCTTCACTGACGTCTCATTCTGGTGCATTTCTGTTTTGTACTTTTCATCATTACTCTTTTTGCCTCTTCTTTTTGTGTGTGTGTTTGGTGGGGCAGGAAAGAGAGATGCTCTGTTACACTGATACATGGCTGCAATCTTAAATTGCAGATGTACAATAATAGCAACAAACCCAGTGCTGTTTATAGCTTTAGGAAGCTTGTAGCAACTGCTGTTTTCACAGTTCCTGTTCAGGTGGGTTTCAATCACTGTGTTCTTTCCAATCAGACCTGTACTAGGCATTCGGATCAATAATATAATCAATTGAGCAAATAAAGTCGCTTAAAACTGCTCATTCCGCATATTTTAACTCACATACACCTAACAATAAGCTATAGCAAACGTTATAATACCACAAAAATCAATGCAAAAAAAAACACTCACCATGCACTTACATTTTTAATGCAATGTAAAATCCTGTACTCACATTTGGATGGGATGTTGATCATGGTGTCCCCGGGCCTTGGAGCCACAGACAGCAGGAGGAGAGGGAGCAGGAGAGCAGCGCATCGCCCCCTGCTGCCCACCTGCTGTTGTGACGTGGCAGGCATTGCACCTGCTGGCAGGCACAAACACAAAGGGTCAAAAAATATCAGATTATCCCAATCAGAATAGAGCAGTCTTCACTGTTTCTTCTTCCTGTACGTTTTTCTCAGGTCCACACCCTCCCGATGCACTCTTACTGCAAGAGAAGAGAGGGAGAGAGAGAGAGTGTGTGAGAGAGGGAGGGGCAGGAGGGGGGGCTCGTGTAGTGAAAAAACACTCAAACCTCCAAATGGCCCAGGACAGAGGGAGCCAGAGGTGCCAAAGAGAGGGGTGAAGTTGGGGGCACAGTAAGATATGGAGGTGCATGATATGTTGTGATAATATCAGTCAACTGATTTAAAAAAAAAATGAATGCAGTGGTACCATGGTAAAGTGATAGTTTCAGATGGCAATACCATAGTACACAATGATTATCAAATTCATTTCATGTACCATGCTATTAAAGTACATTGTTCTCCAAGGTACCTCAAAGAATACCATGGTAGTCTAACATCCATGGTAGAACCAAGATACTTTTTGTAGTTTAAGCTTTATATAATATTTTTTTATATAATTTTATAATTATATTATTATTATTATCATCAGTAATATTATCATCAGTATTTATTTAATATTTACTGATATTAGTATAATGCATTTATATTTAATTAATATTTAAAATAAAATTATCATTACTATTTATTATTACAACGATTAATATGTAATAATATTTGATATATATCAATATTTATTCTTACATTAATACTGATGATTTTTATGATTTATAATACTAATTTATATAAGTATTATTATCTGATTTTGGATATATGAGAGCTTATTTTTCCAATAACCTATGGAAGTGTTTATGCTTTAAATGTAGTTATCAGTCATAAAATTAACATTTTCAGCAGCTAAAACGTCTATATCAAGGCACTACAATATTTACAAAACACAATACAATACATTCCATTGATAAAAATTCTAGACACCATTTTTATAAATAAAGTAGCCATAAGTTCAAGCCCATGGCAAAATGTCCTTATCACAGTCATGAAGTAATTGACTCAATGCATTTCCTCAAGATTTCAGAAGATTTTATTGGTCATGCCATTAATAGATAATGATGAATGGAGGCCGGTGCAAGCAAAAAGATGAATATTAAATAATGTCTTGGTCTTTTTGAGGAGCCTCTTTAACAGAAAAGATATGCATCTATTAGAGCAGCTATCGCTCACGCCACAGGCTTATGAGCTACGCCGCAGGAGGAGTTCTCCATCTGTACCTGGGCCTGCCAATTGACACCACAAAGACCTGCGTGTGCGGTTCCATTTATCAGCACTATCACTGGATCAAGCAATCGCCTTTTTTTCATTCACTTGCCTTGATCACACTACTGTATAAAAAGGAGCTCCCCAAGGACTTGTGATAAAAATTTCAGACAGAGAATGGGGATGAAACAATATAAGAAGCAAGAGGAGGATATTTTTGTTGGCTCGGGTAGAGCATGTCTGACAGCAGCTGGCAGCTATGCATATCTTTAGCTGGGGCACCGCTGTACCCTGCTGGTGCCAAACCCTGGAGCTGAGTGACCTTGGAGCAGAAGGAAAGGTTGAAGGAAGAGTAAAGCACAATCATTCATTTCCCACACTCGTGCACACACACAAGACAACCTCAAAGACTGGCTCAGACTAGCATGAATTTCCAAGCAGTTTCATGAAGGTCTATGGTGGTTTGGTGCTGGTTTAGCTGGAAGACAAGCATCACCGGACTGGATCATAGTCCCACAAGGCCCATAAAAAAAACATCTTTGGAGGTCGCCAGACTCGCCTCCCTGGCTCTTCCCTTTTACCTCTGCTTCCCCTAGTGGCAGACCCCTTAACATGCATAAAACAGAAAATCTATACTACTGAGTCATAATGTGAATACAAAGTACAACAAAAAAATCATAATCACAAAAAAATATTTCAGCGGAAAAGGACCCTAACTCATTGTCAAGTGTAGCAATGTTTGAAACACATAAAAGTCACTAACCTATTTTCCGGAAAATAAGCCGTACCAGGTCAAAATTGCATTGCTGAAGTTGCATCTGTTTAAATCACATTCTATTATAACATTTAGAAATAATGTAAAATACTGGTAAATAAAAAGAAACATTTACAAACAATATAAACACCTATTTTTTGTTCCACTCATTCCACAACAAATCTTTTAAATTAATTTTTTCGCCATCACGATCACATGCATTTTTATTGAAATAACTGGATTCTTCTCGTTAAAATTAAGGTGCGACCGCATCAACTTTCTATAAAATTCTATACGTGAAAACTGTGAAAATGAGAATGCACAATTAAATAAACGGACTGACGGCCTATATATCCAATTTCAATTTGCAATATCGTACACTATTATGCTGATGAAAATTTCTTGGTTCAAATCTTGCCGTTTAAACTAGTTAAGAAGTCCGACCCCAACATACTAGCATTCAAAATACAGACTACCATGCTGGTCTTTTCAGCCAAGAAAAACAACTGTAGGAGGAGGACTGATATTTAACGGGAATTTTTATAGCCACTGGAACATTTGAGTCAGCATTTGAGCCCACATAATGTTACTTACAGGTCACATATGGAAGATCATACACATAATGTTGGTGTAGCACCTCAATCTTGGATTACGTGGCTCATTAAGCATAGTCACCTCGTTTCGGTGCTGTGCCTTCAAATCTCTTCATGAAAGCAAGAACTAGTGGAGAGAAGAAAAGGAGAAGTGGAAGGGGTGAAAGAAGATGACAGCCAAGACAGTAATCCATTCCTCCATTAAATCACACAGCTGCCCAAATCAATCAGTCACCTTTCCTCTCCTTTCATCCTCTAGATTCGGAGATATTAGTATGAACTGATCAGAGGGGGAGGGAATGTGTAAGCAGCCAATTAGATGCCAGGTAAGTCTCAGTTGGCCTTTAACAAATGCCATCAAATGAGGATGAATCGAGTAGGGCCTTCATTGGATTTCATTGACACTGAGAGGTGCTGTGCGTAGTCCGATTAGCTCCGGAGGGAGGCAGCCGCCAATCAAACTAGTGCCCAGTACCGTGATCAAGCAGTACCCGCTAACTAGGTGACCAAGTCAAGCATGACTGGCTTGCAGAGAATAGAGCAGAAAAGGAGGGGGTTTAGGGTGTGGAAATGAAGGGGAGTGTCACATATCCATGAAATGAGCTCCAGGCTCTACTTGAACCCCAACATGCTGATAAGAACCTTGTCTATCACAGCTTACATGGCCTCTATTGCTGATGTGAAAGAGATTGACACCGGCCAGGGTCTCTTAACGCCGCTGTGCAGCTGTTGCTGATAGTGTCTAATCCTGTCACCTGCCTCATTACCGAGGGTCATAGACTAAACGTCACAGAACCCCTGCAGCGGATGGAAACCAAAGGCAATTATGTAGTATAGAGCAGATGTGCACGCAAAAAAACAACAAAAAATAATAATCATAATAAACATTCCATGCTTTCAGCGCCACAGAGAATTGATGCATCATTCCACATAAACAAACTCTGTAATGTCAACCCTGAGGCAACTGAAAAACAAACAATTATCTTTGCGAAATGGAGCATATCACTTCACTCACAGCACATACTGCTTGGATTTCAGTGGAAATGTGAATCATTTCAAGACAGAAAATTGATGTTTTGAATGTAATCACACCAAAGGTTATGTGGATCATGACAGCTGTGAAAAAAAAGAACTTTGGACACAAGAAAAGGGTGCTTCTTATTCAAGTACATTAGTAGTGAGAAAGATGTATTTTTAAAAGATGAGGTGTTATATAATCTTCAGTGGACCAATTTGCTGAACACTGTATTTCAGTGGATAAGAGATGAAAGCTAAACTTATTCCTGTCATGTCAAGTTGGATTATAGTGGGATTCAAGAAGTGAAAATCCTGCTCTTATTTGATCCTGAGGTTATCCAAAAACAGTTATTAGAAATTGTAATTATGCTTCACCAAATTACAATTTATTTTAAGATTTAGTTTTGAATGGGAGAGGATCGAGAAAGGTTCACGCGGCAGGACTCGAACTTGGGAAGCTTGAAGCGCAACTGAGTTATATGTCGCTGTGCTGCCCACAAGGCTATTGGTACTCCCTCAAAATTAAAATTTTTACAGTATTTTGCTCAAATAAATGTAGCCTTGATGAGCAGAGTTCTTTCAACGTAACAATTCTCAATTAATTAACATTAAAAAATCTTACTGTGAAAAACCTGTGTACGGTAGTGTATATATATATATATATATATATATATATATATATATATATATATATATATATATATAGGGCCATTGTATCTTCAACATAAACAACCACATATTGTTTTTAGAGGATGGAGGATGTAGTGGTCATGCCAATTACAACAAAGAGTGTCAATGATTCATTTCAGACTATACAGGCTACAGGAAAAACCAGCAGGAAACCGTGTTGACTTCACTGTTCTGAGATGTAATATCTCTTATCTGTTCTAAAATCATCATCTACTTGCTTGCATAATTATTTTCCCCGCACCCTCAAGCAACTAGTGAGAATATGTATTCTAGCACACTCATTTAAAATTAGAAAAAAAAAAATGCAAATATTAATCTACACACAGGCACTTTCTTCAAACAATACCCTGCGTTCTGCCGTTTTGCTGAACCGCAGTAACACTAAGAGTGTTTATCCAGTGAAAATCATCTGTACAGTATGTGTTTATAAGGGCTGGGCTCTGTCATGGTTCCTCTTTAAATATTTACCACCTCCAACTGTGAGGATGCGTGTCAAAGACTGAAGGAGAGAGAGAGAGCGAGAGAGATGGAGAATAAATGAATACATGCTTGCCCTCCACCCTCAAGACCTCCCCGAGGGTCTGTCTGTCTGGAAAGCAGAGCGATGGACAGCAACAGAAACACAGATCTGAAGGCGCAGAAAGAGGGACAGGAAAAAAAAGAGGGGGAGGAGATAGGTGACTGAAGGTAATGGGAAAAAAGAGGAGTGGCAGAAGACAAGGAGACATAGAGGGGGGCCTGTAATTTGCAGAGACCCCCTGCAGGGTAAATTATTTATAGCCTGGCCTTCCCTACCGGTGCAATTTGCCCTGAATTCACCTAAATTCATAATTCATATCAGTTTGTTCACCATACATTTGGTCCAGGACCAAATTTTCCCTCTCTGCACTGAGCCGTCACTGTGTCTGGGTCTTCTTGAAGACCAGAATCTTATTAGCATGAACCTGTTGCGGGGATCTCAAAGGTTAAGTGCATATAGCGAGGTAGAGCAAAAATAATACTGTTCCCTGATCCAAGCAGACAAGCTCCACACAATTGTGTGCATGGAAAGCTAGATTACAGATTACATTGATCCCATTATGCTCAGACGATAGTGGTGAAAGCAGCAATTTTTGCTCACTAATAAAATGTCAATATTCCATATATAGACCATGCAATATTTGTCTATTAAACATGTGCACCAGATCAAGATAAACCTGATCATGACAGGATGGCTTGACACTATACACTTTTGTCTTTTGAAAGAGAACAGATCATTTGGATTACGACGACATTGTGAACATCTTCAGTTCAAAACCCAGATGACATCTTGTTTTGAGCAGACATTCAAGGTATGCTTATATGGATAGTTTTTTAGACTGACCGGCCATTGCATTGTAATGCGATATTGGAATATTTGTGAGCAAGGGATTTTTTTTGACTGTATACTGGCTGCATATATATGTACTGTATACTGTATTATGGTAGGTTAAGACTCAGACATTGTGATTTCTCTTATTAGTGAAAAAGAGTGGATTCTGGGTCTATTCTGATTGGCTTGCGACGTTTTTATCGTTCATCAGTAGTGAAAAAATAGAGTAACATTTTATTATACTATATTATATATATTATTATTATACTATATATATATATATATATATATATATATATATATATATATATATATATTATACATTTTAATATTACATTATCCCCTTTAGATATTCTTTTGACCAGTGTTGTGGAAAGTTACTTTTAAAAGTAATGCATTACAATATTGTGTTACTCTCTAAAAAGTAACTAATTGCTTTACACTTTTTACGTTACTTTTTCTCATCTGAGCTGGGCTGTTTGTTTTCATAATAACAAAAAAGTTCTATTTTTGGAAATATAAAGGCCTTTTCACAACAAAAGTGAAATGAATAAGCCTCAGGCTGGAATTCACACCCGTATGGTCGAGGGCGCAGTTCAAACAAACAAGCCTTTCAGCTGTGCTGCCATTCTGGAATACAGAAGAACAGGACGCGGGAGAAGTAGTAAATGAGTAATATATGCTCATATTTAGTCTAGAACTAGTCTAGAATAACAATCATGTTTCCACAGCGCACACAACGCCTCTACAGGAGAACTGTCAGTCATTAAATGGGAAAATAAAAGTTGCGTTACCTATTTGAAAAAGTAACTCAGATATTTTGTTGTAAATTTAAAAGTAATGCATTACTTTACTGGTTACTTGAAAAAAGTAAACTATTACGTACCTTGCACCCCCAACACTGCTGTTGACCATAAGTAACGTTGCACCTACATGTCAATTCATTATAGAATTAGAAGAGTATTCTTAGTCTGTCTGCTTAGTATCTGCTAACACTTTATTTTGATGGTCCCCCAACAAACATTATACTGACTATAAGTAACTTTATAAGTACATGTCAACTTATTGTACTAACCCTACCCCTACCCCTTAGAGTCCACTGAATCTTTACTAATACTCTGAGAGTTAGTTGACATGTAGGTGCAATGTAACAATCAACAGAATGTGTAAAGGGGACTATCAAAATAAAGGTGTAACCAAAAAGGGTTCTCAAAGAGATTCCAACAATAATATGATTCCCAAATGAATGGCTCACATTACACAGTTCCTTTAACGAATAGTTTGAAAGTGCAAGTTGCTGATTTGAATCAGTCAGACGAATCCTCCTATGAACTGAACTAATTGGTTACTGGAGCAACATCATATTAACTGAAGTTATCATCCATATCTAAATGAAGTTTTCTGAGTATCAAAACTGGCTTACTGTCTATATAACAAAGTTTTGGATGGATGGTGATTCCCCCTTGCTTTAAAAATATAATTCTGTAGGAAACACTGTAGGGTGTACAAAACAGAGCATTAAAAACAACAATAAAGAAATTGTAAACTACAGAGGATATGACACTATTTCTCTCTTCCTTTTATAAGAGGATGAACAAGTCTTTTTGACTCTATATCCCCTGATATGACACACTTTAGTTTATCTTTTCTTCACACAGGGACAGAAGCACGCAATTCTCTTCGCCTCACTTTGGACAGTTCTAAAGTGCACCCAGATCACCAACACTGCTGACTTGAGGCGATATTTCTCTGCTTTATTGACTTGACATCTTATGCGGTTTACCCAAGGGTCCCCCTGCGTGGATGTGGCCTCTCATCTTCATAAAGGCCTCTGATGTGCGCCGACAGCACCGGAGCGCACAGGAGAGCAGAGGGCCGCCCTAACCACCTGACAACTGACCTGTATCTTAGATCGCTACTGATGCAATGTTTGCGGAACACTGAGTCTAAGACCGGCAGAGTTTTTTTTCCATAATTATTCTGGTTCTTGTTTTCTAAAAACCTCGCTCATGCCTCCTTCTCGAGGTTTCTCTGGGTTAAGGGTTAATATCAGAGACACAGAAAGCTGTAGAAAATAAAGGTTGTCAGAGGGGCATCCACCCACTCGCTCCATCCACGTTGCCATGGCAACGGGGTCTCCACAGCATCTCCTCCATACATGGACATACAAATTCAGTTATTCACACGCATGCACACAAACACACACACACACACACACACACACACACACACACACAGGGAGACTATCACGGAGTCATGCAGCATACACATGATCAAGCTTGTAACACACTATAAACATAAATCTATCTGATGTTTTTCAGTTTGCGAGATATTATGCTCTAACCACACTCAATGTCAACAAGGAAAATCATCCAGGAAAAAAAATCACTCCCGTTGTCTTTTTCCGTGTTACATGAGGCGGTACCAGTCAGGTTTATTTATTTATTGATGTTTTTCCCTTAAGACACAATAAAAACAGAGGGAATAAAAGACTTGGTGAATAATTTAAGTAAAGAAGTGTGTTCATTAAAACAAGAAAGGTGGAAAAGGGGGTATAGACATTTCCAACAGAGCTTGAGGGGGGAAGGGAGGGAAGGAGAGGAGAGATAGAGGGAGGGACGGAGACGCCTCAAGATCAAAGGAGATTCTGATTGAATAATGATATTAAAAATTAATCTGATGGTTATACAAAAAGACCAAGAGAAATGTGGGAACATGGTGTCTAGAAAATTAAGACAACGTTTAGGGAAAAATTAACCAGCTAGAACACAATTTTATCTATCCGACAGCAACATGTGTAGCTCCATATGGCATAGCTGCAATCACTTGGTTTGGTAATAAACATGTATATATAGATCAAGTAAGCCATTTATTATTAGTTTCATTTATATAGCTTTTCTCATAGACTTGAAGCACTTTACATTGTAAGATGGAATGAATCTCCTCAACTACCATTTGTACTGAAAGATAGATACTTCTGTATTTTATTTATTTATCTCACTTGATCTGGGATAATGGAACAGCCTTGGAATGAGCCATGGATTAAAAATCAAGTGCCTTTAAATGTTGTTTGAGGGAAAAATAAATTAATGTCAGCATCAAAAATGAAGGTGCATCATTGGTTTGGAACAAACGCCTACAGATTCACTGGCACAGATTCTCAGTCTCTTCGTCTCAACTTTAAATGGGCCACGTTCACTTTGTTAGTGTCAGTCGCAATGACATACTAAGCTTGTGGAACACCAGCGTTCATTAAAGAAACACCTCTGGTGCTTTGGGATCATGCATGACATACACACTTGGCCAGTCACCCAATTACAAATTTCACCCTATTCCGACAAGCCAAGTCAACAACGACGACTAATCTCTATAGACATGAAGGTATTCTACACTAAAGAGGTAATTAATGTGACAAATATTGCTTAAAGAGCTCATGGAATGACATGCTAGCATGGAACAGATGTATGTGGGGGGGGGCCTAAACTCATAAAAAGCAACAGTGAGTCAATATTAGCTCCGGTAAATGTAGCAATCATAGCATTATGAAATTAAGCGGAAAACCCATTACCATTGACCTTCTTTCTCCCTCCCCCCTCAGTCCGCTTTTGTCAGGCACGGCTACTTTCCTGCCCCGGAGTATCTAGCAACTCTCTAAAATTGACTAAATTCAGCCACGACTTTGACCTTCACTTTTGATTTTTCGCTTTTGAAATACAAACTGCGTCTTTCCACCTGACTTGGGTCTCAATGCCGGATTGCAGTTCTCAGGTGCTGTCAAATGAGTCAAGATTGAACTGATGAGACAGGTTAGGGCATTTAGAGGAACTGTCTTGAGCGCTCTACTGCAGACAGATAGGACAGACACATCCTTCTCGACACTGACAGACCTGCAATGGGGCATTTGACCCATTCAAAGATATTAACAGTGTTCAGAAAATACAGTATATGGCATAATGCTTTTTAAAAATATATACATTTATTAAAAAAAAAAAAATTATATATATATATATATATATATATATATATATATATATATATATAAATAATTGAGATATACTTAGTTAAAAACATGACAAATATCCATGTACCCAATATATACATACATACATACACAAATAGTCAAACACACAAGAAAACAATAGTAAAATAAACCCATAGCATAGATATTTTATAACAATAAGAGCTTCCTACAGTTAAGTCTACAACCTTGTTAAGCTCAGAAAAGAACAATTATGCAGACAACAATAACATTTGACCAAGCCAAAACAGCATGTCACAGCAACACAACACAGAGGATAATTAAACCCAGCACATCTCAAAGCACAGCAGCTCAATTAGGCCTTAATAAGGCCTGGACCACACAATTGCATGGAAGCATATCATTAGCATGCCACATGCTGTAGCTGGCTTACATCTGAGGGTCTCTGTGTGATGGAGATGGGGTACAGGCTGTCAGTAAGTGTGCATGAGTGTGCGTGGAGGTGTTACAGGTCCCTTGGGCCCAGTGATAAGTGGAGAGCACTGGGGGGAGCGCAGCTGTCGAGGGGTTGTGTGACACGCGGGGCATGTCAGCCGCTCCCGAGGGGAGACGCAAACACCCCACACCCTCATCATACCCAGACTGATGGACAGCCCGTCCACACCATCAGCTGTGACATTACACCGCAAAACACGCTTTACCGTGACAGATCGCGCCCACTACAAGGCCTCCTATCAAAGTAGCTCAACAGGGTGCTAGCAACACCAAGATAGTGGGCTTGATTCCCAGGGAACACGCTAAATAAAAATACAAATGCATATGCAAATGTTTGGCAACCAAGTGAGCAGGAAAGAAAAAACAAAGGGAAGAAAGGTTAGGTGATGTTAGGATAGGACAATATTTGGCCGAGATACAACTATTTAAAAATCTGGAATCTGAGGGTGAAAAATCGCCTTTAAAAGTTGTCAAAATGAAGTCCTTAGAAATGCATATCCACTCACAATTTTTTTTAAATATATATTTACGGTAGGAAATTTACAAAATATCTTCATGGAACATATGAATCTTTACTTAATATCCTAATGATTTTGGCATAAAAGAAAAATCGATAATTTTGACCCATTCAATGCATTGTTGGTTATTGCTAAAAATATACCTGTGCGACTTATGATTGGTTTTGTGGTCCAGGGTCTCACACACACTATTTAAATGAACTGCAAAGAGGGATTAAAAATCATTAATTACTTGAAATGGTGGCCAGGCAGTTACAACACCTGGTTAAATTGCAAAAATAATGATTGTTTTCAATCAGGTTTCTCTCAATGATCATAGGTCAGCTAAACGGATAGCCATACCCCAAACTCACCACATTGGTTGCCATGTTTGTCTGCTCAATCATACAAGTAATGTTTTGATAGTGCCACAGTGCCACTCTTTACACTTTTGATGGACTCAACCCACAAATAGCTTGCATATCGTCAGCATTATTAAGCTGGGATAGGAGGAAGTATTTTAACATCATAAAACAATACACTACCTTTAAAGTGTCCGGCAAATAAATAAACATAAGTGCAGTTACAAAGTACTTTCCCTTCAACCTGTATACAGGAAAACACTCAGCAAAGCAGTTAAGTCCATTAGTCTATTCAGCAATCTTTAAGGCTATCAGCCATCTCTGCTTTGGTTTATTCATGATTTCCTCACGACTTCTTGTCTTGTTACCTAATCAGCCTGATGTCTTTACTTCTTTCTTATGCAGTGAATGGGAAAAATTGGTAGGTGAATTCTAGGCTACACCTAATCTGCGCTAGCACTCTCCTCCCTTATGGAAATGAGAAGTATTGACAGGTCAAGGTCAGCCCTGCTTTAGTATTCCACAGGATTTGCATTCAGCCACAGCGGCCTTGCCTCATTTGTGAAGTGGCATGTACAGAGATGACGAAAGTGAAACAATATAATCTAGAAATATATCTTTTTATTGGAAGGATGTGGTATATAATATCAGATGTTCAATCTGCTCTGGCTTTCAGAAAATCAAGACTCGATTAACCAAACCAAAGGAACATTTCTCCACCACAAGCCCTATTAACTTTGTTAAAAGTTGCAAAAGCAGCACTTGCCTCTAAGTGCTCCTGATATAATCGAAAAATAGCGACTCTTGGGATCTGAGAAAAGAAATAAGCGAGACATTGCCTGCAGGCTGCGGGTTCTGTAGGTCGAGTGGATGTGCTACGTAAAAAAATGGAGTTGAGATATTCATCTTTCTTGAGCCAATGTCATTCTATACATGCATCTCACCTGCACCTCAGATGCTTAGACCAAATGTCTGTCTTTCAGCAGTTCACATGCATGCACACATTGACATAAGCCATTAGTGGCTCATGCAGCATGAACAAGCGAAATCGGTTTGGAGCGATTTGACTGTCATTCAAATGCCTTTGTCTGAATAGTGAGAAAATGGGGTCATGTTGGCTGAGAGAGTGTACTGTGAAATGCATACTGTCTGTCGTACTCCAGTGCTGGCAAAGTCTGTGTGGTTTCAGTGCATTTGCAGAGGAAGCAAAACCTGAGACCGGACAGACCGGTGTAAAAACACAGTGATTCATTCTGCCATGCTCAGATGGAGAATGGATTGCATTGCTGTCCAATAGTGTGACGCTAGCAAGGTGTCAATACAAGCCTGCCTGTTTCTTTTTCACACCAATCACCATGACAACCCTCTGACTCTAGCGGCACGCAGCCATACACCCAACCCTTCCCCCATTCCTCCACCCCCCCCATCTCTCTCTCTCTCTCTCTCTCTCCTCATCTGTCGCTACTTTCTTCCTGGCACAACTTCTGCATGTCCCTTATGTTTTCCCCAGCACACGGATGGTTGATGTGACGTTACAGTCCAGGCTGTCAAACACTGTTAAGAAGTAGCTGTCTTAATATGCGGCACTTTCCATGAACAGGCTGCAAAATGGGTCAGAAATGCATAAATAAAGTTTTTTTTTATAGTTCACACAATTGATTGTCAACCACACTATTTCAAAAGTTTAATATTGTATGAGCTGTTTTATATTCTAGTCATTTTATATTGCATGAGGCGTTTTGTAACTAAATGAATACAATTTAAAAACCTGATTAAATGAACATAGTTAAATAGACAAAATTAATTTAAAAAAATTTAAGGTAAAAACAAAATTGATGTAGAAAGTGTCCAAGTGATGTTACTACTTCTGTTTTAACTAGGAGGAAAATCAAGCAGGGTCCCAAAATGTGGGACACGGATAAATATTACATGTTTGGTTATTAAACTGAATTAATAATTAAAAATAGTTGTTTACTACAAGGAATCGAATATTACTTCAAGAGTAGATAACCATTTGAAGTGTTTAAAACTTGTTATTTTCTATGTTGGGTTTATTTTATAACATTTAAAATCTGAGAGTTTTGCCTCTTATGCTTTGAAAAAAGTAATGAGATGGCAAAGGGCACCATATTCATGGAAAATGCTCGTTTGTCCTCATTACTCATATGCATTTGCTGAGTACTCTAGAATTTTAATCAGTGCTCATTTATATCTATCCAGAATAGAGATCAAAATGTGTCATGTTCCAGAACGTCTTTTTTCTTTTTAAATCAGCACTATAAATTCTGCAAGTCATACATAATACAGTGGTTAGCAGTTCTAAAAGATTTTGTAAGAGACTGAAATATGATATATGCTATTAACCTTTTCAGAACTTGAGTAATAAAGCGCAACAGCAAAATAGAAAACTTTTACATTTTTGGTTATTAAAAGCATTAAAAGCTGTACGGTCATTTGATATGCTGTGAGGATGCTAACTCAGACAAAGACTAAACATTTTGATGGATCCTGTCTCTTGACCAGATCCCGTCAGAAGATATCCACGCGTCTGTTATCCAAAACAGAGTTCTGTCTGATATTCAAAACCAGTTCAAGTTTTTGTCTGACACCTAAAACCAGTCAACACGACATTTGGTCTGATAGCATCCAAACTAATCATCATTGTTTTTGTGTTTTTGCAGATTGATGAAATTCCCTGAGAGGTTCAAGCTATATCACACTGGAGGAATGTTTTCATAGTTCCTAAACCTTTTTTTTGAAGTACCCGCTTTTTGGCATGTTTGCACCACAAAAACTGAGAACGATTTTAGTTATAGGAACACCTTTTTGGGGGACTAAATTAGCTCCTATTTCAGAGCAGGGTCTAACAGTCTATCAGTAAAGTAAGAGTACGTTAGATCCCATATGAAACACTGGAACCTGCCATTTTTAAAAAGCCATGTAAACACAGTTTATCGTCTATATATTTACTCCACGAACATGGGAAACGGTGATAGATGAACTGACACTGAAGTCCACGCACTTCTCAACCTTTACACTATGGAGTTGTTGAATGCAGAGCTTAAAATGACGTCACTGTCGGCCGGCTTACATCACTTCAGAGTTCCTACTGGTGGAGCGAATGCAACCAGGAAAATAGCCCTAGGGGAACATTTAGTTCTCGGAGGAACGCCATGTTCCTTTAACAGAGTTCCTATAACCGGTGTGAAAACCCCTACACAGTCTGTCGACAAACACCGGGACGTTTGTAAAAAAAAAAAATGACAAAAATTTAGTTTAAATATGTGTATGTCTTGTTTATGTTGAAAGTTTATCTAACTTTCTTAAATATCAACCACCCACACAGATCTGTTGTAATCTGATGAAGGGTGGGAAGATTTGTTTTAACTAGCTGTCTCTATCGATAACTCCAGTCAATCTCTCTTCCTCCAATTTCCCATTTTCCTTTGCTCTAAGATGCCCGTTTCTCTTCACATCAGTCTGTGCAGTGGAACGCCACTCACTGCACTCTCATGCAAACATACGTCCTCCATCAATTCAGAAACAGATTGTACCCGCAGTCCCATTAATAAAACTCAAGAGACCATAACTTCATAATAACAACAACAACTATATTTCCCTAAACTATTCAAGCAAAACTCCATCTCAAGCAGCTTTGGCCATTAAAGTTAACTGTAATTAATTAGCCATTCCTCTACACGCTAGTTGAAATCAATCACTTGTAAATTTTCTCAGCAGGTAGTCAAAGCAAGGGGTGTCGGCCATGGCTTCTTGCTTTTTACTGCCTCTTCTTGGCAAATATGTGTCCCTCTGACAAGACTTTTTTTCCCTGGTGGCAAATCTAATTATACCCAACAGAAAGTACTGTGGAACTCGATTTCAGACTCAGCGGTTGTATCCTTTCAGCACATACTGATTTAGGCCCATCAAAGGCAACACGCTATCTCCCGCAACCAGCTTTGCCTTGGAGTTGTTAAAGTCGGGGTGTGGTTTGACACTTCACTATGTTTGGGATCAAACGCAAGCAATTCGGTCATGATACACTCTCTGGCTGTTCTCTAGTAATGTGACACAGCACAGCGCATTGCATTTGTCCTTATTCTATATAAAGCAATACATCACAATGCTGCCCCAGTGAGCAACTACACCCACTCAGTGAGTACATGCCACATTTTTGTAATCTCTTTCGTTTCTCCCCCCCGATCGCATCTGTAATCTGGGGCCAGTCTGTCCTTTTCTCCTTTTTTATGTCTGGTTATGTACTCCAAAAGGGGACTCATCTGTAACTGGGGCCCTCTCGCTCGTCTCTCTTTCTCTCCCTCTCTCCAGGCTGATAAGAGATGACAGCGGTAGTTGGCCCTGATTCCTGGCTGAATCTCAACAGAGCACACAAGGGGAAATGGAGAGAAAAAAGGAGAGCGAAAGAGAACACATGGGGATCCGCACTGCCCTTTCCCGGCAGCTACAGGACCGCTGAAATGCCATAGAAAGAGTGTTTGACTACACAGAGCTGACGCCAGACGAATACACTGGTGGTTGTCGGCTGGTTTTGTTTCAGGGTTAAGAAAAAAAATATTGCAAGTATTTTTTCTTCCCTTTGATGTATTTAATCAAATACATTTCTTTTGCATAATTTATCATAATTATACACAAGTATATGTAGTTAATTACTAGGGCTATCAATTTATAATATAATATAACTAAAACATTATAATATAATATAATATAATATAACATAATTAATATTATATTATATTATATTATATTATATGTTTATGCAAATAATTGCATGAAACTTTCTTGGTTGAAATCCATATTAATAATTCAATATAATATAAATCACTATCAACTAGCATTGGCACATTAATTTTTTGTAATATAATATAATATAATATAGGGCTTTTAAAAATCTCTTTTAATGGTCACATATTAATACATTTAATCTATGCACTAGAATATCCGTAAATAATTACTAAAGCTATCAATTGAATTATATAATATAATATAACATATATATATATATATATATATATATATATATATATACATACATACATACATATACACTGCCGGCCAAAAAAGTCGCCGTTTAGATTTTAATAGGCAGATACTTAAGAGTCTATGACTGGATCATTATTACAGTGATTATTATGTTACCCTAAATTTTGGGGGGTTGTAGCTTTTCATGTCTTAAACAAATATAGGAAGACACATCATGGCCATATTCTTGGATGAAAATGCAAATATTCATCAGGGTTAAAATTGTGAAAAAATGGTTCAGAGAGCATGAAGAATCATTTTGACATATGAATTGGCACCTCTAGACCTTAACCATACATTCCTTACATATATATATATATATATATATATATATATATATATATATATATATATATATATATATATATACACACACACACACATACATATACACATAAATGGCCATATTATATACATATTAAAGCTATATATATATATATATATATATATATATATGTATATATTTTTTTTTTTTTTTTTTTTTTACATTTACCACAGGCCATTTTGGGGTCACTGGTTTAGGATACACCAAATCACAAGCCATGGCCATTGATTAAGGTATAACTCTCTCTCTCTCTCTCTCTCTCTCTCTCTCACACACACACACACACACACACACGTAATATAACAGATGGAGCAAAGACAGAGCAAGAAAACACCAGTACCTTCTTCTCCCAAATCCAATTAAGATTCCATGATGGTCTCCCTAATCCATTCTGTCCAAGGTGGACAACTCAGGACTGGTCAGCATATCCGACCCTGTGTCAACCTCCATTGCTCAAAATGAGTTACCAGCCTTCCATATCCATGTCATTATCAGAGACATTATCAGCCACATTAGAGGAGATTGAGTTACTAGCCTCACGGTGTGTATTACAGACGATCAGAGAAATCTTCTCTGGCTCGAGCGACAGAGATAGTGGGAAGCGTTCCACGGCACTTAACAGAGCGTGTGAGCCGCAGTCGTAGCAATGGCAGCTTACATGTCACAGAAATTTACACTTCATTGTAGCTTCTTTTACACAAGAGAACTGACGAAACGCATGTCTAATCCTTATAAAAATAAACCAGACAGGTGGCCTGACAGTGGCTTCACTGCGGGAGAAGGAAAACCGACAGGGTGTAAGACGAAATACTGGAAGGATGAGTGAATGAGAAGAGGGAATGTTTGTGACAACAGACGCAGTGGTCTCCATACTCTGTTAACCTTAAGAGAATGAAAATCAACCTGCGTGATGTAAATAGAGTTTTTTTGTACCAGTAA
Organism: Zacco platypus; assembly: GCA_038088235.1. Taxonomy (NCBI): domain Eukaryota; kingdom Metazoa; phylum Chordata; class Actinopteri; order Cypriniformes; family Xenocyprididae; genus Zacco; species Zacco platypus. The sequence goes on from CM076067.1 coordinate 15,561,514, forward strand.
AAGGATGTTTGTTAATTAGTGTCATGGGGTGATGAGATAAGCAGGCCGTTATCTTCTGCAGGGGGTGGTTGTGCTTGTGGCATCCTGCGAGTGTGTGTACTGCGCAAGCTTTTGATTTCATATGTGTGAGTGTGTCTGTATGCACTTTGTCATAGTTCATCACTGTCAGCTTTGACATTTTAATGGCTACAGGCATCATTTCACTTTCGCTCTGCATTCTTTTATATATATATGCACTTTCACATGCATTTTCACACTTTTAGTAATGCTTGCTTGGTAAGGGAAGCATCACTGTTATTATTATGATTAGAGATTTGAACAAACCATTACCCCTAAAGTATTCAAATTGCCACATAACGTGTCCCATACCATTTGTGCCACAGATACCTCAAAGTGAGCGGCTTATTGACGAGAGGAGAGCAATTTCTTTACAACGAATGACAAAATGGGCAGAAAAAAATTGCACAAAAATGCAATTGTATGGAAAAATGGGTGAAAAAAAAAAAAATCCCACTTACACTAAAGAAGGGAACTGCAACGAACTGGCCTAGCAACTGCATATCAATTTCCCAGCAACACCGAGAAAATCTTAGCAACCATGCAGCAACCGCCCAAAATACCCTGGCAATCATCAAGAACACACGTATCAACCTAACATCTTTAAGGCACACATTTGCAAGGGCAAGCATCGCTCTCATGCAAAAATCTAGTTTTCGATCTGTCCTTGCCATATGCAAAAAATCCTCTCCCCACCTATTCTCTCATTCCTTGTGAACCTCCTTCCAGCCCCGTTCCCCTGGCTCTCTTCAAAGATCATTTCCTGTCCCCTCACGACACTCTGTCTTGATGCGCATCTTGCACTCTTCCGGGAGCCCCACCCAGCCCCTCACCCCTCAGGTCATCCCATTGTCCAACTGCATAATTACCTCATTAAGCTTGTTAGCATTGTTTATGGCCCTGTATCTTTTTCTCCATGAGGTCTCTCCATCTCCGTTTTTCTTTGTCCCCTCAGCTCCCTCATTTTTCAGCATACCCCCAATTTGCCACCGTTAGCACTTCAGTTAAACATAACTCTCTCCCTCTCCTCTCTTCCATGCCCTTTCATCTTGCTTTGCTCACTCCAAATGTGTGCATGCGGAATAACATCTCTCAAGTTTGTTGTTGTTTATCAGCTCCTTTTTCCCTAAAGTGTGCGTCGAGATACAGCACAGTCAATTTTGCAGTGGTGCACTGCAGTATCACATCAACATCATAAACACAGCCATTGCTGGTTTTACATTCAGCCCCAGTTATCTCCTGTCTGCGAATACACGCACCGCCTCACACGCCATGCGAGGAGGAGAAAGTGAAAGCTGAAATACCTGAGAAAACATCACATGGACGCACACACATACTCCTCGAAGCCAGAGTAAACAAAGCTTATCTGAGATAATGTCTTTAGTAATAAAACCATAATGCATCCATTGCCAAGAGCAGGATATACAGGAAGTAAGATACTCGAGAGTGTATAAATGTCACACTTTTGCCCCGCTGGAATTTGCTTAATGTGATTTATCCAAGCAGGACCTGTTCCTGGATCAACATTGGAGGAACTTTGCAATCAACCAATCAGACTTTAGAGTTAGGGGCTTAGACAACATTTTTAAGACTGTTTAAAATGGAGCGAAGTGTCAGCCAGCAATGTGTTACGTGCACATTAAACAATATCACATCATACTCAATTCTGACTTTGCCCACTTTTGTCACTGACCTTTCAAAGCACAACACATTTCTGCATATGAATGTTTCTACTTCTCAATAAATAGTATACAAAAAGCAGTACATCAAATTAGCATTATGTTGAAATATGCAATATTCATTAAACATTACAGGTGAAGAATCCTTAAATGTTTCCACCAAGATTCTGAAGTGCCAGTCCAGTTAACAATTCATACAACATACATGCATACTTGTAGAGACGTTTTTAACTACATTAAGCATGCAGCTTACGGATCTTTTTTTCCCTTTCAGTAACGTAAATTGCCATTACTTTTTTCTGTTCACCCTTATGGTGTGGTCACATTTAACATTGTTCGACAAATTTTTGCAGGTGAAATCCAGCCATTTCAATAGGAATTCACACAATCAGGTAAAACAAGTACGGCATGCAGATTTCGCAACAGGTTCAAGTTCGTCACATAGATTCGCTAAATTGATCGATAAAAAGCAGTTCGGTTAGAGAGTGACTTCCTCATACATTGCTACACTATAGGCAATGGACCTTTTTCGGCTGCAAAGATTAAATTTTTCGCAAATGCGATCATTTGCATCCTTGTAAAATTGCCCTTCTCTGACAGCATCTAAAATGCTTTTCAAAAATGGTGGATTTTGTTGATCCTGGAACAACACTCCTATCTAACCCTATCCCTGCCCCTAAACCTAACTCTACCCATAATCCCTAAAATCAGACGGAAATAATAGGTAAATATCACTCATGTAGAAGCACCTAACCCTGGTTTTAAGTCTAAACGTGACAAACTGAAAACTTGATTTGGCTGATTGGAATGTTGTTCCAGGATCAACAAAGATGTTGATCCAGGAACATGTAAGGGTCTATATTACATTTTTTTGTGATTTGATAGTCTGCTTCTTTTGCATCCATATTGCAGAACCTGATTTCAACAAGTGCAACATGTTCCTGGATGAACATCTTTGTTGATCCTAGAACAGCATTCCAATCAAATCACATTTGAGGGACAAGTTTACAGTTTATGTCAAGATTAGTTAGTGAGTCAAGACACGTCAGTGTTATTCATCTATCTTTTTCCTCTGATTTTAGGAATAAGTTGCAGGTATAGGGCTAGGGTTATGGTAGGATTAAATTTTTGGACAGGAATGTTGTTCTACGATCAACAAAATATGTCTAACTTGGCAAAATCAGGATGTGCTTCTATATTACAGTGTTTTGTTAGTCTGCTGCTTATTTGTATGGCAGCAAAAGTGGGTGGTTTAATCAAACTTCACACTTCCGCAGAGCATCACAACTACAGCATCAATTAACATATAAAATCACTCAAATTTTCAAAGTCAAAAATCACTCAAAGCCGTTTCAAAGAAAGGACAACTAAAATGTGTGATTCTCGAGATCCTTTTCTCTTGATTAGTGAGTGTTAGCTCTGTAAGAGGGATGTGTTATATCTTCCCTTGGTCCCGACTTGCCCCACCACCCCCAGGTCTTAATGTGCTTCTGGGTGGTTGGCGAGTGCAGTGTGAAATAAGACGACACAGTAGGTGAGATTAAATTAGCGGAGTGCATGGGGATCACACTCACCAGAGCACTGATCCCGCAGTAATGAATATATCATGCCTGACATAACGCTTTTGACTCCACTAGAACAAACACTCAAAGCCCCAGGCCTGTCACACAAACCTACAAACATTTTCACAGTTATACCACTGGAGAACTGAAAAGCGCTGGAAAGCTGAGCTGGAGTGAAGACCAGACCAATACCAGGGCAAAATTAGACCCATGGAGACCCAGACCATGACTAGATTCAGACTACACACAGATACAGATCGAAACAAGACCTACTGAATCTCAGATCCAAACTAGACCCATCTAGATGCAGACCTGTGAGTTCAAGAACCAGGCTGTCAATTTTGATAAATAAAATGCTAAAAATATATTGATTCCTAAAAATATTTAAAAGTATATATTAAAGCAAAATATTAAAGATCTTGCTATATTAAAGATTGAATATGTATCAAAATCTAAAACTAAATCTTACATGAACTTTGAGTAATTTTATCATTCATGGCCACATCCATCTATATTCAGACCTGTCAGTCCATGAACCAGGATGTCAATGTTGATGAAATTAAACAGAAGAAATGCTAAACGGTTAAAAAATGATAAAGAAAAAAAATATATATATATATACAATACAATTATACAATACAATTATACAATTATATATATATATATATATATATATATATATATATATATATATAATAAATATATATTATATTTTTTATTATAGTATATATTATATGTATATTAAATATGTAAAAATCATAAAATATTAAAACTAATATTAAATTGTAAATTATGAAAATATTAAAATGATAATGATATTAAAAACAGTCTCAAATAAAACATTTTGTATTAATTAAAAAGAAAAAAAGAAAAATATCCTTTTACATATACTCACATTACATTGGAGGTACACTAACCAAAGAGCACACATCTTTCCATGCATGAAAAGATTCTGGAAACAGACTGTGGCCTTGGTCTGGGATCATAAACCATTCGGATGTAGACCCAGACTAAAAACCACACCAAAGCCACACTTATGTGATCAAGAGATTTTAAGACCAAAACCACTCTTTTTTCCACCATTCTATTTCCTGTTGTTGTGTTTTAAAAATGTCTGAATTTCTAATCTTATTATGACAAGAAAGGAGCCACAGATCTACAGTGCACGTTTTGAACACCTCCACAGTCATTAATCTAGCAGACTGTCAGCCCACGGCCACAATATGGTCACCCATTCCAGTCCAGGTCATCTCATAATAAAATCTTCCAAACAGCAGATTTTCAATAAATGATGAATAAATTATGTAAAAAAAAAAAATCAAATAAGTGATTCACTGCAGCTGTAGGCATTATGTGAATGTTGACATAATATAAAATATTTAGTTAAAGGGTTCGATCACCCAAAAATGAAAATGCTGTTATTAATTATTCACCCTAATGTCAATCCAAAAGCATTCATCGTTCATCTTCGGAACACAAATGAAGATCAGAAAAGATCATGAAAAGATAAAAAAGATCGTAAAACTAATCCATATGAATTGAGCGGTTTAGTCAAAATTTTCCGAAGGGACTCGATTACTTTATATGATGAACAGATTGAATTTAGGCTTTAACATTTAAACATTCATCTCCTTCAACTCACACATCAGTTGTGGTAAATGGACGCTCAAGCATGTGCAAGAACCAATGATGTTCATTCTCATGTTTGAGCTTCTGCGAGAGGAGGCTTGATCTCGCGTGTCAAGTAGTTTATGTACGCTGATCAATCTGTATATGCGAATAAAAGCCTAACTGAAATCTGTTCATTATGTAAAGCGATCAAGTCTCTAAAAAATTTTTGGCTTAACTTCTCAATTCATATGGATTAGTTTAACAATCTCTTTACGAACCTTTTGAAGTGTCAAAGTGGTAATTATGTAACAGTCTATGGAGGTACAGAAAGCTCTCGGATTTCATCAAAAAAATCTTCATTTGTGTTCCGAAGATGAACGAAAGTCTTACGGGTTTAGAACGACATGAGGGTCAGTAATTAATGACAGAATTTTCATTTTTGGGTGAACTAACCCTTTAAAATTCAAATTAGTTAGAGGAACAGTGAAATTGCTATTATGGGAAACTCATGACTACTGAGAGCTCCATGTCAATAGACTACACATCTCCTCACAGAACTCTACAAGACAACAGAGGGACCTCTCACAAAGCAGAGATTCACGCTGACTTCACTCATTCATTTGGTCAATAATGTGTCTTTCATTAAAAAGAAATATAAAGAGGAATGAAGAAAATGTTTGTTGGACAAAGACATGGCTTTATTTCACCCGACTGTGGGAGGAGACTGCACTTTTTTTAGCACAGCTGCAGTTTTTCAATACAATTTTTTACTTTGTTTTTTAAAATGTGTAGGTTGTTACTGTCAAGATAAAGCAACAAAGCATTTTGAACAACTTCTGCTGTCAAAAACAAGCAGTTAGGCTTATGAAGAGAAGAAAACCTTTGCCCAAGAGTGGTTTAAACTATGGTGACAGTGTTGGTTTTTGATTTATCGTCAAACTTACGCCTGCTTTTTGGTGATTAAATTCACAAAATTGAGTGATTTAAAGTGACCTCTGTCAGCATAAGTTAATTTCATCAGCATATTTAGGGCCGACTCTTTGAGATGGCTGCATTACGGTCGCAATTGCATGATTGGCTTCATTTTGTGAAATTTTGCATGTGGGGTTTAACAACAAAATGCAATTCATTCTCAAGAACCCATTACTTTGATTGCAGTCTAGAGAAGTATTTTGTCTGGCAATGCATGCATAAAGATATAGCCTTGAAGCAGCAAGAAAAAAAAATCACTTTCGAGTGCTGAAAAGAACAATAGAGTGAATTGTTCAAAATCTTGACATTGTTTTATTCCTTAACTAATGCTTTTACATGAAAATTGATTGTTATACATGGTTACAAATGATATTCACTCTCTTTTCGGCTACTTTATTTCAACCAACTGGTGTGACAAATGGAAAAAAATATATAAAATATTACATATGTATATATACACAGACAATTTGAGAAAGTTAAACACCCTTTTTACCTATTCGTACTCATTCTGCTCTAACATTGCAGTTTGGTCATCATGCACTCTTTTAAATCAGCCTAATGCATCCTGCCCCCCTCCTTGTCGTCCTCCAGGCTCGTCTGACCGTCTCTGTCCTGCCACTGTCATCCCCCTCCTGTCTGCAGAGAGCCGTTCCAACCGCAGCCTCGCCAGCCTCTGCAAATGGGTTGAACTAATGTGTCTGTCTCTCTGTGGAGGCCGACCCCGTCAGCAGAGCGGCAGCAGTAGGTTGTAAAGCTTTCGCCACTGCATGGGTACTTAAAACAGGTGTTGTAGGGGGATTTTTGCCCATCATGTGTGCGGGAGCAGGATGTGTCAGCGACACCGAGGCCCTGAGGCGATAACAGGTGGCTGTGGAGTCTCGGGGACTGTGCCGTTTCTCCCCAGAGCTGCTCTGTAACCGGCACATCCACAACAGATGCTCTGCATCTGAGAACTGCGTTTTATTCTTGCATGCAGCTATGATGGTGTTTTGGACGTCAATTCAGTTTAATTGATGTTGCGAAATTCGTCATTATGAAACCAATTAAATTGAGCAATAAAGCAGCTCTACGAAAGACAATATTGCCATAATCTTGCTCAGTTCAAGTTTTGTTCTCATCTCATATGCAGTAAAATCGATAATATTACTAAGTGTCTTTTAAAGGGAACCCATAAAGCCCCTTTTACAATATGTAATATAAATCTCTGGTGTCCCCAGAATGTGTCTGAAGTTTCAGCTCAAAATTATTATAGTTTGTCAAATTTGCAAAAACACGCCGTTTTTGTGTGTCCCTTTAAATGCAAATGAGCCGCTGTTCCCGGCCCGCTTTCCAGGAGAGGGTGGAGCTTTAACCGCTCGCACCTCGGTTGCTCAACAACAACAAACCTGGAGAATCTCATGCAGCCAAAATGACGATTGTCAGTAACGGTGTTCAGCTTTACCTTGTTGAAACCGGAGTTCATTCAACTCATTGACTAACATGTGCCGTCATGTTAATCTTTTGTGCAAATCCAGTGTTGAATTGACCTTCGTTTGTGAAGCAGCACGGTGTAAAATGACGGCATGGAAACAACACTCTACTACAACAACTCTTCCTCTTCTCTAAAGCAGCCCAACATGACTTTGCCCCCTTCGTTGCGTGTTGCCGGGGACAGGGTTTATGTTAATTTTGGGGTTTGTGATGTCACCAACCCGGGAAGAAGCTCGTTATAGTCCCTACCAGCCATTCGTTGTAGTCCTTAAAAAAGTGATTTCTTTAATCTCCCTTTGCATTGAACTTTGAGAATTGTAATTTTGCAAATGTTTTTATGCATATTACCCACTAACTAAAGTTAAAAAAGTGAAATCATAATCAAGGACCCCTTTAAAGTCTGCATGAAACAGAAGTTATGAGAGTCTTATCTTCCCTATTGTGACGTACTGTATATCCAAGCGTAATGGCTTCTCAAACAAAGGAAAATAGTAAGGCGGGACTTGATTTTGGTGACTTCATGGTGACTTTAAACCCCAGCTAAGCAAGCCAAATGCCACAGTGGCAAGGAACCTAAACTCCATCAGGTTTCTTGAGATCAACCAGGCTCAACTAGTTCTCCTCTGGCCAAATGAAGGATCACATGATTTTTGAATATAGGCTACATTACAAGTCAGATTGGTAGATTCATTTGATATTCAAACATTTGGCATCCAGCTCCTTGTGCTTGAAGATTGGGATACAACATGCTGGCATTAGGTGGAAATGCAATAGTTGTAGTCTGTTCAGCAGGTCAAAACGAAGGCCATCAAAGAAGAATGATGGCTTTTTTTCCTAGGTCCCAATTTTAATAGATCCCTCCCCACTCCTGCGCCTTCCTTCGTTGACCTTGCACCCATTCTCTCTCTCTTTCCCTGTTGATCTCCTCAGACAGCATAAGTGCACATATATTATCGGCCTGCGCAACGGCTTCGCCTGTCAAACGTGACCCCACCCTCTTTCCTTTCTTTCATCCCTCCTAAATCTCTCCAGCTCGTCCATCCATCTGTGCACACAGCTCAATTAAAGCCTCTGCCTCTGAGGAGAAGATTGTGCAGAGGCAGATCATATTTTTCTGTGCACACAGACTGATGGTATGGCACAGTAAAAGCAAGATCACCTGCAGTATGATGGATGTGGAGCAGAGAATGGATATCACACCGTACTCTCATGGCCTAAGCACCTGTTTGCAGTCTACAGACATCTTGTCGATAATCAATTCCGAGTGATTTATCCTAGAAAGGCAGAAGTCATTGTCGGTCAGCGACAGGCAACTGGTCAAAATTCCTTTGCAGGGAGATAAACGGGGGATAACCCACAATAAGTAGCTTTACCAACTGAATATGGTATTAGTATGGTATTCTTTGGGCCTTGAAATACCATGGTATTGAATAACATTATTCAATTAATATTATTAATATATACACACAATTAATAAAATATAGTAAATATAATATAATATAAAATAAATTACATATTGATCTAGGCAAATAATTGTGATTAATTAATCTGAAAATTATGCAAATAATTCCATGAATCTTTATTGATTGAAAGCCATATTAATAATTGATATAATTGACTAGTACTGGCACAGTACTTTTTGTAAGGGTAAATCATTCAAAATCATGGTACTTCTATGGTATTCTCTGGATTACCTTGAAATCCCACAAAAATAACATGGTTTTTAATATCATTATACCATAAGCAACTCTAGACTTGGCAAAAAATAACCCTATCGTTGTTTTTTGAATATAATATAATATAATATAATATAATATAATAATACAATATAATATAATATAATATATAGTTTCATGCAAACATGGTCTTTTATGTGTATTGCAAACTATTTTCGTAAGGGTAAATGAATAATTTTACAACAATATCATGGTATTATGACAAAATTTTCAAACTATTTTTGAATACCATGTAAACAACATGGTTTATGAGTATAATAATCATTGTATACCAGTACTTTTGTTGTAAGATTGAAAGGGAATGTTCAATTTTATGGCAATATCATAGAAAACATAGTAATCGGCCTATAATATAATCACTGTACCATGGTAGTACCAAACTAATTTTGTTTTAAGAGCAAAAAAAAGTCAATTTTATTATGTAATCATGGTAAAACAAAAAAAGTGAAACGAAAATACCATTGTTATGAATATAACAATAGGCCTATAATATAATCATTTAACCATTGTACTACTACAGTACTTTTGTAGCTAGAGTTAAAAAAAGAAGACAATTTCATAATAGAATCATGGTATTCTTTAAAGAACAGTATATGGAGTACCATGAAATTGCCAAGGGTAACATGACTATTATAATAATTAATATATTTTATGAATATAATCACTGTATCATGGTACTACTTTTTTCCAAGCATTCTGTTTAATTTAATGACAAGAGTGTATGTAGTGCAGCATGCCATAAACTTTTCTAACAGAGCTAATAATTTGCAACCTGAGCACTGCGAGGTGTGAGCGAGACCCACCCTGAATCAAACATGCTGGCGAGCTGCCAGGTGAGGGTGTCTGCATTTAGGAGACAGAAAATAAATGCAGGCCCCACCCAATGCTCTTGCTCACATATATTTGCTACTGTCGCCTGGCCCATCAAAGCATCATTATTTGTTTTCTTCACCGCACACACCATCACACCACTGCGAGGGGCAGCACTGCGGACCACCAATACTCTCAACACCACAATACTCTCAAGGGTGATTAACACAATTAAACAGGCCAGCAAAAAAGATGGGGGAGGAAGGACCAATCATATAGATAATACATGAATTATTAACAATGATACTAATAAAACATGCATTTAAAGCCTTAAAAAAGACTTACCAACTGTAACAAATGAAACAACAGCCAGCTATTGATGATATTAAAGTAAATCTTAATAAATACAACAAATGTTTGCTTTATGTCTAAGTAAATAAGAGGCTGCAAAATGCAACAAGACCAGCACATGCAGCAAGACGGGCGATAACATGCAAAGAGTCCTGCGTTTAAAACAGAAGAGCCTGTTGCTGATATCACATGGGATGTTTGTGAATCCACCAGAGAACTGTTTCTGTTTATGAGACAGGGCAACTCAAGGAGAGAGACGATATGGCATTACAAAAAAAAAAAAATTGATATATATATATATAAAAATATATATATAAAAAAGAAATAATATTTATCAAAACACATTTGGCTCCTCCAACACACCGAAGTCTTAAAAAATATTATTATTTTTTTTTTACATACTCAAAAGCCTATATGTAATACTAGATATGACAAAAAACACAAATTAGTATTACATTGCAGTTATTTCAAATGGAATAGCTCCAGTGTACTATACCACACACCAACCCCACTGCTACATCATTGCACCTTAAATCTCAAAGGTGTGATCATCTAACCACAAGAAAAATCTGCAAAAACAAGCCAATTCTGTTTGACATCCATCAGACACTAAATACTATTGACATTCTCACTGACAACCTTCTCTTCTTACCTCTGCAGGTTTAAAACGGCTTCAGGTTTCGGTCCTCCTCTGGCAACTATGTTGTTTTATCTGTCCCTGAAGGTTCTTGTGTCTCCTGCTCTGTGTCAGATTGATTGTGGCCTCTCTTCACTGCTGATGCTGCAGTGCGAGGAAAACACACCCTCTCCTGGCTCCCTCGCTGCCTCTCCCCTTCTCTGATTGGCTGCCATCAAGAGGCAGTGACATCACCCTTTTTTCTTCTAGCTCCCTGCCTCTTTTCCTTCACTCTCCTCTCCTCTTCTCTTCTCTCCTCTCCTCCCTTCATTCTCTGACCATTCCTTTATTGTCTTCATCCTGATTTCCACTCCGCATTCCCCTGGTGCCAAATGAAAAATGTCCATAATTTCATCCGTGATTGGCAGGATCTGTCAGAGCAGGAGAAGAAATTTAGTCAGGCAGAGGAGCGATGACATGTTAAATGCAGAGAAATGTTCTACAGCACTATTAAAGGCTTCTTGCTGTTGGTTTGGTGGGCGTGAGTAATAAGGTTGAGAAATGTACGTTATGCTAATTAGTGCATTGTTATGCAGCATTTGTATGGTTGCACAGGAAGAGCTTTTTGTCTGTCCCTCCCTTATAGCACCAGATGAAACACACACAAACACAAAAAAAGGATCCAGGAATTAGACTTTGTGTGTGTGTGATGGCCATTTATACTTCCATAAAAAAAAAAAAAACAATTCCTTAATATTATTGTCTAAAAATATGTTGCAATGTGTGTGTATCATAATTAATATAATATAATATATTTAATATAAAATAATATATATAATTAGTAGAATATAATTAATATAATAAGTATAATATAAATATAACATAATATGATAAATATAATATAATAATAAATATAATAAAATATAATGATATATAAGATTATACACAAATAGAGCAGAAACTATTTTGAAACATCTCAACAATATTAAAACATCTTTGTGAATTAAACTGCTTTTAGGAAATTAAAGGTAAAATCTGTTCAGCTACTCTTAAGGCTGATATATTGTGACTAAAGGAGCCTTCTATCACACGGTTGAATGACAAATGAATCACGCCCAATTGGGTTCATGAGGAAAGGGGACTCAATGCAGTGCAAATGGCAGACTTTTCTAGATTTTGATGGCAAGCAAGGTAAAAATAAACAACTATCTACACAATCGCCCTCCTCAGCATGCAAACACACTGCAGATGTGACGTTGTCGTGTATACAGGAAAGGTCAGTGCTTGCGAGTGTGCTAGAATAAATCTACAAATAGCCGATCTCTTTGTTGTGTGACATTATCTGGCTTTGTTTGCAGCGCCACAGTTACAGAAAGGGCCATACCTGCAGGTGTCTCATGGCACACACATGCTGAAAAGCACCAGTCGCTGTCCTTTAACCGGAAACTAATGCCCAGCCTTCTGTTAAAGGACCTCAATTTGTGACAGGTCCATGAGCACATCCTGAATCAGGCAGGACAAATGAAGCTTGAAGGTTCATCTTGAAAACCTCAAACAGGGAGTTGCCAGTTTGCATTAATGCCATCAATCGCAATAACAAAAGCTCATGCAAAACAGCCGCTTTGAATAAGTATGATTTGCAAGGGCTACAAATAGGCTGTCAACCACCAAAAACCAAATTACAGCTTTATGATCAAAAGATGATTTTATGGGAATTTTTCTATCAAACAGCTGGGCTCTTCTGAAATAGTGGCACTCTACAGGTTGAGTCAGTGGAAGAAAAATTAAATGGAAATGAAAATGTGGGATGTTGCATCTGATTATTTTCTATTCCACTGTCGTTGCCTACCATTTATGGATTTTTCTTATTTTTTATTTTTATAGAAAAGTCAGACAACATGAAACTGGGGGTTTGGGATCAAAACAACAGACTGGATTCAAACCTGCATCCCCACAAGTTCAAAAAGGCAATTCAGGATACATTTTTGTATCAATGGAAGACAGTCATGATTTATATATTTCATAATTCACTATCCTCTTAAATAGCAGAGAATGACTTTAATCAGAATATGCTCATTACATATACACAAGAATATTACAATAGCTGCGGCCCCAGCAAATATCTGTATATTGTTTATTTATATATATGTTTATATTTTATTATTATTATTTATAATTATATACATAATATATTATATATATATATATACACACATAATATATTATATATATATATATATATATATTATGTATATATATATATATATATATATATATATATATATATATATATATATATATATATATATATATATATATATATATATATATACACACACACACACACATAGTGGGTACAGAAAGTATTCAGACCCCTTTAATTTTTCACACCATATTGACAGAAAAACACAGAATTCTTGACATTTTTGCAGATTTATTAAAAACTGAAATATCACATGGTCCTAAGTATTCAGACCCTTTGCTCAGTATTTAGTAGATCCCTTTTGATCTAATACAGCCATGAGTCTTTTTAGGAAAGATGCAACAAGTTTTTCACACCTGGATTTGGGGATCCTCTGCCATTCCACCTTGCAGATCCTCTCCAGTTCTGTCAGGTTGGATGGTAAACGTTGGCCGACAGCCATTTTTAGGTCTCTCCAGAGATGCTCAATTGGATTTAAGTCAGGGCTCTGGCTGGGCCATTCAAGAACAGTCACGGAGTTGTTGTGAAGCCACTCCTTCGTTATTTTAGCTGTGTGTTTAGGGTCATTGTCTTGTTGGAAGGTAAACCTTTGGCCCAGTCTGAGGTCCTGAGCACTCTGGAGAAGGTTTTCGTCCAGAATATCCCTGTACTTGGCCGCATTCATCTTTCCCTCGATTGCAACCAGTCATCCTTTCCCTGCAGCTGAAAAACACCCCCACAGCATGAAGCTGCCAACACCATGCTTCACTGTTGGGACTGTATTGGACAGGTGATGAGTAGTGCCTGGTTTTCTCCACACATACCGCTTAGAATTAAGGCCTATCTTTAAGGCTATCTATCTATCTATCTTGGTCTCATCAGACCAGATAATCTTATTTCTCACCATCTTGGAGTCCTTCAGGTGTTTTTTTAAGCAAACTCCATGCAGGCTTTCATGTGTCTTGCACTGAGGAGAGGCTTCCGTCGGGCCACTCTGCCATAAAGCCCCGACTGGTGGAGGGCTGCAGTGATGGTTGACTTTCTACAACTTTCTTCCATCTCCCGACTGCATCTCTGGAGCTCAGCCACAGTGATCTTTGGGTTCTTCTTTACCTCTCTCACCAAGGCTCTTCTCCACCGATAGCTCAGTTTGGCCAGACAGCCAGCTCTAGGAAGGGTTCTGGTCATCCCAAACATCTTCCATTTAAGAATTATGGAGGCCACTGTGCTCTTAGGAACCTTAAGTGCAGCAGATATTTTTTTGTAACCTTGGCCAGATCTGTGCCTTGCCACAATTCTGTCTCTGAGCTCTTCAGGCAGTTCCTTTGACCTCATGATTCTCATTTGCTCTGACATGCACTGTGAACTGTAAGGTCTCATATAGACAGGTGTGTGGCTTTCCTAATCAAGGATAATCCTAATCAGTATAATCAAACACAGCTGGACTCAAATGAAGGTGTAGAACCATCTCAAGGATGATCAGAAGAAATGGACAGCACCTGAGTTAAATATATGAGTGTCACAGCAAAGGGTCTGAATACTTATGACCATATGATATCTCAGTTTTTCTTTAATAAATCTGCAAAAAAGTCAAGAATTCTGTGTTTTTCTGTCAATATGGGGTGCTGTGTGTACATTGAGGAAAAAAATGAACTTAAATGATTTTAGCAAATGGCTGGAATATAACAGTGAAAAATGTAAGGGGGTCTGGATACTTTCTGTCCCCACTGTATGTATATGTGTGTGTATGTATACATATATTCTTTTATGGTAAAAATGTGACAGAAAGCACAGTCAATGGCTGCATACACTGTATGAATGTGTCGATCAGGCATAACATTATGACCACTGACAGGTGAAGTGAATAACACTGATTATCGCTTCATCACAGCACCTGTTAGTGGGTGGGATATATTAGGCAGCAAGGGACCATTTTGTACTCAAAGTTGATGTGTTAGAAGCAGGAAAAATGGGCAAGCGTAAGGATTTGAGCGAGTTTGAGGGCCCGATTGTGATGGCTGGACGACTTGGTCAGAGCATCTCCAAAACTGCAGCTCTTGTGGGGTGTTCCCAGTCTGCAATGGTCAGTATCTATCAAAAGTGGTCCAAGGAAGGAACAGTGGTGAACTGTCGTCAGGGTTCATGGGCGGCCAAGACTCATTGATGCACATGGGGAGCGAAGGCTGGCCCATGAGGTCCGATCCAATAGATGAGCTACAAATTGTTCAAGAAATTAATGCTGGTTCTGATAGAAAGGTGTCAGAATACACAGTGCATCACAGTTTGTTGCATATGAGGCTGCATAGTCGCAGATCCCTTGCTGACCCCTGTCCAAAATATTACATTACATCTGAAATATAGAAATGTATAACAGTTTGCCCAATGTCTGCATTACATTGCATGTTCAACTGTCAACTTGGCACTAATTGTAATATGACATTTAAGTGATCTGGAAGTTTGGTCTGTCAATAATTCATGATTTGGAGAGAAGCCACAGGCTGAGCTTTGCCTCCACTATTACCCTTCAATTACTCAGTGATTAACACTAGGTCAGACCATCAGAATGACCTCACATCCACTTAATGAATTCAATTAATCCATTAGCTGCCCAAGTACAGCCGCAAAATCACCGAGCTAAACCAACGGCCAAAGAGTGGTCCCATGTTGTAACATGCATTTATATGCAACCTCTCTGCTTGGAAATGTCAGGGTAACTGTAACCGATGCGATCTGCATGATGTTTAAGATTTTCGAGGCCACAACTCACTGTGTAACAGACCAATCTCTTGATTTATTCAATCATGCGGTCACAAATACAGACAAAACCGCATGTTTGTTTCATCCTGTTTCTAAGGAAGCACACTCCTCAGGATCTAAAGTGGGACAAGCTATGACGTTAAACTCCCTCTCTCTTGAGGTCTCTGGTTATTGTGCACCAGCACAAGAAACAGGCGCTGAAAATGAGAGAGATGAAGATAAAGGGAAACAGAGAGCAGAGATGAAGACAGGAAGGAGGAAGCCAGCACTTGATGATTTATAATGGCACTGCTAGAATGCAGAGTCTGTTCATAAGTTAATTTGACTATGAGGTCATGCGAGCCACAGTGGTGTCTGCAGTTCTGGAAAGAGGTTTTCTCAGCCTCTGATTCGAGCAGAGACTCCCAATCCATTTCTAGACTGATAGGAAAGCAAGTGAAACGGAACAACAAAGGTGAGAAAACATGCAAAAGGTGACATTTTGGCTTCTGCAGTGGGATTCAAAAGTGACAACACTAATAATGCAAGCGTTAATTCAATCGCATTAGCATTTCGTTTCAAAGGACTCCATTTATATTATAGTCAACTGAAAGACCTCAAAATCATCCTCTGAAAAGTATCAGCACATTTATTTAAAATTTTAGCAGCTCTTAATCGTTTCCCATAAACACAGTCACTGATAATGCCATTACATAAGCATAATGGCCTAAAACTAATTGCAACATCCTCTGCAAACAATGAGTTGCTAGATCATACAATAAAGCTTTTCACAGCTTAATATAATAGCATTAAATGGGATGGTCTGTACAGGAAATGATCAGTAGCACTACTCAAGGTTAAAATATACATTCTCATTTAGGAGCATGAAGTTAATTGCCTTTCAGTCTGCCTGAAAAATGAAGCAGTCCATTTATTTTCTTCCTTATCATTTCTACAGGAGAGTCAATATTCGAGCTGATTTATGCACACTGTACTACACTAAAAAGTGCTCTGGCTTCCTCTCAAAAAACACACTTCATTAACGAACTGGCTTTTTGCCTTGCATAAGCCATCAGTATATTTAAGATAATAAACTTTGACAACTGAAAAACATTCTGAGAAAACCATAAGAATGACTGTTTAGGATTAATACCTGCACAAAATGCTTTCTTCTCTCCACTTGCATTATTGATAACTATTGATTGGTTTATTTATGAGGCAAATAGAAAACCAAGGCACTTACATGCGGAAAAGGCAGTTTAAACAAACCTAATGCACTCAGGTCACCATAATGGATTAATATTTGAATGAAAAAAATGTTTGGAATGATTAGAATTTTGCAATTTGTTTTTTGCAAATTTAATAACTAAGAGATCACCGCACTCCCCCTGCTGGCCAGACTGAAATGCAGAATTATCAAGTCATAACTGATGACTCAAATATCATAACCTGTTGTTCTGAACAAGAACTATGAGGTGAAACACACACAGAGCGTAATTGTTTTGTCCAACCTGGAAAATCCTCTTTTAGAAACTCTAAATTTTAAGGTGTCTTTGTTTCATTGTAATTTTACATTTAAATACAGAGCAATATTAAGTAACTACATGTACTTACCATAGGGTTAGGATTTGGTTTGGTTTAGTTGCATGTAATTATGCATAGTTTAAAGTTATTACTTTAGTAACTGCATGTAACAATGACACTGCAAAATAGGGTGTTACACGCTATTTTAAGGTGTCTTCGTTACAGTGTAATTATACATTTAACAACTGAATAATAATGTACTCATAGGGTTAAGGTATGGTTTAGGGTTTGACATGCAATTATGCATAGTTTACTGTTATCACTACAGTAAGTACATGTAACAGACGCAAACATAGTGTTACCCCTCCCCTTTTTTTGTACAGCATACCACTACATACAGCTTTAATGCAAATGAAATAATGTGCATGATAGAAAAGGACGTTACTTGCTGACGCACCATTTCCTCCGTTGTTAGTGCTGGAATTTAGACCAAGGTAATGGAGGGGGGGGGGGGTAAGCAGTAGGCACATTCTAATGGTTTAAATGGAATAAACAAAAGGATACATCGGAAAGACAGACAACGATCATGGCTCCAACATCCTCTCTCACCTTTGATCAAGCACTTTCTAGACAAGTGGACTCCTGCTGTCTGGGGTGAGGAGGAGAAAGCAGGCGTGATGAACTGTATCCTAACAGCATGGGTGCCCAGCATGGACATTTCTGGAAGCTCCAGATGGTCTGAGATACTCATTACACTTCACACCAGCTCCCATGCAAAAAGAGTGGAAGAGGGCAAGAACAAAGGCTAAAAAGCCTGTCCTAAAATGCCAATAAAGAAAAACCCAAAGCAATAAATGTGAGATTCATGCAGGTGATCAATAACTGGACAGAATTCCTCATACATAACTCAGGATGAAGAATAGAGCTTTTAATACTTGGACCCCACAGCATGTGTCAAGTTAGTTTTCATGGACCTCCATCAGTATATTTCTTAACATATAAATGATATTTGCTCCTGTTAGTGCAAATGTGTAAGGCATACATTGAAACAACTCTAGAGGACACAGTGGGCTCATTTTATGCATTTATTTATGTAGCAATTTACGTTCTGATTAGCTGCTGAGAGGCTGCATCAGCAGTTGGGTAATAACCGCACGTGTCTGAGCACCCGCGGTTCAACGTCTCAGTCCTTCACTTCTTAAATCTGTGTGTTCCTCTCCAAAAATACCACAAAAGTTGCCTAAAAATGTCCCCGTTCTGAAAATCCCTGCACGTCTGCGATTTCACCAAAACCTCATTTCATGTTCTCGCCCTCCCGCCAGTATCCATGACTTCCCCCCTCCCTGAAATTAAAGTTCCCATTTGCAAAGCTAGTGAGGTCACACATTAGCAACAGAGGACAATCAACTTTTTTTTTCCCCGCCAGAGGGTTACAACCATCCTCTTTACACACACAAAACAGCCCTCTCCTTATTTTAACAGCCAGAGAAGAACAAAAAAGATTAAACATAATAAACTCCCAAACCTTTTGTACAGAGAAACCAAACTAAATGGAGAAAATGTCTTTTACATTAGTCCGCAGATATCCTCTGTGATCCTCTCCCGGGCTCTGTAATTTTAATAGGGAAGTGAGACACACACATATACCAAATACAGTTCGGTGTGTCAATGCCAGGCTCTGTGTGTAGTGGGCAATGTCAATACATCTCTATCACTCGTTTAGCCGTCCATCTGTTTGTTTTATGTGGATTAGAAGAGGGTCTTGGCCGTATGTATGATAGTGATGTGAATATGCATGTGTGTCATAAGTTAACAACATGTAAGTCTACATCTGTGTGTGTCTGTATGTGGGTTTAGGAGACTCTTTAGGCCAGTCCAAAGCCTTCAGAACATTCCTGAATGGCCAGCAGCAGCATGTGTCTTAACTTCTCGTAGCTCTCATATGCCGGGAGGTCCAACTGGTTAAAGCTGAAAGGAGAGAGAAACAGAGGTGAAATAAAGCAATAAAACAAAAACAAAAAAAGCCCCTTTTGATTGTGTAACTGCCATGCACTGTAGCAGCATGCCTCATCCAGATTTTACAGGTGCTTTATAACATGAATAACGGAATTTCAGAGGGTGTTATATGAAAACATTTGAATTGTGTTTTAGGAGGCAACAATGTTCATTTACCAAGTGTGTGCAGAGGGCAGGCGGTCAGTGGAGCGGTCATCTCGGTGGATCTGGAATTTCTGGATGCCATTCATTCCCTCCAGTGCAGCAAAGCCCTGCAATGGCACTTTGGATGTGCCCGTAACAAACTGCAGGAATTTAGCCCGGTCAGCCTGGTCAAAGGATCGTAATGCACGCCAGAACCACTGGATCTATGCAGAGAAAGGAGGACAGAAAATTAATAGCAGGTAGAGAATAGTAAGACATTTTATCAGACAAAAAGTAAATGCTTCCAAAGGAAGTACCTAAAAAAGGCATACCCAAAGTGAATTGCATGCTTTTCATGAACCATTTGGAAAATATGCATGGTTTTGGTCTCTTTTGAAAGGTATGTGGGCGATACAGTGGAACGTCAACAGGTTGGCTATAAAATTATAGAGTGCTGCAGGAATACACCTTTAAACTCGGTTACAGTTCCATCATCCAAAACACAATGGGTTTTTGGTCAAAAGCCTGGGGCCCTGTACCATAAAAGTCAACTAGTTGACCAAACCAATTCAATCGGCTTTGATCCTAAGTTCATAACCACAGAATGTGTGCACATGCAAGTGTGACATCAGTAGCAAACAGCCAATCACATGCCATGAAAAATGTGAAACTGTGATTCACTTTTCACAAGTCAGCAATTTCAATTCTCTCTTCTGCCAAAGAGAGTACATAAATACATTTACACAGAAAGAAAATATCTTGCAATATCAGTGCAAGTTGTGAAGTTCATATAGTTGATATATATATATATATAGGTATACAGAGACTTGAACACACAGGATCACATGTAGTCATTTTTAAAGCTTTATCAATTGATTCTAAAGCATATTACATATCTGTATATATTTACATACATTTAAACTATGCGTAATAATAATTGTTAAACTTAAATTGCTCATGTGTAATAGATTAAGCATATATTCATAAAAATATATAAATGATAAAATAATGCCAGATGATTTTGTCTTTAAAAATCTGTTACTATGTAAGGACCTTTAATTTAGAGCAAGAAAAACAGGGGGAGTGACTTTATTGCTTCAGACTTGTGTAATTTTGCTCACAGCTGATTGGTCCAGTTGATGTCCTTTGATGTGTACATACCTGAATAGAACTGGATTGATATTTGTGGTATTCTGTATTGGCTTTGAGGTCGTCAATGTCGATGGTGGGCAGGCCGGAGATTAGCAGCTCCAGCTCTTGCTCAGTGAAGATGGAGATCAGTCTCTTTGGGATGATCTCATAGAAGCCCTCCAGGAAGGCAGCCAGCTGTTTACGGATCGCACCTGAGAAAGAAAGATGTTTCAGCATCCTGATTGCTTTTAAGGAAGTGGGAGGTTCAAAAGTCTATGACATTTATTCAAGTTTAGGCTCACCTGTCATCTTCATCTGGCAGACGAGATGCACATATTCCTTCTTATTCTCTTCTGTGACAAGAATGTTGGCACCATTGGCCTTCAGATCTCTCACTTCACATACGCCAAACTCTTGGACCTGTGAACATATGAGGAAGTGATTATCATGTGTAGTTTTTCATAGCAAAACTATCTTAATACCGAAATAACACAATAAGTAAGTGTATTTGGCATCAAAATGCAACCCATACCTCTGTGCTGAATGTCAGCTCGTAGCCCAAAGTGGACACATCGTTCTCCAACAAGTAGACTAGACCCTGGAAGAAGGGATAGTCTTCGCTTTCCATGTCTGTATACCTATGACACAAACACAAACACAAAAAAAATCCAGCTTATTCTATATAGATTGTGGAGATATATACACAGTCTAATCATGATGTATAGGATAGGCTTTGCTGGTACCTGACGCTCTTGCCCAGGATGTGCTTGTAGAAGCTGCGTGTGAAGTAGCACTCTAATAGCCTGTTGTCATAGACTGCTTTGGCCACCACACGTCCCACAAACTTGAAGTAGCTGAGATGGTTGGGGTTGCAGTGGGAGGAAGGATTGATGGTGTAGGTGACCCGGTCGCCTGGTGAGGTGCGGAACAGGGCGTACATGGGATTGAACATCTCTCTGGAGATGATCATGTACCACTCCCTTAACAGCCCACCCGCATCCTGACCCTCCTCTCCTTCAAACACTATGTACCTGTAGAGAAAAAGACCATGAGGATGAAAAAAAAAGAGAACAAACAACTTGCCTGGCTCTTGCTGCTTGCAGCTATCAGTAAAAAAAAAACAAAAAAAAAAAAACTGTGCACATCGGTGAGAGTGTCAAAATGAGAAAGTGTGAGAGATTTACAGTCTGTTCTTCATGTCTTCTGGGCTCTTCCGGTGCAGCTCTCTGTAAGAATCTTCAAAGACGTGGTCTCTCCTCACATGGACGGCCATATCCTCTTTCCTCAGCCCCTCATCCAGACGCTCCAACTCCTGGCGGAAATACCTAAGAGACACACTTATTAAAGACTCGGAACAGAACACAACAGAAAAATAAAAAAAGAAATATCCATAGATGTGGACTTTAGACTAAAATGCCTGTAGAGAAGGCAGAAGCAGCAAAAATCTCTAATGAATTTCTAAAAATAAATAAAATGTAGAAATTATATTTTGCAAAAAGAAAATTGTGCGTTTTGATTTTCTCTATTGACAGTTTAACAATAAAGCACATTTTCCACAAGTTCTCATTACTACACTGATTCCAAATGTTTAGCAGAGTTTTTTTTTTATGATTCGCATTCTCCATAATGATTTTTAATAGACTTCGACTACTTTAGTACAGTAATTTATTATTAGTATTCCAGCAAAAATCAAGGTAGTACAAAAAGTATCACAATTATGTTTTTTTTTTTTTTAACATTACAATAATGGGGATGGGGTCTTTACTTTTTCCATTTAATGTTTTGTCATGCAATGTCAATATAATTATTATTATTATATTAAATAGCAATAATAATAATAATAATAATAATATACACAATAATGTTTTTGCATTATTACATTTTTTATTTTGGTGTGAAATATGACCAGGGAAATTCTCTTAATTGTCATGAAAATAATATGTATAAAAAGGCAGAAAAAGAATCTTACTTCCGCTTGACATCAAAGTCCAAGATACGGATGTAGTCAACCAAAACTGCGAATGGCCCATCTGCCAGGTGAGTGGTGGATTGACGCAGGATCTGATTCAGCACTGTGCGGTGGGTCTCTGTTAAAGACAGAGAGAGAGAGAGAGGTCATATCGAGGACAGCCTTTATTAGTATTCATCATGTACCTCTCTACACTGTGTGAACTTCCATTAGGGACCATGAGACAGCTTGTGTTTGATTGACTCACCTGCGAAACGCAGAAACTTCTGTGTGTCAGGAGGCAGGTTGGAGGAGATGTGCATAGATGAGGGTTCCCTGGAAAAGAAGGGGTCCAGAGAGGAGGGTGTGGCGGGGGTGAGAGGGGCGGGTGACAGTGGGGGTGGCTCATCCTTGATATGTGACAGCTGGCTCTCCCGAGTGTCTCGAACCGGAGGTTTGCTTTCCCTCTCGGTGGCATGCACCAGGAAAAAGGCCTCCACTGCAGGCTGCAGCACTACAGGGATACAAAGAGATTCATAAGATGAAATAATTTATTTTCTAAAAAATTCTTTAATTAAATAAATAAATAAATAAATAAATAGAAATACCTAAAACTGCATGTTGGTCATGAGACTCTTCAAGTTCTTTCAGACACTCTCCCAGCATGTCCCATAGCTCGTCTAACAACAGCTGCTCACTCAACAACGGCAGGTCAGGCAAACGCTCCTCCTGTTCCTGCTGACTGCTGCTCTCTTCACCTGCTCAAACACAAAATACATATTTTAACATGCATTCTATATGAACCAGTTATTTCAGACACTAATTTTTTTCTCAAGTTGCATGAATACAACACCAGGCACATGGGCCCTGGATAATGCGTTACATGGCTTATAGAATAATTATGCATTATAAACCTGGTTTAAAAGTGTTATCTAACACTATATTAAAAATCTGATACTATATTAATGCATTTTCTTTTTTAAATGTATATTATGCTCAATTAAGACAAAACCGTCTGTTTACATGTATAGTTTGACAATTGTGTGTATCTGTCCCTTCAAGCCCAAGATGATAGGAAAGACAATTCAGTATTCACACAATTCTGTATGAGAGGCGGCTTTCTGAGCATGTGCTTTGGATTTGCGCTCTTGCGGTTGAATGGTTTCAAATCACATTAAAATGTGCACACAAGAATAGTTAAGCAGAATCAAAATGCACGTCTTATCGAATCCACGGTTCTTGAAAATTAGGAACAGGCTCTCGATACCAAGCTCTATTCCTTGCAGTACCATTACAGACACTATAAATTATAGCAGTCTCATATGAGAACATAGCAGTTCAGTGATTCATATGCTATAATCCCCATGCATTGATGTTCTATTGTTGTCATTTCACAGCTATTGTTTTACAGAGCCTTACCTAAGGTTGCCTGGTCCTGTTCTAGGGGTGAGGGCTGGTCCACATCCATGGGAGAATCATCTCTTTGAGCTGCTGGGGGCTCGGCAACAGAGTGTACCTCCGACTGAACCAGGGGAACCAAGGAATAGGATGAGATTCAATACAATTCCCCCCGACAGAGGAGAAGAGACAAATAGAGTGTATAATGTAGGAAAAAAGAGGAAATGCAACAATCGCAGACCAAAACCAGGGGCAGTGCTAGAAACTGAGTATCATGCACCAAAACATTCAGACATTGGCAGATTGGCAGGACAGAGGGAGTTGGGATGGAGCTTAAGCATAGAAGCACTGACAGCCAGCCAAAAATCAAACCACACACAAAAAGACAAAGCTACAGATGGGAGAGAATCAAAAAGCTGGATGCATCATTCAAATATCTCAAATAAAGCACCATACAGGCTTTGTGTGTTAAATGCAGCACAATGCAGTGGAAGGCAGAGCAGTAGAGAGGTGAAACAGAGAGCTGGGGTTTAGAAAAGAGTCACTGGTAGGTCTTATGACAGAACAACTTGGTTTGTCACTGGAAAACAATTGTGGGCTCAGTGTAAGTTTAGTAACTTTTAAAAGTGTGTTCCATGTTTTTGATAAACAGCACTGACGTGGTCTTTTAGAGAATATAGTTTTCATTTGAATCGCAAGTAAAAGGTTTACTAGTTTCCTTATATTTAATGAGTAATCAGGGCATGGCGATATAGGAAACTTTTGTGATTTGTAAATATTTGATGATATTTGAATATTTTGTTTGTGAAAATGAAATGAAGCATTCTGAACATCACAGTGATTTTAATTCCACTTAGACCAATATGTTTTCCAAACACCTTTCTAATAGGCTATTTCATGTCTGTGTATGAAAACTGTAAGAAAGATAATAAGCTCTCAGGTTTGAACAAAAATGGGAAGTCTGAATAATTTGCATGAATTTCCAAATCAGTGCTTTTGAATTTCCATTACAATTAATTAAAAAATATTCCTGTCTATACAATTTATTGTTAAACTGGTAAATAAAAAATATATTAATACATTATTTTTATAATATTTTAATACTTCATTTTTACTGTATTATAGTTGTAGTATGTAGTAGTAGTATAGTTAAATGGGTGAGAAAATTCAAGATTTTTAGCTATATCTTTGTGAAAAATAATGTAACTTTACTGAGAAAAATAAGTCAGTCATGTCCTAGGCTGTGAGATATCACTAAGGAATACACAGGGTATTATGAACATCATGGGTGTGTGTGAGGGTGAGTACAGTCAGTAGCAGTCTGCCTGCTGTCAGTGCGGCCCATGCTAACCGTGGCTGCGCTGGCCGTGCCAGCGGGGGGGTTGTTGGTTGCAGAGGTACTGGGGGCAGACGATCCAGCCACAGCCACAGCAGCGGATGCAGCAGCAGCAGCGGCAGCAACAGCAGCGGAAGAGGATGCGGATGAAGAGGTTGGGGGGGCCTGCTGTAGACGGCGGGCCCTCTGCCCCTCTCTCACCATCTGAATGATGGCGTCCGCTTCAGCCTCTAACTGACGGACCGCAGCCTGGATACTGCTGGCCGAGCCCAGACTGGTTGAACCTGGAAACAAATGAAGAACGAATCTATTTAGACCAGTGAACATGAAATGAACTGTCTATAGTGCTCAATGGGACACAAGACTCAATTGAAAGCTTCAATGTGAAGCGTGGAAATGTTCTTAAAGGATTAGAGGATGCCTCTGTGTTAAAAGAGAGTGACTTACTCAGTCTTCCTCCTGTCTGCTTAGCTTTCTTGTTAGCACGCCGTGTGTCTTCTCTAAGCTGAATAATGACCTGCAGAACACGCAGGAAAAACTTCTGCGTTGAGGTCTTGGAAGTGAGCGAGCTCATGCAGGGCAGCTGGAGCTCACGGCCACCTAACGTGCGCTTCTGAGCAGCCACAATCACCACACTCTCTGACCCATCAAACCTGTAATCCATTCAGACCCAAGGGAAAAGACAAGTACTGTTAATGTTGTTAACCCTTATATGCAGAATAAATGTAAAGTCCTGCAATAGTCTTTAGTGTTCAATTTTTACTCATTCAGCAGAATCTTTTATCAAGGAAGTTTCTTTAAATCCAATTTAATTCCAAATGTGATTTGATCCTCCAGCCGACAACCAGCCTAAATCCAGAGGTACATTACTATTCAAAGGGGTCAGTGAGATTTTATTTATTTATTTATTTATTTAAATAAATACTTTTGATCAATTGAATGTATCCCTGCGGATTCAAAGTGATAAATGTGAACATTTAGGTTTATATAAATTTACAAAATTAAAATAATAAATCTTTTCAAATAAATGCTGTTCTTTTGAATATTCTATTAAATCACAGAATCCTGGGGGGGGGGGAATCAGGTTTCCACAAAAATACGGAGCAGATTGATAAAAATAAGAAATCTTTCTTGAGCAACAAATCAGTATATTGAATGATTTCTGAAGGATCATGTGACACTGAAAGTAGGAGTAATGATGCTGAAAATTCAGCTTTGCCATCATAGGAATAAATTATTTTAAAATGTATTATAATAGAAAACAGTTATTTTAAATTGCAATACTGTTTCACAGTTCTATTGTTTTTAGGGCTGTCAGGATTCCTTGATTAAATCTGAGTACTCCATTTTAAAAAATACTTGATTGCAATTTACCCGTTCGATTAACTGGCAAAATACGTGGCGCAATCCATAAAGAATCCATGAACATTATTATGGCCGAACATTATTAGACCGTTTTCTAAGGCTGCACCACATATTAAACCGTTTACAAATCATAATATAGCATAAATAAAAATAAATTGATAAATTGTTCACCACAAGGCAAGTAATGTGTGCTAACAAAGTAAATTTTAATGCCATTCTGATATTAAAGAATATCGTTCACCTGGGTCTATTTTTATTACCAAACAAAAAAAATTTTTTTTTATCTGATTACTTGATTATTCGTCAATATAATTGTCCAATTACTCAATTACCAAAATCATCATTAGTGACAGCCCTGATTATTTTAGTGTATTTTTAATTAAATTAATGTAGCCTTGGTGAGCATGAGAGACTTTTTTTCAAAAGCATTTGTTAAAAAAAAATTAAAAAATTAAAAAAAATAAAAATCAAACCGACTTCAAACATTTTAACGGTTATGTAGGTTGAAAGTTTCTCCTCACCTGCTAGTCATCTTGCCCTTGGGGCGTGTGGTTATGGATGGGTCTTCATGAGAAGCTTCAGGAGACTGAGCATCTGCACGCGCTCTTCTTTGCTGCTCCAGGTTATACTCTCTCAACTCTGCCAGTAAAGTGCCTGAAAAGAGAACACAATCAAGACACATTATGAAAACTAAGATGCAAAACGGGCTATTCATAGTGGTGATCATGAGCACAATAGCATATGCCTGGACAGCTACTTTTAAACAAATGAATATTCAATATTTAGCATCTTAACCAGCCCTAATGAGCGACCGTACAGAAATTTTATTTTAAGTATAGCACCAAAAAAGAAAAAGAAAAAAATCCTTATGATGAGGTACTGACCAATTTGTTTGCAGAGCGTGTATCCGAGCTGACGAGCCCCACTGAGCAGAAGTTTGAGTACAGTGTCTCGGGTTAGTCCATCCCCTCTTGACAGCTGCAGCAGGATGTTAGCCGCATCCTCCAGACCTTCCTCTGAACACGAGTGGGATGTCAGCACCTGGACACAAACCACAGGGGGTAACTAATCAGACTGCTGACCTGGGTCAAAAGAGCCCAGGGTTAGGAGAACCAGACATAAGGTGACATATGTGTGCACAATAATTAAATACCTCCACAGAGAGCTGCAGTTGTTTCTCCGTTAGTCCAGTAGAGGCGAGTTTGGTTTCAATGTCCGTGCTGCTCAATGCCGCCTTCTGTTTTACAGCTAAAATAGTGAGATAAGGTAAAATACTGTACTGTCAGATGCAATTGACTGGATTCAAAAACCATGGATTCACCAGGCTTATTGTTTTTCTAAAATGTTATATAACCATTTTAAGGTTTCATTAAATTTACACAGCAACAAAAAAATATATTTATTAATTAATAAATTTTCCACCCAGCAATGTTTACCAGAATGATAGTGGCGCAGTAATACTGTTGTAATGAGGTCACAAGGGTGCGTTTACAGAGTATTTTACAAAAAAAAAGTGGTTTGAAAGTGGTTCAGCCAATTATAATCAAGATCCGGAACCATTCATTTAGTAATTATGATTTTAACTTGTGGAGACAGTTAAAAATTAAAAATAACAATTAAAATTAAATTAAACAATTAAAAATAACAAAACTGCTAGTATTAATCCATGTTTTTAATTATTATGTTTTCAAACGCTCAGTGAGACTCACCAGTAATACTGCCGGAGATGGTGGTGCTGCCTGCAACAACAGATACCGTAGTAGCTGGTTGAGAGGGCATCGGGACTACTGAACCCTGCGTGGTGCCCACACCTGCCACCGCTGAGATGGTCCCTGTCCCCGCTGTCGTTTGAGCTGCAGGTGCAGAGGGTGTGGCAGTTGGGGCCTGAGGCACTGGGTGGCTGGCTGGAACCTCCGTGGCCTTGTTGTCAGGCAGAGCGATGGAGATCAGAGAGAGCAGGCGGAGCAGTTTCTCAGTGAGGAGAGAACTGCGACGGATCACTGGGTGGGACAGCATGTTCATCAGCTGGCCCAGCGGAGATGCCTCAAGGCTGAACAAAGCCCCCTCTGTCTCACCAGCACCCCCTAGAGGCACAGTCTTCATGGAGGCCTTGCCCTTACGGCTCACATTCATGTTGTCCAGCTTGACCAGGAGATCCCAGAAGTCAGTGGAGATGCCCAGGGACTGTGGTGTAACCGAGCAGGCGCTCAGGGAATTGTGGGTAGAAGTGGGATTGCTCGGAATAGCTGAAGAGTTACTCTGATTGGTGCTACCTGACCGGCAGCTTGCACTTGCAGTCGGTGTTGAGCCAGCACAAAGACGAGTGTCCAACTCCGATGAGGAGGCGGACAGGGGATCTTTACAGCGTTGCTGAGTGAAGTGACTGGGAAATACCTACAAGAAATATAAGAGAGATAAAAGACTTAAAATATAAAGCCGGGCTTGACAGAGTGAGCGTTTCACTTGCATTATGCATTAGCAATACATGTGTACGAACTGTAAAATGTATTCAGGAGCATGCATGTCAATAAAATGTGATTATTAAACTTGATTTTAAGCAATGATTTAATTAAATAAATATGAGTGGCAATGTTGCACTTTCTACAGGCTTGTGGTTTCACGCAGTTCTCAAATCGATGAATACAACACATTTGTGCCAATAGATTGCTTATGGTCTACTGTTGATGACAATATGTACATTATAATGTTTACATTTCAATATGTTGTAGATGGTTTTAAGAATGCATATTTTATTTCCCTCATCTTTTTTAAAGAGCAGCCGGCAAAAGCATAAAGATTTTAAAATATGAGGCCCCGTGTATTTTGGCTTGTTTATAATTAAATATACTACATTACGAATAAAGATTTTTTCCCTGGTTATTTTTGTTGCACAAATGGTATCTGGCATTTAATTCAACACATACTCTTCCCATCACAGGAAGAAAAGTCTAAGAAAATTAACACATTATTCAATAAATAGATTTTTACTAGTATCAACACAATAAAAACTTTGGTAACACTTTACAATAAGGTTCATTAGTTAACATGAACTAATAATGAACTATACTTATACAGCATTTATTCATTTTTGTTAATGTTAATTACAACATTTACTAATACATTAAAATCTTGTTAACATTAGTTAATGCTCTGTGAACTAACAATGAACAACTGTATTTTCATTAACTAAAGATTAGTAAATACAGTAACAAATGTATTGCTCATTGTTAGTTCATGTTAGTTAATACATTAACTAATGTTTAGCTAATGAACCTTATTGTAAAGTGTTACCAAATTTTTACACGTGTGTCCTTGAATCCCTTAATTAAGGAAAAAAACACATTATTTGATATTTTTTAATGTGCTCCTTAACAGAGGAACACACGTGCTACTTGGGGAAAAAAGTAAGTGTCAAGCCCTCAAACAGTGACTACACTAAACAGCAAAAACACCCTGTAGCTAAAGGTTCTCTAGTACCTTGGCCAGTTGGATGAGGGTATCCAGTACATGTCGACAGACAACCGGAGCAGCCTGTGGGTGGATGTGAACAGTTGATCCACCTCCTCCTCCTGCACATGTCACTCCCGTTCCTGACACTCCACTACCGAGCCCTCCTGAGCTCATGCCCCCTCCTGCTGAATGCCTCTCTGTGTGTTTCCTGCCCGACACTCGCTGGATCTGAAATATGTTGGTCCTACATCCCAGAGCTGCGTCCATTGATACAGACAGCCAGGAAAGCTGACTGGAACTACGTGACTCCACTCTGTTCAACAGCTCCAGAGAGGAAGATGATGAGGATGACGACGAAGAGGCTACAGCCGTCTGTGGGGACGAAGAGGAACACTTTCCTCCACTGGAAGAGCCCTGGCCTAGTGAGCGCTTACCACGGGACTCCTCCAGGCGTGTGGTCTCCAGGCACAGCTCGCTCTCGCTGCTGCGCTGCAGAATAGACAGAAGGCTGCGGATGACCCAGCCACGTGTCTGAGAGTGGTAGCACAAGTTACGCAGCACTCGGTGGAGACGGCTGGTATTGAGCTTGGGTTCGTCCACAAACAGCAGCACTAGAAGGCAGGACAAAGCCTCGTGGTCCAACAAGAGACGCCCCCGCAGGCGCAGGAGAGAATCAACGTTAGAACTAGAGGGCCTAGATTTAAAAATAAACAAAAAGATGAATTAAAGATAAATGTAACTGTCCACAATTAAACACTGCTTCTATCAGGGTTCCACCATGCAAGTGTCTCACTAGCATTTGTGACTAATGATAGATCTGTGCAAACTAGCATTGTATTCAAAGTAAACTCTTGCATCTTTTTTCTGGCCTATTCTGTCACAGGAGACAAAGGCTAAAACATTTAACATTTATTACTCAATATATAGATTTGTATTTGATTATGTACTTTTATACTTTTAACAGTAATAAATGGATTATGGTCGCAATACAAGTAAAATCTAATTATTGAGTAATAAATGTTATAAATATTTAGTAATAAATATGAGTAAATAATGAAGCAGAACCTACTTTTTGTATTGTAAAAGTAAATCAATTTGCTTGTAAATGTCTCCTTGTATACATTATTTGACATTTTCAGTGCGTCCCTTAAGTTTTTTAATGCGCTCCTAAATTTTTAAACTTGGGAGCAAGTGCTCCATGGGGGAAAAAGTAAGCATCAGGCCCTGTCCATCATCACACTCACCGGCTATGATTGGCACTCCCTCCCATTTGAAACGTCCCTCCTCTTTGCACAGCCAGCCGGGTGTACTGTACCCCACGGTTGCCACCGAGACGGCTTGTGAAAGCAGGTGAGCGTAGGATGGCAGACAGTGCAGAGGAGGAACTGTGACCGAACAACCGCTCATGCATCAGTTGTCTCTGCCTGGCCTCTTGTTCCCTGCGCAGTGCTGCAGCTTCTGCTGCAATATCTGGGGGCATGACTGCCAGCACACTGTCCTCCATGTCCTCCAGAACAGATCGCCGCAACTCAGATGGCAGGGTTTGGATGAAGGTGACAGGGTCCAGAGGTTGATCGCCCTGTGTGGGTTGCTGGGATAACTCTCGACGCTGCTGCTCCGCCCGCTGCTGAGCCAAGACCTGACAAAAAAAGAAGACATTAAATCACATCTCACGTTTGGAAGACTTTTTCTGTTCAGACAAGTTTTTTTTTTTTTTTTTTTTTTTTTTTAAAGTATCTCCGCAATCGTTCATTCATACCTCTTCCTGAATTGCAGGTGGGAGAGCTGCTAGGAATTCTGGGCTGACTTCTGTAACCCCTGGCCCTCCACCCAACACAGTGCTAGCTGAGGGAGTCAGCGTGGAAGTGACAGGAGGCCGAGAAGGAGGTCTGATTCCCAGTTGGTTCTGAAGCACCTCTCGACGGATGTCTTCAGGCAGTGCAGCCAAGAAAGATGGGTCCACACCTTCTGGCAGACTGATGCCTGCAATGAGGTGAAAATAAATGTGTGACACAAAGTTGAGGCATGTCTCTATATCTGCTAACAATCTGTGTTGAAACACCAACCAGCCAGAGGATCATCCTCTTCATTGCTGGTGGATGGGAGGGGCTCCTCCTGGATGGCTTGTGATTGACTATCAGCACTGTCACTCCGAGGCATGGTCTCACCAGGAGATGAAACAGAAGTTGAGCTGAAATAAAGATCATAAAATAAGAATTCAACAGTTTTTAGATAGCCATTTCACTAATTGTATTAAAAATAAAGAAAAAATGGATAAGAGTAAGTTTACCTTGCAAATGGTAGTACAGATTAAATTAAAATAATGGCTGTAATAATAGCTGATCCCTACTATTTATCTATGAGGTACTTTGGTTCAAATACTTACCCTGTTTCTGCATCAGTTTGCCTGTCTGTAAGGCCACTGTCACCACTTCCTGACAGTTCCTGAGACATGTGATTGGGTGGAGCGGAGCTGGCAGCTGGCTCTTCCTGCGTTCCTGAGGCGGGACTGCTTGTATCCATAGGTGAACCCTCAAGCTGAGAGACACCCACTGGTACAGGCTCTGAGCTTTCAACTATATCTGGACTGAGAGAAGCTGAGACAAAGACAGTAAGGAAAATAAACTCAACATGTCATGTTTGCTTCTGGTAGGCAATTCAAACAAATGCAATGCAAAAGGGAGAAATGTACATGCAGTAGTTGCATGTAGAATGCAGAGGGATTATACAATAATTTTGATAAAGACTTAGCCTCTTTAAAAAAAATCATTTTGTTGTGGCATTTTGTCACCCCAATGAACCACAGCGCGCAAAATCTAATTTCACAGGATTCAAAGTTAATCTACCTTCCCTGACTGCATCCAATGCTCCTCCTCCTCTCTCACCAATAGTGGGTGCAGGTGACATTTCCATCTGAGATGCTTCTGCTTCACAATTCACCCTATCAGGTGCTGAGAGCTGGGGAAGCCCCGCCCCTGCCAAGGCTCCATGAGAGTCAGGATTGGAGTCAGCCAGTAGGAGCTCTGTGATTGGCTGGTGCACCTGCTGACTGATGGCTGTTTCCAGAGACACGAGGGCTTGCTCGTGGGGGGCAGGGGTGGTTGGGGTGACTTCTCCTGATGGAGGCGCTGTGAGGAAACCCTCAGAGGTCCGAGGTGGGTCCAGACAGGAGGACACCCCACTCTGGGCCTGTTCTCCTTCTGACCAGATAATAGAGAGAAGAGAAGAAATGAGAAATCACTTTAAATTTGATAAACCTGATAAAATGACATTGTAGCTCAGTTGTAGAAGTTATTGCAAAAGCCAGGGAATGTTGATTGAGGGTCTGCAGTGAGGAAGGCAGTAAATTGTATAGTTATCTCCTTCAAGGGCCACACTATACTGATCCCCAACAACAACACAACTTACTACCTCACCACAACACAGCCACTGTGGTTTTTAAACATTTTATAGCCACAGGCAAAAAAATAAACAACGTAGATGTGTTAACATTGACAATAATGTGTAATGTGGAATTCATGTAGATGCAAACCTATAAATAAGAGCAGTTGCCTAGAAACAATTGTTTGATTGAGAAATTGATTGTTGCCTAGCAGCAGTTTCCACAGGGATGAAGGTAGGCAGGAAGATCATCCAGCTGTCGAAGTGGTTACCGTGGGAAAGACAGTAGACTGTATAGTTATCTCCCAGATCTGGTGTGATCCTAAAACTATACAAACTACTACCTCATCCCACAGCCCACAGCAGAACCCATCCAGAATCCTGGATCTTCACATTTCAGCAACAAAACACTGTTTGACTTGCATTTCTGTGCTCAATGAAACTGCAATTAAATATAACATGCAGAAAAAACCCCCCACTACATAAAGCACAAACATGCAATGTTATTACCTGCAGCATTCTCTCCAGCTCCATTGACTGCTCCAATCCCAGAGCTCTGTGGAAAATAAAAGCAACAATTAATCCACCCTTACTGTGAAATTCACATTAAATTAGCCATGTAACATGTGCCCTGGCTGTAGAAGTCTGCACAGGACTGTTTTCTTCTCTCGCCCCTGCTAGGTTCAATTACGCACATCCGCTCCTGCTCAAAATTCACTCAGTTTTCCCACTATCTGCTTAGAATACTTTTCCTCCCAACCCGATCAATCCAGCTAAATTTAGTTCTTGTGTCCAAAACCTCGCATTTATATTTCCCCTAAAGAAAGAGAGAATGATTGGGAATAACGAATATAAAATATTGGCTATACAAGAATTTTATATATTATTTTTTACTTATGACAGTCAACACAGAAAAAAATGTCCCAGTGAAAAACTAGGCTAAATAAAATAAGCCAAAAATATGAATAAACAAATGGGAGAACAGAATGTCTGACTGACAACAGTTTCAGTACCAAAACGTCTCTCCTTCAAAATCCAACCACAAATGCTGAATGTTCTCTTTGACTTGTGGCTGGGCTGTAAAGAACAGATCTTGCCAGGTTACACTGTTAAAGCATGTCAGGAGTGCACCAGAGTACACCAGAGTTACCGACCACTAGAGTCTTTAATTCGGAAATCTAATCCCGTACCACAAGCAATCTGATCAGTCCCGCAGGCTGCGGGAATGCAGACCTCTACCTGGCCCTGCTGTAAATCAATACTGATTGAATTCAATTAGTATAGGGTGGTATGACCGAATCACTGTAACGTATATAAATTTGAAAAAAAAAAAAAACTATGAAAAATCTAAATGTTCTTTCACATTATGTAGCAAATCTAGAGAGAATTCATGAATAAATATTAAGAGCAGCATCAGCACAATAACAACTGCTCCACATCAAATACAAAAAAAAAAAAAGACTTCCACATTATCAATACAACCATTCAGAAGTTTGGGGTCAGAAAGATTCAGCAAGGGCGCATTAATTGATTAAAATGACTCATACATTGTAACAAAAGAGATCCATTTTAAATTCCTAGTTTAAAAATATCTTGAAAAAAGAAGAAAAGAAATTTCAATAGTTTCCACAATCAATGTCTTCACAATTTCAACAATGTCTTCACAATTACTTGCAGGTGAGTTGGTTAAGGTTGGAGCTAAACTCAGCAGAAAAGTGGATCTCGAGGGCAAGAGTTGAGAATCCCTGCTCTATATTAATGTGTCAAGTTGTGACATTGCTTGGCAGCCATAAACAATCTATCGTTACACTACACCAGATGACACACAAGCAGCATGGTGTAATCAAAATGCGTCAAAACTCAATTACTTCCATTATAAATCAACAAAGTGTTGAGTACATGTCAGCAGACTACAAAGCAGTTTTAGGGCCATGACACACCAAGCCATCAGTCTGCTGTCAGACAACTGAGTGTCTGTTGGGCTAGTTTTTGTGGTGTGTTTCACATGTCAGCTCTAGTTATGCTGAATAGGGCAAACCGCTGACGTAGCCGTCGATGAGAAAGATCGCTCTGATTCAGTTTGAACAAGTCAGCACTCAAGAATAAAAATGAAAGTGATAAAAGCGAGCAAAGAAGTCAAGACAGAAAGGCTAGTTTTACGTCATTTTACCTGAGCATTCCAATACACAAATGTTTTCACAATGCTGCAGTCCTAGTTACATTTTCCTTTCTGAATGACGAATATAAGCTATTGATACCCGTTGATATAAAAAGATATTCCCTTACACACATGCTGGTTGGCAGTCGCCTGTAGCTCTTTTGCCGTGTTCAAGCGCAGTTTTTTGCCCCAGACACAGCCAACGCGAGACAACAACACAGTCACAGCTTTAATGCTTCACACTTGTTTTCTCTCTATATTTGTTCAAGTTTATCTCTTTTACCTGCAGGCTCTGCTCCCGGGTTTCCTCTCCAGCTGCAGAACTCTCATTTTGCTTGGCCGTCTCCTCTTCCTCAGCCAACTGTCTCCTCCTCTTCTCCCTGCGTTCCTCCAGCTCCTCATCACGCAAGCTCTCCAGGTGCTGCAGTATGGGGACCTTCACCACTGAAAGACCACGCACAAGACTTGTCATTTCACATACACTCAAGTTACTTCTTATTTACTTATTTCTGTTCTGCAGTGCATACTAAACAACAGATGCTAGGATATATTCATTTTGAGATAGTCTCACCTGCCACACAGTCATGCATGCTCTCAGCATCCAGGACTTTACACTCATCAGTCCATCTGGTTAAGGCGGTCGGGATACTTGAAAGGGTGCCTGCAGAACACAAGGGTTTAGCAGATGTATCTGTACCTGTTAATGTAAAAGAGCACATCTGTAGGAGACTCACCAGCTTGTCCTCCAGTGCTGCTCTGCTCATGAAAGAAGTCATCCAGCAGCTCATCGTCTGAACGGGCAATAATATGCACATCCTCATTACCAACCAGGAGACGGGCACGACCGCGAGACTGCAGAGGCAGAGAGCTTGACAGCTGCAAGATATCAGCTGCAGCACTGGGGCCCAATAATCTGAGACACAAACACAAAAACGGAGTTGAAGTGTCTGCTGTATCTAATGTTTGCGCTATAATGCCACTAGACAGAATTGCAATTTGAGTCTCATTGATGTTTTTCATGTTTTTTATCGCACCACTGTGAAGTGCATAATTTCATATCTTTAGATAACTAAAAGGCAAGCACAAGTTAATTAAAGGAGGACTTACCTTTGCAAGATGAGTGGAGGGTTGGGCTGACGATTGCCAGGGTAATGTACATGAATAGTGTGGCCTGTGTTGGCCGTGAGCTGGCGGAGAGAGCGTTGACTGCGTCCCATGCCCTGAGCCAATCTGCTGCTGGTGCCTGCACCACCCAGCGTCAGAGAGCCGTGGTCAGCGTGACGCACCATCAGAGGGTGGGAGCTGGGAATATTTCCTGGTGAGGGAGGGATGTCAGCTAAAGTGCACAAAGACAGAAAGAGTACAAGTGATACATTAGGTCGAATGAAAAAAAAAAAAAAAAAAATATCTTTTGTTTAATAAAAAATAAATAAATTAAAAAAAAAAAAAGAATAAATGTATAGTAGCTGAAAGCGGTTTATTAAAATACAAATGACTTACCAGACGTGGAGAACATGTTATCAAACTCAATGATGAGGTCATCATCTCGGTCGAATCTCTCAAAACGAATGTGTGGGGCGGCATTGATGTCAGGAAAATCTTCATCCAGTTCCATCTCTGAGCCTTCATCATCATCATCCTCATCTCCCTCTTCATCATCCTGATGATGAACAGGGCAGATAAGTAGAGAACACATAACACAATGAGAAAAATAAGGGGAAAAAAAGAGATCACGCTCTTTAGTTTGTTTTATGGCTTTTTAAATAACCATTACCTGATCTTCCTCCTCCTCTTCCTCCTCTTCTTCCTCCTCATCCTGACTATCCTCATCCTCATTGCTACCGCTGGAGTCTTCCTCCTGTGTGTGCTCCTCATCTTCTGGCTCAAGAATGTTCATAGAATCTAAATCAGCAAAGAGAACAAAATGACTGTAGGTTTTCCCCTAAGATAGGTTTAAGAAGAGTGAAGAAACTTCACAAATTTCCCAGTGTAAAACAAAACACTTTTCAAAAAAGTTTTTTTAACAATAGTAACTTACCTTTTAGCTCACTTACTTATTGATGAATTAAAGAAAATCAACATCAGACTATGTAGTATATTAAATAAATCTCAGGTATTTAAAACTACATGCATAATACTAATAGACTAAAAGAGTTATAGAAATGCTGTTTAAGTTTCAAATGGAGACCCTAAAATTCACAGGACTCACCACCTCTCTACCAGGCCCAATGAGTAAGCTATACCATTTATGGGTCATTGTCATCATAAGCTCCAAGAGTGAATACATAAGAGATTCACGTCCTACCCTCTCTGTTGGCTTGGAGAGTGGAGGCCTGACTCATATTGGAAGGAGCCTCATCCATCAGCACATCCTCTTGAGACTCATCCTCTCCAGAGCGACCCACTAATTAACAGTAAAACCGAATCAAAAGCGCGTAACCAACCCTGTATCGCTCCCATATCTGGCCAGGAATCAAATAAAATCACTTACCGATGATGGTGCTATTAACAGTTCCTGC
Source organism: Zacco platypus (assembly GCA_038088235.1). NCBI lineage: Eukaryota > Metazoa > Chordata > Actinopteri > Cypriniformes > Xenocyprididae > Zacco > Zacco platypus. The sequence continues at coordinate 15,599,645 of CM076067.1, forward strand.
ATCTCTCTCTAAAAGTTCATCGATCAAATCCACCAACTCATTCTCCACCTACAAGCATATATGAAAAACAAACATAGTTCAGCTGGAGGAGGATTTTCATATTCATTAACTGAGAGAACAGATCCACAAATTGCTGTTTTTCTAACCTGCATGGCTTGAGTGCTCAGCACCTCAGGTTGTCCAGCAATGACAACAGTGTCTCCCTCGGTTTCTCCATCCATCAGGTCAGCATCTGTGGCTTGACCACGGTCACGGTTCTCGACTGGCTCTGCCTCGCCGGCCTCTCCTTTAGACAATACCAGCCATTAAAAACACACACACACAAAATTCAGTAAGGCCAATGCAACCATACTTTAATGCAGGTTAAAATGATCAATGCATTGAACATTTTAGCATTACCTGGATCCTGGGTGTTGCTGTTGCTGTCCCTGACTGTGCCAACAGAGTCATGTTCTGTCTTGTTCTTGCTGGATCCCCCTTTACCCCCAAACAGGCTGCTGGGCTGGTTCACGATTCGTGACAGCGTCTCCAAAGGTTTCAAAGCAGCATTTACTGTGTTTGCCATGTTGGGACTGCAAGAAACCAAGAACAGCAATGAAATAAAAAAAAAAGAAAAAGATTTTTCAGCAATCAACCAAGGTTGGGATAGAGGGGGTGGGGGGGCACACAAACATTTATGCCTTAAATAAAATATTAAACTAGTTTAAATATTTAGTATTGGTAGTAATCTGAGTTACCTGGATAGATCAAGGCTGTGAGGCACACGGGCAAGGTCATTGACAAGACCTTTCTTCAGGAAGAGTCGGATGATATTGTTCATGCCGTTGTGCTGGGTCTTGGCTGTGGCTGTGCTGTAGAAGCTCGAGGTGGAAGGACACGACTCCATAATGGTGCTGATGATGCACATAACTGCTTGCAAGCTGCAAAGACAGAAAAGTCAAAAGTTTAGTTAAATAGAGATGTTCTAGATATCTTAATTGTTTAAAAGTCAACATAGTGACTAGGCAGCAAGACTGACCGGGCATGTTTCTCTGTGCCCTCTGCCATGCCCAATGCTCGACTCAGAGCGGCCTTGACCTCGTTGACCAGGGCCGCCTGGGCATCAGTGCCTGTGCCAGCTGCAGCAAGGCTGGCCAGGAATAGACGCGCAAGGGCAGGGGTGTCCTTGTCTTCTGAGTTCTGGGTGTGTGGCAGCAAGTGGTCCAAAACAAATGCCAGGACACTGCAATCCTGTACATATATAGGGCCACAAATGTTACATGACAAATGAGGTTTGCAGAGATTTAAAGGGAATTAAAAAAAACTGGACTTCACAAATGCACTGAAATAATGTCTTTGATAGTCCATGGGAAGTGTTCAAGGGAAGCAATCAGGAATCTATCAATTGCATAGAGGCTTAGTGCTTGAAAAACAATGATGCAGCTGTTGAAAGTGAAACATTTGACCAAAAAAATTCAACACTAATATGGCTCACCTCCTTAATGAGCTCTGACTGGCCAGCTGTGTAGTTGTAAGAGGTGATGAGAGTGGCGATGCCAACATATGACCGCACCAACTCTGCCAGAAGTCTCAGGATGGTGGAGGTAGGCATCAGGGGTTTGCTGGCCTTAGCTTTAGCAGCTCGGCTCTCCTCTGAAGAAGCTCCCTTCTCTCCCTCCTGCTCCTTTTTCTCCTCACGCATTTCCTCAGGCGTAGAGGCTAGGGATATAGAAAAAATAATCGCAAAATTTAAAAGGGCAAGTAAAGGAACCTGCAAAAGTGAGAAAAATATGGTTACTTTATAAAGAAAGGTTTTGAGCTGTGTGTGTGTTCACCTTCTCCCTGTGGTGTTCCAGACTGGGAGGATTCTGCAACGGCACCATCTGCAGCAAACACCTGAGTCTGATGGAGTATAATTAACACCCACTGTTAATGCAAATCCCACATTTCTGAGCCCATTATAGTATACGTACACTTGGGATACTCGTGCTTCTCAAAGAGCAGCTAAAGCGGATCTAGATTTGAATATTTTGTGAAGAAAATGAAAGTAGCGCTTGCCCATGCAAAACTCAAGCCATTGCACTAGAACAGGAAAAATATGCAGAACACTAGTGGTGAACATGTCGGCAAGGCATGTCGGCATTTTTTAATTTCCACCGCAGGTCGACAGGTTTTTTTTTGGCCAGCAAGTCTTGTGAGTGAGACTTTATTTTAACAGTTTGTTTAGCATTTAACACCATGCGAGCTGGCTTGACTGTATTAATGGCGAGAACGAGTAAAAGGGAAAAAAAATAAATAGGTTTTTAAATTTGATCTTAGAAAGATTCTGGCACAAGGGGCATAAAGGAGGATCTTCACCTACTAACAAACATATGAGTTAGTCTGGTATGTCCTATTTGACAGCTTGTATAGATAATATGGTTTATTTTAAAAGCACTAAGAACCCAATATCTGAGTGAAAATGCAAAGAAATGCCCATTCAATCTTCATTAGTTTGTTCACAAGTTCTGTCTAAAAATAGATCATAACGTGCATAACGGTCTGTCTGTAACCAAGTGCACAGAGACTTACCAGATTACAGAGTGTACTGTTGATTACAGTGTTACTTCCTATTTGTCCATGTTTTAAACAAATTCTTCATTTTTGATTTCAGAATCAAGAAGTTGCTATGTAAAAGTTGTATAAAGTATGTAAAAGTATGTTTAAGTTGTTCATTTAGCAGATTTTATTGTTACTGCAGATTTTTAATGTTTTATTAAGTTGACAAAATTTCAAATTTATTATTTAATACATGTTGTGTTAAATAAACTTGCAGTAATTGTTATACTTGTGCTATTTTCTATTGTTAAATTAAATAGCCTGCTATCATACCAGCTTTATAATCATCATCGGCCATCAAAAAATTTATATCTGTCACCACTACTAAATATTTTAAAAAGGTTTCAACAGCATTTCTAAGGTGTTCTGGATGGTTGCTAATGTGTTGCTATGTAGAAGACAAAGTGTTTAGAGTTCATGTTTCAAAGTACAATTTTTTTTTCACTACTCCACCAGAAAGCACATGTCTGTTTGCTTAGAAAAGTTAAAACACTTCCTCTGTAATAAGCCACAAAGTTTGATTATAATTAATGTGGCATACAAAGTGCAAGGCAAGTTTCTCTAAAGTTTTGGAAAGAGGAATAAATATTAGCAATAGTGATTATAATTATGGTATTCTATGATAAATGATGCAATACACAAAAATCTGACAGACCTTACACAACATATAAAACCATGTTGACTCTTACATTGATGTGGAAGGCAGACTGGGAGTCAAAATCACTGCCTTGTCTGGTGAGTCTGTACTGCTGGTAGACATCATCACCGACATCCTGCAGGATCTGACAAAGGTCTTGACTCCCTGGTACTGCGGCTGCCCGCTCCTCTCCTCTCTCTGCTACACATAAACAAATCCAAATGGACCCCGAGCATTAAGAGAAGTGGATGCTGATGAGATATGACAGCTTGATAGATCTGGACCATGAACTAAATACAAGCATGCTCTCATTTTTTCTGTCTGATGATATTTCTTACCCTCTTCTGGAGCGTGATATGCTGCTAGGGCATTCAGCATGTCATAAATGACCTCTTTAATAGTCTCTGGTATGGAGGGCAGTGGAGACAGCTTCAGGGGTGTGGTCTTCACTAGCTGGACAGCATTTGGACCCTTAATTCTGAAGTTCTCAAACTCATCATCTGAGGCTGATTAATGGAGAAAGACTGATCAGGCAATTGGCTTAAGAACAACAAGATAGACTGATTTATGACTTTTAGGGAGGATCTCTGGGAGATTTTCCACCATACCAGTGCCAGCACCTCTTGGGGCAGGAAGAGCAATTCGGATGCAACTCTTGGCTGTTTCCGTAAAGCACTCCGGGTTGCGGCAGGCTGCTGGCCCGAGGACACGCAGGATGTAGTTGATCTCCCTGGAACCTAGACTACCCGACACCACACCTGAAGTAGTGCTTCCTGCACCACTGGTGACAGCAGACCGTACCACCTAAGAAAAGACAGTGAGCAAGTAACGGTGAGATAAGGATAAACTATTTCACATAATACACCTAAGATAAGATAAATGTAGCTTTCAGGTGAATATGCACCTTCTCCATAGTGTGCCGCAGCGTGGCTGGGTCCTCTATGATGTGGCGGAAGAGCAGAGTGACCAGTGGGGTGAAGCCATTGAAACCTGAGCCCTGCGTGAGGTTCAGGATCATGCGGGTGCTCTTGAGCTCTGCAAACATCATGGCGTAATGGTGTGTACGAGTGAGACGAAGACAGAGCCGCAAGGTGGCGTGCAAAGTGTCCGGGTCCACAGGAACACTGATCATACTGACACAGGCGCGGATCAAAATTGTGATCATGTCCTCTGTCATGCCCTGTACAACAATACTACTGGAACCAGAGGGGTCTTGAAGGACGGAGGGAGCTGCCGTGTTTGAATCCTTCTGCTCCGACTCTTCTTTAGGAGGTGCCATTTCCACAGCCACAGAGCTGGAATCTGAAAAAGCCATAAGAAAAATTGTATGCATATATAGGGGCTTTCACACCAGGTAGTTCTAGGAACGAGCCACCAGGGTGATTCCCCGAGAAATAATAGTTCCCCTAGGGCCATTTTCCTCATTGCATTTTCACAGCAAGTAGGAACTATGAAGTGAAGTAAGCTGCAGTGAGGGCGCTAAGAACACCAGAGGCTGAGCACACAGCGCTCACATTCTTCATCTTCCTTAGTTTACAATTTGTTTAACAGCCTGTCTAATATGTTATTAGATAGAGCGGTTATACAATGAAAAACAGTATATGTAAAAGTATTGGCGTTTGCCGTGTGGTTGATGCCCAACGTCACTACCTGAGCAGAAATACATATTCCTGTTTTGCTTAATCCCTTCATAGACGTGTTGGATTTTGTCCTTAACTCGAGAGGTCCATCTATCATTGTTTTTCATGTTCGTAGAGTTAGCTTGTGGAGTATATAGACTATAAACTGTACACAGCTTTTTTTTAAAAATGGTGGGTGCCGGTGTTTTGGACGCGTTTGGCCAATCAACATACATTTACATCACTGGTAGTTCCTATAGTGCCGGTTTAGACCCTACTCACAAGTAGGAGCTAATTTAGTTCCCCCAAAAGGAGTTCCTAGAAGTAAAATCGTTCTTAGTCCCTGTGGTGCAAACATGGCAAAAATACAGGTACTTCAGCCAATAGTTATAGGAAATATGAAAAGGTTCCTCCGGTGCAAAAGCTACTTAGATTATATACAAATCCTAAATGCTAATGAATTATAATTGTTCAATATTATAAACTATAATTAATCAAATAATTATGTAGAATTTGCCAAAAATCAAAATACTACAAAAAGCATTAAATGTTAAATGTATTAATTAAATGTTTCAAAACAATGGATGTTACTCTTGAAAAATGTTTATAAAATGAACAAGTTTGCGGTTTCTCCACCTGTATCAGTCTGTGTCTCCTCAGTCTTTGCTCTCTGTTCACTCTCTTCTCTCTCTGTATCAGTAACGCTTCCAGATTTTGTAGTCTTGGGAATCCGTGGCACCCGTTGTACCGTCAACATAACTGGTCGTCTGTTCCCTGTCTCCTCATTCACCTGAAAAAAAAACAAACAAACAAAAAAACCCACATTGAAGTAAGATCTATTACTCATGCTGTATAGACAAAGGCATAAATATACCAAATTTCCATTTCTGTCAGATCCACATCTATGTTGTAGCCATTACCTGCACCATGGTGTTGAATTGGACAGTGTATCTCCTGCGGCCAGCAGTGAAGCGGACACTGGTCTCTCCCGCCCTCCAGGCAGAGTCAATTGTGCTGTTGTTACTTGCGCTGTAGCTGCACCAGCGGCCTGAACGGTCGTCAAACCAGCGCCAGTTATTCCCATTGGGCTGCAGGTACTAAGATGATCAAGAATAAAAATGAATATAACACTTCTATGTTCACTGTTGCCATATTCACAGTTTATGATTATAACAGTCTTTATACTCCATTTGGCACAAACCTTATTCATCTGTGCTCTTCGTTTGGATGATACAGCCATTTTCTCATAAAAGTCAATAAGCAGAAGAACAGGGGTGATCCATCTACAGATAAAAGCATAGGCTTCTGTTAAAAGTGACATGGAAAACATTATATATACCAAATAAGGCCTCAAACATACTCCTCTATAAACTAATACTGTTACTCCGTTTCTAACAAGCTTGGGTCAGCAGAACTTTCTAGGAATGCTGATGTTTGTGCACAAACTGATCAGTCATGCAGACAGGAGAAGGACAGTGACTCACTTGGGTGTTTGGATGTCCTTCTGCTCTTTGGCAGCTTGCAGACAGGGCTGCACCACCTCCAACAGCTTAATCAGCACAGTCAAGACACCACTGCTCTCCACCACCCGAGCACATGAGAGTTTCAGCTCCTGCGGAACAGAGCATGACACACTTCCATCAGAGCAGTGGGTGCATTCACTTGTCAATGCAGATCCTCCAGTACGTTTAGAGGATAGTGTATAAATAAACCGTGATGATGTGTGCAGCAGACCGTGTACCTCGAAGAGCAGCGTGAGCAGCAGGATGCGGGTGGCCAGGTTGGAGGCCTGGGGGAGGGTTGCCATCTGTCTGGTCCACTCAGACACTGTCTTGGTGTCACTGGTGGTTAGTGGCACCGCAGCCTTTATCAACACGTCAGCGGCCTCCCACACCTTTGTAAATACACACAAACATTCAGTTGAGGATAGGTCTAAAGCACACCATGGTTGTAACTTAAGGAGTAGCACTGTAGCTTGTATTTGTTAAGCATGCCTTTTTACTAGCCTGATTAATTCTAATAACTATACTATATAATTTCAAGCAAATACTGCTAATTTCCTTTGTACAGCAAATTAGATGAAAAAAAACACAACATTAATATTTAGGTTAGTTCACCTAAAAATTTAATTTCTGTCATTAATTACTCACACTCATGTCGTCCCAAAACTGTAAGACCTTCGTTCAACTTTGGAATACAAATTAAGATATTTTTGATAAGCGAATAGTTTTTTTTTTTTTTTTTTTTTATACCTCCAAAAAAGTAATTACCACATTCAAGGTCCCAGAAAGTAGTAAACACACAATTAAAATTGTTGACTCGACTACAGTGGTTCAACCTTAATATTATGAAGCGACGAGAATACTTTTTGTGCACCAAAACAAAAATAATGACTTTATTCAACAATTTCTTTGAAAAATTTAATTCTGCGAACGCTGTACATGCGAGCAGCACGACGTATGCGTATGATGCTGATGTAGGAGCTGGCCAACAATGAGTTGGTATAAAATCCGGAAGCGATGCACTGTCTATCCAACGTAAACAGCATAAGAGAATGACAGGGTAGAGAAGAAATTTAACAATGTCTTTACTACTTTTCTGGACCATGAATGTGTATTACATTGCTTCCTATGAGAAATAATAATAATAAAAAAATAAAAATAAAAAAAACTCTCGGATTCATAAAAAATATCTTAATTTGTATCCCCAAGACGAACAAAGGTCTTACAGGTTTGTAATGACATGAGGGTGAGTAATCACTGACAGAAATTACATTTTTGGATGAACTAACCCTTTAACCTGTGAAAAATGTACATTTTACAAATTTCTATAACTGAGCATATATGTGCATACTGACCTGATTGACCACCTGTCTGAGGATGAGGTCTCTGTACTCTGGGCCATTTCTTTTAACAGCAGTCATGAGCAGATCACAAAGGCGGTAGACCGTGTCCGGCAGCTCGTCGAGCAGGTGGAAGCATCCAGGCAGCATTGAATCTGTAAAGGAATGTAGCTCTGTCGTGTCTAGAGGTTCAGCTTCCAGGAAGCGCTCCAGACAACGTGCTTCTTCCTCTTCTACCCGCTCCCTTGCTCTCCTCTCATCCTCCTCACGCCGGCGAGCTGCTTCCTACAAACAAAAAGTAACAGGGGTGTGACTCGTGTGTGTCTGTTCGAAGGCAGAGAAAACTTGCTGAAGAAGATGTGAAGTTGGCAGGTGAGGTGACCTATGCTGTGCTACGCATTAATTCCTATTTAAGTGATGTAATAATGAGTGTGTGGGTGCCCACCTCAGGTGAGTCTGAGCGCTGCTCCATGCTAACTTCTTGACCTAGAGACATGGCAATGGCCCGCATCATCTGGTCTTCTTCAGACATGGTGAACTCCTACAGAAACAAAGCTCACAGTGACTACACTAGCTTATAACCCGTGTGTGCATCCTGTCTGTGTGTGTGCGTGTGTGTGTGCGTGTATGAGAGAAAGAGAGAGGGTTTTGTCTGTGTTAGGTTCTTACTCGGACAGCTGCGCTGAGCAGTGGTGGAGGGTGTGTGAGCAGGTACTCGGTGGCCTGTTCCATAGTGCTGGTGTTCAGCAGAGCCTCCATTGCATGCTCTCTGGAGAAGCCCATGTCCATTAGCTATGAAGGAGGTCACATTTGGCTGGTTAGCACTGGCTAATAGCTCTCTTCAGGTATTAGAAATGTCTTTAATTACAACACAAAGACCTCATATAAGGCACGTCAACTAACAACAATAGGGCCCTATGATTTCTGTAATGCAGAAAACGTGGATAGAATTACGGTATCCACTCATAAAAACTGAATCTACTGTATACTGTGGAATGTCACAGAATTTGGCAACACTTGGATGAATAAATTAAAAGTAGGGCTGTACACTTAATCAAATAGGGATTACTGAACATTTAATCATCATATGGCTTAGCGTCTGAATAAACCCCAAAAAGACTGCTATTGAAATATGAAATCTGCATGTGTGTGTGAAAGTGGTTTTGTCTACTACACATTACTGCTGTACAGTAGAATGGACTTAAGGTAATAATACCAATAATAATACCGTTAATGAAAAAAATTTTTCAAAGTTATTTTCAAAGTTAATTTAAACAGAAAACCATGTTGTGTATCACATTTTTTCCAAATAATTAAAGAATTGTTCAAATTTAATTTGATTAATATTTTAAAATTTAAAATATTAATTACATTTAAAGTTGTATGGATTAATTTGATTATCACCATTTTTGATAAATTGGAATTAAAATTATACAAGACAGAATCCAGAAAAAAATAAAACACCACAATTTCTCAAATAATAAAACATTTCATAGGGCAGTATAATTGTTCATTTTAATAAATAATATGAGACTTAAGGTTTTATTGATTCAGTTGATTAATGGACATTCTCTCTGATTATATATATAAAAAAAATTAAACCATTAAATCAATCCAGAAAAAATTACAATGGCAATTTTGGAAAAAATTTAACAGATTTCATAGAGTGACGCTACCTGGGTGAGCTGAGCTTGGTTGACCTGTGGCTCTCTGCGAGTTGTTGAGTTGCTCCCCTCCTCTGTAGAGCCTCCAGCAGAGCTTCCATTGGCACTTCCAGGCACTCCTTCTCCAACTACTCCCCCTGTTCCTGAAGAGCTGCTTGTTCCCCCAGCACTTGTTGAGCTGGTCTCCTCATCAGGCCGAGCCGTGCCCTCTCTTTCTTTGGAGAGCCGCTCCTGGATGATAGGTTCCCCTCGTAGGATGTGGCACAGAATGGCCAGCATGGACTCAGCCATGCGTCCACCGTAGACCTTCAAGGGCTTACGGTTCCATAGGTTACGAATACAGCTGAATGCAGCCTACAACAAGAAATGAAAAATTACAATGGTTTCATTATGACAAATCAATTGTATTAATATCATTTATAATGCCATCAATGGCATTCCTACCTTCTGGGTGACAATGAGAAAGCGCAAGGCGCTGAACTGTGGGGCATTGACTGTTGCTCCAGGCACTTTAGCAGGCAGAGAGTGTGGGGAATCCAGAACTGTGCTGGGGTTCACCATCTTCTCTACTAGCATCAACCAGGCGTCTAGGAACTCTCCCGTCCCATCAGGCAGCTCAGTGTGTTCCAAGCCTTCTGACACGGGTACCTTACCACCCATGGACAGGGCCCAATTAAATGTCCTGATGAACAATGAACATGAAGCATTTTTACTTACTTATTGTAATTATAATACTACAAGCCAATATAGCATAATTTACTGAAGGAGTTTTTTTTTTTTTTTTTAATTCAGTTTATGTTATACTGTTATTTGAGGTATTGCAATGTAACAGTATTGACGACATATCTGTGAAGTTTAAAAAAAATGAAATAGATATGTTAATACTACACATATGATAATCTCACTAAATTATTGGCATCAATAATCTGGTTTACTCCAACATAGGTGGCGGTACTGCACTTCAATGCTGGTTGCCACCAGCCCTAAAACATAAAAAAGGAGACGGCACTACTGCCACACAAAATCATGTCAATAAAATGACATAGCCGAAATTTTAACGATGAATGTAGCAGGAAGTGGAGATGAACAATAAGTTGTTTTTGTACGCTTTTGTACAGCTATTGTTACAAACTCTTCTCTACACCTCCCTAAACTCATATTTAGAGTGATTTTATTTTTGATGAAAAAAAAATAAAAGTTAAAGATTAGTTTGACTGATATTTTTTCCAAAATTTCTATAGATAGTGAAAATATTGTTATTGTGAATTCTCTCAAGCACAATAATCATGTAGTGACAATTTTATGTTGTGACAATTTTCCATAAGCAGGGGAAGCTCTAACTACGGGCTATTAAACGGGACGGGACGGAAAGGAAGCTCGTCTACTCACTCAAACAAAGCATCATGGCCCCCAGAACAGAAGAACTTCTGCAGCATCAGATGGTATGGATATTTCCTCTCATCAAACAGCATAGGCGAGGTGAAGCCAACAGAGCAGATAAAGAAAGTCAGCCTGATTAGGGCAGAGAAGCACATTTACAGTTTTATACACCACCAGGAAACAAGGAAGTCTGTTTACACTAGACTAGCAGCAGCTACTTTTACTAACTATCATTAAAGATATTGATGCTATGTTCACAACATAAGTATGAGGTAAACTTCGCTACAATGCTGCAGGTGTGTTTACCTGAAACGTGGCGTCGGCGTGTAGGGAGGTGGCTGCCAGCTTAAGCCCTTGGTGAGGAGTTTAGTAAGAGATGATGCTGTGGCCCGAGCCGCCGGTGTTGGGGCCGTGCCTGTGCTAGTGGTATGGTGAGAGCGCCGCTGACGGACAGGTGAGCCCACACAAAGCTTCACCAGCAGTCCAAACAGCTCAGCCAGAGCCCTGCCCAAGCGAGAGGAAGCTGGGGAGATAAAGAAATATGGCAAGTCAAAAACAAGGTGCAATTTTATTCACGGTTTCGCATTCAACTTAGGAGTAAGCAGTAAATAAAAGTAGCCAAGACAGCTGACCTGAGAGCAGAGGCTTAATTTGTTTGATACGTGTTGCCATGGCAGGGGTGAGTTTAGACTTGGTCTTAGGGTCAGTGGCTGTGGGCTCGTCCGTCTCCATGGGAGCGAGAGTGTCTCCATCCAGGCCCATTCCTTCTAGCAAACCCTGAGCAGAGGGATCCACCCCCACAGACAGGGTCTCAGTCTCAGCTGGTGGAGAGAAAAAGGCTTTAGAAAATCAGGCTTTAGAAAAGCAAAGGCAAACCAACAAAAAAGACCATGAAATGCAAATAAAAAGGAACTGAGATGCAAAAAGAATGAAAGGAGAAAATAAAAGAGAAAATTCTAACTTAAATAACCCCCCAAAACATATAAAACCATATCAAATAAGGAGGCAGAGAAAAGTAGTGAGTTTTATAAAGACTTTATGGAAACACTTTACAATCCGATTTCATTAGTTAATCAGTTAACTTTAGTTAACATGAACTAACAATACTTCTACATCATTTATATATCAAAGTTAATTTCAACATTTACTAATACATTATTAAAATCATGAATTTGTTAACATAAGTTAATACACTGAACTAACATGAACAAACAATGAACAGCTGGATTTTTATTAACTAACATTAACAAGGATTAATAAATATTGTAACAAATGTATTGCTCATTGTTAGTTCACATTACCTAATGTTAACAAATGAGACCTTATTGTAAAGTGTTACTGACTTTATATATAGATTTGTCACAATGAAGTATTTTACCAGTTCTCCTGCCTGCAGCTGCTGTGCTGCTGGAGGGTTTATCCTCCTTAGGCACAAGTTTCTGCATGTCAGCCTGACCAAACTCACATCCAGGAGGCAAACTGCAAAAAAAAGAAACAAGACAAAATAAATAAAAAAAACAACAAAAAAACAAAACAAAACAATAACATTCTGTTTCAGTTGTGGACAATCACTTTCTTAGATATGGCCTAATGCTATTAAGTATTGTACCTTATTTTAAAAGTTCTATTTCAAGTGAATAATTGGTTAAAGAAACATTAATGTTGCGGTCAAAGATGTAGAAAGTGATTTTTTCTTTGGACCCTTTCCACAGGCTGTGATGACACGTTTTGAGAGTGGATCAGAAAAATGTCTACCATGTGTTCACCATGTGCAGAGAAGAACTAACCTGTTTGGTGTACAGAGGGACAGCAGCACAGTGCTCTCCCACACAAGAGAGCAGTAGAGCTGACTCAGTTTGTTCAGAACACTTAGACCCAGTTGAGATCCCCACTGATTCACTGAGATAGCACGGATCTCACTCTGAAAATAAAGAAATAAAATCAACAGATTAATTATCGAAAATTAAAAATTAAACATTGAAAAAGTTTACAAACAGCTGCCTATATGCATACCTGTCCGACTCTGCAGGTATGAACGAACATGAGGATGTACGCATGTGCTGCTGTGAGGGCATGCAGCAAAGGGGTGGCATGTGCTGACAGTGTGGCGTCTGTGACATGGCCTGCGTTGGCCAGTTCTCTGAGCAGCACAGAGCCACCAGGAACCTCGATGGGCCGGTGAAGCGGCTCCAGAGCAGACAGTATGCTGTCCAACTGACACAGACCCTCCTGGAGAACTTTTGGCTCATGGGACAAAGTCTAAGAAACAGTAAGACAAAGTGAAGGGTTAAATGAATCAAATTAAACAGTAAAATATCACTGCATCTACAGTATAGTTCCAGAAACAGGGGAAAACTATTGTATATCCTTTAGGTAGGTGTCAATCTTACTAGTATAGATTTGCAGACTCCTGCCACAGCTTGGCAGGCAGCAGAGGTGGGGAAGTCAATGGGCAGGTTGGGCAGCCCAAGGATTGACACCAATGGTAGGAGTCCTTTCTGGTTGACAAATTCCTGACAGTGGTCATCTGTTGTGTTGTTACTCAGAATGGACTCCACAAATTTCATCTAAAAGCAAACAAGCACGTTTTAGTTTCAGTCCTTGGAGAGCAAACGGTCTAAAATCAGACTTGATGCGCATTGACAAACATCCAATGAACTGAGCTTGCATGATAAGATTACATCAATACAGTCTGAGTAATAATAATAATAATATCATAATAATAATAATAATAATAATAAGGTATAAATAAAACAAGATACAAATAGTCAGCACATACCACATTTAGGATGTAATCCATAAGAGGAATGGGGATTCTCTCTTCTGTTCCCACCACTCTGTAAAAAACATTCATTTGTTAAACAGTCAATTTATTAACATTTAAATCAACATTGATTTCTCACACATGGCATCGAATATTACATATCCTCGCCTGTCCTATACTAGAAGTTATTTTGATGCACTAACTGCCTGTTGCTTTCTGGCTCCCCCTGCTGTTGGCTAAAGGTATGTAGAGCCTCTTCCTCCTCCTCATCTTCACTGGATGCCTCCTCTGCAGCATGGTTTGATCGAGCTGGAGGCACCGTGACCGTCCCGTCTGCTTTCTGTATGGAGGGTTTCTGGCAGATGTACTCTGGCGATCGGCCCAAGTTGCAGATCTCCTCTAGCAGCTGTTAAAGGTCAAGAAAGTAATCAAATTCAAGGTCTCAGAAAGAATGCGAGTTTAAATATGCAAAGAACACTGCAATAAAAGGGCACTTCTAAAGGCAATGTGTCAAAATGTAGCACTAGCTGCTTTACCTTGATGATGGCCGTTGTAGCGTCCGTTTTAAGAGTGGGCTGGTGCCGCATTAGCTCGTCGACAGCACTGCCCAAGTTAGAGGCTGTGTCACCTGTTTCATAAAATTACACCAACTGTTAGAAACACATTCCCAATCTCTACAAACAAATGTAACTAATTGTGCAGAGAAACAGATACACATGTAGGGGCCACTCACCTAGTGGGTCAGAGCTGCGTCTGCGGCGCATGGCAGGCAGATAGTCTGGTGAGAGCAGCACCTTGAACAGCCGCTCGAAGGGCTGGCACTGCACAAATGAGTGCAGACCACGGGCATTCAGGCACAGGGCGCTGAAGACGTTAGGCAGGGAACCCAGCACTTCTCTGGTGGCAGGGACCTGAACAAACAAATAAAAGGTCTAAAACGTGTATAATGAGCTGCTGAAATATGCAAGGATGAATACAGCAATGGAGAAATATACAGGAATTGGGGGGGATATAGTGTGTCTAGCATGACTAAACTGGGGGTGGTCAAAGACCTTGAAACAGACAAAAAGAGTTTTGAATGGACAGAATGTGTGGGCATAAGAGAAACCAATTTTTTTTAAAAATGAAAGAAAGGGAAGAATATACTGTTATGGCAGACTCACATCTTTGATGAGCAGTGCATGTAGCATGACATCAGTGAGACCATTGTCCTGCAGAGATGACAGTAGAGAGGGCTCCTGGAACACAAACACTGTCACCACCTCCGTTGCTGAAACAGAGAGAGAAAAAGAATGAGAAAGAGACATATAGGACAGGCAAATTAATAGGCAAGAATCAAACTGATTAATTTCACATTTTTCAAAGGGCTGAAAGTGTTCTTTTAACCATACTGCTCTTGAAATTTCTACTCCTGTATGCAGAGAAGATGTGCAAAACAGTTTGGATAATATTTCAGCAGCACCTGAAGTTCTGTTCTGCATGCGCTTACCCAGAAGAAACAGTGAGGGTCCATAATACTCTGCATTACTGATGATGTGTTTCAGAGAGGTAGGGAGGGATCCATCCATTACTATAAAGAGAGAGCAAAGGGAGTGAATGTCACTTTTGACAAATTAAAACGCCATTAATCACAATGTAAAAACTACAGCATCATTAAATCCAATGAGTTTTATACCATGACGAATGCCGTCAGAGAATGCAGGGTCCTGAATGGCTTTTTTCAAGAAGTTCAGCATAGATTTTAACAGAGCGGCCCTCTGAGGGATGCATTGCACTCCTGATAGGAAAGAAAATAAAGACGCATTATCAAATTTCCATAGTTTAACCTGTACTACTATGAAAGAAACCCATTGACTTCCAAGTTAATGTACCTGCTCTGGGGGTGCTGGCTGCATTGCTCTGTGCTCGCGAATCTGTGTCTGTTCTGGTACCAGAAGAAGTGGATGGGCCAGGACTGCTCTCCATGGCAACCTCTGACACTACATTGAGTAAAGCATTTTTACTAATTTTGACAAAAATGATCAATGAAATATAAAAGATATAGCCTCAAAATATTCTAGGAGTATTTCACTCAAAAAATAAATAAATAAATAAAGATGTAATGATGATGGTTTGGAATGATGAAAATTTCCTATCACATGGCTTTAGAAGACTACCGTGTATGTGTCATATTGTGCCTTTACATCCTTTTGGAGCTTGACAGAATGTGATTACTATAAACTTTTATTCTATGGACAAAATTTTTTGGGATATCTGGTAACATATTCTGGGTTCAGCAGAAGAAAATCAGTTATACAAGTTTATAATGACAGTGAAATAAGTGACAATTTCTTTAAGGGTGAATGCATTACAACCCCCCTATGTGGAGATGAGTTTGTGCATACTATACACAGATTTGAATGAGGATAAACTAAATATAGTGTCACTGCCACATGTAGTAAACAAAACAGTGATGGTACTAACTGTCCATATCTGTGTCCATGTCCTCTGTCTCAGTAGCTGTGTTGGGCCTCTGGATCTTTGGTTTGATTACAAAAGGGCACTCTTTCCTGGAGAGGTCAACCTCATGCTGCACAGAGAAACAATGGGGTCACATTCCATCAACAAAAGGGCAGAGGGCAAAAGGCTGAATAGTCTACTCAGGAACAAGGGGCTGAACGAGGCTGAGCAGGGGTGGCTTTCAATACCTCCAGTCTGCAGATAAAGATTGAAAGGCCGCCGTGGGACTGAAAAGCAGCCATGTCCAGATTGGTGATGAGATCCACAACTCTCACTGCCCGCGTCACAAAGGTAATCTGGTCCTGCTCGTCCCCAAGGAACTTGATCACCTGATGTAGAAGTAGCATGGATCACAATACACCCTCACACAACACCTCACTAAATGCTCCAAAAATGAGTAAGCGGCAAAGCACCAACCTTTAGCAGTGCCTCCATCATACCACAAGATACTAAGGCCTCTCCGCCTGCATCATAACTAGCCAGGTGGTATAAGAAGGAAAAGAGGGCTGTGGCAAATTGGTGAGGGTATGGCTCCGTCAGCGGATCTGAAAGCCCAAGCAAAAATAAGAACAGTATGTCACCAAAACAAAAACCCAAGAAAAAAAGCTAAAAATCAGTGCTAAAAGTCCATCTCCTCACCGATCATGGCCTGTATGCAGTTGCGGACAAGCACAGGCAGAAATCCATGGTAGGAGGCTGTTCCTGTGCAGTCGATAATGTTGGACAGTTTGGGGGTGCGCTCCAGGTGGACTATGGATGTCAACGTGCGCAAGGAGGCGGCCTTAATGTCCTGCAACAATAAATTTGAGGGTTCGTTAATAAAATAAATCCATCTTTTATGTTGGTTCGTTTTTGGAAACAACATTTTCGTGGTTTACTTGTTAAGGAAAGAGCAATACTGCCAATTCTTGGTTATTACTCTAAACAGTGCAACAAGTAATCATACACACAGTATAGTGCTAGAAGTGAAGATTAATAATTACTACCCACCACCAGCTGTTTGTCTGTGATCTGAAGTACATCCACTAGCTCCTCTATAAGCCCATTGTAGAGTATACTATTGGCTGACTCCTGGAGGGCGTTGGAGTACACTGCACGAAAAAAGAAAAAAGAAAAAAAAAAATTAACCATACATATGATCAACCTAACCAGACAGAAAGCGAGAACCTAATGCCATTTCATGAAAATAAATACCTGTTCTTATTTTGGTCGGTACCAGAGGGGTCACTTACCGAGTATAGAGATGGCATGCAGCCTGGCTTGCACAGCCTGCAGTCTCCTCTTGTGGTTGGAGAAGCCGTGAGCCAGACGAATGTGTGTGAAAAGCAATATTTGTTTATCTTTAGGGATGTTGTACATAGCTGTCAGAGACTCCATGATCTCTGAAGGGCTCTCTGAAATCTGAGGGCACACCAGGGAAAAGCAAAAATTAAATTCAAGTGTAATCAATAGCTATTAAAAGGTCTATGCACTTCCATTAACTGTTCCACGAGGATGGCAAATGAAAACAACTATGGTTGGGAACTAACCTTATCAAGTTGTTCGATATGAATGTAGTGTAGCGTATTACTGCTCGACTGTTAATAGGGGAAAAAGACACAACAAAGGTTAAAAAGGTTCTACACAACAACAAACAGGACAAAAATAAATGAATTGTTTTCCCTAACAAAAAAGAAACAAAAAAACATTGTTGAAAGAGAAAGGCAAAATAAAGGGAATCATGACTCCATGCATACCTTTTTCTCCACTTTGACCTCAGAGCTGGGCTCTGCATAAAACTCAAAGTGCAATGTGGTGGCACTCGGTGGATATTTCTGCATAAAACAAATAGACATGTCAAAATAAAAAAAAAACAAACACTTGCAAATTGCAGGACTAAAGGCCCGTTCACACCAAGAATGATAACTATAACAAAAACTATATTAGCATTAGCAGCGGACAATACTGTCATTATCACTGTAAACAAGCACCACTTTAAATGCTTCAGTTCTTTAGAGCAGGATGGATTCTGATTGGCTGTCAATGTTTGTATAGTTCATCAGCTGGAAAAAATCATTCTGAAAGTGATTCCAACAATAGTTTCTCTGTGCCGTTATCATTATAGTTATTGTCCTTGGTGTGAACGGGTCTTAAGTTAGTCAAGTTTGCGGAGCATAAAATAATGTACATGGTCAATGGACATTGGATTTAGTTACAAACTATACTGGTAAAGGTTTTGTCAACTGGCCCTAAATGTTCTCACCCTAACCCTGGGTCATCCTTATTACTTAGCCATAAATTAATATCAATGGTGCACGCAAACAACTCAAGACGCTAAAACTAAAGTGTTTTTTTTTTCTCTTTTCACAATGACATAATATAACATGTAATAGAGCATAATAACATACCGACATCGCCAGATCTCTGCAGCACTCTGCAAGACCAAAGCCATTCTCTTTACCACCCCAGCTCTATGACAGATGGAAATAAAATTGTCAGGAAAAGGTGTGGGATTAAAGAAAACAAGAATCAACCTTCAAATGTCAGTGAACAAACCATGAAATCATCTGGTCTGTACAGAAGCAGGTCAGCATGTTGCTTTAGTTAGAACCGATACAAAACAAATGAACTCATTTCAAAAAGGATTCACACTGGAATCAGACACAATTCATGGAATGAACTTTAAAAAATAACAAGTGTTTTTAAAACTACTGCACATGCTGCTGCTGCAATCTTTTGATTTGCAGCCGTTTCCTGACATGGCATTTCAATCTCTTTGACTTGAGCGATCAAAACTGAGAAAAAAAAAATATGAAGACGACTAAAAGTAGAGCTTTCATACCTCGGCCAGATGTTGCAGACGGGCAAGCAGTGGGCTCCTTTTGTCAGAGCCCAGTCTGGTGATGTAGTTGGAACGTTTGCTGAACACATACAGGAGATTCAGCACAGACAGAACCACCTGCATGTCACATGATGCTAGAAGGGTGGTCAAGTGCTACAGAGACAGAAAGAAAAAAAATCAAACCTTCAAAATCAACTCATGATGAACCTGTTAAGGCTAAAAGAAGCAGGTTTTGTTGGTCAGGGATTGTGGTACCTCTATAGAGCTGTACAGGTGTCTTGAAAAACTGTATTCGATTAACAGTGCGGTGAAGTTGAGCACAGCCAGCAATAAGGCTTTTAGCTGCCCATTCTCTGGCCGGTCGCACACCAACAACCACGACATGTTCTCCACTGTCTGCCCTGCATCACAGAGGATGCCATCGAAACGGTCCAGCAGGTCCACCCAATGATACAACTCACACTGTGAAGAGAAGCAGGTCGCTATTAGACATTTGAACATGCATATTAAACACTATGATGGTACATGTGCTTGTGTATACCTTGCCAATGTTCCAGGTCTTAATTTGCTGCAGTTCCAGCAACAGCTGTTCATCACTGCATCCTTTCAGCTTCTCTATGAGAGTCCTGCAGTCGGCAGGCTGGAGGAGGAGCGCAAGAACATGTCAACAATGAGGAAACGCACACACACAAACCGCAAATACTCCAAATGCGCGGAAATCCCGCATACTCACTGCTTCAGTGGGGGTTTTCTTCAATTTACTTCTGTCAACCTTCATGGTCACTAATTTCTACACTCGGTTCCTACAAAAAGCACATCAAATCATGAGGGAGAATAATAAAAAAGTTCAGTCAAATGAACAGTGAACAATACTTCTCTACATTCCACAGCATGACATTCAAGCATAGTGCTGCCACAATTTCATTGATAAAAAACTGATTACTTAACCCTGGGTCATTCTAAACCCTGGGTAAACGGAATTGTGGGTCTTGCTCCAGGTTACACATCACAAACTATACCTAGGGTTAAAAATTATTACTTGGTATTCATATAACTTAAGTTCCACACTGTACGTTCCTCAACCCTGGAATATTGTCCTTATTTGAATATTTACAGTGTCAGCACGACCAGTTTACATAAAGCCTCTAGCATTGTGTATCATTATATTATACCGGTCTCTAAGGCAAGTCATTTCACGTGGCGGCCATCTTTAAAACGCCTCTCTAGAAGTTATTTCAGTAATGCAAGTACAGCGCCTATCTCTTTGAAAGGGGAAACATCAAATTCTCCAAAGCTGTTCACCAAACTTATGAATCAAATCTGACAACTGTCCCATAAATTTCATTTGTTATGCTCAAATAGCATTAAAAAAAGGTAATTTTTTCAGGCTAGAGCAGCCAATGCACACATGTAGTGCTAAGCATGTGTTTCAGAACACCGGAGCAAACTGAGCTTCTAACGGCAGCTGCATTGACATGATGACTTTACCAATTGGCTCTTTTTTAGAAGGCGGGACTATTCCGCCATATTGCACATGCGCTTTCTACTATTCATATGCAATATGAGTGCACTGTCTTCATATATCTAGTCTTTTTATTTATTAAATATTGCAAAATGTATCATCAAGTTTTAACTGAATGGACTTTTCGGACTATAAACGTAAGAATAATGCAGTCACATCTTTGCTCCAAATGTTCTGTCAAACTTTTACACCAGCTTTTTCCCCACACAAACTACTGTTTATACAACACGTAGTACTTCTGTGACCGTCTAAAGCACGTGAATACGAGCCACATAATTGGGTGTATGTTGCCTAGATTCTAGCTGTAGCATTCCAACACCGCATCTTTTCACACTGTACAAGTTTAGCAGCGTAATGTGGGGTTAACACCACAAAATTGGATAAGTGTGAAACATTTCTTTACCCAAGGATTAAAAAGTGGTTTATAATGATAATAACCCAGGGTTAAGCACAAGCTGAAATTGAGTCATAAAAGAACAATTACCTATTCATAAATAATCAGATCTAAATGTAGGCTTTAAGTGCCAAAATGTCAACGCAAACAAAGCAGATAGCCCTTCAAATTCCGAAAATGGAAAAGAACTCACGGTATATGATTTGGCAATTCCAACTTAACGGCATTTTTCATGTGCAAAACCTAAAGTAAAAAAAGAAAGATGAATGTGAAACACTCCCAAAGAATGAACAAGAATGTTTGTGATCTTGCTGCCAAACCCTTAACTCAACAGCGTGAGAGGTAATTTAATGTATATCAAAAAGAGTTTTTCTAAATGTTCAAAAACAATCCTATACTAATCAGCTGTAGAATAAAAACTAAATCAGGGCTGGCAGAAAGTTAACAAAAGTCTGCGAGCAAGCCAAGGGAAAAGCAACCCACATTGGTTCAGATATAGGGCATAGATTCTGGGCACAGAAAAACTCTAGCATCTTACATACACGTCCTTAATGACTTAAACCAATTCATTTGCTCCTTCTGAAACAAAGGGCTGTCAATGTAGCGTTTTTAGAAACTTGTGCACTCCTACTGAGGGAACAAAACTGATTTAGGACCTTGAACCCGGTCAAAGAGAAACACAGGCCTGTGATCAAGGAACCTGACATGGAAAAATAAACTAACACATTACACGAAACTTTGCCAAGCTATGCCATTTAATTGTAAATGTAACGACTAAACAAACACAATAATGTAATTCTTGTCAGAGAACCAAACGGTGTTGTAGTCGCGGGAGCAACACAGCAGCTAGTTACCGAATACCTAACATTACAATGACATTACTAACCGGAGCCCATACACAACACCGTAAATAAACAAAATGTAAGAACAAGTGAAAGTAACACAGCCACGGTGGATATAATGAGAAAATGTCGAGTTATTGATTCATCTACTTCTAGCAAAAACAAGCCAGCAAACGGAGATCAATTTGAGGAAAAAGGCAGCTAACATGCTATCTAGTTTTCCTTGCTAACAAGCTACCTCAGTCAGCAAGCTAAGTTTTGCGGATAAACGTGGTCACGTCATTCTTATTTAATGGCGCAGATAAACACGATCATCGCCGATTTTTGATGAAACTGTAACAAAATCACCGTACGCGAACTGAAAGGAAATGTGACCGTTAGCCGCTCGCGCGACATCTTTGATTCTGAGCTCGCGAGCTACAGAGCTCTAAGCAGCCCATAATTCCCCTAAACATGTCAACACAAACCCGCAATATTCAATTTACTGTTAAAATCTTCACAAAATCTCATCTTTTCCAACAAACATTCGTCAAAACCTTCGTATAAGGCTCGACTGTGGCGGAATACGTCAGGAGCGAAGCTACACAGTTCCATATTTTCCCACCGGGCTGCACACATGCTCTGGTCTAATCTAGAGCCCGGCTCAGCCTGGCCTGCTCCGGCAAACCCGCTCACTCCCCTCAGATCTCCAGCTCACAAAAACAGCGTCTGTCACAGCGCTTCCACATCCGTACCGTAGCGTATATTATCACACATTTTCAGCTCGCGCTTCGTCTAGATGAACTGTGGCTGGTGAAGAGCGCGCGGCGGTGGCGGATGAGATGCTCGTGCATGCGTTGGTTTGGTGGTTAGCTGAGAAACGCAGAATATCTCGCTGAATCATTCCCCACTCGGGCCTACCATAACACTGACTTCCAGTGGACAGCTCAATTTCTCACTTTTTACTGCTGCACTTGTGCGTAGCTGCATTTGGGGCGAACGTAGCGTGTCACACATGATGTTAAAGTCTACTCTATCAAGTTAAAAATACATTTATCTGAAATAATATTTACCAGCAGCTATAGATACTTAAGTTTAAGCTCAGATATGATGAATACGTTTTTCAGCCTAAAAGAAAAGTTTATCAATTTTATAATCAATCAAGTAGTCTGGACATAAATTTGTTAATGCACTACATTGAGATAATGAACCATGTCCAATGTTATAATATTGTTTAACTTAACTAGCTTGAAAAGAAATGAATTGCTCTAATAATACATGATTATAATTACATTATAATCATTTTATCACTCACTGAACACAGTTGTCACACTTTGTTTACTGTTGCTTGGCATGAACAGGTTTCATTTTTTTATTCCAGTCATCAGCATCAGCTTAGATAATCGTAAAACAAAACCAATAGGATGATGTATGATGATATTATTATTTTATTTATTTTTTGGGGGGGTGGAGTCACTTTACAACATCAGTCAGGGTTCAGTTTGGTTATACTGACCCATATTATCCATCAGCAGTAATCTCTATTGTAGATATTATGTGACAGATGTCTGGGGGATGTAAACAGTGAATGCTTCTGATGGGAAATTGTATATTTTAATAACCATAAGACCGAACATGGAAAATATAACCCCCTAGAGACCAGGTAAAAGGAATTTAGGTGTCAAGACTGCTGTTGAACTTGACGACTCAGCACATTTATAGGTATGAGCATCCATTTACAGAGAACACGATGTTTTGAAGCCGTGAAGACTGACATGCATAACGTTAAATCCTACAAAAATTTAAAATTGTACATCTCATTTATAACATAAGCACATGCCATCATATACGCATGCTCTATTTGTCGTGATTCACTGATAGAATCATATATGACATTTCCCCATCATTTACACCCATTCACGATTATTATATTTAATTTGAGAGATTCTGCCTACACAGTGTATATAGATTTCGGTCTATCTATGCGCGCGCACATCGCGCGAGCATTCAACACACCACAATGCTCGTCAGTCGGACCGCAAATTAAAAATGGCGGTTTATATTAGCTAAGTGTCCGGTCTTTGCGTCAAAAACACTCATTTTAATGACAGGATACACGTACAACGTACAAGCAAACCCGTCTCCCGCTCTTAACGTTCATGTAGAGTCAGCCACAGACGTCTCCACCGAACAGACAAAGACTAATTTAAGCTCTTACCTCGATTGCGCCTCAACATAACTTCTCCATCTTACAGCAGCGAGTGGGGATGTAAATCTCGCGATATTTCAGTTGGCTTCCTGTGCTCCAATAGTAACCTGCTGTAGATACGCAGACCAAACCCCTTCAGTAATCTGCCCCTACAGAACGAAATAAAATTAACTAAAAATAATTTTATTACTTCGCATCATTGCTTCAGTCTTCATTGTCACGTGATCCTTCAGAAATCATTCTAATATGCTGATTTGATGCTCAGGAAACATTTCCTATTATTATCAATAATTGTGCTGCTAAATATTTTTGTAGAAACCTTGATACATTTTTTTTATTTCAGAATAAGTATTCAGTATAATTAAATGTCTGTACAATAATCCATTGTTTGTCGTACACCGCCCTCTTTGTTCATCTCGTGTGCCCAAAAAGCACTATAAAAGAAGGAAAACAGATGCAACAAACATGACACAATAATGCAATTGATTAAATTGGCATTAAGATGTGTTTGTCTATTCAATGTTGTCATTTCTACACCCTCAAGCCCAAATGACAAAAGCATTTACCACCATAATCTACAAATCGTCCTAAAACTGTCTTGCATTTGCATTAGAGCTATAATTTGTATTACTCTCCATTGTCAAAGTTAACATTTGGATCCCAACAGATAAAACAGTGAACGCATTCTATCTTGTATGTCTGCTAAAATTATAACAAAAACATGAACTTTTTTTTCCAGATGTTTTTATTAGGCCTACCAGAAACCAGGGCTGTAAATACGAACCATATAATCACGGTTCATTTCAAGAATTTTCCAATCCCACAAATTCACTGACAGTTGTTGAGGGGACGATTTTTAATTGTTTTCTTTGTCATAATTTTATATTGCAGTGAAGAAGAGAATCTCATCAGTTGTACATATGTAATATTCCAGATTCTTCTAAAGGTTAAAAATGACGCATATTCAAATTTAGATTTTTGAATGACCTAAATGTCATTTCTTTTAAATCATTTTAAGACGTTTTGTGTCCCCCTTTTTAAATTTACTAAGTGCCCCAGTTAGTCAGAGAGCGACTCCTGCCAAAAGGTGGCAGCATAAATCTGTTTGACGGTCTGCTTTTACTACATAACAGATTCGCCAAAAAGAAGAAGAGTGTTGTCGTAGCAACCCGAAGCTTATTCGAAGGAGAACTGTTTACAGCTTTTGTTATTCAGTAAAACAGATTATAAGCGTTATAACCAGCTTCTACATTGTCATCTGATAGAAACACATGTACTTTTTGCTGGCCATTTCAACTATCTTAGCAGGTTTTAACACCTTACAAGTCACTGGTACGTATATCCGCGGTTGGAAGTCACACGTTTTGTCTAAACCGCTAATTTACAAGACAAACAAGCCTTTAATGCTGCTCATTTTCACAGCTAAATCTCACGTGATGTCGTATTCTGTCTAGTCCAATGTCGGTGGTGAGCACTCTGGTCCCGGCCCGTTTCCTGACTCTCATCGCGCACCTTGTCATCGTCATCATCATATTCTGGTCGCGGGTAAGAACTTCTCGTGTGTTTAATCATTATTTGATCACAGTATGTTATATGTGTGATTAAGTGTTGAAGCATCCCACAGGACAACAGTGTCAGAGCTTGCTTACCTCTAGACTACAGTAATGAAGAATACAGGTCAGAGGACACACGGTAAGAGCAACTGTCTGTGTTATGAATTGCTTTATTGTATGTGGGCCAATGACAAATGAATATGATGATAAAAAGTAGAAATCTAGTTTAATATTTTTTCATAAAAATCCTTTTTTAAAAGATATAATTCATCGTTATGCCATTCAGATGTTTCTTTTTTCAATAATTTCAGCCTTTTAGACTTGAATATTCACACTACCGTTTTTGAAAGAAGTCTCTTATGCTCACCAAGCCTGCATTTACTTGAACAAAATAATATTAATTACGAAATATTACAATTTAAACACTTTAGCTGTTTTCTGTGGAATTTTCAGCATCATTACTTCAGTCTTCAGTGTCACGTGACCCTTCAGAAATCATTCTGATGTGCTGATTTGATGCTCAGGAAACATTTCTTCTTCTTATTATTAATAATGAAAACAATTGTGTTGCTTAATATTTTTGTAGGAACCTTGATACATTCTTTTTTATTTCAGAATATAAACTTTTTTAAACTTTTAAGCATTTATTTGAAATAGTAAAGATTTTTAAATTGATACAAAACTTTAATCAGTTTAATGCAGCCTTGATGAATAAATGTATTAATTTCTTTAAAATAAAAAAAATTGAACAGAAATGTGTATATTATATATGTATGTGTATCTCCAGACAAACAATGACTGTCATGTTATTTACTTTATCATATTTATGCGTAGTGTATGTGCTCATTAACCTTCCTAATCATTCATTTTGGAGAGCAGGCTTGTGGTGGCATTATCCGTGACCTTGGGCCTGTTTGCCATCGAGCTGGTTGGGTTCCTCTGTGGAATCTCTATGTTCAACAACAATCAAGCTCTTCTGTGTATCCTTTCCAGTACCACATCATCACCACAGGTTCAACAAGTAGATGTTATGACACAGCAAAGCAGGCTTGAGATGGAAATCTTTACTTTTATTATCCTAGAGCAGTCCAAAAACTAATGCAGTATCTATCAAAACAATGAGATGTCCGTGTTTGATTATGCCACTGGTGGAATGACATTTGTAGTGCTAGCAATTAGTCATTTTTGGTTGTAAATGATATGTCTATCATAATACTGGTACAGAATTTTATTTAACTCTCACTTTGCAGCTATTGGATGTCACGCCAGTGGCTCTGTGGCTTTGACCTTCTTCTTATTTGAGCAGTGGACCTGCACCATCTACTGGTGGATCTTTGGCTTCTGTAGGTCAGTCAGTAAATAGTTAAAGGGTCATTGCAAAATTTACAAAACGTAAATTCTGTCATTAATTACTCACCCTCATGTCGTTCCACACCTGTAAGACCTTTGTTCATTTTTGGAACACAAATTAAGATATTTTCGATGAATTCTGATGGCTCAGTGAGGCCTCAATTGCCAGGTAATTAACACTTTCCCAGAAGGGTACTAAAACATACTTGAAACAGTTCATGTGAGTTCAGTGGTTCAAGCTTAATATTATAAAGTGACTAGAATACTTTTTGGGCGACAAAAAAACAAAATAGCTACTTTTCAACAATATCTAGTGATGGCCGATTTCAAAACACTGATTTACGAATCTTTTGTTTCGAATCAGTGGTTCGGTTCACGTATCAAACTGCCAAAATCATGTGAACTATTGAAATTGCGATACACTTGTGACGTAACGAAGCCTCGTTTACTGAAATCACGTGACTTTGGTGCTTAAATCTTCGAATCAGTGTTTTGAATTCGGCCACCACTAGATATTGTTGAAAAGTCGTTATTTTGTTGTTTTTGGCGCACAAAAGTATTCTTGTCGCTTTATAATATGAAGGTTGAACTGTACTCACATGAACTGTTTTAAATATGTTTTAGTATCTTTCCGGACAATTGAAAGTGTCAATTGTCTTGCTGGCAATGGACGCCTCACTGAGCCATCAGATTTCATCAAAAATATCTTAATTTGTGTTCTGAAGATGAACGAAGGTCTTACGGGTGTGGAACGACATGAGGGTGAGGAATTAATGACAGAATTTTCGTTTATGGGTGAACTAACCCTTTAACAGTCAATGCATACCTATGAATGGTCTTAATAATTAATGTTCTCTGATTCTGTCTCTTTGAAAGCAATTTGGTAATCATGTTTCTCTCTATATTTCAGTGTGATTCCAGCACTATATGAGATGATCCTCTTTGTTGTAGTGTTTGGATTAAAGAGGAAGCCTTTTTGAGGGTCTCTGCCCTCTTGGTTCCGGCGAGTCAGATATTGTCCTTCCATTACCGACGTACCAGAATCACCTGAATTCAGAATAACATTCACTGGCACAATAAACATGTGTTTCTTGATAAGTACTTTAAAAAAAATAATTGGAAAATATAGAATTTTGTACCCATTGTGATGAATTAAAGCATTTTGTATTTTGATACAACTGATGACAAACTGGTTCCGTTAATGCTTCACGTTTTTCAATAGATTATGCATGTTTACTCATAAAACCTGTTAATTATAAGCATGAGAAATATGAATTGTACTATATAATACTAAGTGCATTCCCCAAATGCATGGAAGTTCATACAAAATTAAAATGTTGTCATCATTTGACGCTGTAGCTTTAACAAGTTATCATTTTTATTTTAAGCATAGTTGGCAGTCAGTCTATATTTGCTAAGAGTTAAAACCCGAAGAAAAAAAAGCTATAAGAAGAAAAAAGCATTTCACGTGAAGCAGATCATGTACCTACATTATGTATTCCATCGGCTTCCATGGGTAGATTTATATTTATGTTCTTAGCAAACATCAAGGTGTTTGTTGATATGCTGTAGAACTGCCGAGAGAAGTTAGTCCTTCACAGGAGTGATGAGTCCGTGAGCCTGCGAGGTACATGGTGAACTGAGCATAGCTGACTTCAGCTGGATTGCACACACTACTTCATTAGGATGGATGAAAACACACAAATAAACAGTGACAGTGACTAGAATAAAACAACATATTCACACTATCCAAAGAAACCGCAAACTCCTTAGTTTTAACTCAATACTCATTGCTATGGTACAGGATTGCAGTTAGCCAGCTGGCAAAATTTATGATATTATGCGTTTTTCTGAAGAAAAAAAGATCTTAGTCCTTGTGTCATTTTTTACTTACATACCTCTATATAGGTAGATCTATATACACCCATTAACGCAAATATCTAATCAGCCAATCACCAATCATGGCAGCAACTCAATGCATTTAGACACGTCAAGACGATTTCCTGAAGTTCAAACTGAGCATCAGAATTGGGAAGCACGGTAATTTAAGTGACATTTAACGTGGCATGGTTGTTGGTGCTTGACAGGTTGTGTATTTCAGAAACTGCTGATCTGGGATTTTCATGCACAACCATCTTTAGGGTTTACAGAGAATTGTCTGAAAATGAGAAAATATCCATTGAGCAGCAGTTCTGTGCAAAAAAATCCTGGTTGATGCCAGAGGTCTGCAGAATAACATCTTTGAACACACAACAACCTTGAAGTAGATAGGCTACAGCTGCAGAAGACAACATTTGTCATGCTTTGGGCCCCTTAGTGCCAACTGAGCATCGTTTAAACTGAGTATTGTTGCTGTCAGGGCTGGGTAGGTTACTTTTAAAATGTATTTCACTACAGATTACAAAATACATGCTTTAAAAAGTAATTTGTAACGTATTTTGTTACATTACTTAAGTTTAGTAACTTAATCTAAATACTTTAGAATACTTTGGAATACTAAAAAGTGTGGAACAAACACAAAAAAGGTAATTGCTAGTTTTTATCTCACAATTCGGACTTTTAACCTCAGAATTGCGTGATATAAAGTTGCAATTGTGAGTTATAAAGTCAGAATTATGAGATATAAACTCGCAATATTGAGAAAAGTCAGAATTATGAGAAATAAACTCGCAATATTGAGAAAAGTCTGAATTATGAGATATAAACTGAAAATATTGAGAAAAATCAAAATTATGAAAAATAAACTTGCAATATCGAGAAAAGTCAAAATTATAATAAACTCACAATATTGAGAAAAGTCCGAATTATGAGATATAAACTCGCAATATTGAGAAAAGTCTGAATTATGAGATATAAACTCACACTAAATTCATAATTGCAAGAAAAAAATTCAGTATTGCAAGTTTATATCTCTTTATAACTTTATTACTTACAATTGTGAGTTTAAATCTCGCAATTCTGAGAAAAAGAAGTCAGAATTATAAAATAGAAACTCACAATTGTGAGGGGGGAAATAAACAAATTGTGGGAAAAAGTTGCAGTGACGAGTGAATTATAAAATGACTCACAACTATCACAAAACATGAAAACAGTCGTGGATCATCCAGGTCGTGACAGGACAGTTAGGCAGTTTATTTTATAAATTCAGTCATTTTGTCTTGTCAGGACAGTACTAAATAAAAATAACAAAATTTTTATGATCCCTCTTAATGTTGATGAAATTTAACTCTGCTTTTTCAGACTGTCAGAGTCAGAGAATCACTAATTGCTGTTTAAATGACATTAAAATTCAAAGTAATCACTTTGGTAATCTAAAATACTTTACAGATATAACTGTAATCTGATTACCACCCATTTAAAATGTAACTGTAATGAAATACAGTTACTCAAATTTTGTATTTTAAATACGTAACTAAGTTACTTGTATTTCGTTACTCCCCAACCCTGGTCGCTGTCCATCCTTTTATGTCCTCAGTGGACCCATTGTTTGATGTCTACTTCCAGCAGGATAACGCACCATGTCACAAAGGTCAAATCATCTCAAACCCCAGTTTGCCGACACGAGTCCTGAAAAGTGAAGCCAGAGCGTCTTGATCTCCCCAGGCAGCTGGATACAGTACAGGTCATAAACCCCGCCCTCTCCATGTAATATAATGGGATGTGAGACAAACTAAATTACACGTCAAATATTTTTTTCCCAAAGATGGTTTCTGTCATTTTATGCAGTTTTCATCACGCTGATGTTAGTTAAAGTGTTCATTCTTTAAATGCGTTTGTTTTATTTAGTTATTTGATACTATAAAAACGCAGGTTTTGACGTCATGATTGACAGCTGAGATGGACAGCTTCTCTGCACGAAGTGGTCACTGAAGCACCAACAGACTTTTGTTCTGGATCTTCAAGGAGATTTGAGCTGTGAAGGGATAGTTCACCCAAAAATTATCCCATGATTTACTCACCCTCAACCCATCCTAGGTGTATGAAAATCTTTTTTCAGACGAACACAAGATATAAATAAAATATCCTTAGTCCTCTAAGGTTTATTATGGTTGTGAATGGGGGCCTAAATTCTGAAGATAAAAAAAAAAATGCATCCATCCATAAAAAAATGAATCCATACGACTCCAGGGGGTTAATAAAGGCCTTCTGAAGCGAATCAATACGTTTGTGCGAGGCAACTATCCTTATTTAAAACTTTATAAAGTAAAATAACAAGCATTTTTTTTTGTCTTCAGAATTTGGGCCCACATTCACTACCATTATAAACCTTGGAGGATTTTTGAATTGTGTTTGTCTGAAAGAAGGTAGTCATATACACCTGGTTTGAGGGTGAGTAAATAATGGGATAATTTTCATTTTGGATAAATTTCAGTTATCCCTTTAACTTCAATTTCTACATTTCCAGGACTGTTTATTTTATTTGATTCTATAAAAAAAAACTTTTTTTCTATTGGATCTCAATCCAACAGAGCACCTTGCGGATGTTGTGGAACGGGAGATTTGCATCATAGATGTGCAGCCGACACATCTGCAGCAACTAATTTTCAATTTTAAGAACAATTTTAAATGTATTTAATTAAATACATTTTTATTGAAAACATTATTATTAAAGCACCATTATTTAGAATTAAATTCACACACATCATTAAATTAAGGTTGATTAAAGTAATTAGTTAATTTAAGGTTACTGAAAATATGTTTGTTGAAATGGAAGGACTTGCATTTAAACAGTGCTGAGAACCGTCTCTCTACATCTTTATAATAAACCCCAGCTCTCCCTTTCTTCTCCGGTGGCACCTATTCATGTACCCTGATTTTCTTGGACAAAATCAATACCTCTATTTCCAAGAAACTTCCTTCATATCCTCTAAATAATCCAACCACTCGTCCTAACTTAAATAAACCATAGCAATCAATAAGGCAACTTCAGCCAAGACGCTGCATCGGCCTGTCTTTAATGAGCTCCACTCTCTGTGTGTACACAGCCCTATTTCCTCAGCAGCTCACGCAACTGTCTCCACACATATTATCGGCACGCTTTGCTTCCCATCGTTATTTTCGTCCTTGTCTCCGTTTGCCATGACCCACCTCATCGCCTGACCCATCTGCTGTCTGTCGCGTAGTGAAAGCTCTCTTCACCCTAGGCCAATTAGTGTCAACTAGACACCAACAACATCAGTGACCTCTGGCTAGATAATTAAAACTAAATGGAAGGTACGTCTTGACAAAAAACGCCATTTCCGGTGACTGTGCCGAGACCTTTTGCCTTCTCCTTCATGGACTATTAAGACTATGCACACCACTATACTTTTATAGTGTATTGGTATAACCCTCCAGTTGTATTGCATTAGAACTAATGATCTAAAGAAAAGAAAATAGAGATGCTTTGTAATACGACAGCTTCAAAGAAACACTTTAATGGTTATTAATTGCAGTTTTGTAGTGGGTTTTACAGCAAGACTTTTGTGATGCACTCTATAGACTAGTCATACTGGAGTCTCATAATGCTAAAAGCTAGCAATAGGGCATTTTATGTAATTGGAGTTGAGTACTGTAGCTATTAGAAATAGCAGGATGTAAAATAGGTTTTATGAGATTTACCATTGTGAACTTTAAATTGAACATGCTTAGTCAGGGGCTGTTTTTATGTCACTACCAAAGCATGAACAGTAGAGGGCACTAGTATGTATGCTAACGGTATGGCTTCTTAGCATTCTCAGTACCAATTAGCATTTATTTGGCGAGGAGAGATGTGTCTGTTTGAACCCTAGTTTCTAAATGTTAACTAGTTTTATGTGAAACATCTGTTGACCGCACAAACTGTGACAAAGCATTTCTTTAAAAAACTACATAAGCTGCAGTTCAGATACTTGATACTTGCATATAAAGTTCACCTCCATCATTAGTGACATTAAGCAGATAATTTGTGGCAATTTGAGTTGATAAGATAACTGTTATTTATCGATTGACATTCGGATATCCTGTTAAATGGATTACCCTGCCAGTGACATCTCGTTACAACGTGCTCAAATTTAACGTCTACGATGATTTAACAACGTTAGAATAATGATGTTAGAATTCACACAGTTTAATTGCCACTCTCTCACTTCCTCTTATGGACTGTTAAATCTTTAACTTTGGTCTACCTTATAGTTCATTCTCATTTTTAAGAGTACATTTGACATCAAAAAGGTGAAATAAATGATTAAATAATAATAAGTTTTCTCAATAAAATGACAGTTAGTTTCTGTTTATATATTTAATCAGAGTATTGTAACCTCAAACTTGATATATATATATATATATATATATATATATATATATATATACACACACATTTTTTTAAATCAACCTACAGTGCAGTTTTATCTGTATGTGTTCCTTGAATTGAACTGCTATGCTCTACCAGCTAAGTTACACTATATCCACGTTACCCTTAATGTCTGTTACTTCATATATCTACTTCAGTTAAGCAAGCAAAATTCAAAATAGCTGCTCTGCTTGCATATGAAGACCACACAGAGAAGTGCCATTTCCTGTCCCGCTCCCCTCAGCGCCGATGATGTATTATAGGTAGTGTGACTATTCTAATAAACACGGTTGGGGTAATTAAGGCATGGAGAGTCAGCAGACAGTGGTGGTCTAGGGACAACACGAAACGATAAATCACAACTCCTGGTTCCGCCTTCTCGAGCGTGGCCGATCACACTCACTGAGAAAGCAATTCTGCCAACCTGGGTTTGCACATTTGTCTTCATCAGCCTGTGGTTGTTTTGGGGCTGGTCTGAATTTGCTGGTTCCCATGGTAATCAAACAAGCTTGAGATATCAGATGTGTCCATTTTAATGTCAGCAATGGCATAACACTTAGGGCAAGCCTGGAAGCTAAAAGCATGTTTTATTATGGAGCCCATAGTGGACTGGATTAAGATGTGAATTTAAGGCTGAATGGGAAATGTTTCATGAGTGTGGGCAAACTCTGCTGCAAGTGCACCGCCAAAAAGTAATATCAATAAGCAAGCATATCTTGACTTTGTAAAAGGGTTTTTTAATGTTGTCAGCTTCTGTATAGACATTTCCACCTAATTTTCCAATGTGGAAGTAACCTATTTTTATAACTGGTAGTGGATGAGACAGGGAGTCTCAATACATTCAATTTACAGTGTTAAACAAGGTGAATACAACAATCCACTGAACAAACTTTTTGACAATGTCACACTATATTTGAGAATTTTCTTTTTATTACCACTAATTTGAGAAGAATATTTTTTAGCATATAAAAGTCTATTTAAAATGTTTAAATTGCCATTTATCACATCTCATGAAACAGAAAAATTGGAAAAGATAACCAAACATAATACAACAATATCAAATTCTGACATTCTGACAAATTAGAAAATGGCAAAATCAAACATTTGATAACTGTAACCATAAAGTTTTAACAATCACTGTGGAAAAAAAATATGTATAAACAATTTTAACTCAGAAATTGCTAGTAAAGAATAGTTCAAACTATTACAAAGAAATGCAAGTAACACATTCAACTAAATGTGAAACATTTAATGGAAAAAATGAAATTATATTTTCTTGCAACATACTCGAATAATTTTTTTTATTTGAAAGTATTGTTTTTTTTTAATCATTTTTTTAATGTAATTCTATGAAAATAGCAAAGTTCACATCACATCTATAACGATAATGTCACAAAGGAACGACAATGTTTTAATGAATCTCAAAATTATTTTTTCTAGCTGATGAATGAAGACATTTACAGCCAATCAAAAACTTGACTTTAATGCGTGCCTTAATCATTTAAAGTGGTGGATAACATAACTTCAGTGGTTAAAATAAACAGAATGTTGTTGTTATTAAAGTTACTTTTAAAAGTAATGCATGCGTTACTCCCTTAAAAAGTAACTAATTGTGTTACTTAGTTACTTTGGAGAGTAATGCGTTACTTTACTTTTTACGTACTTTTTCTCATTTGGGCTGGATTGTTTGTTTGTTTGTTTTTATAACCACAAAAATTTATACTTTTGGCAAAAGTAAAAGCCCTTTCACAACAATAGTGAAATGAATAAGCCCCAGGCTGAAAGAAATGAAAATACATGCCTGTACAGAGGGCGCAGTTCAAACAAACAAGCCTTTCAGCTGTGCTGTCGTTCTGGAATATAAGAATAGGACTCAGGAGAAGAATTAAATGATTAAATGTATGCTCATATTTAGTCTATAACTAGTATAGAATAACCATCATGTTTACACAGCGCACACAATGCCTTTGCACTAGTTACTTGAAAAAAGTAATCTGATTACATAACTCAAGTTACTTGTAATACATTACCCATTACCCAGTATCAGTTATACATAATAGTATTGATTTCCATACAAATAGAAGAACATTTTAGCCAAAAACAAACTAGATTCATAACATTAAACAAAGGATAAGGACTCCTCAGGTCAGGAGTCTGTCTCTTGTCCAAATGCCTTCAGGATGCATCTGATCTGGACAGATGCCATTCAAACACACCTGAGCCTGGCGTGAGAGTGAGGAGAGACAACAAAACAGAGGTGTGTTAGGTTTCAAGAGAAAAGCAGGACTCAACTGGACTGAAAGAGAAGGCTGTGGAGCATTCTGCCTCTGAGGGACAGAGAGGCAACAGCAACCGCTGGAGCAGGAGATTCAGCCAGACAGAACACAAAACCCAGGAGCAGCCATGACACATGATGGACACTAAGAGGCAGAGAGAGCTTGTTTTTTTCCGCACTCCATCCAAATGCATTAACTATTCTAAACCTGTGCTGGAGGATCTTAAAGCAAAGGACAGAAGCCATTCCATAAGCTCCAGTGATGTTGGAGCCGCAGAACTGTCTGAATAAAGACAGGCCTCAGTGATACTCTCCTGTCTGAGACGAGAACAGAACACAACAAAGTAATGTATACAACAAACACTGTACACAACAAAGTAGAGTTGACAAAAGTACCGACTTCGGTACCAAGTCGTTAGTGAGAATTTAAAAATGTGACACTTTGAGCACATTCGTAAACACCTCTGATTGGCCATTGTGTTGACGAGCTCATCAGATATGTCAGTGATTGGCTTCAGTGATCAATGCTTCAAAAACATTTTAAATAGTCATCAATGATGCTCTTCACCGAGCGCTTACACAGATACTCACGGGAGCATTTGAATGCAGGCGCCTATCACTGACCAGTCCACTGATAGATGTATGCTTTCGAACGCTCCCTCTTTCAAATTAAAACAGTTTGTTTTCAAACACTCCAGTGCTTTGAACATTGTAGCCAATCACAGACATATAATAGTATGTTCTATGAATGTGTGATATGAAAGTCATCTGGATGTACTACATTCGCCATGTTGCTCTTGTCACATGACCTACCAGTGTCAGTTGCATTGCTTCAATGCCATTCACAAATCCTCTCCCGAGGGATAGTAAAGTATCCATCGTATGCACACTTCAGAGGCAGGGAGTAGGTCATCCGGGTACTTTTTGCCTACTTTTATGAGTACTGTGAACTCGGACATAATCTTTTGTCACGTTGTTTT
Organism: Zacco platypus; assembly: GCA_038088235.1. Classification (NCBI taxonomy): domain Eukaryota; kingdom Metazoa; phylum Chordata; class Actinopteri; order Cypriniformes; family Xenocyprididae; genus Zacco; species Zacco platypus. The sequence continues at coordinate 15,635,862 of CM076067.1, forward strand.
TCGCCTACTATACAGTATAGGAAAGTTCTGCAATTTCGGATGCAGCCTATGTAACCTGCAAAAAGAGTACTGAAAAATCTCCACCACTAATGCACATATGTATTGTGTCGCTCACAACGACTCCATGGGAAAGGTAGTTTATTTCTCAGAATGAAATTTAATTACAGTCTTTTTTTAAATACACTTTTTTTGCTTGAAATAAAAGGTTCTAATTATGTGACTCATGTCAGATTCATTCATAAACTATTCAAGATTTTTTTTAAAGATCCCTTATGGAGAAAATGAATGAAAAAATCACTTCCCAAACAAAGGTGGCTGGTCACAACTGCACTCTATGACTATCAGAAGCAAGTTTACAATGATGAAATCATTGCGTCTTTGATAAAGATAATCAGATCACCTGACAATCAAATGCACTTCACATGTGAGCCCCAGGGAGGAGCCGTGAGAACAGTGATGTGTGTGGAGAGCTGAATACACTGCCTGAGGGGCTGAGAACATTTTATAGTAGAAATAAAAGGCGGATCTTTTTGTCCTGTGGTCCAGCTAATTTTCAGACACAAATTAGCTATGAGCAGAGGAATATATGCCAAAAGGTCTTCTTGCGAAGGTTCCCTTTAATCTGTCACCGCTTTTTAATTAAATGTTTACTGAGGCACCATGAATAATGGAAACGAGGGACTATAAAATAAAGCAAAAGAGACTCCTGTACTCCTTAAAGAGACAGCGATCCCCCAAATAAACATTTTATCATTACTCACCCTCATGTTGCTCCAAACCTGCATTCTTTTTTTTTTCTTGCAGTGGAAAACAAAAAGATTTTTATTCGTCAATGTAAGTCAATGGGGTCCAATGTTCTTTGGACACCAATATTCTTAAAAATATCTTGCTTTGTGTTCTACAGAAGAAGTCATACAGGTTTGAATCAACATTTTTATTTCATTTTTGAGTGCACTATCCCTTTAAAAGCTTAAATGTCTTTAATTAGTATATGCAAAGACATTTTTTCTTTTTTACAACAAAGTCCCTTTGCTACAATGAAGGGTGCAAATGACTCACTCCAGCCAACAGCATTCAGTTCGAATTAGATCTGATCTGGTGACTGGCTGATTGATCAAGGCAGAGGGGGAAGCTACATTGTCAGTTCTAATCTTCACCAAACGGTCCGGGTGACGTCTCAGTGCTGTGGCACTTCAAACAATGGGGTGTGTGTTTGTTTTGGGGGGGTTAAGGTTAGGGGTGGCTTTGTTTAGAAGCAGGTCGCAAGCGTGGCACGCTCGAGGATGAATTGGGTTGGATCCCCCCTCCCCCTCTATCCCATCGTCACCAATCCACCTGCTACAGTTGGTGGACACCTCCCTCCAGATGCGTTCCAGTTCAATATGTTGGCACGCTCGTGAACTCCCCCCACATCCCCCACATCACGAATGGGCAAATAATCATTCAAACTCAAGGGTATTCTCACGGGTACCACACAGAAGGCATTTACCGTCCACAATTAGAGGTAAAATAACCAATCCGAAGCATACTGTAATATTCCTAAACCTTAGAGAACAGATTTTAAATGAGAAAACACATTCTGATACCTCAGAGCAAAAGCAAACACTCTAGCATGTACGTGCGCTCACAACAAACAATTTGTCTGATATTGCTCAAAGTGGGAAGGCTTGCTGCGAATGTGCTGTAAACAGGCAGAGCTGAGACCTGACTTGTCATATAACAGCTCCAGAAATCGATTGAGGCCCACTCTCCCCTCTAATCCCCCCCACACACGCGCGTGGGGCTAGCAGCGGGCGGCTGGACACAGCCTGCAGCTTCTGAGAGCACGGAGGAGAGAGAGAGAGCTCGACGTGAGGGGTGCTGGGTTGGAGAAGGCGAGTGGAAGCAAGGTGGAGGTTGGCAGCATGTGCCTGGGATTTCGGCAGAACCTGTCAGAGAAACACTGAGACTGATGGGGAGAGAGGGACCACAGGAGCAGATTTGAATATATGAATCTTTCAAGCGCAAAGTGTGTGTGAGGAAAATCAAAGTCTATGTGCTCTTAAAGTCAACGAGGAGCATAGGCTCTGGCTCTTCCGCTCCCATTCACACAGTCTCTTGGATAAAACCCTCCACACCGCTGTGTCACAGCTCCAGACTAGCAATACTGCGTGTAAAAGAGATTCAGCTAGATGAGTTGTATCCAAATTATTATTGATTGATCTCAGTGGTGCGCAGATTTGCCGGAGGAAAAATCTTAAGGCACTCCTGCCCTCGAGGACCAGGGTCAAGTAAGCCGGTTCTGTGGATTATCAAACCATGACAGAATTCCAATGGCCCATTTTGAAATTCATGTCTAATATTGGCCCTCGATCGGCCCTCAGCTAGGTTTTTCCTTAAGAATGACTGATCCCTTGTTGCTTTCATAATAATGTAGCAAACATCTTTACAAACTGTCAAATTTCCTAAGCCCATAGGAACAACAATAGCTTAGCCCAGGGGTTTTCAAGCTTTTCAGTGCAAAGAACCTTAAATATGATGCAAAGGACCCCCTTCTATAATGTCAAGTCAAGTCAGTCATTTATTGTCATATGTATAAGTGCTGTGTACAAAGTACAATAAAACTTACTTGCAGGCTTCTCCACAAACTATAGACAAGATAGAATAAAATACTGCTGTAAATAAAATATACATATATGCAGATATAACAATAATATATAAATATATTTCTGTCATGTCAACTCTTGGATTGTTTGGCAGGGTATGACAATGTTGATATGTTTGGTCTTGGTGGAGTGGATCTGCTATGCTGCTGCTGCTTTTATTGCTGTTGCTGCAGAGCAAGGACAGGACTTGCTACTTCCAATACATAGATGACACGCTGCTGTGAGCAAGTAAGACATGCTGCTGTTGTACAATATAACGTACATGAATTACCCGTAGAAGATCTATACAGGTGGAGCTGGGGAAGGAGGAGGGCTTCTGGAAGCGTGCTGTACTGGTAAGGCAAATGCTAAGAATTTGAATATTTAGCCACTGATACAACAGGAACCAATCAGCTGTGCCCTGTATAACTATATGATTATGAGAGTTAAAGGACCTATTAGCCTGCACCATCTAGAGTTTCATGACAGAACTTTGTATAGACAGACAGACAGACAGACAGACAGACAGACCGACCAACCGACAGACAGACAGACAGACAGACAGACAGACAGACAGACAGACAGACAGACAGACAGACAGACAGATAGATAGATAGATAGATAGATAGATAGATAGATAGATAGATAGATAGATAGATAGATAGATAGATAGATAGATAGATAGATAGATAGATAGATAGATAGATAGATAGAATTTATAATATTGTTTTTACTTTGACAGCCCTATAATTATATAAAAAAAATTGGGCAGAAACATTTGGGACACATTTCATTTATCTGTCTGATTTCAACTCATTTTTAAAGAACAATCAGGCTTTCTAATATCAGACAAAACATTTACTTTTAAGACAGTAAATCTTTAAACTTCTGAATGCTCAAAACAAAACAGAGGTTTTGATTTCAGTTGATTCTGAGCATGTATTGCATTGATTAGAGATAAATGAGGAGTGGCATTGAAGCATTACCTCAGAGTCTTAGAGCCGTGCGGATCCATAATTCACTACGCATGTGTATGTACTCATGCATTGGTATTCACATTTATGCTCACTTTAGAGCATGAGAGGGAGGGGATGTAGATGCTACAGGTGCAGAAATCCACAGGAAGAACCTGAAATAAAGAAGGATCAGGAAAGAAGACAAGTGAATGAGCGAGTGACAGTGGACAATGTCATCATGCAGCATCATAAGATAAAATTAACACCTTAAAAATCAACATCAAATCAAAACCGACCCTGCTTACTTTCCAACTACAGTGGATTGTATTCCTAATACTCATGATCGTATTATAAACAATTTATTGTAGAATGAATCATGAAACAAAAATCGAATGCTGTACCTCTTATATCAATAAAAGATTCTTATTTCTAAACAAATGTTTCTTTTCTTTCAAACAAAATTCTAATTCTTTGCATTTATTTTTTTTTGCCAGATCACAGTTTATTTCCCCTTCCCCTTACTCACACGCTCTCTATCAGCCAACTCATTGGAATTCTACGCACCCTTTGTCTGTCTTATTAGGAACGTCTCTTTGGTGCAATTAGTTGCACCAGTTTGTCTTTCTATTTTGCACCCCAAAGCAGTGGAGTCGCTCACTCAGTTAGGAAACCTTTAGCTTCCATCACTTCTCACAAAGCAGCGTTTCTCACTCCCTTTCCGTTACTGCTTTTATCAACAGGCTGTTTCCTCCGCTAACCGTAACAAGAGTGAAGGCAGATTAAAGCAAAGAGAGAGAGAGAGAGAGAAAGAAAGGGGGGTTTAGGCGGAGACGCTCGACTGGTTGGCTGACAAACAGAGGGTCCCCCTAGAGTGCAAGCAGAGGAAGAAAGAGAGTAAAAAGAAGAGGAGAGTTTGATGTGGGTAGCCGAGCTCAATCTCCTCCTCATCCCAACCCCCCCTCATTTCAGCAGAAAATCTATGCTCGCTCTCTTAGTATTCCAGCCGTCCTCCTTTGAAACCTCTATAGGCTCGGTCAGACAACTGGGCTGCTGTTGAGGACTGGGCCAAACGGGAGAGCAGCGGGGTGGTGGGCTTTTTGGAGGAGAGAGGGGAAGGGAGGGGAGTGTTTGCTTGAGGCTGTCAGAAGTGACAGGAGGCCAAGCGACTTAAAACCTCTACAGGGACTTCAGCTGGACAAGCCCTGTCTCCTCTCCTCTTTCTTGCTCCTTTTTTCTCCTGTATCATCGTTTTCTCTCACTTTTACCTGTCCGAGTCTTGTCCCCGACTATTATACTCTGTGATCATTCTCTTACAATCACTGATCATGTGCTTAGCTGTTCATTTATTTTTCTCAAACTTTTGTGCATCTTAAGGCTGGAATACTCTTTTACCCAGCTTTACAGTTTGGAGAAATCAACGGTAGTTGCTGAATGTTGGAGTCTGCAGATTCTAGGCAGTCGGAGTTGACTGGTTTCAGAAAACAATTGCATAGTGTATGATGAGCACAGACTTTTTTGCTTTTTATAGCTTCATAGTTTCGGAATCTATCCAGTTGGAGGAAAACGAACATTTGGTATTTTGATTTTAGAACAAATATTGTTTTCATTTGTCATGTGTCTCCTAGCAACGAGGCACCTGATTCTGCATGAGTCTGCTGTGTAGACGAATTCTGTAATTTTTTACTTGATTTATGACATTGCTCAATTGACCAAGCCATGAGCTCTCATGCCACACATCATGTTCTCACGCAGTGAAAAATACATCCACTGACAACGTGCCGACAGACATATGAAACAGTTTCATATTTAATATGTTATAATTTTTTTAAGAAGTTTAAACAATAAATATCATATAGTGGCTCTTTCATGTGTACTGACAGATTGATGTAGCTCCTTCAATCGGCTCGTGAAATTCTATTTCTATGTCAAGGTACATGTGCTATAGGGGTCTATACTGAACAGTTCTTTGCTCTCGTTAACCATTTAAACTGGAAAGATGTCATTTTTAAGGACTTGTACTGTCATGGCCTAAATGAGTCCATACAATCGTGTATAAATAGAGGAAAGAACAAACATACTCTAGAACAGTAATTCTTAAATTGTGGTCCTTGAAGATGACCTAAACTAGGCAAGCTCTTAACCTGCACCGGATCGCGGGTGGGGGGTTGACGTCAGTGTGTATTAATAACGAAAAAATGGATCATATCATTGCATTTGTGTTTGAATAATTAGTTTTTGACTTGAAACAGTTGCATATTAAACTTAAATTTAGTTTATCCTTCCTATTTTGTTGTTTTTGGGGGGCGTGCTAGAGTGGGATTCTGTTAGGTGGTCCTCAGAAAAAAATTGGAAGATAAAGTGGTCCTTGGGCTGAAAAAGTTTGAGAAACACTGCTCTAGAACAATACATGGACTATGCTCTGTTGTTGGCTGTCACTGTTGGGGAAGTTGAGGACGTTTCCCCTAAACATTTTTTGGGGGAGGGGCTGTACATGCCAAGCTCCGGTGACCACAGAGATTGGCACATTAAGATCACTACCATCCCTGACCAAGATGGCTGCCATACCAGAATCACCAGTCATGGCCGCTATTCCAGAGTCTCGTGCCTCCATCCCAGAGTCTCTTCTCGTCATGGCCGCAATCCTTGTGTCTTCGGACAAGATGGCCACTGCGCCTGTGTCTTTGGAAAAGATGGCTGCTATGCCTGTATCATCGGACAAGATGGCCGCCACACCAGAGCCTCTAGCCGTCATGGCTGCCACACCAGAGCCTCCAGCCATCACAGACACTATGTCAGAGTCTCCAGCCTTCAGACGGACCTCAAGTCTTGTGCGAACACCTGGCATCTCAGCAGTAATGTCAAACCTGGAGGTTTCTGAAGTGGTCCCTCTGTTGACTGTGTTCCCTGTTACAGCAATGGCCATCTGGCCATGCACTGCTGATCAGTCAGCTCCAAAAACTGCTCCAACCCATTAGATTGCTCCAGAGCCCACTCCAGCCCATGAGTCTGCTCCAGAGCCTGATCTAGCCCATGAGTCTGCTCCAGAGCCTGATCTAGCCCATGAGTCTGCTCCAGAGCCCACTCCAGCCCATGAGTCTGCTCCAGAGCCTGACCTAGCCCATGAGTCTGCTCCAGAGCCTGACGTAACCCATGAGTCTGCTCCAGAGCCTGATCTAGCCCATGAGTCTGCTCCAGAGCCTGCTCCAACCCATGAGTCTGCTCCAGAGCCTGACCTAGCCCATGAGTCTGCTCCAGAGCCCGCTCCAGCCCATGAGTCTGCTCCAGAGCTTGATCTAGCCAATGAGTCTGCTCTAGAGCCTGCTCCAGCCCATGAGTCTGCTCCAGAGCCCGCTCCAGCCCATGAGTCTGCTCCAGAGCCTGCTTCAGCCCATGAGTCTGCTCCAGAGCCTGATCTAGCCCATGAGTCTGCTCCAGAGCCCGCTCCAGCCCATGAGTTTGCTCCAGAGCCCGCTTCAGCCCATGAGTCTGCTCCAGAGCCTGATCTAGCCCATGAGTCTGCTCCAGAGCCCGCTCCAGCCCATGAGTCTGCTCCAGAGCCCGCTCCAGCCCATGAGTCTGCTCCAGAGCCTGCTTCAGCCCATGAGTCTGCTCCAGAGCCCGCTCCAGCCCATGAGTCTGCTCCAGAGCCCGCTCCAGCCCATGAGTCTGCTCCAGAGCCTGATCTAGCCCATGAGTCTGATCCAGAGCCCACTGCCATGGGGGTCTTCAAGCCCGTCTGTACTGCTGAATTACTGAATTACCAAATTAACATCAACTCACTTAAAGGCTTAAGGCTGATTATACTTCTGCATTGGAGGGCCGCGGTTGAGTCTGAATTTTTAGGTGAACTAACTTTAAACTGCAGGTTATCATTCCTTTTTAGTGATATTTGTGCCTAATGAAGCAAATTTGTGTACTTCAGGTTAGTGAAATTCAAGTATCATTGCTGAATAAATGTTTATGATACCACAGGGATTCAGATAAATTAATCTATGTGTGGTTTGGTGATGATGAAAGGGTACTTATGTCTTATTGATGGTGCTGTGGTGGTGTCTTATAGTTTGGAAAACACTGTCTCATTAGTCAGCATATGTTTGGAACACTGACAATACTGTCTAGATCAGCAGCTCACAAGGTTTTGCAACAGAGCAAATGTTTTTATGTTCCAAACTGGTGCAAAACACAGTTCTTATCCATTTTAACAATCCACAATGCACTGATTCCAGGCATACGATCCCACACCTCATCCCCAAATTCCTGGCCACTCTCAGATTCCCTCTTCTCTCTGTCACCTTGAGCCTTGCAGTCATGCTTCTGTGATCGCTCTAAAGGTTAGCGCATGTAGCCACTGTCATTACCTGTCACTCTCACTCCCTCCCTCGTTCTCTCGCTCCTCAACCAACTCTCTGTCATGCATTTCATTCCTAAGCTCTGGAAGACAGATCAAAGTGCCATCCTTAGTTGGGCTTTGAAGGTTACAAGCGGATAGGGGTGATCTCACAGCAGAGTCGAATGAGAGACAGGGAAACACTGAATGAAACAGGAGGTGGCTAAATGTTCTGGTGTAAGTGACAGTCATTCTGTGGCTCTGAATTAACGTGGATATCCATCAGTGTGTCACTTAGCATTAGGCTCCTATTTGCATCCAGGACACCTATTTTAGGGTGAGCTGACAGGTTAGTGACAGTAGGAGAACCAGCTGGAGTTAACCAGTGGGGATATATACCTATCCTTATAAATTAAAGCATTAGTAATGCTAGAAATCATGTGGTCCTAGTTGGGAACCTAATTGTGATCAGTTATAATCAACATTTCAGGTCTCATGAAGTAAATGTGAAGAATGTGTGATGCTTTACAAAGCCCTTAGAGAGATAGTTTAATTGAAAAATTCATATTTTTGTAATGTCACAATTTACTCATCCTAGTTTTATTAAATTTGAAAGAATCTATCCCCTCCAGAGAGTTTTTAACTTATGAATTCACTGAAATTGGATCATTGAATCAGTCAGTTGAATCAGTCATACTTTTGAGCTGGTTCTTTTATTGATCCAGCTCACTAATAGGACTGACTAGTATGTTTACATGCACTCATATTTGTTAATCAGAATGAATCCAATCTGATGTCAGATTCTGATTCTCACTGGGGACAATTACAAAAATGAATAAAATAATATGTAAACATTAAAAAATTCCTTACGTACAGTTTTTTGAATGCAGTTGAGAAAATAGTTTCAAATTCCAAATTTCATTCAGATTGAACTCATTCAGATTGATTGAAGTGTTTACAGAATGACTTTTCCATTAGATTGAGCCATCAATCAGATTATTAACTGCATGTAAACGTATAACTAGTGATTTGAGCTGGTTTAATGAACCATTTGATTCAGTTCACAAGTAGGACTGAGAGACTCGTTCATGAATTGGAGTGGATTATAGCACACTACGTAGTGAACTTGAACTGTTGGTGTATGGAAAAGACCTGCTCGGAGATTAAAAAGCTCCTCTTCCCCTTTTTGTCTATAGAAGAAAGTGAGTGAGCAAATTTTTATTCTAGTTTTTGGTAAATTCTTTCTTTAAAAATCTCTGTTTAAAAAAGATTGTCATAATCAAAACTGACAACACTTTGCTTAAAATAAAAGACGCTTAATCCTGTTTCCAGAGGTGATGGAAAGGCAGAACAGAAACTGCTAAAGCAAAGCAAACACAGGTGTGTCTTTTTATCAACTCGGAGGTAAGGACTAATCAATGGCAAACTTTAATCAGATATGATCAATTATTCATGGCCTGAGGCCTAGCCATCCCATCTCTCAACCATTCTCATACTGACGGCACAGAATGAATAATTCAGACACCATTTACACAAAACCAAGCACCATCCTGATGCCAGATTACTGAATTAGAAATATTATGCAACAAAGAATGTTAATTAGACAGGAGCAATCCACCCTGCCTATACAGAGTTCAACAAATGTAATATATAAATGTATGTCATGTAATATATAATTCAACAAATATTTCTGGGTCTGCTGTGCTTATCATTAAAAATATTCAGTTTTCAGGATATTTCATATTCCTATTGGGAAAAAACCCCAAACATGCCCACTCAAATGTTTAAAATAATCTTTCCTACGAAAAAATGATTATAGTTGTATTTCCTCACAAATATTTCTAAAAATAAGAGGTCACTACAGACAAGCAAACTCAAACAAATCAACAGACAAATACACACAGATATTTATGGCACTGTGATTTGAAAGTGGTCATGAATTAAAAGTGAATCGCAAGCTATAGTGAATCACATAACTTTGCGAGAGCAGAGAGCAAGAGAAGGGGGGTAGATGGATGAAGGGTGAGGGAGAAAGTGTAATTCTTGTTTGCCTCAATTTATCCTGAAATCCCTGACAGCAACCAACCATAAGTCACCAAATAATCGCTCTCGGTAATTTAAAAAGATCACTCATGTCTCCTTCACCTTCCTTTGCCTTGTTCTCTTTATCTAGCTCAGATATCAGCGTAGAGAAGTCAAAACACGGTTCATTCATAAACTCAGAGCTTAGTCCATTTTGTTCCTTCTCTCTTTTACTAGTCCATGCTTGTTTAAAGATACATAATCCAAATAAATCTATTGCTTTGTAGATTTTCAATTATATCTTCGAGATTGAATATCGAATAGATATCTGAGCAACAAATCAGCGAAGGGAAGTGGACAGACTGTAAAAATGAATCTCCATAGTTAGGTGTTTGTGGTGATGTTATATATTCAAAAGGCTTTTCATGCATTTTGCGTGTTTATTTTAGCATTTAAATTCACACTGTACAACTAAGTGTAAAGAGTGCTGGGTGACAGAGAAGCTGAAGAATTGAGGCTATCAGTATGAAACTGGGGAAAGGATTTCACTGCCTGAAACATGATGCTCATGCATTTACATGGAAGAGTTCTAATGAGGGCACACAGTATTGATATCTCCATGGGAACACAGCTAACAAACCACACTGTTTTGTAACATTTCTTTGAATTTACAAATTAACTGCAGTGGAAAATATGAATGTAATGTGTATGATGCTTTAAAATGTAGAGGCAAATCAATAATTACATTGTTTCGCAGGGTGGAAGTAAATAATTAGCATTAATTTAAATATTCGGATGGATAGAGGTTATATTAATTCTAATTTGAATGTGTAAATTCTTTAAATGCATATTATTTGTATGCTGATCAACTTTTAACTTGAGACAAAACATCTTAAATCTTAAAGGTCGGCATTTAAGGTGTGACACTGCAAAACAACTGTTCAAACAATACTTCACCGCAGATTAATAAAATAAATGAAAAAAAAAAAACATGGAAAAATAAACAAAGCATACCCTATTGACTTCTAAAGCCACTTTTGTAATCTCTATTCAATGCATTTGTCTTCCACAGTGATGTGTGTTGTTATTGTTAACTAAATCTAAATCTTAAAACTTTTGTTAATTGAAATAAGCTGAAATAAAATAAAACGTAAGTATTAGAAGAAAATTGGAAACTAACGGAAATAAAATATGTTTAAGTTGAAGGACTAAAATGACTAAGACTGAAATAAAAATAAATTAAAAGAAAATAGAAATAAAAACTTTTTTTAAAAATCTACTTAAAAATGTGAACTAAAATTAAAATGAAATATGAAAATGTGAAATAAAACCTAATATTAATTAATACTGTAATAGTATATAAACAAAACTAAATTAACACTTCAGTGATATTTATCTAGTTCAATTATGAAACTGAAAAGCGTAGACTGATAAGTCTTTTATATGCAGTCTCCAAGCATTCACATCATTAACACATCGTACAAGCTGATTGGCCTCTACTGGTCCTGCAGCCAATTAGATTGCTTGCTCAACATTTAAATAGACTGATTCAGTGTTTGCTGTAGGTTATTACTGCAGCACTCTATCAGAGCTCCTCTGAAACCCTCCACCTCCCCAGTTCCACCTGCCTAGATCTACAGGATTTGTGTCTTTTTATGCAGCAGTCAATTTCAATTTCAGTTTTATTTATATAGCACATTCAAAAACAACCATAGTTGACCAAAGTTCGACACAATATCAGGATACACAAACAAAACAAACACAATAGAATATCACAGTGTCAAAACTCAACTAGAAATGAAAGCTAAAGAATACAGGTGGGTCTTGAAAACTTCAGCAGTCCGAGCTGTTCTTATTTGAACAGGTAGCTATTCCAGAGATTAGGAGCAGCCACTGAAAAGGCTCAATCACCTTTATTTTTCAACCTGGATCTCGGAACATCTAGGATCATCTGATTGGACGACCTTGGTGCGTTGACAGGAGTATGGACATGTAAAAGCTCTGATAAATAAGAAGGCGCCAACCAATTCAAAATCTTAAAAACAAGCAATAAAATCTTAAAATTAATTTTGAAATGGACAGGAAGCCAGTGGAGCGAGGGTTATGTGCTCACAATTTTTAGACCCCGTTAGGAGACGAGCTGCTGCATTCTGAAATAACTGTAAGCGATGAAGAGATGACTGATCCAATCCAACATATAAAGAGTTACAGTAGTCTAGTCGAGACGTAAAAAAAGCATGAATTACTATTTCAAACTCCTTGCGTGGCTGGTAGCGCTTAACTTTAACCAACAGTTTCAACTGGCTTTACAACAGCTAATCTGTTTTTCAAATTTAAAACCACTGTAATAAATCATCCCAAGCTTAGCAGTAGCATATCTTACATGCTCACAGCAGTGTCTGTGTCTATTAGCAGTAGCAAGTTCATACCTACTCAACAGCAGCAAGAATCAGCAGCAAATCTAGCCTGCCAATTACATTAACATTGCCATATTCAATAACATCCTAAAACTATTTTGAGAATTGTCATGACTCAAATGCCATTCATTGCTATTAATAATCTGCATATCATGCAATTGAGTCGTTTTAAAATTTACAGCTCCAACATATTTTCTCCTACTAATAAGAAATATAATATTATTGTAAAGAGGGTTTGTCAGGTCTCAGCATTTCCTCAGAAGAACTTGTGTGTTTGTGTGTGTGTGTGTGGTTGTCTCACCCACAGACCACGCACCCTTGTCATGTTCCTGTCACATCTGGAGCTGAGAAGAAAGATGAGTCCTCACGCAGAATGACACAATGTCTCAATGTGACTGATAGAAAGGTAGAATGTGTCTGCAGCACTGGAGAAATCAATCCTTCCCTTCGTCTGCCCTCTCCCTCCCTTTTCCCTCAAAGCTGAACCCTCCCCACCATGATTATATCAACTCTTTTTTTTTATCTGCTCTTTTTATCATTTTCACTGCAATTAAGGCAAAGTTCATCTCTTTGTCAAAAATTCTCTTTTTATTCTGTGAAGAGGTGAGCCTGTGTGTCCATCCAGCTATTGTGTATCTGTGTGTGAAACGCACACAGACATGTATTGGCCTCCGGAGGGATTCTTTGTGAAAATGTTGTTATTTTTTTATGTGTTATGACACTGTTTGGACTGTGCAGCTGATTTCCATCCCCCGTGAGGCTATGAGCTTTGTCTGCCTGGATTCGGGGGTGGTAAATAAGTGGTAATGGAAGTGAATGGGAGGGACTTGGGGAGCGCTCTCTGTCATCACTTTAGAAGGTTGTGACCCCAGAGCGCAGTGACACTGAGCTGCTAAATTATTCAGCCATCGTCTCGCGAGGGCCTCGGGAGGAGTCGAGGCTGTGATTGCTGGGAGCTGACTGACTGACATTTGCACATGAAAATCGGCTTGGTTTTCCCACTCTGAACACTGGTGCTGCTTAAGAAAAACAGCACAACGCCACTGCGGGGAGACGGAGGGCAAGGTACTGTAATGACAGCACCCCCATCTGACTAACACACCGCGAGAGGCCTGCCAATGAGAACGGCCTTGTGTGATTAGTGCCAAAAATCATTTAAAGTCATCTTTAATATGGATTTGATACAGCTTATGCTGAACAGTTATTAAACATGCAAACGGGTGGAACGGTTCATAGCAAATCCCTGATCTGTACAGACCAGGACCCATGGTTCAGCACGCATGTGCTTCGCGAACTAATTGCAAAGTTTAACCATTATAGAGTTGATCATGTGCATGTGTTTTGTCTTGCCAATTTATCGATTCAAGTGAGATTAAATGATTTTAACTCAATTCAGTATTTGCACGCTGTTATCTGTGCGTACAACTATACACACCTGAAAGACATAGAGAGGCGTGTTTCAGAGTTTCCGTGCGGGTACAATCAAATTAAATCCTTTTACCGTCTCCTTGAGCTTGAACGGACACACACAGAATAGAACATGCTAATTGTTAAAGGCCCAGCAGAGTGCCTTGAAACGCACAGCATTTCACAAGTTCACATTTACAAATAATGAGTTGCAAATATGCAAAAATAATTTATACTTTTTGAGCAAAAACAAAACAAAAATAACAACTTAATTTAACAATTCTCTTCCCAGTCTCCTACGCAGTTGACGCAGTGAAGGCAGTTCAGCGTTTCTGTTTACGTCTCACCACATCGCATACAGCTAAAGTCACGTGAAATTGAAATTGTGAAACACTTATGATGTAATGAAACCTCGTTCACTGAAATCACGTGACTTTGGTGCTCCAACCATTGATTCGAAACAAAAGATTCGTAAAGATTTGAATCAGTGTTTTGAAATCGGCCATCTCTAGATATAGTTAAAAAGTCGCTACTTAGTTTTTTTGGCACTTAAAAAGTAATCTCGTCGCTTTATAATATGACAGTTGAACCACTGTACTCGCATGAACTGTTATAAACATGTTTTAGTAACCTTCTGGGCGACTGAAAGTGTTAATTACCTGGCAATGGAGGCCTCACTGAGCCATCAGATTTCATCAAAAATATCTTAATTTATGTTCTGAAGATGAACAAAGGACTAACGGGTGTGGAACGACATGAGGGTGAGTAATTAATGACAGAATTTTCATTTTTGAGTGAATTAACCAAACAAAGATTATTCTATATTTAATATTCTATATTATATTTCTGTAGCTGAATACTACTGTTAGATCTTACTTTATTTGTAACTTATATATCTATGTTTGTAATTAGTGTACTTGTACTTACTGACAGTTTATTTGTTTTTATAATGATTGAACTTTATCAGGGTTTTCCGTGTGGTACCGAAGTATTTAAAGTGTGCTTTAATTAATAAATAGAACACAAAGTTACATTTGCTCCATTGCATTTCTAGTATGTAAAGTAAAGATTTATACTAATATGTTACTAATGTAATACTGACCCTAATGGAAAGTGCTCGTGCGGCACGCTGTTGCTATGGTTACCTCTGCAAAGGTCAATTTGGCAGGAGGTGAAAATGTGATTTTTTTTTTTTTAAAAAAAGAAGAAAAAAAAAGATTTATTACTATTATTACTATATGAAGCCCTATTGAAATGTTCCTTATGTAATATGTAGCATATATACTTTGTAAGTATCCTCCAACAGTTTTTTTGACATCCTTTGGGAGGTTAAATATTTGATTTGGGAGGTCCGACCCCCTAAATCCTCTAATAATTCACAGCTGTTTTATGTCGAGTTTTAGTGTTGTAGATAGAGCTGATATTTCACACCTCCTTCAGGCTTGGGTTTATGCAGCCTGACAGATATTTGCCCATGTATATGGATTGATTACCTTTGAGACAAGTCTTCGAATCCAGAGTGTCAGGGTAATGAGACCAAGTCCAATTAGTTAATCCTCTGAGCCAATAAAACCGATAGGCAGTTTGTACAGGGTGAAATGTAAGTAAGAGGCTGTTATTTGTGTTTCAGCTGCTCTATACTGTATCTGAGGGATGGCACTTATGTCATATATCTGTTTCAGATAGTCTTTTTATACTATATGAAAGTTTTTAATATTTGTGGCCTTAAGATCAATCTCATCTCTTTTAGACTGGAGATGATGATTTTTGCAAATAAATAACAAGCGGTGCTAACATTTGAGCAAAACGCTTTGGATTAGTCTCTGAGTCCTCTAAGAAGATGAATGTGGATTTAACAAGAGAGCAAGTCGTGCCGCTGCAGACTTTCAGCATGCTTGACCATGTCTCTCTGTTTGAGAGAGGGAAAGCAGGGGATAAGTGGACAGAGAGAGGGAGGTACAAAAGGGAAGGAGAGAGAGGGAGAGAAGGGGTAAGAAAGACACAGAAGGGGTGGAGTGCAAGGCAGATGACAAATTGTGATTAATAAATGTGGTCCGGGACGGCAGTGTGGAACGATGCTTATTAATGGAGAGAATTAGAGTGGCTGTGCAACTCAATCTACACACTGTCACTCTGCATCAGGCACCATGATCAGAGTCTAATGAAACAGCACAACAGAAACACACACACATACAAGCTCACCTACCTTATAACATCTCTCTTTCTCTATCAACATACATACACTGCAAATAAATATATATATGTCCAAACACAAAGACTAGATTTTAAAAGTTTTCAAAAATTGCATTTTATTTTATCGTTGCTGTTTATCTTGTGCTTTTCAATTTAGATAATGTTTTTATTTAGAGAATTAATATATTTAAAAAATTAGAAGCAGCATTGCATTAGATATTAAAAATTTATTTAGAAAATATGTCTTGATTATTTTTATTTAGATAATTTATTTTGAGATGTTAAATTTACATTAGAAGCACAGTTTGACATTCACAAGACATTCAGAATTTTTTCTTTTATCCTATCATTTCTTATTTAATTTAGATAATTGAAATTATTTTTTATTTATTATTTTACTGCAAAAGAGAGAAGAGAGAAATGAATCCTTTTTCACAGTGCACGTATAAACAAATATTGATACTGTCACTGACCTTTAACTTCTCACCCCTTTATTCTCTCTCACACTCAGGAAACATAGATATTTAACTTACATTTATTTTTCATATGTTTTTCAGTTTTTGCGTACACAAAGTGAACTCTCTGGTAATTACCTCCTTTCATGCACATGCCAAAGTGAATCCATTTCCTCACTTATATTATTCCTGAAAGTCTAAAAGGCCTTTGTTTCAGCACTTGATGTTTTATTAATCTTTTTCCACCACCATAACCCTCCGAGGCACTGATCTATAGGCTGTTATATTTCAGATCAAGATCCGTTCTTTTCCTCCAGGGGAGAGGTCAGGTCACCGCTCTTTTGACCAATTGGGAGACTCCATCAATATTTCCTGTTTAACTGAGTGTTAATTCATGTCCTAATTACTTTTTACTGCCCAGTGGTAATCTCGTTTTCCAAAATTATACATAAATAACATGCAGCGTATAAATCATTCTTCACACCTACTTGGTGACATGGGTGGATCTATGCGCACAATCCATGTTTCAATATGTGTCACAGTGACTCTCATGGGATCTTGTGTCTGGTAATGATTAGTGAGTCTGTATGTGTTCATGTGTAGTACACTTGTGGTTTTCTTGTTATTTTCCATCAATTTAGTGTTAGAGGCGTTGTGTATTTATAGATGTACCGAAACAACAGATCATGGAGAGATTTCTTTTAAATCTCTTACAAAAAATGCTGGGTTAAAAACAACCCAAGTTGGGTTGAAAATGGACAAACCTGGCGTTTGGGTTGTTTTAACCCAGCAACAACCTGCTGGGAAGTTTTATTTAACCCAACTATTTGGCTGACTTAAAATGAACCCAAAATAGGTTAGAAATTAACAAAGGTGAACATTTATTAATAAGCAATTTAATAAATGTTTATTGTTTAAACTTAATAATATATGCTCATTTATTAAATTATATATTATATTAACATATATTAATAAATGTTAATTTCCAACATACTTTGGAGACATTTTAAGCAAGCAATACAGTAATTTTTAAACAATAGTTGAGTTAAATAAAACTATCCAGCAGGTTGGGGAAACATTTAACCCAACTGGTGGGTTAAAACAACCCTTTCGCTATGTTAAAACAAACACTCCAATGGCTTTGTCCAAGTTGGGTTGTTTTTAACCCAGCAATTTTTTTAGAGTGTACTAACCGATTGGTCTTATAGGTCTATATATAGGTATATATATATTGGTAGTTTCAACGAAATTTCATTTTGTTGTTTGAACCATTTGTTTTTGCATAATGCACTACATGGTAACGTCAGCTTGTGGCGTCTTTCTCTTGCAGAATCAAGACAGGAACTTGGATCACGCTGTCCCTACCACATTCTCATGCTCAATTTCCAGTGCAGTACCAGCCTGTTTGACCTGACACGCACAATATTTCCACAACTCTGTGTGATTGTCAGCGCCGGTTACAGGCAATGATGAGAAAAGTCTGGATCTAGGCGCAGCAATTTTTTAATAAAATAAAAAGTCAAAATTACAAGATACTCAGTGAAAACACAAACAGAACAAACCAACAATATCTAACAATGAACCAAGGAAAACACAGAATTTAAATACATTGACCAAATCAATGAATGAAGTGAATCACAGGTGCAAACACTAATCAAATAATGAAATATAAACAATGAAACTGAGCTAAAACTTGAACAAAACCCACCCCAAACCAAAGCAAACAGAGAAACCCTGACAGTGATAAAGCTAGAATATTCAGTTCCAAGAAAACTGTCCAGATATTGGTTCACCAATGTCTTTTAATCCAACTCTCGACAATTGTATGCCAAGCAACAACCAAACAGAAGTCTACAGATGCATGAAATGAAAAAAACATGGACAGTTTGCTTGAGTCATCATTGTCAGAAAAAAGGTAAATCAGGCTAAAATGAGTCAGATGCTACAAATCTACAAAGCCTATCTTAGCGCATGTTAAAAAAGATTAGCTAAAGACTGGCCCTGGGTTGCTTTTTTACCAAAATGCTAGCTACGGGGTAAACTGTACCAGATGCTTTGGAGTTAGGCTGTGTCACTGGCTCAACTAAGCAGCTTAAAAGCTTCTCTTCCAAATGTAGTATTGACACAACTTACCCCACTCTCCCCTTCATTATCGGAGAAAGACCGTATGATGAAACGAGACCTGAAAAAGAGTGAATGAAAGACAGACAGCTCAGAGACATGTGCATTTTTCAATATTAATCATCTCAGTAATATTTTAACAGCCACTAAAAATCCAATTCTCGCTATATTGCCTATGTCTCCTAGCGATGATTATACGCCCATTGTGGTTAAACCCGCACAATGTGTGTGTATTTCTAATGGAAGGGACTGACACACAAAGTGGGAGTGACATAGTGTTTTACTCAACACTGTAACTCTGCACATTTCTCTCTAACCATTTCTTTTCTATGTCCACTTCTTTTGTTCTGCTCTCCCCTGACACTGGTCATGCTGGAGAATATGGCCATAAAAAATGTCAATATCCAATATCCAAAACCAATACATTTCAGGAAATGGAAAAAAAACAGTATTTAGAAAAAATAAACAACAAAATAAAAATTGTCGAAGTTAATATTGTAGCATGTTATATATATATATATATATATATATATATATATATATATATATATATATATATAAGAGACGGTCCAAAACGTGTGTGGCATGTCATTCAAGATTGATGCGTAATGGAGTTATGAGGTTTTACCCTCAGTTTCCAGTTTTTCTCACACCCCCACTACCACCTCCACCATTAAACTTTAAAAATGCAGATGTGTGAATAATCCTGACAGGAAGCAAGATGGGATGATTTACACTGAATTCTCAATGGATCTTCTACTAGACCCAGTATTTAAACACTGATAGCATTAGCCTTCAAACAGACTGCAAGGGATGCGATGCAAAATCTCCATAAATGTGAACGTTTGGGCTATTTTATGTAGAAAGAAAGAAAGAAAGAACAATGGTCTCAGTGTCCTTCACTAATGAGCTCTGAAAGCTAGAGAAACGGAGCCACACACACAATGACCTCGAAAAGTCACAGTGCTCCATCCTTAATCCAAACAAATAGAGATGCTTTTTCTGAACCACCCACAGGAGGTTTTTGTTAATAAAATGGCTTATTTTTAAAACCCACATAGGCTGCTGACATGATAAACGATTAACATTTACACCACTTTCCCGCATTTAATCATGATTAAGTTGGTAAAACACAACCGGCTGTGTCTCAAAACCAAGTGCCCTCCCGAACCAAACAGCGTATTTGCGCGTCGCACGCGCGTTCTAGGTAGTCTGTCAGCGGCGTTGAGCCGGAGCCAGTGAGAGGGGCGAGGATGAGATGGGATGGAGGGAGGGAGGAGTCGACCGGATGGAAGAATGAGGGGGCAGTGTGAGTGTGTGTGTGTGTGTGTGGAGTGTGAAAATCTCACAGGTGTCGGAGTCAGATGTCCAGCGCTGTACGTTGCTGTATTATTATATCTTTCGACAAAACGAACGACAAAAGCGGAAGTTTCACTCACGCGCGAAGTCTGTAACAGTCCGCGGAATGAATAAGGTCAGGAGTGATAGTGACAACTTAATGAAGTCATCTTACCCTATTTGACTGGTTAAAGCATTTAAAATAGATATTTCTGTGATTCACTCTGTTGTTGGAGTAAAGAGAGGAGTCTTCATTTGCTGAAGATGCTCATGAATTACATTCACCTTTAATTTTCTCCGGAACTCGGCAAATATAAGGACAGTCATCAGAGGAAGATTTTAAATCTTCCATTAAGACCGAAGTCAAGGTAAGTGTCTCTTTAATGCCTTTTAGTGTACTTAAAGTTGCTCACTTGTGTCATACTTTTACAGGTGTTATTTTGCGTGCTTCACTAGTTTTTATGATAATTTATTGATGTGTTTTCTTTATTTATGTGTTTGTATTTCTCCTGTTTACGACAAAAACGTAGTACCAGTTGTCCATTCAGGGGTCATTTTTGATATAAAATATCTGATATATAAGACAGAAGATGCAAGAAATTATTCAAGACAACTTTCAGTATGTTCAATTTTTAAAACTGTTTATAGTGGAAGATAAAATTGTGTGTGCATACACACACACTCATATATATATATATATATATATATGCACACAATTTTATCTTCCGCCATAATTTATATGACAATAAATATAGCCTTAACAGATTTTCTTTATTGTCTTTTCATGTTTTCTCCTCATCCAGTTCTATTTCTGTGGAATTTTCCAGTCCCGCCAGAGCAACTACAGGGGTCTTCCATATGTTCCTAAAAAAATTAATAATAATAATAATCTGAAGGATCAATACATTGTGGCTCATCGGTTTTTGGTGCAGGGCGTTGGACAAATTTCATTGAGCAGGAGCATTTTAGTGCATCAGTTTATTTTGAAACGTGGAATATTGGATGACAGATTTTTTTTTTGGCTCATCTGTCAGGTGTTTGGTTGGACTTAATTAGAATTTTGTTGCACAAGCAGCTAACTTTGAGATTTCATTTAGCCCTTTAATTTTGCAATTGCTCAGTTGCACTTCTTTTGTTAGGCGGACAGGAGCTTGAAGTGGAAAAACCAAAAACGGGTTGTTGCTGTTGAGCAAAAGAGTCTTCTGTGTATTGGAGAATTAACTGTAGATCTAATGTTAACAAGCAAGGGGATGAATGAAAAGATCTGTATTGTAATTATCCACAAAATTACAACACTTTAAAAATACTGTATCGCGAGTGTCCCCATATATTAGCTTGCCAAAAGCCACCTTATTTTCCTGTAATTATCTTTTATTCTTTGCCGTGCCACACCTTTCTGTTGCACTGTTCCATTTTGTTCTTCCAGATCTTCCTTTCGCTCTCCACTCTGTCCTACCTCTAGTCCCATTGCACCCTTTCATTTCTGTACGCTCCATTCTCTTCTTGGTGTCCTTGTCTCATCCATAAATTCATCTTCTATCCTTCTCCCCACTGGCCTCATTCCTCTATAGATATCTGTGGTGTGGCTGTTCTTTTGTACCCAAACACGCATTTGCTTTCACACTTTAGCGAGTTTTTCCTCAAACTCCACTGTTCACGCTGGCGGGCACCATTCCACCTAAAGGAGAGGAGGACTTTCTAACGCTTGCTGCCTCCCGGCTCAGCCGCCGCAAGCGTGTTATAGGAGCGGCCGTGGGTGTGGCCATGGTTCTGATTCTCCTGGTCACCATTCCTTTACTGGTCCACAACACTAAAGGAGGAGGAGCCGGCAATGCGGGAAGCCATTATGAAATGCTAGGAAGTTGTCGGATGGTTTGTGACCCCTACACCACACCTCATGGCCAGGAGCTAACAGCTGTTTCACCCCCACCTCCTGATTTTCCAAACCGGAGAGGGAAATCTGGGTATCGGGGACCTCCGGGGATCCCAGGACCACCTGGTCCACCTGGAGAGCCTGGAAAGCCAGGTCCTCAAGGGCCGCCGGGTCCTGGTCCTGGCGGTTATGTGCCGTCGTTCTACAGCCCTAAGATTGCATTTTACGCAGGCCTGCGCAAGCAACATGAAGGCACCGATGTGCTCAAATTTGATGATGTGGTGACCAATGTTGGCAACTACTATGAGCCCAGCACTGGAAAATTCACATGCCCTCTACCTGGCATCTACTTCTTCACATACCATGTCCTGATGAGAGGAGGAGATGGGACCAGTATGTGGGCAGACCTCAAGAAGAACGGACAGGTAAGAATTTATCTTTATTTATAACATGTGTTTGTGGCTGAAATGAAATCTTCAGTTCAGTTTAACCTTTATGTCCTTCCAAACCTGTATGACTTCCCTTCTTCTGCAAACACAAAATGAAGATATTTTGAAGAACTGTTTTTGTCCATACAATGGAAGACAGTGGGGTCCAAAACAGCACTGAACATCATTGACTGTCAATGTAAAAACACCCCCCCCCCACACACACACAAAAAAAAAATCTTCTTTGTCTTGTATAGAAGAACAACTTGGATTGTTTGGAATGACAAGAGGATGCGTGAATGATGACGCAATTAAACATTTTTTAGTGAATAATCCCTTCAACTATCTTTTTTATTATGGACATTATGTGTGCAGTCAAATGTAGAAAGTAGTTTCTCTTTTTCTCAGTTCGCCATACTGAGCTTCTCCACTAAGGTGAAGGAGTCAGAATATTTAGATTATGAGCCTTTTCCTATTAAAAATCCTATTAAATAATTGATAACCATCGCACTAAACAACTTGGGCGCAAATTGGACGCAGTTGTATTGTTTTGCAAGGCTGACCAGAAAAAAGGCTTATAAAAGGAAAAAATTGTAACATTAATATTTGTGTGTCCAAACAATCTCAGCTGCATTGCCATATGTTTTGACAATTTAATAACTAAAATAAACACCATATTTACATTTCACTCATCACCTAAAAATGTGTCATTCGACTCAGCTGCCAGAGCTGTCGTGGTGTGGTCTAGTGCCAGTTTGCACATCAGATAAATAATGAATGCATGAAAATTTGACAGTTTCCACACTCAGTCATTCATTCCCTTGGCATTAATTAAATACTGAAGTAAGGAAATGAGCAGGACAAGAAAAGGTTTATCTGTAGTGGTTTTAAGTGACTGTATGACCTTTGTAGATCAAGACACACTCTTGCAGCTTTTTATTTGACAGGCTATCGTAACATATTCTTTTATGAACAGTTTTGCCCAAGCACACTATAAAATGTTTATTTGTATTTCACTGTGCATTGAAAGCCAAGTGTTTTGTTATAAAAAAAAAATAAAATAAAAAAAAATGTCTGGCTTAATACAGTGGACCTCCTGTAAAGTGATTAGAGTGATAGTAGATTAAATTGGTCCGACCTGTACAGTTTTGTATTGTCATGCAAGTCTGCTTCCTCTGTTAAATCATTCATAACTCTTAGATTGAATCCCCTGCTCGCTGTACGTGCCCCCCTTCTATTGCATGTTCATTGATTGCTCATTAATTATCTTTTCAGTCCACTCAATTACGTCCATTTCGAGCACATCAGGTGGCCCTGCTTCACTCTTCTGTAGGGCTTGATAGAGAAATGTGTAGGCTAACTGCTCACTCCACCAAATATAGTGCAGATGTAATTATTTGATACTTCTTCAGCCAACTGAAATACAGTCAACAGTCCATTTACAACACAAATCACAATTGTTGTTGTAGCCTATTATATTTTAAAGAGCTCATAGGATGAGGATTGGTGCAACTACCTAATGGAAAGTACAGAGCATGTAAAAGTGAGAAGGATGCTAGGTTTTTTGACAGATGCTGAGAGACTGGAATTCTCAGAAGTGTCATCTGAAAGCAGACAATGGTCCGTTGGGATTAGGAGGTTTATGTTAATTTGTAAAAGGTTACTTTTGAATGCTGACAAAATGACGTTCAAACAGCCATGTCTATTGAATATTATAGTCCAGTTTCCCCAAATACAGAGTTCACAGCAATTAAAAGGTTTTGAAGTGGTTTACTCAAGACTGGATGTAGGCTACTCTACAAACACACAAATATACATTTAAGATTGTTTCATCAACTGAAGGCACTTACACTAAAAGTTAATTTTTATTAAAACATAATTCTTTTTTCTCTGTTTTTGTTACAGCCTGTGAAATAGATCTGCTTGATTAATCATTAGAAGTCACAATTTCAATTCAAAATTCCACTCGAAATTGAGCTGTCTATAACCCTTTAAGAAATGAGATCACACTGGTGAACAAATCAAATCTGCGTTCACACTGCTGCTGACCTAGAGAGTTGTTGTGTATGTATGAAACAACTTCAGTTATCATTCAACAAAGACAGTTGTCTTTTCAGCATCACTACACACCATGGTGACTGCAATAATGAGTGACTCATTGAATCACTCACTTTAACAGATTTGTTCAAAAATGCTGATGGATTCAGAAATAAAACAAGTAACTGTCTTTAAGATTGAGTTTGAAAATTAATTAATTCAAATTATTTAAGTGTTTAAAAGCGTTTACATAAAAAGTTACATCATGGATGTTTCAATGGTCTGGCATACTATCTTAAAAAGGCTGTAAGTATAACATTTTCTGTAAACTTTTAGGCTATTTTAGCAAAGAAAATTTTGTCAAAGGAATATTGTAATCAAATGCCTTTATATATAGATTTTATTGCTTTGCTCTTGGCCCAGATCCAGATGTTTTCAATGTAAAAATAAGAAAATGCATGCTAAAATTATAAAATATTTTAAAACTTGAAATAGTCATGAATCAATTAATATTGGACATTGCTAGTAGACAAATGAATGAAACTAGTGAGAAAGTTTGTTTTAAGGGAATTTAATGCCTAAAAGTCAGCATTGATGGATTAATTCACCCAAAAAATTTAAATTTCTGTCATTAATTACTCAAGACCTTCGTTCATCTTTGGAACACAAATTAAGATATTTTTGATGAAATCCAAGAGCTTTCTGACCTCCCTATACACAGCAATGTCATAACCAATTTCAAGGCCCAGAAAGGAAGTAAAGACATCGTTAAAATAGTCCATGTGAATACAGTGGTTTAACCTTAATGTTATGAAGCGACGAGAATGTGTTTTGTGTGCAAAAACAAAACAAAAATATTGACTTTATTCAACAATTTCTTCTCTTCCCTGTCAGGTTCTACATCAGAACACATCAACAAAAATGGTTGAATAAAGTTATTTTTGTTTTGTTTTTGCGCAGAAAAAGCATTCTGTAATCACCGCTGTAGGCACATGGACTATTTTAATGTCTTTACTATGTTTCTGGACCTTGAAATTGGTTATGACATTGCTGTGTATAGGGAGGGCAGAGAGCTCTCGGATTGCATCAAAAATATCTTAATTTGTGTTCCAAATATGAACAAAGGTCTTGCAGGTTTGGAACGACGTGAAGGTGAGTAATTAGTGACAAAATTTTCATTTTTGGGTGAACTAACCCTTGAAAAGCATTAAAACAGCATTAAAAGTATCTATAGTTGAAAGAACACTCACAAATATGTAATTTTGCTGGAGAAACTGTAAAGGAACAAAACCAAAATAGAAAAAATAAGCAGTGAAATATATCATACTTTTTATCCTTCATCTTGAAAATAAGTTTTGACACAGTCATCTCGCATCTTCATTGTGGAGGCCATGTTCAATATGGCACCCTAGTGGGTGGGCCACAAGCTCAAGTGCACAAATGAATTGTGAGATAGACTGAGAGAAGGACGCAAGGGTAGCCATGACAGTTAAGAGTATGGCAGAATCACCCAGGCTGGTTGACAGAAAGATCAGGGGAGGAAAGGAAGATAGATGACTTAATAGAAAGCCGCAGACAGTGGGCAGAAAGACGAGACTTCTGGGAGGCTTATACGCACGGACAAAAATGAATACAGAGCTATAGACAGATGGAAAAGTGCCAAACATGTCTTGGCTTGACAGGTTAACAAGGCGTTTTAAAGATAAAAAGACCAGATCCTGACATTAACATTTGTTTGCTAATAATGACTGTCTGTGAATATTAGGGTGCTAATTAAGAGAAAAAAAGTATCTCAAGAATGCTCTAGAGAGTGACATGCATGTTGCCGTACCTGGTTGCAGGCCCATGTGACCATCTGGCTGATCATTGTCTGTGTGCTGGTTTTGACAGCTAGTGAAAGCTGGTCTCTTGATACTGACTGTTGCAGTTGTGATGGCCTTCTCATTGTCGGACCTCAGACATGCAAGGCTAAAGTGCCCTTTGGAACTGCCTGAAATGGAAATAACGTGGGTGGATAATCATGGAAAAGTCAAAAATCAAAACAATCTTATCATTTTAATCTTTCTTATAAATATATATTTTTTTCCCACTTTTCATTTTGACTCTTTAATTACATTTTTCTATTTTAGCCAGATTTTTTTACTTCCATTCTGTCATATTTAAAAAAAAAAAAAAACGTGTTGAATGAAGGAGGTTTTACATTAAAGACACATTTTCAATTCAATTTATGTTTATCATTTTATATTTTATATTATATTAATTTTAAATAGATTTTTATACATTTTATCATAAAGATAATCAACATAATAACAAGCATTTTAGAGAATAATTGAGGTTTTTGAAAGGTGGAATTGAGGTTGTTATGATGGAAATAAGATCCATGATGACAGGAAAGCACTTATCACTATTTAATTCAGAAACAATCCATTTCTGTTCAGTTTTCATAATTTCAACATTAATTTACTGCTCACCAACTTGTGTTAGCTAGTCCAAGGTTTGCCTAATTTTTCCTAGACCATTACGCTAATCCAAGCTGACGTTTTAGTGGTTGTTTATTCTAAAATATGTGATAAATGTTTAACATAGATGATGAAATATAATATAGTGGCTTAAAGAAGTTTGATTTTTCACAATTTTTAAAGTGTGCCATTAATTAAAAAGTGACCCATATTTCAATTTTAGTGTAGGATTAGTACATCTTTTGTTTATTTGTATTTGAATCGTACTCTTTCAATGGCACCAATATATCACAGCAGATGAAGATGGAATTTTGAGGAATGTTACAATATTTCATTTGCTCAGTAACAGATGGAAAGGATTAGTGATGTGATCATAATAGCGCCCTCTTCAATATTTAATGAGGTCATCTACATTTTTCTTGTAATTAATTTGGTATATTGCCCACTGAAGGAGATTCACGCTGAAATTTCATCACTGTGCATTTAGTCACTTTATCACAGCACCTGCTGCAACCGAAGGGAATTCCTACAAGGGAAAAAAATTTCACCTGTCATGTCCCACCCTCAAAAGTCCCTGGGTCGTTAGGGTCAAAAATGGCACATCATTTAATAATAACTTCTAATTATTATGCTGTTTAAGTCTGCTGTCTGAAGGAATAACTGCATAAAGACCTATAAACATATGGAGAGATTTGTTAAAGGATGTGATGCTGCTAGCGTTATTGGTGGCACTTTTATTGTGCTTGTTGAATAATGGGTTGTTTGCTTTAATGCTAATGGGAGTCAAAATATGACACCAGGGTCGTACGTCATCTCTGATTTAGCAGCTACATGTCTTCTTCCTCATCATTAACATGCTGTTAATCTTTTAATTTATGGTCCCTCAGATTTGATGTACATTCCCGAAACCTTAGACTGAACCTCTGTTCAAAGTGTACTAATCTACGCTCCGTCCTCTCTGTTGCTTAATCGTTCCACCATTCTTTTTTCCCCCCTTTTTCACCTGTCACATGCTCTTTTAATAGACCTCCAAAAGGTCGAGCTCTTTCACACACTAGTGTTAAAAATGCCATCGCCTGTCTGTTAATGACCAGTACCTGCTCTAATAAATGTCTCCTGGTGCAGTGAGATGTACATAGTTCGGTAGAAATATAATGAGTGTCTTTGGTAGTCTCTAATTGTAGTAATCCCTAATTGCACGGCCTCCAAATTGGCACATAGTTTGAAGGGAAATCTTTTGAACTGATTAAAAATTAGTAAAGTGGAATGCAAATGTGACATACTCGTTAAATGCTTCCCGGGATCTCTTGTTAAAGCGATGGTTCAAACAAAAATGTGTCAATCATTTATTGACCCTTGTGTAGTTACAATCTGAATGAGTTGCTTTCTTTCAAAACAGAAGATATTTAAAAAAAAATGTTTTTAATATATTGGCAGTCAATGGGGTCCCATTTTGTTTTGAAGCCCAGCGTTCTTCAAAAATATCTTTGATAACACTTTAAAATAAGTTAATTTATTAGTTACATGAGCGAACAAACAATTTTCTAAAAGATATTATATACAGTATTTATATAAATATATAATATATACAGTATTTATATATATATAATATAAATATTATATTTATTATGAAAATACTTCTTAAAGTACAATATAATATAAATTCAGTATAATATTTATATTATGATGTCCGTGATTATGATTTCACTTTGTTAACTTTAGTTAGTGTGTAATGTTGCTGTTTGAGCATTAAAAAATTTGCAAAGTTAAGAAACCGCTTTTTAAGGACTACAGCAAACGGCTGGTAGGGACTATAACGAGCTTCTTCCTGGGTTGGTGACATCACAAACTCTAAAATTTACATAAACTGTGCCCCTAAGAACACGCAACAAAGGGGGCGAGGTGATGTTGGGCTGCTTTAGAGAAGAGGAAGAGTTGTAGTAGAGTGTTGTTGCCATGCCGTCATTTTACTTCTTCACAAACGAGGGTCAATTAACATGACGATCACATGCTAGTCGATGAGTTGAATCAACTCCACTGCAACTACATAAATGTGTCCACTAACCGTTCAGAAACGTCCAGAAGAATTCTAAAAGTTGTAACTTCTTCCTGAGTCTCTCCATCAGTGTCGACTACGGTTTGAACAACGTAAAGCTGAACACCGTTACTGACAATCGTCATTTTGGCTGTGTGAGATTCTCTTGTTGTTGTTTTTGAGAAACTGAAGCAGAGATGTTAAAGCTCCGCCCACTTTTGAAAAGCAGCTCATTTGCATTTAAACGGACACACACAAAAGCAGTGTGTTTTTGCTGACACCTAATTAGGGGCAAATTTGACAAGCTATAATAAATAATCTGTGGATTAGGTTAACAGAATTTACATTTTAGGTGAACTAACCCTTTAATCAGTTGACTATATTCATACAGTGATTGAACCTGTGGTCACTGAGCTTGTAACAGGTGTTATAGTGTGCACTTGGACCATTAGTATGCAATGCCACACTCGTACAGTATGCCAATTAAGCATAACTCTCAGAAGAAGCAAAACAAATTTTATTCTCCCTTTGAGGCAAAACGGAGCTATTCAATAAATGTTGGATTTTTTTCTTTAGTCTTTTCGCTCCCCTCCCATGTGCTCGGTCCCTTAGGTAAGTTTAAGAGCTAGTTTTCCATTGTCTCCGCTCTAAGAGGTCTGTATATCACCGAGAATGAATCCTGTCAGTTTTATTACCGCTGGAGCACGGCACCACTGATAAAAAAACAAGACTTCATATACCCTTGCATCTCGCTGCTCTCACAAAATAGCCTTGCTTGATCAGTCTGTTATCCTAACCTCCCCCTCCAGTTTTCTCCTTCAACCCTCGTCTTTCTCCTATAGGCCTCGCCTTTGCTTATGTATAAAATGCCGCCGCAGAAGTGCCCCCCCCTCTTTATTCTCCCTCTCCCTGTAATGAAAAGGCCTGGCAGAACAAGCCCCCAGCAGGCCCGAGGGTCCCTGCTTGCAGCCGGCGCTGAGATCAAGTCAGCGTGGCGTTTCACAAGTAGTCGGCTTCCATGTCAATATCCATCTCCAGTGCAGTCAACGGTAATCCTAAAAAGCCTCTCTCCCTCTCCCTCCAAGACAAGCTTTCATATCACTTATATTTGATAAATGCCGGGAAGCATCTAACAAGCGCACTTTGCGGGAGATGTCTAAACCCCGGGCGCTCAGATACGGTGAAACTGATCCCAAAAATACAAGACGTGAATCAATGGAAGCGAAGAAATGTCTTAAATGGTCTTCGCCGGATGTGTGCTAATTAAAGTGACCGCTTGCGTCGTCGTATTGAACACGGGGGTATGCCGGAGGGAGAGACTGCCCCTTTGCCCACTTAGCCAAAATAATGAGGAGAATGACATACGCTCTGCGTCGATAGGGAGAGGAGGGCAGGTCGTCACTGTCAGATGTGGAATGATGCACATGCCATATTGACCACCTCCATATTATGGCCTGTTTTGATCTTGATAAGAAAATGTATATTTTCATAAGTCATTGTGTCATTGCAATGAAGATTTGATATATTTTTGGTCTTCTATCATCTTTGATTGGTCTTCTAACATCATTGTTGCAGTGATTGGTTTTCAGTAGTGCAGCATTCAATATATAGATTATTGATTGGCCCAATGTGCAGATGACTGTGTCATAGAGTCTGGCCTTTAGATCTGGATGTGAAAGATTGTGTAGCAGTTTTAGGAGTGAGCTTTTATGTGAGATATAGTTGAAAAAGGGGTTTCTCAAGAGACTGGCAACTGAACATAACTGTTTGATTCAGACTGCACAGGGACAAGCTAAAAGGCTTCTCACATCGCACCTCCACAGAGCGAATATCTTCAGGTGAATTAATACCGATTTTTACACATCTTAACATTCAGTCACATTAAAGTTTGTTATGATCCATATGTATTTTTATTCACACTTTTCAACATAATCAGTTATTGGATGTTATAACTGATCTATGTGATGTACAGATTAACACCACCATTTGTAGACACCCAACAACAGCACTCAGAGGTTTTGTTTGTTTTTGTGATGATTACTAAAAAAAATAATTAATTATAATAAATGGTTCTATAATAATATTAATTATAAACTTAATTATAATAAAAACAACAACAATAATAATCACTAAAACATAACCCTTATGAATATTTTTACTATAATGTATTGAATATTCATTATTATTATTAAATATTCATAGTGAATGTTATGCTTTTTATTGTTGTCATTCGAAATAAAACAATTAAAAATCAGTTCTGCATATCAATTATTGAACACTTGAAGGGTTAGTTCACAAAAAACATTAACTTTCTGTCAAAAATTACTCACCCTCTTATCGCTCCACACCTGTGAGACCTTCATTCGTCTTTGGAACACAAATTAAGATATTTTTGATGAAATCAAAAGTTATTTATCCCCCATAGACAACAATATAACCACCACTTTCAAGGTCTAGAAAGTTACTAAAGACATCATTAAAATAGTCCATGTGACTACAGCGGTTCAACATTAATTTTATGAAGAGACAAAAATACGTTTTGTCATAAATAACAACTTTATTCAACAACATCTTCTCTTCTGTGTCATTCTACTATGTTATTTACATCTAGCACTTCCAGGTTCTGCGTCAGAACGCCGACTCAGTATTGGCCGGATTCATAAAATTAAGGTTGAACCACTGCAGTCACGTGGACTCTTTTAATGTCTTTATTACCTTTCTGGACCTTAAAAGTGGTGGTTAAATTGCTATCTATGGCGGATAAAAAACTCTCGGATTTCATCAAATAAATCTTAATTTGTGTTCCAAAGATAAACGAAGGTCTTACGGGTGTGGAACGACATGAGGGTGAGTAATTAATGACAGAAATTTAATTTTTGGTTGAACTAACCCTTTAATTTAACTTTAAATAACTGATGTAAATGCAATATTGCTTGATCACTAATTATTACTTCCTTTGTTCTTTTTTTATATGCAAATAGAGTCTCAACACAACTCATGAGAACTTGGAAGGGTATTTTTCAAATTACAAGTGACAAATATCTATCACTGCTATGCAAAATCAATTTAAAACTGATATATTTGTCCTAAAGTGCTGCATTGTAAACCTCCCTAACATCATTATACAGATTGGTATTCAATAACGCATCTAAATGGCGGTAGTCTCCATTCAGGACGTCGTGCGGATGTTGACAGTATGTTGATGGTAATGGAGTGGGGTTATTAGATTATGGATATGGGAGGGAGTTTATCTTTGTCTGGGGTCAGTGTGTTTTATGTGGGCTGTGGTTGTGGGTGTTTCTCAAGGGAATAACACGGCCAATAAAACAAGAGGCATTTGAGTGAGTGATGGCATGTTGTATGAAGATGTTTACTGACACCGTGCATATCTTGTATTTTTTTTCCTAGAATAGACTCGCTCCGTATGTTTAGGAATCCTGACAGAGATTGAGTGGCTATAACACGGCTGAGCAAAATGCCTGACAATCACTGTCTGTCACCTGACACCTGTCTGCCAGGAGCTTATGCATCTTTTCTATTTAGAATACTTGAGCATAGATCAGTTACAATAAAGTATCACACAAGTTATATTGCAAGGGTATGAAATAGTGCAGTTTATTTTTTATCAAAATGCTTGGTCCTTTTTAATTGCATCTCTATGCAGGAATGTGCGCCTGTCTGACCACATGACTAATCTCAATTTAAAATGTTAACAAACAAGTTTCAGATCCACTGCTGGGAGTCAATACAGCTGATCTCTCAAGCAGAATTTAAATGAGTCCATCTCTCCAGTAAACAGTCTCATCGCGGTTTGTGTGATACGTGCGCTTGCGATTAAATTCAACAGGTCAATATGAGGAAGGGATATGGTGCGGTTTTAGCATCACCTGTTTAGTTGTAGCTACATGAACCTACAGTAGATAAATATGAGAGTGTGACTGCTTTCTCAATTGAGGTGGAGGTCAGCAGGGTATCTGCAGCTCCATCCATTTAACCCGACCAGCCCTTGTCAGAGTATCTTTTAATGACGCCATTCCATTGCCGTAGAGATGATAAAACAAGGCCTCTCTCAAGTCAAGAGAGCATATATATGTAGACATATTTTTTTTTACACGCAGTGCAGTACTTTTTTTGTCTTATCATGTATCTCCACAGCCTCATCAGCACCCCTTCATCCACATTTACCAGAAATACAGTGTTTAATTTAGCATGATCATATATGGTATAATATATGAATAATATATAATTCATATTAATTATTATTTAGTTTAATATAATAAATAAATATACATAAAGTATATAAAACTCACACATATTACAAAATATTTTTTCTTTTGCTACAAAGGGAAATCAATTAATAATGTTTGCCTATTAATTTTTTTTTTTTAATAATTAAAATATCTGTACATTCTTTTTAAATTATTCATCTGTTTTTCTATAGGTTTAACAAATCAAAATCTTTGAAATCTCAAAACATTTCACTATCAGAAGTTGTTACATATCAGTTTTGCCATACTGTAAACCCTAACGCTTAAACTAATTAATTGGTTTGAGTAGGATAAACTTAAATGAAACAAATTAGTTCAGTCAAATGAACTTTTTTAAGTATTTTGCACTTTCTTTTTCTTTCAAGTTCACAGAACTGATATATTTTAAGTAAACTGAACTGTTTCATTGTTTTGAGTTTTATGAACTCATTTCTTTTAATTTAGACAAATATAAGTTTAACTGAAACTGGGCGGGAATTTCTATTTCCCAACATGCTTTGCCCACAGCACTCAAAGGGGAGACTAAATTGTAAATTTGCTGCAATTATTCAGCAAGTGCTAAACCATGCTATTGTTAACATGTTAGCAAATTAGTAAGTTAGCATTTTCTGAATTAGCTTGTTATAGCTAGCTAAGTTTACACTAATAAAAATATTCTCATTAAGGTTACATGAAATTTTTAAATTAAATCTATGAATTAGTGTTCTCAAACATTTCAAGTTAAGAACAATTAAAATGTATCAGTACATAATAAAATGGTAATTTAACATGGTTTTGCATGATAATTTTTGCAATTCAAAGTTCAAATCTCACTTGTTGAATATGTATTTCTATTACGTGTCTGAAGCACAGTGGGTTGTTGATGTGTTTGTGAGACATTGAATTACAATGGCAGGTTCCAATTCAACCTGTTTACTGTTTGATCTAATGAATTTCACTAAATTATTATATATACTTTTAGTGCTTCATCTACATTTCAGTGTCAATCAAGTATACTGGAATATTGGGAAGATAATCTGTAAATTGTTGCGTTGTGCTCTGTGTCCTTCCTCTAACCGTGGCTTCATTTCTCCTGCGCGTGACAGGTGAGGGCCAGCGCTATCGCCCAGGATGCTGATCAGAATTATGACTACGCCTCCAACAGTGTGATCCTGCATTTAGACGTGGGAGATGAGGTCTGCGTGCAGCTGGACGGAGGGAAAGTCCACGGAGGAAACACCAACAAATACAGCACGTTCTCTGGCTTCCTCATCTATGCTGACTGACCTGCTCATGATGCTGCTCTACACACTCAGATGTACTGTGTACAAACACACACACACACACACACAGTTACCTTCACACACTGAACAGGCTTGAAAGAAATGGACATGGTTTATACTGAGTAGAAGGGCTTCACAGATATGATGGCAACCAGTTCCTTTCATAAAGCAGATTTCCAACACGCTGTTCGTATGTGTGTAAATTATAACTTACATTATACACTACTCCCAAACGTAAATTAAAACGCATATAAATATATGTCTATATCTATCCTGGACAGTGACACACTCATATTTTAATGTGTGTACTTGTTGGTGTACTTGTCTCCATTTTGTGTGTCAATCAAAACCTTGAGATTGCAAGTCACTCTCTGTAGTCGACATGCTTTATGTTGAGCTGAGCTGCATTTCCACATGGCTAGACTTGAAACAAAATCTGTGCATAAATGTACTTTTTATTCACTAAATGCAGCCGTAGCTCAATACAGGCTCGTATATATATGCGTGTGCACACAGAGCAGGGCTAGTGATTGATCAGAGTCCTCTTGTTCAATTCATTTGACTTAAAGTGACTGTTTGGCTGTCTTTAATTATTTGTTGAATTGGAAATATGGCTCATAACAGCCGCACAGATGGATTTCCAATCACTCTACAGAATACAGCCCACACCGGAAGGTTAATATATTGATTTAGACATTCTTCAATATTCAAATTTAAACCAATACAATGTGCGAACACAGTATGTTTTAATCACACAAATAATGTGATTATTTCATTCTTTTTAAAGGGGAGGATGTTGTACCCCTCTGTGTAAGTCTGATAAAACATATTACATTGTAAAACTTTAAATCAGAATGAAAATATTCCACCCTTGACTATGAATTATGCATTTTATATCTTATCTACATTATGTTCTAGAATTATTTATATAGAGATTGTAGATTTATTGAGCGAGTACTATAAAAAATCTAAGAAATGAATTTCATTTTTTGAATATATTTAAAATGTAACATTACTGCAATGCATTTAAGAGGTTAACACACTTTCACATTGATCAATAAGTTTGTATGTATTTTGTTTTAGAATACATTTATAAATCAAGCTTTATCTGTATATTTTTCTGTGATATCATGCACAAAAACAATAAGCTATTTTTTGAGAAATAAGGCCAAAAATGTTTGAAAGATAATGTGTCCTCAAACATTTTAAATACAGATTGAATTTAGTTGAAATTTTAGTAGATTCATTGCCTGTATTGATAAAAAAAGTAATTGATACAAGTCGAGCCATGTGCAAATGATACAAATAACCTGTCAAAACGTCAAAACATTCCCTATTCACAAACAATTCAATAATAAATCATATTCAAATATCTCTGCCTCATTTTTATGTAACATTTGTACAACTGACTATTCAAAAACCTTGCAACGTGTTAAGTGAATACTAAAATATATGGCAAATGTAAAATTGTTCTCTTAACATTTTGAGAGGGGGAAAAAAAGTCTGAATCAGAGACATGTTTACCAGAGAATGAAAAATCAGTATTTTGAAGAGAGAGAAAAAAAAAGAAAAGAAAGAAAAACAAGCTAAACAAGAACAACGACATGAACGATACTTGGATTCTACCTGGGCATGTCAGGGCTAAAACGAGGAGAAACCTTTAATTAAAAGTGAGAGGTAATGACATTCCGGCCTTAAGGCTTTGGTGAATCTGTAGCCTGTGGGAATATGTGGGGGATCTCAGCGTGTCCGTGGCCAGCCTCCTCGCGCTCTCCTGCCAGATTCCAGTTGAAAGTTAATTGGACGGGGAGAGGTCTGAGGCGGCCTGCACTGAGGCCCATTAGTGATTCCCCTGTCGAATGCAGAGCCACGAGGATCACAGACTCACAAATAGGCAGATTAAAATAATCAATACACTTCACTTGCCTCCAACACATTCACACAAGTGCGCACAGAAACAGACCTGCATGCACATCCACACACAAATCCGTGCAAAATGAATTCAGTAATTAGTGGAGGACCTATTCACCACTGGTGTATGATACTTGGCTCTCTGGCTCTCACTCCGAGAGTGTATGTGCCGTCTAATGAGGGGGGAATAGTTCTGACTGGTGCCGAGCAGAGAGACAGAAAAGGTCAGGGAGCTGTTGATGGGCTCGTCTCGGCACACAATGCATCATGGGGTATTTCAGCACACCCAAACAAACCCTCAGGTTATAATCACGTCTTATATGTTCTTTTACCAATAAAATAATTACTTTTTCAATAGAGGTATATGATCAGATACCTGTACAAACTATACGTCATTACACAAATAAATAAATGGTCTTATATTAGATACTATTGTGAAATGTTTATAACAGGTCAGTGTACAATATATATGATGATGGCAGAAGTCAGAGGAAATTGGCCAGACTGATTCGAACTGATAGAAAGACAATAATAACACTTGTTGCAACTGAGGTATGCAGAAGAGCATCTCTGAAGCACGTATCGAACCTTGAAGCAGATGGGCTACGGCAACAGAAGACCACACTGGGTGACACTCCTGTCAGCTAAGAAAAGGAAACTGAGGCTACTTCACACGGACTCCAAAATTGGAATAATCGACGATTGGAAAAACGTTGCCTGGGCAGAGGAGTCTCGATTTCTGTTACGACATTCAGATGGTGGGGTCAGAATTTGGTGTAAACAACATGAAAGCATGGATCCATCCTGCCCTGGTGTAATGTTGTGGGTATTGTTTAAACGCCACAGCCTACCTTTATTGTTGCTGATCATGTCCATCCCGTCATGGCCACAGTGGACAGGAGATGGAACAGGAGATTCATGGATCTGTTGCCAACAAATCTGCTGCAACTGTGATGCTATCATACAGCATGAACCAAAATCTCTTGAGGAATGTTTCCTGCAACACGTTGAATCCATGCCATAGATTTGAATCGAGGCAGTTCTGAAGGTAAAAGGTGTCCAACCCAGGACGAGCAAGGTGTACCTAATAAAATGTTTATATATATAAAATACTACATATGAAGATTTATTCAATTAATTCAGTCTTCAGTGTCAAACGATCCTTCTGAAACCTAATATGCTGATTAAAGAACATTCTTTAACTTAATATTGTTGAAAATAGTTGTGCTGCTTTAGGTTTTTGTGGAAACCGATACATTTCAAGACTCTTTAATGAAGCTCTAAAGAACATTTATTGGACAAAGAATTTTTGTAGTACCAATGCAGGTCCCTTTTGATCAATTTAATGTGTGAAAAGTACTAATTTCTTAAAAAAAAAAAAAAAAAACTTGCTGACCCCAAACTTTTGAAAGGTATGCCATTGTAGGTGTATAGATGGATGTTTTTTTTTTCTATTGATGAAATACAAAAACCAATATTATTTCTTAATGTTATTTTAGGTTGTCACATTCATTGTTAATCTTAAGCAAATTAAATTCTTTAAAAAAAAAAAAAAAAAAGATGTAAACTATTAATGGATGAGCACGATGAAGAATTTTTTTTTTTTAAAAAAGCTGGTTTCTAAAACCCACTATGCCTGTCTGCCAGAGATCTGACCTTATAAAGCAATTGAGACAAATTAGTGCCAAGGACACTAAACATCTTTGTGCCAACAACGTTTTCCTTTAATTTAAGTTGCTGACCTGAAACCAAATAGCAATCATTTGAATCGCATTAGTCCAACTGCAAAAGAAGTTCAGTAATTTGCTCTAATTTCACTTCAGACAGCTTGGTTTTTATAATTAACCACAATCGATTATAGGAACTGGGGAGAGTTCGTGAGCCTTCAACAAGTGTAAGAACACTGCCACCTACCTGCAAACAGGAGAGAGGCAAGTTCAGGTTGACCCCAAGACACTGTTCCCTAAATTCACAACTACAACAAATATTAAAATGTATAAAATCAAGTAATATAAAAGGGCTCTGGCACAAATCAGATAAAAAAAAAATAAATAAAAAAAAAGTAAAAAGTAGTTTGTTTAAAATGTACTTTATTGGACAGCGAGAACATTCCAAGTTAATTGAACAAACCAAAAACAAAAGTTATTGCATTTTTCGACTCATAATTTCCCACTTTGAAAAAGTTAACTTCTCATTCTGAAAAGGCCAAAAATAAGTCTAGCCAGACATGACATTTCTACTACAGCACTGTCCAGCAAAGATGCCTGAGGATACACTGGATATTGCATACACACTGCTAATGTGCTGCATCAAGAGGTTTTATTGCAGACCGTGTCAGCACACAAGAGATCTTTTTCATATCGTTATATGGTTTGAATACCACAGGACAGGAGGTGCATCTCTTGGGGAGTCAAATGGGAACTTAAAGAAGATAAAGGCACTTCTAATAAAAATACCCAAATGAGTGCAAACACAAAAGAGGGACTGAAGCCATTAAGCAAATGAAGGTGACGGAATGTGTAGGAAGAAAAACAAAATACATAAAGAAATTATTACATAGAAAATAAGACAAACAAATGGGTTGTGGTCTTTATCTTCAACCGCTCATGACCATGCGGACGAGTTCTGTGAAAAGAAAAAACAGAAATAAAACAAAGTTAGTCCAATTTACAGCAAAAAGGGGATCGACCC
This sequence comes from Zacco platypus, assembly GCA_038088235.1. NCBI lineage: Eukaryota > Metazoa > Chordata > Actinopteri > Cypriniformes > Xenocyprididae > Zacco > Zacco platypus. The sequence continues at coordinate 15,674,686 of CM076067.1, forward strand.
CAACTACAGCATTTGATAAAAAAAAGAAAAAGCAGCTGGTTCTAAAATGTTCATTCCAAATTTCAAAGTAAAAAAAAAAAAAGTTAAAACTATTTTTTAAAACCTAGCCAAATGCCCTCCACATATCCTCGTCGACCCTTCAAAAATTGCACTTGGCCTGCCATGTTTGCTGTAGTTTGAAGCCGTTCCCCAGTCGTACTTGTACTTTAGTGGTGAGAAACAGGGTGAGCGCAAGATCATGGCTAGCTCCTACTCAACCACAGCTCAAAGACTTAACCAGGTCTAAGATTCAAGAAAATGTTAAAGAAGCTCCTTCTGGTTTTCCTCTACAGGGCAAGAGTGGAAACAGTTTTATAGCACAGCTACAGTAATGTGAGATCGTAGAGCTATGGATCAGCCTCCATCAGAAAAGGGGAGAGAAAGACCAGGAAAAACAGCCAAATCACTGCAACTTGATAGGTTAGTTCATAATAAAGGCAACTGCGCTGCTTGGTGAGCACAGGGAGGGTGTGTGCTGATGTCAAAATATCAAAAGACAAATCCAAAACTGAATTAAATGCAGTGCACCCTTATATGCAACATCCCTTGACCTGCGCTCAAGTCTGAAGCAGCGCAGTCGCCCTTTCGCCTCTGAGAGCCGTCGCAGGGACGGCCACATGCAGAGAGCATGCTGCAGCCAGGGGCCAGAGAAAAGGCTGCTGCAGAGATAGGGAAGAGTCCAACCATATGTCAAAACCTTTAAACTACATCCAACCAGGCTCCCAAGCTCTAGACGTCGCATGATGAGCAGCTACCCTGTGAATGACTATATTAGCAAAACGATAAGGTGTAGACTATGCAAACATGCTCGTCTGAGAGCATTAAAGAAAAAGCCTGGATGGATTGTTGCTTCACGTGTTATAAATGTTGAGGGCAGGAGGCAGACGTACACCAGAGACATCTCTCAGCCAGACATGATGTGGCGAACGAAGGCTGTGGAAGATCAATTACAGTTACGGCATGCGGTCACCATCAGATTCTCACGAAAAGAACTTGCATAACTTTTCTATTGTAGAGCACAAATATAATACAGTATTACAATCTGGTCTTTCCCACCACACTGCTGTATTTTGGATTAAAATATACTGCAACTACCTTTAACATCTACAGGCAAACTAGGTTTGAAGAACAGTGAATGCTTTCTTCTTGAACATATACATGCACACATAAATTACCTTCATAATTGATGCAACCATTAGCATCTTCGTGTCCGGCTAGAAGCGTTTCTACCTCCTCTTCGGTCATCTTTTCCCCTTTAAAAATAAATAAACCCATATAGAAACGTTTTGGAAATGGAGCTACATATATATATCTCTCAAATCACCATATTTGAAATGTTCAATTCAACCATGTATGCGTTCCATATTTTCATTCAGTGTCCTAGATGTGGAGGACTGGACTATAAATATCTCCTCGGGAGACCAGGCTGGCTTACCCAGTGTGGTGAGAACATGGCGGAGCTCAGCACCCATAACCGTGCCGTTGCCTTCCTTGTCAAATACTCTAAGCCCCTCCACAAAGTCCTCAAACGTGCCCTGGTCTTTGTTCTTAGCGATGGCCTGGAGCATGGGGAGGAACTGTTCGAAGTCCAGCAGTTTATGGTTCATTTCTGAGGAACAAAGAAGCCGTTAATCAGACAAGATAGCATTTATTTCCGTATTGAGCAGGAAGCAAGAACTAGAATAAATTACCATAGTTGATCGAAGCATTTGTACAAATACAGGGCTTGTATGAAAGAGTTCGACCAGCTGACAGAGCAGACACTTGTCCCATTAGGCCAGCGCTTTGTTGTCACTACATTTTGTTTTTATGCATTTAAATATACTTTAACATTTGTTATGCTGCATTTGAACATTGTAGATGCTATTATTTGTGAGATTTTCTTCTAAGAACGTAAAAAATAAGTAATTTTTATAATGAAAACCAAAGAAATGTAATTAATGCATTTAAATCAAAAAAAAGAAAACTTCTGGTGAAGAAATTTTAAATGTGCTGCTAAAATTAAAATGTAATTTTTGTGTTGTTGTGGGATCGGTAAAATTATCGGCAGGGCAAGAACAAATCTGAACATTCAGCCCAGAAGTTAAAAACTCTTATGGTCGAGTCCTGTAATATCTTATCCTGTAAATCCAGATACAGACAAAATAAGAGATAAAGGCTTTAAAGGCCGATTACACAGGCCAGTAGGCCTGGTTTCACAGACAGGGTTTAGATTAAACTACGATTAGGCTTAGACACTCAAGTTAAACATTCCCAAGAAAGCAAACATCACTGGTCTGCATCTTGAGACAAAACAAACGGCACTGACATTTTAAGATAGGTCAGTGGAAGTTGCATTCAGTTAAAACAGCTCAAACATGCATTTTAGTCTGGAACTAGGATTAAGCCTGGTCTGTGAAAGCAGGCAATAGTGTCTGATCCTACCTTCTGCCTTTGGGTTGCCCAGGACCTTGAGCACCTCAGCATTGACGGGATTCTGGCCCAGTGCGCGCATCACATCCCCACACTGACTGTAAGTGATCTTTCCATCTCCCGTCCGGTCAAACAAGAGGAAGGCTTCTTTGAATTCTGCAGAGATCATTGAAGAATTTATTGAAGCAAAATGCTGGAAAATGGAAGAGAATAGGAAAGGAGAAGGACAAGATGCATGCATGATGGGAAAAATAAAGCTGAAATGAAAAGGGAAGACCTACAAGGATGGTTGACTATTCTGCATGAAAAATAATATGCCTTTCACTGTAACGATATAATGACAGGCAATTCCTTTAAAGAGCCTGACTTAAATTAAGGAGCCCAATGGTTCAGCACAAAGAAATACTGCACTAGTCATCAATATTAATGCCATTCCAGGCTATTCTGTGGTCTCCGTTCAGGTTAGCTGTGGAAAGCTAAATGACCACAGACAACTTATCCATCCAAGTCATTATATAATTCAGTACGGAGACCTTTTGATCACGTTAAAAAGCTCATGAAATATTCAACCACATCAACTAGCTATTTAAGCAAAACTTAAGGCAAACTACACACTCTAAAAATACTTGATTCTGAACAGTCAGTGGCAGCATTCAAACTCATAATCATTTTAGTATTCAATTTCACAAAAAAAACTATTATACATGCATACACACACATACACATACATATATGTATATATATATATATATATATATATATATATATATATATATATATATATATATATATATATATAAATCATCATTTTGTATAGACCGTTCTCGATCATATTTAAGTAATCCATTTGAAATTGAATCCAGACCAGTTAAAAAAAAAAAAAAAGTGAAAAGAATTTGGGGAAAAATTAAATGGACTTCATTGCAGTCTCAGTCAATATGCTATAAATGCTAAAAGTTAGTTGTTTTTTTAAAAGAAAACAAATATATTTATCTCAAAGCGTATGGTTAAAATTTGAGTAGTTAAACTCTTAGAATAGTTTATTTATAACCACACACTTTATTGACTCCAAGCCAGAGTTCAAGAACTCAATGTTATCCGTTAGGACAGGCCCTTCCCCAAAAAAATAAAAAAATCTCCCATCTCAGTAATGCTTTTCCTGCTCACTGGAATGTGGCTGTTCCCTGCATGCCTTAAATTGAGCCTTTAACCATATATGGTAAGAGAGGAAAACGGGAGAGCGAGCAGTATTATGTCAACTTCTTTTGCTTAAACAAACAAGACCAAAGATTAGCCGAAATGGCCATTGACCAAAAAAAGCTCAAACCGTTGGTAGCAACGCAGATTATAACAACAATATTCTAAATTCAAAGTTGATATTTAGATGCTTTACACGGCAACGTTTCGCACTCTTTTGTTAGCAGCGTTTCGACACTTCCTGACTCAGACACACCCTCTGCAGATATGACGGTCCATGCTAGAGGAAACACACAGGCCTACACTTCAACAACGCATTTGTACTCTCCACCCAAACGACATTTAGATTCTTGCAGTTCACTTATGTTCATTATTGATGCAGTTCAAATGGAGGAGGCAGGTGAGGTGCTATCAGACACACAAACAGCAGCTTGTTGCCCTTAACACCATGCAAACTAAACGTCACCAGAACAGAAAAGTTTTCGATGCACTCACTCACCGTGTATTTGCTCCAAGTTAAACTCAATCTAGAATTGACATACAACAGTGGCAAAAGGAAAACAATACAAAAGGTAAGGAAAGAAAGCAGGAGGAATGCGAGGGCAGAATAACATGGATGGGACGATGAAAGCAGGCTGTCTAGGAAGAAATGAGGGACAGTAATACATACATGTAGATCACTTTTCAGACAAAGTAACACGCATCTGGACTAGACACAAACTCACCAAGAATCTGGTCCTCGCTGAATTCAGACTGTTTGAGACAAAGCGACATTCAATGAATGTGAAATGATGCACAATAGCAAAGCTGTGAATCAAATGGGGTTTCTGATAACAATAACACATCTCTGGGTACATAAAATTTGTCTGGGAATGCAATACAGTCCGGATGAAAAAGTTGGACAAGTTTTCAAACCCTGGCTACAACTGACCAGCTAATACTGTCCGCTAACTCACAAACGTGCTACCGAGTGACAGCTTAACTAAAATACAATCATTTAACAAATGTAATTTAGCTAGCATAGTATTGCATTTCTGTAAAGGAAATTCGTGAACAATTTACAGAGGTCTGGTCACTTTATTGCGTACTAAATAGCATAAACTCGGTTAGCTAGCATGAAATAGGCTAACGACAGACTCTTAGCACCATCATTATATATATTTTTCTAACCCTACCTTAAGAGATGTTCAAATAAAAAAAAAAGTACTGAAGCCTATTTTGAAATAAACGTTTATCAATATGCCTACCATGTTTGCAGTGGCTTGTTTTCCGGGTCTGTGTATCGCGGCGGGAGTGTGAGACGAAATGACTCTCGCTAGCGCTGCTGAGTTATGAAGGCTAGGCGATGTCCGATTCGTGGACGAATCGTTCTTGGGAGTCGGATCTTTTCAATGAATTAGCTGAACCGGTTCACAAAATATGTTCACTAATAGAGGAAACGGTGCACAAAGTAACACTCTTTGACTTTTTCAGTTTGTGCAAATTCACTTGGGGTTCAGAGTATTTATTTTTTCCAACATTAATTTCACAAATGTCCAGTGCAATTATGTAATTTTGTTTCGTTAATACAGTGCACATTTTTTCTTGATTTAGCCTGTGAATGAACGAATGTTCAAGAATTGGACTAAATCTGTCCAAGAGGTTAGGGAGACACCGTATTTTTCGTATTTTGTATGTCGGACTCGTAATGATCAATAAACCGACGAATGAACTTGTGCATTTGGAGAGTAGGCCTACCTTCTTATTAGACGAAAGCCGAAAGGTAAGACATTTTAATTTCTAAAATATAAATTTCTGTTATATTTAGGTTGCATCGTGGCTGCAATAAATTGAACCTGAACGCATGAAATTACAATAAACCTTAATTATCAATTAAAAATAATGAATAATATTAACAGTAAAACGTAAAATGGCTTTATTAGAACATCCCACAACTTGTCAGAACCGCGTAATACGTCATGACGTAAATCATTTGAATCAATGAGTCGTTTTTTAACCGGTTCTTTAAAACTACCTGATATAACCGATTCGCGAGAATGAGTCGGACTTCCCTTCACTCTAGATTAGACTGAAGGGTGGAGAATGCTCATTACACAAAAAGTGACATAACTGCACAAAGACACTCCCAGCGCAAATCACTACAGCATAATGATTGACTGCATACAATTGGCAAAGCGTGTGAATCTTCATTGCTGATGATGTGCATGTTTTTGAAGCCATGCGATTCACTTTTGTTTGGAAGGTTCAATGCTGCCTGCATTCCTAAGCACATGGAGGTGTTGGTTGTATTTATACAGGTGCTGGTCATATAATTGGAATATCATCAAAAAGTTGATTTATTTCACTAATTCCATTCAAAAAGTGAAACTTGCATATTATATTCATTGATTGCACTCAGACTGATATTTCAAATGTTTATTTCTTTTAATTTTGATGATTATAACTGACAAACTAAGGAAAATCCCAAATTCAGTATCTCAGAAAATTAGAATATCACTTAAGACCAATACAAAGAAAGGATTTTTAGAAATCTTGGCCAAATGAAAAGTATGAACATGAAAAATATGAGCATGTACTGCACTCAATACTTAGTTGGAGCTCCTTTTGCCTGAATTACTGCAGCAATGTGGCGTGGCATGGAGTCGATCAGTCTGTGGCACTGCTCAGGTGTTATGAGAGCCCAGGTTGCTCTGATAATGGCCTTCAGCTCTTCTGCATTGTTGGGTCTGGCATATCGCATCTTCCTCTTCATAATACCCCATAGATTTTCTATGGGGTTAAGGTCAGGCGAGTTTGCTGGCCAATTGAGAACAGTGATACCATGGTCCTTAAACCAGGTACTGGTTGGTTTGGCACTGTGTGCAGGTGTCAAGTCCTGTTGGAAAAGGAAATCTGCATCTCCATAAAGTTGGTCAGCAGCAGGAAGCATGAAGTGCTCGAAAACTTCCTGGTATACGGCTGCGTTGACCTTGGACCTCAGAAAACACAATGGACCAACACCAGCAGATGACATGGCACCCCAAACCATCACTGACTGTGGAAACTTTACACTGGACCTCAAGCATTGTGGATTGTGTGCCTCTTTTGCAAAGACCTTTTGTGTCTTGCCCTCCTTGTGCAAGGAGTCAATGGTCATCTTTTGGACAACTGTAAAGTCAGCAGTCTTCCCCATGATTGTGTAGCCTACAGAACTGGACTGAGAGACCATTTAAAGGCCTTTGCAGGTGTTTTAGTTAATTAGCTGATTAGAGTGTTTCACCAGGTGTCTTCAATATTGAACCTTTTCACAATATTCTAATTTTCTGAGATACTGAATTTGGGATTTTCCTTAGTTGTCAGTTATAATCATCAAAATTTAAAAGAAATAAACATTTGAAATATATCAGTCTGTGTGTAATGAATGAACATAATATACAAGTTTCACTTTTTGAATGGAATTAGTGAAATAAATCAACTTTTTGATGATATTCTAATTATATGACCAGCACCTGTATAAGGATATCTGTGCATCATTTGTGATACAAAAGAAAATGTATAATATTAAATCATCAAGGACAGGAAATATATACGCTGTAAGATAAATTCCATTGTTCATAATGCTTTGCATCAATATCTGATTGAATGTATTGCTCTGTTTATTCCAACCTAGATTTGAGAATCAGGTATATTATAATACAGAAAATAAATTATTTAGTACATTCAAGTCAAATTCAACGTGACAGTAATGCAGCTCAGGGACCCTAGTGTGGACCAGCTACATCAGTGCCCCATTTCTCAATCCTGATATAGCTCTAATATTCTCTTAAGGTTTGAGGGCTGGGTTGACACAGTTTTCTGTGTGCTATGCTGAGGTAACCAGAAGCTGCATAAAAAGAGATTACTTTGATGTTTTATTCACAACTAATATCAAATCTGACTTGTGTTGCAATGTGGTAGCCATATAGAAAATCTAAATCCTTAAATCCACATCGTCATTTTGCTCCACATTCTGTTTCTGCTATATTTACCTGTACTATTTTATCGATTCGTTTTAGAGCTGTTGCCATAGTAATGATGAATGATGAAAGTTCAAATTTGAACCATCACTTACCTCTAATGTGCTGGGGTCAAAGGGGGAGTCAGAGGGGCGTAGCATCCGCGGTTTCAACTCAGGAGCTGGTTTCGGGGGTGAGGGTGTTGTGGTGGGGCAAGGAAATGGTGGTCCATGCCTTGGTAAGGTTCCCCCAGATGGAGATTTTTTAATTGACGGTTCTCGTTTTGGTGCCATCACTAGACCTTGATATGCGTCCTTCCTCCCTGTCAAGGAAAAATCTGTCAGATGAATAGCATGTGTGTCCTCTTATAGTAGAAAATGAGAAAAGAAAGAATCGGAGAAGCAGGAAGGTAGCAGGAATAATCTAGGAGGAATTCATGCAGTGGATGTGCATGCAGTGGAAGAGAGTGTGCGTAGGAGTGCTGTCTCACTGAGTCTGTTTCACTCTCTCCGCTTGTATTTATATGTAGGTCAGAATCGTGTACATATGTGGGTGTTGGGGTGTTTGTGTCAATGATAGACAGCAGTATCAGTATAAAAGAATCTCATTTTACATGTGCATCAAGACCTCTCTGTGAGTGTGTGTGTTTGTAAGAGCTAGATATGGTTATTTATAGGTATTTCTATTTTTATTCTCTTCCTTTCATCTCTGGGAAATATTTCTCACACTCTCTCAATTCTTCCTCAGTGTTTCATTGTGCTGATTCTGTCAAACATTTATTATTATTGTTATTTTATTAAGATCTCTTTTGCTCAAGTGATAACAGATGATTCAGTCTTTTAGTCTAATCTTTTCAATAAAGCCCATGCTTACTATTCAGAGGTGTCTAGTGTATATGTATTTTAGTGAGTATTAATGAAGTACGCAAAAAGTATACAAAAGTATAATGACATGCCCTACTAATAAACAATTTTGGCTTTACCAGTAATTCCAGTGAAAGCAAATTTGTTACATCAGACAAATAAATTCCAGAGAATTGCGTGTTGAAACCTTTTGGGATCATTTACAATGTTATGAGTTCATAATGAAAATCACTCAAAGGCAAAAATTGCTTTTCTATGCATAGTTTTATTAACCAATCAGCACAAGTTTAGGGCGTGACAGTACAAAGGTAATGTTGTTTTTGACTATAACCACTAGATGTCAGTATTGCCCAAAATAAAACCTTAACGAGAGAGCGAGAGAGAGAGAGAGAGAGAGAGAGAGAGAGAGGGCACTAATAAACCATTATATAACTTTATTTTTCCTACATAATTAAGCCATGCATGAAGAAAAAAAACAATTTATGAATGATTTATGATTTATCAAAATAAATCAAGACTATTTTGGTTCAACCTTGAATTATGCAAACTAAATATTAGGCCTGTTGATTAAACCTGCTCTAAATGATTTTAATGTTTTTTCTCCTATTAAATGTCAGGCCTGTATAATTTTGTAATCTGGTTTTTAGCAGTGTCATTCAGTCATATTTATTACGGTGAACTTAAAATATGCATATTTTTTATATCCCCGAATAATACACATCATAGTAGCATATTCTACAATATGTAAACGAATTTATTAAATGGAACTTCAAATATTTGTTTATTGACAACACAACGTCAAATACGTCCATACTATACATATTTATGGAAGCTGTCGAATAATCGATGCTCTCTCCGCCCTTTAATAGATTTTACGTACAATCCATCGCGCGCTCAATGGGCCTTGAAATCACCGTTTATGTGTCTCGAGCGCCAGAACAATAGTGACACAGGACCCCCACCGCGCGACCAACGGCACACTGAATTAATTAATTAATGCACATTTTGCTTATTACAAATGGTCGTCAGACCTGTTTAATTCGAAGCAAAAATGTGAACATAAGTGTCTATAAAATATTTTTATAACTAGCGGTGACCTGACCTCGCGCGCTTGCTCAGTGAAGGCAGAGAGCTTCAACAAAGCAAGTCTGCCGAGTGAACATCGAACAGATAAAGAGATTAAATTCTGTGATTCTCTTAATCTCTTGTTTGTACAAGAATCCAAGCAGTAGCCAGTCCAGGATGTTAAAATGTCTTAAATCTTCTACTTATTTATTTTTGCTGTTGTTTATTTTCCATATTATTACTAGACTTAAACCTACTCAAAAGTTGTTGTATGACATCAGTCATTTATGCGGAAGGTCCTCAAACACCTGCTTTTTCTTCACAGTCCCAGAATTGATCATTCTGGTGGTTGATTTTACCAATTGGAAAAGTAAACTTTCTATTTTGCTTTCCTTTGATTAAAAGAAATTGAATTATGCTGAACTAGGCAAAGGGAATCAATTGTTCCTCAGAGGTTCCCCCAGAATGTGTAATAGAATTATAGCAACTGCCCCACCTAATGTCTCACAGAATCTCCGAACCATGGCGAATCATCAAACCACCTGATTTATTTTTAATGGCATTACACCCCTTACTCCATAGTGTCATGGTAATATCTGTGGCTCCTCCAGCTGCCTCTATATCACATTAGCCAAGCTTAATATTGACTGTGTAGGGCTCGCGAAACAATAAGCCTAGAAGACGGGCAGCTTAGAGGCAGCCAGCCAATCGGAAAGCTCTGCAGTTGGCTGGAGGGGTGTTAACTAAAGCACTGAAGTTGCTTTTGCCCTGGAGGAGCAGTTCAATCAATGGGATGCTTAATACTGGGGTACCCACACGGACCCGCAGCTTTCTGATCCAGGCATCCCTCAACAAGTCCGAGCTGACGAGAAACCATGAAACCTGATGCAACTTGATTCCTTTTATTTTGTCTCTCTGTCTTTCATGCAGCAAACAAACAATCACTTCTCGTCTCATTTACTCGGAAGCCGTAGTGTTTTCCAGCTGGCATTTGTTTTCTGCATCAAAAAGTCTGCATAAATGTGGAAAAATACTTATAAAAAAAACAATAAATTGGGCTGATTGAAATGTCGGCTCAGTCAAATTGGCATTTTTCCAATGCATGCTGCATTTTCTCTTAATGCTGTGGGAAAATAATGCTGCTGCATTTTCTGAGAATTATTTTTAAGGTATTTTTAATTGTTTTCTTAGAGACGATAGCTTTATGGATATAACTAAATTGAATTTCAATTAATTTCTAAAAATTAAATCAAACCACTTATCACCTTTGTTTGTCATATTGCTGTAAACCACAGTGGGAATCAGACTATTCCACTTGTGGGCTACACGCACCTGATCACACATAATCTGTGGCCCCCTGCCAAACACACCGAAGTCTTTTAATTTGTTGAAATGAAATCTGCTCACTCATGTCATTAATTACAAAATGCCAGTTGCAGTTCGTTTTATGACACTTCTGAATCCTGTATAATAATTATGTTTGTTGGAGAAGCTAAAGTAAGGAATGAGCAAAATCTGCCTATTGTGTTTGGGCATACTGATTATGGCCTTTGATTAGTGCATGGGTGCAATCTATTCAACTTCTCTCACTCCCTCCCATCCTCCCCTCCCTCTATCCTTCCCAGCTCCAGCCCCTTGGGGTATGCCCATGTCCCAAAGGACAGCCAGCAAAGCAGATGGAACCCTCCTCCCCCTCTCCCTCGTCTCTCACAGCTCACCCCAACAGGGTTGGGGTTCAGGAAAAGGATGGACTCTGATTGGATGAACACTTCATTTTGTAAAATGTGGTTTGAGAGGAATTTTCTGACCACCTTAATTGGAACTGTAAGTGATTGTATTCGGCTCATTCGAACGGTTCAATTATCCTCCGTTGGCTCTAATAGCCAGTATGACCCTCAAAATTCCCCAACAGAATGGAATTTGCACGACTTCCAAGCAATCGCTGGAAAAATTGCAAGAGGTGTTGCGTGGACACTCTCCAACCATCGTATCAATAGCAGAGCAGCCTAGAGAGGGGTTGCAGGTGGCATATTGTGCAAATGGGCAATTTTACGCTTCCAATTATGCAGTGGGCACTTGATATAATATGGGATTGATTTACACAAACTGGCAGACTGGCTTTTATTCCCAGAGTTCCCCCCACTCGCTACTCATTGGCCATGATTTCAGTGTGTTTAATGGAGGAAAGAAATGGTTTTAGTCTAATAATGCCCTGATGAAGGGAGTGATACTGAGGTTAAAAGTCCATACCCATAAAACTCGGCCCCACTTCTCCCTAGTGCCAGAGAACATGAGTTAGGCTGTTCCTGTCCCTCAGGATCCATCCCAGAGAACTCCTGTATTCAGCTCCAGTAAGCAGCAGATAAGGTCGGAGCTCTGGGATTACCTTTATAACACGTATCTCTTAAAACACAGACGCACTCTTATTCTCCATTATTCTCTTAAGGGAATACAGTTCAGTTTTCACAATCACAATTTTGAATTTGTCAACAAATCTTGAAAATAAAGGTTCTTCAAATAATTCCAGTGTTTTTAATCTAAAGGTGCGATTACAATTACCGTTACTCGAGTCATTCGCACACAAGGGCGAAAAAGTTCCCCAAGCAGATTTTGCTCACGCTCAAGACGGTCGCCGTGCTGACCAACAGAAAGCTGGTTGGTTTGAAAGCGAGTTTTGTGCTTCATCTCTATGCTATTGACGGTGGACCTTTTTTGCATACAAAATGTGAATTCACCTCAAGAAAAAAAGGTTCTTTCAAGAGCTGTTCACTCAAAGATTCCATTATGATGCATACATTTATTCTTGAGAGTTTACTTCAAAAGTTTATTTGATTGAATATTTTGTTGGCAGAAAAAGTCATTAAGTGCAAATTTTATCAAAGTTTTCCCCAACAGCCCAGCCCCCATCACCCAAACACACCCCTGCTTTTATAATTATTACAAGGGGCTCAGCTTTCAGGAGACATAGAGGGAGCATGTGTGCATGGCTTTAATTCCTATTGTATTCGTTCAATCTCAGTCTAAGCGAGTGTGTCTGTGTCTGAGCTCAGGAGAGAGGGAGTGAGGGAGAGAAAGACAGAAACAAGGACCCATCTGTCAGAGAGGCGCACGAATCCCCCTTCCCACTCCAAACAGGTCCCTTGGGACTGCAAAAAAGGATAACTCACTTGTGGCAATAGTTGTGGGTGTGTGGGTTTCTTGGCACAGAGAAGGACTCTCAACCAAGGGAACTACAACAGCATCACAACAAGCCAGCTAGAGCAAACAACTGCTAAGTCATTGCTGGTGTGCTTAAGGTGATGCGTCCTACTAACTGTCGTTGATGTGTTGACAGGGGGCGGATACACTTGATTAGTCTGTTTTGACTCGTCAGGTTTCTGCTGAAGATTTGATGGTTTTGTGGTTGATTCAGTACCTCTCCATACTAACTAAAATGGTCGCTGATGTGACAAAAAATACAAATTTGTGACAATAATTCACTTTTCTTATGCGGTTTCTTATCAGGTCTAGCGGATCTGAGTTGTGATGTCTCTGTGTGATTCTCAAACAAATGATTCTTATGAAGGGGTTCTTTTTAATAAGATAAAACAGCCTCAGACTCTTTCATGAGTGCAGATTCGAAGTTTACAGCTGACTCTCTCACTGAACCGCAGGTCTTTATTCAGTTATAATTGCTGTGAAATGAACCAGCAGCTGTTACTGTAATATAATAATTTGAGACACTTACATCAGAGTATTTACTGACTAACTGTATTTGATAATGTACAAATAAAGATAACCATTTGCCAAAGATTTTTTTGATAAAAAATAATATTTGTACACCAAAATCGAGGCTAAGGTTAATATAGGGAAGGTTTTTTTTTTTTTTTTAATTGCATGTTGGAATCATAATCAACATTTATTTTAACAGGCAGAAATATTCTTTCAAAAAAGAGTTGTATATGGCACAAATTTATTGTAAAAACTAAATAAACATACTATTATATATAACTTAAAAGTCTGCACTACTGTTCAAAGGTTTGCGGTCGGTAAGATTTTTGAATATTTCAATGTCTCTTGTTCTCACCAAGGCTGCTTGATTTAAAAAAAAAAAACAATTAAAACAGTAATATTGTGAAATATTATTACAATTTAAAAGAACTGTTTTCTATTGAAATATATTTTAAAATGTAATTTTTTCCTGTGATGGCAAAGCTGAATCTTCAGCATAATTAATCCAGTCTTCAGTGTCACGTGATCCTTCAGAAGTCATTCTAATATGCTGATTTGGTGCTCAAGAAACATCTCTTATTATCACTGTTGAAAACAGTTGTGCTGCTTAATATTTTTGTGGAAACCATACAATATTCTTCGATGAATATAAAGTTCAAAAGAACAGCATTTATCATTTATTTTAAATAATAATATTTTGTAGCACGATAAAAGTCTTTACTGTGACTTTTGATCAAGTACAGTCATGCTTATGAATAAAATGATCAATTTCTTTCAACTAAAGCAAAAAAATCGTTCTGACCCCAAACCTTTGAATGGTGGAATATACTGAAAGAGCATTCAAAGTATGAAGTCAGTGAACTGAAGTGCTTCTGCACAACAATCTTTATTTAGGAAATCTGTAATCTGTCAACTAAAATTGTCATTTGGCTCCTAAATGTTTTGATGTTTTATTCAGCCAATCAGTACTTTCTGAATTGTCGCAGAAACGCAATTCCTTGGTACTGCAGAGGGGGTTGGGGGAACGGAGCTGCCACTCCAAACAATGAAACGGGTCATGGGAGTTCTGTGTGCTGTTCCTCTGGATATAATTTGAACTCTAAACTGTCTCAACAGGAGGTTGTCTATTGAATATACCGTAGGTCTCGTGGCTCGGCATTCACAGATTTTCCATGAAGGCCCACTGCATGAACACTTAAGAAAGCCTTCATAAAACCATCGGCGTTAAGGTCAGATGGTGAAAATGAGTAAATGGTCTCTTGTGATTGTAGTGTTCACTTCTGGTTGAGGTGGACTAGAAAATGCAGGAGGGCTCGATCCCTATGTTAGCTGTCCGTCGCTAGGACACAAGGGAGGAGAGTTTGGACTCGGCACAGGAATTCCCAATACAGGTTGCAGGTGTGACACAGCATTGTGAAACTCTCCAGGGAGGAAAAGTTGTGGAGAAGCAGGGTTACGGTGGGATCTTTGGGGAAGCATGACACAGTTATAGGTGCACATACTGTTGGCACACATGTGATCTCTGGTTCATATGGGACAGCACCACTCCTGATACAGTGTATGCCTGAACACACTTAAGCATGTAAATACCCTTTCTTTGACCCCCTCGAAAGTCTGACGGCCAGTTTCTCAGAAACTAAGAAAGAGAAAATTTTTAAAACTTAATAATGTTTTTTTTCAAGTTAATCATGATTAATAGGACATTGATTGTTGACTGTTACCATAGCAAAGGCTTTCCATCTTCATCAGTGCATAGATTTTCTGTCTTTACAACACTTCTATTCCGCCAAGTGGAAGCCTTCTTCCCTTTGTGTGTGAGGAAAGAAGCGTCACCCGAGTGAACTAGCGCTATAGATATTGTCCTATTGTGCTGATTGTGTTGTCGCACGAGAGATTATGGTAGGCAGGCGACTGGCGCGTGAGCGCTGGTGCAGCAGACGCATTGCTTAAGCCCATCTGTTCATTTATCAATCACCACTGCTTGACTTAAAAGTTAAACTATCCCTATACCAATTATCTCCTGATATGTGTAAATGGTGGCTAGCAATGTAAAAATCTTTTTTTATGATAATTTTTTTTTGGGGGGAAACATAAAACATCAGATTTAAAGAATAAATCCTTGTGAAAATAATAACAATAAAAATCTTACCAATAAATATTTCTTTAGTATGGGTCACTTTTTCAGTTCTAAAAGTATATGAATGTGATCTGTTAGCATCAGATTCAGAATGAAAGTTAATATTAAGTGTTACCAAAACATTTTGTGGAGAGAGCGTGAGCGCACTGTCTAGGCCACAGATGTGCACACTTGGTGCATACAATGGGATCAGTTTGAGGACACGTGTGACCTGAAGCCCCACAGTCAAGCGCACTACTACAATAGAGCCCCTACTGTGGTACGAACACATAATATGCAGTTATTTGTGTTATTATTTTGCCAAATAAAGTCAAACTTTTGACTTTAACATTCTAGCTACACTGTAAAAAAAAATGTTGTTTCAATTTAAAAAAGTAAGGGTTCGTGCTCCCTTCAAATTTTAAGTTTAGTCAACTTGAAATGTGAAGTTGTACTATGTGACAGTTTGGATATTTAAGTGGACTAAACTTAACATTTTAAAGCAACATTTTAAATCTAAACAACATTTTTTTTTTTTACAGTTTATATTTATTTATCCTTTTCTTGCGACGAACCTTTAATGAATACTTGAAGTTTGAATAAAATTAAGAATATTTTATCATTACGTAAACTTTTAGATATCAATCTGCATATGCGATGGACATCGGTTCTGCTCAACTCCTTTGAAAGCAACTTGAGTGAAAACGAAGCACATACAAAAGACCTGAACCGGAAGCGATGCAACCTGTTTTACAGAATACGGAAGTTTGTTGCTCATAACCCCCATTCAGAGTGGAAGCAAATTTTATATAGGCAAATACAACACCTTAAACATTTTTTTTTTTAAAAGTGTTTTAAAAGTTGCATCCCGATCCACCTTAAAATCAAAAACGTGTCATTATAATAATTAAAAAGTCTATATGTCATTATTGCAGTCTCGTTTTCATTCGCGAAAATGTAAATATGCATCTGCCTTGATACAGTTCTGCAAACATTTATGATATTATCACAATCTTTAGGCTACATAATTAGACGTTTGTGAATTAAAAGATCCCCAGCACATGGTTAGTATCTGTTGCATCTGAAGTAGTCTAATAAATCTTTTCAGAAAAGAGTATATTTGGGGGCAAATCACCCTCGGGCGCAGCATGCATGGCTGAGTGAGTTATCTTAGCGAAACAAAACCGTTTGGGCTTGATTAATCCAGCAGTTATTGAGCGTTATGTTTTGGTGGGCCGAGGGGCGCTAATGAGCGGACGGAGCGAATGAATGAAACGGGTGAACAACACACACACCTGCTCACACTGCACCAAGCTGTCACAATCGTTTACTGGGACGCGCGCGCGTCTTTGTACACTAGACTACTGTAATTAGAGTTAAGACCAACGTTTGACCTCGCCATAAACCAAATAGGGCTCTGGGGTATTAATCCAGCACTGAGCGGGCTTTATTGGGGCAGAAAATGACGTTAGGTCGCGAAAGAAAAGCGGAGAGTGATATTTGTATAGCTTCCCAATTATAGGCTATTTTCAATTTGGAATAGTACACTACAAATCAACTGGTGTGTTACATAATGCATTAAACGTAATATGCTGACCATCAAATCAACAATAATGAAGTAGCTTGCTATTTTGTTTTATTAATGACGTTAACAGTCATGTGGGTCAAAAAGTTTCTTCTCTATTTGAACATTTAAAATAGTTTAAAGTAGCTTTTTGTATGCTGATTACACCACTCTGACTTAAATTTTGCTAACTTATTTTTTTTTCAAATACTTTTTTAAATTAAAACACTGAAAGATTATGCCAACATTTTTTGTCCTCTAAAGTTTTTCAGTGAAACGTTGTCTTATTAAAATTAATTTAATTCATCAAAAAATGTGTCACGTAATTGACCCAAATGCTGTCAGAAACATTTGCTGCCTTCTTCCCTCTGATTGGCCAAATGAATAGCCGAGCCGCTCACCTTAAGATTTATTAGGTTAATGTGCAAGGGAAGTTGGATCGTTCCCTTCACACAAATCCGAACAGTCTCAGACACAAAGCCCGGGGGATAAATGCACACACATAAGTCGTGAAACTTTTGGCCACGAGCGCGCCACGCGCTTTCGGATCAGCTGGAGGGGTGGGGGGTGTACTCGTGGGCGGAGCTTGTGAGCATCACTAGAAAGTCAAAGCCGGGAGTCAGTGCGCTTCAGTGAGGCATGCGACGCGCTCTGACGCACCAATGGAGAGCTAACGGACCTGCACCAGCGCAAACGGATTGTTGACATACAGAAGCGATCAGAGGGACGTCTGGAACTTTGTTTTTCACATTTTTACAGCATTTCTTTTAAACATTTTGACAGTGCGTTCTGGCTTTCTGACCACCTTAGTGGTCAAAGTTTTATTGAAGTAAATCCAGGTGCTATTTTAACAGGTACGGTTGTTTTTAATACTATTTTTTAATCCTTTAAACAAAAAAGGGTATATGTATATTTTTCAGTTATTATGGTGATTTAGGACATGTTTTAGGACATGTATGATCAAATGTTAGGATTTAGATTAAACAAATTCGGCGTAATAATAGGCTATGTGTTTATTAATTTTATGATTTCTCTTTTAAGTCATTTAAGAAATTAATATAAAACAGTCAAAATATAATATAATATAAACGCAGAGCCATCCATTATAAAATGTTTTCATGCATGTCATACTTGATCTCAAATCTCAAATTCAGCAGTAATTAAATACAAAGTGGTCGAAAAAGTACATCTGCCACATTTTTTTATTCACTTTAAGGCAACAATTAAACTTAAACTTTTATTTATTTATTACAGTCTAACTAAATTATTGCAGTCGAAATCTGGGCCGCCTATATTTTCCATTCCTTACTAACTTTTGTGCTCTATTTATAAATAAATGACAAGCTCCAATGCACAAAACGTTTATAAAGGTCAATGTAGCTAGAATCTAAACATTTCGCTAAAAAGCGCGCGCTCTAGAGTTTTAAAGGAAAACGAACGGAACATTCATCAGGCCGTCAGATTTCCGTGACAAAATATTTAGAGACAATGCTGATGTCTTTCAATCAAATCAAATTCAAAAGTGTTCTAGTAGTATTAGTGTGGCTTGTTCCTGTGTTTGTTGATTCCGGTTTACAGACTCCCCACAAATTAAATCCAAGCGCTTTATCTGTGGACTAAATCCAGTCGTGTCCCAGATTGGACAGCGTCTCCGAAATGACAGCGGAAATCAAAGGGTTTAAACAGAAAGTCCTTGCCATTAGATGGAAGCATTAAAACTAAGAGAAGAAATGGAATTGTAGAGCTGTAAGCTACATAATAATCACCATAATCGTGCTCTCTCTATGATGAGGCTTGTGTGAGCAAAAGTCATAGTCTGAACATCTAAACACATTTATTTTGAATGTTCTTACAAATGTTTCCCCTGTGACCTCAGATCACAATGATGACCAAACCTTATGGAAAACCAGGGGATGTGACTGAGCTAGTCAGCTCTCTGGGATGGATGGAGGAAGACCTCAGCTCGCAGGATGGCGATAGGACACCCGAGATGGGTCACTATGCGCTACACAGGAGCAGTCGTGAACCTGTAGAGCTTGGCAGTGAGGACATGGAGGAAGAGGAGGAGGAGGAAGAGGAAGAAATGGGACTCGATGGAGAAAAGGCACCCAAGCGAAGAGGTCCTAAAAAGAAGAAAATGACCAAAGCCAGGCAAGAACGCTTCCGTGCCCGCCGCGTCAAGGCCAACGCGAGGGAACGCTCACGCATGCATGGGCTGAACGATGCGTTGGACAACTTGCGGCGAGTCATGCCTTGTTACTCAAAGACCCAGAAGCTCTCCAAAATCGAGACCCTGCGGCTGGCCCGCAACTACATCTGGGCGCTGTCGGAGGTTCTCGAGAGCGGCCAGTCACCTGAGAGTCACGGTTTTGTGGAGATGCTTTGCAAGGGGCTTTCGCAACCTACCAGCAATCTCGTAGCCGGCTGCCTCCAACTGGGGCCCTCGACTATGGTGCTCAACAAGCTGGATGAAAAGTGCGGGGTGCCAGGAGCAGGTGGATCGCAGGGTCACCCCATTAGCTATCCCTCACCGGGACTTCCCAGTCCACCCTACGGCTCATTGGAGGCCTCACACTTGCTTCATCTTAAGGGTTTCAAGGGGGTTGCCTATGAGAACTCCTCACCCAACGAATGTAGCAGCGGCACGCCACCTTACGACGGCCCTCTTACGCCGCCACTCAGCATCAGCGGCAACTTCGCCCTCAAGCAGGAGCCGTCTCCTCACGAGGCTGAGAGGAACTTTACCCCTCACCCCACCCACGCCGCTCATTACATCTCCTCGCACCCTTACCCACCCACCTCCTTGGCCGGTCTTCCAGCTCCTCAGGGTCACCCTCTGTTCCCGGGCTCCCGTTATGAGCTTCCTTTAGACATGGCTTTCGAGACGTTTGCCCCTTCGCACATTGTGACATCACAGATGAGCAGCATTTACAGTGAATAAACAAATATGACCACCAGAGACGCTCAGCAATTCTGCCTCCTGCTCCACAGTGTGCCTCCAGGGCCCCAGCACATTTAAGGAGACACTTTGCATGTATCCTGTCTGATCCCTTAAGAGACCATAGCGGTCACTGAGAGAGAAACGCAACCTACCTGTGGCAATTGAAGTACTGAGAAAGAGATGCATATTTTTTTGTTAATTTATTCTTGTTTTTGTCACGACTGAGTTTGTTACTATTTTAAATGTTATTTTTAATTGTTCTGGGATTTGTATTCTGTGTACACTTGATGTTGTCCTTTTTTGGAAACATGCCAACAAACTGACATGTAGACAAACACTGGAAGGTTTTAAGGAGAGTAAGAACCTCAGTATCTTCGGCACTGTTCAACCACTGAACAAAACACAATAGAAATGAAAAAATGAAGGAACAGGACCATAAATTTAACACAGTACATTTGCCGTAACAAATGCATTTATTTATGACTGTATTTATTATTTATTTTGATGACAGTTGTACTGTTTTGAAACAATTTGTCAGCACTGTTTTTATTGGTTCTTTGGTACACTGCCAGTCACTGCTACCAATACTCATAAAGTATCTAATTTATTTATCGTTCAGTTTAATGTATTTTTGTCATTCTCCACAATATTTGTAATTTTGCTCAAGCGTTTGTAAATATTTACCTGTTTCGCACTTATTAAAATAAATATTCTTATATAATATGACACGTTTTTGTTTCTTTTTTTACCATTATTAAGATTTCTTTAAAGATTCTAGAATGTAAGAAAATGCTATAATTTTAACAATAAAACCATACATTTAAAAAATGCATATTTAATTTGTTTCTTTTGTCATTATAATTAAATATTCCAAATGTTTTGTCATTCAATCATTTTTACTTAATGGATTCTGTAATGTTGAACATTCTATAATACTCAATATTTTTGTTTCAGAAAAAAATAGCATTAAGCAAATTTGCACTTTTTATATTTGAACTTATTTTGATGATGTTGAATAATAATAATAATAGATGTTTTAGTGATTAATATTAGTGTTATGATGGGCATGGGAGTCAGTGGAGCGTGTGGAGCCATGGGAACACATAGCGCTAGAACAGGTGACTGTGTCACGGGATCCCCTTTCACTCTCACTTGCGTTTTCCCAGCCTTTTCATTGCCAAAATGGTTGGGGAAATCAACAAAACAAAACAAGCACACAAAAAGGGGATTAA
The DNA here is from genome assembly GCA_038088235.1 of Zacco platypus. NCBI lineage: Eukaryota > Metazoa > Chordata > Actinopteri > Cypriniformes > Xenocyprididae > Zacco > Zacco platypus. The sequence continues at coordinate 15,695,800 of CM076067.1, forward strand.
TAATGTAGGGAACAAAAAGAATTACAGTATGAATGTATTTTTAATGGTTCCTGTGACTCTAGCAGCATTGAAATGTATGCAGGAAATTGTCTTTTTCCACAAACGTTAGTACAGGACGATCATTGACTTTAGCTTTGCCCTCATATCGGACAATGCAATGCCTCTCCAAATGAACAAACAGATGATGGGGTGACAAGCCAGAGAACCAGAGTGTGAAAGTGTGTTTTTGTTGGAAGCGGCACTAAGATGAGAATGGGCGCCTCAGAGGCTGTTTTGCCTGAAGTGGACCCCACCTCATCCACAGTTCCAAAGGTTTGTCTTTTCCAGCCCTGGCAAGGCGAGAGAAGTGAAGGAGAAAAAGGGAGCGATTGTTTTAGCGGGCGCCACTGGTCTATTGTAAGTGCAGTGTGTTCTTTCTCTCGACCTCTGACCTGTATTGTTGTGAGGCTGTTCGTTCGGAGAGCCGAGACAGCTGGGAGAACTGCAGGGGGCTGATGGGCAGCTGGGGCCAAACTAGTGAGAGAGAGGGAGAAAGAGAGCAAGGGGGAAAAAGAGAAAGTGGGAGAGGGAGTAAACCTAAACAGAGGAGGTGAACGAGGCCCTATTCTTGAGTGACCCCTTTCCCTGTCCTCTTGTGGGTCAGCTGGGCATTGGAATGACGCATAGTTCCACACGTCGAGATGGTTGAGTGGGTGAAGATGAGGAAAGGACAGAATGGAAGGAGTCAAGTGCACACAAGGCTTTCAGGCTGTGCCTTCAAGAGCATTTTGTTTTAAAAAAGGAAGTGAGATCAAATTAAATTTTTTAGAAATAAAATAAAATATGACTCTAACCTGTAACTCATTTTAGTGTTCAGTTCCCCTTGATTTCAAACACACTGTAAAAAAATATTTTCATTATTTATTACAATTTTTTTTAGCCAAATCAACTTAGATTATTAATGTGATTCAGATAACAATACTATTTTGAATTTCTATTTATGTATTAAACCAATCTCCTTCATTGTACTAACTCAATTTTAAGGCAACCAGGTAACTTTAAGTTAAACCAACTATATTTTTTTACATTGCAGGTGTAGTACAGCACATTAACTATGAACATGATCCAAGTTATGTGTATATATATATATATATATTTTGTGAAAAGTTTGTGAAAAGTTTTGCTTTAAAAATATATTTTAATATTATTATTATATAATATATATTATTATATTAAAAGATATTTTTATATTTAATATTATACAATTAATTAAAATACATTGCTTTAAAAATACATAATATATAAACATATAAAATATATAAATATTTAATATAATATATTATTTAAAATAAATGCTTAATGATAAAAATGACTGAATTTTAACCGTGTGCAAACATATTTGTCATTTTAAAGTAAATTATAATAATGTTTATATAAAAACTATACAAGATGTTTAAAGAGAGTCTATGGCATTGTTCATTGCCAATACATCAGCCGTCTGTGCAGAACTCAGCAGGGCTGAAACAAGGGAACAATTTCAGAGTTGTCAGCTGCTGTAGACATATCCTTTGAAAACAGATGAGAAAGCACAGAGGAGAAATGTGCTAGTAAAAATTAAAAGCATGTGAAGACTATTGCGTTTTTCCCATATAGGGCAGATGGTCATTGCTGTGACCTACGTGCCACAGAAAATACCCATACAAAAGTTTATATAAAAAATTAAGAATACTACAATCTTAGAGTGATGTTTTTAAGACCCAAAATGAATTTGAAATCTAATACAGCCAAAAGTATTTATCTGACTGACCACTGCAGGTGAATAAAGCAGATGCCAGTTTGATTTACACTGGCCCAAAGAGTATGTAGACATTTCAGCTATTTTGAATCGAAAAATGTATAAATGCATTGCATTAATTAACAACATTTCAAAACAAGTACTCTGCTAGAAAACCTGGGTGAACTTGAGGGGAACTGACTTCATACATTCACTAAAATTTCATTCACTAGTCATTTCAGGGTTGAAGACATCTGTAGTAGACAGTCTCTCCATGAGGTAGTTATATGCCGTGTGGAGTTATGATTTTAAAATGTGAGTTAGAGTGAAGAAGTGGATGATGGGACATTAAAGTGCAGTCTGAAACCTCTTTCACTCCTCCCCAGCTTTTTGTCTCTCTGGCACTAATCCACAGGCCAAACAACGCAGTCTCCCACTAAATGAAAGGTCCTGATCCATAGGGGGGAGATGGGGATAAAGCATTGTGATTAAGATTGTATTAATGGGGCCATAGGAGGCTGGAAGGCTTTAATCAGTGTCTGTGCTGCCGTAATCCCCTGCCTTTAAGCTTCAGCTAACGCTGTGATCCTCCTCCTCATGAGTCACATCACACACACTCACACAAACACATTGGATGGGCCGGAGAACAGTGAGGTCAAGGTACAGAGACAGAGTATAATGAGACTAATAGGTGGTGTATACAAGAAGTCAGCTGGATGAGGAAATAGAGAAAAGTAGGATGACGGAGGATGAGGTTTGGAGAAAGACAACAACCAAAAAATGCTGAATCTGACAGACAGACAGACAGACAGACAGATAGATAGATAGATAGATAGATAGATAGATAGATAGATAGATAGATAGATAGATAGATAGATAGATAGATAGATAGATAGATAGATAGATAGATAGATAGATGATAGATAGATAAATAGATAGATAGATAGATAGACAGACATAGATAGATACATAGACAGACAGACATAGATAGATAGATAGATAGATAGATAGATAGATAGATAGATAGATAGATAGATAGATAGATAGATAGATAGATAGATAGATAGACAGACAGACAGGCAGATATAGATAGACAGACAGACAGACAGACAGACAGACAGATAGATAGATAGATAGATAGACAAACAGACAGATATAGATAGATAGATAGATAGATAGACAGACAGACATAGATAGATAGATAGATAGATAGATAGATAGATAGATACATAGACAGACAGACATAGATAGATAGATAGATAGATAGATAGATAGATAGATAGATAGATACATAGACAGACAGACAGACAGACAGATAGATAGATAGATAGATAGATAGAGCGACAGACAGACAGACAGATATAGATAGATACATAGATAGAATGACAGAGAGACAGACAGACAGACAGATAGATAGATAGATAGATAGAACGACAGACAGACAGACAGATATAGATAGATACATAGATAGAATGACAGAGAGACAGACAGACAGACAGATAGATAGATAGATAGATAGATAGAACGACAGACAGACAGATATAGATAGATACATAGATAGAATGACAGAGAGACAGACAGACAGACAGACAGATAGATAGATAGATAGATCGACAGACAGATATAGATAGAATGACAGATAGACAGATAGATCGACAGACAGATATAGATAGAATGACAGACAGACAGATAGACAGATAGATCGACAGACAGATATAGATAGAATGACAGACAGACAGACAGACAGACAGATCGATCTAATGATTGTCATGATAGATATATTATATTTTTTGGATAGAAGGTTTCCACCACAGCACCCCACGGCGGTGCACCTGCTCAGTGAGCTCAGATCAGTCTAAAGAGTCAGACAAATTCAAAGACGATCCACAGCAGAGGAAAGGTAAAGGGAGGTTAGAGTTCACAGGAGGGTGGAACAAGCCATTAAAGTGACATTGTGAGGCGAGACTCGTCTCCTCAGAGCTTTGTGAGAGTGTTGGGTTGTCAAAGTTAAAGAGCTTCTAATAGGATGGCGATGCTGTCATGTTTACCCTGCCTCCCCCCTCTACACGCCCAGTGCATTGTGGAGGTGGCCCGGCTTTGAGCCCCCACAATGGCTGGAGAGGAGGGACAGATGGGGGTCCCTATGGAAGGAAGCACAAAAAGAAAGCAAGGTAGGAGGGCCCGACTGTGTGAGAGAGAGCCTGCAGTTAGCTCACACTGATTGCCATGCAAAGTAATGGAGAGTAAAAGAGAAACGGATGGGAAAAGTAAGAAAGAGATGGAAAAGGGGAGGGAAAAGGTCACAAGAGATTTGAGAGATGCGTAATCATCTATATAAGCTATGGAATACAGTATAAGCCTGAATGTGCTGGTGCCCTTTGTAATTCTAAAGTGGGGAAAAAATCACCAGAGGATGATGGAGGTTACAGTCTGGATCACTATATAGAAAAGACTTATAGAGATTTAAGTTGACTTTATGAATTCACAAAACAAGTCAACAAATATTATTCTGAACATTTATATACATCACTATACACACACACACACACACATATATATATATATATATATATATATATATATAAACATGTTGAATCTGGCCAAATTATAGAAAATAATTTTAAATATAAGAGTGTCCCTGCTGTTTTTGTCAATGAGGGTCCATGGATCTCAACTGTTTCTGGACATCAAGTGGCAGCCCAACCAAAATTAATAAATGAATATTATACTAATTTATATATTATGTTTAATAGTATGTATTTTATAGCATGTTTTTTATCACTTCATTTTATTATTTGCATTTACCATTATTTTTCTCTGCTGTCCATGGCCATAAGCGTCTGGTGTTTTAATTATTTATATTTAAATATTTTTTTAAACAGTCTGTCTGGTCCAAGCATTGGTAGAATAGGCCTTTGTTTAGTCTGCTTGGCCCCTGCATGAGCTAATCTATGCTCTTCCAGGTGAGTCCCTCAGCATTAATTTGGCTCAGTGTGTCATAAAGGCTGAATAGGGTGGGAGTTGAATTATGTGTGAAAGGAGGGGATGCTGAGCGGAGGTGAGGCAGGGGTGTGTGGCAGAGCCTCTTCTGGTGTAAGATGAGGAGAGCCGAGGGGGAGGACCCGCGCACAGCAACAGATGGGCCCCAATGGCGCTCTCAGGTTGTAAACTTTCTGTTGGGAACATCTGTCAGTTTGTCCATATGCCACATTTTGAGAGGAGAAACCCCAGTCAGTGTGGAGTGTGGACACCTGTCATTCCCTGTGATGAGACAGGAAGTGATGGACTGTGTGTGCACACCAGTATTTGATATTCATATGCTGCTCATGTGATGTTGGCATTAAAGTTACTACAGCTGAAAGGCAGAAAACTAATTGTTAATGTTAACTGAATTAACAAAGACTTAACATATCCAAAATGCCTATAGCGCCTGCATGCATACAGGAGCAGTGTGCTGCTGGACAATTCAACATTTAAAAGTTGTGAAAGAAACTTCCACATAATGATGCAACTACATGAAATCAAAAGCGTGATTCCAGACCATCGTTATTTTGAGAATTTAAGGGGTCTCCTTTGAGCTCCTCCTCTAGTTGAATGTTACATCATCTTTAAAAAAAAAAAAAAAAAAAAGTCTTATTTTTCTATTTGCTCTGTTGCGAGCGGATAAAGGAGAATTAAGCAGTTGATCGGGGCTCAGTGTCCAGAGTGTTGCATTAGACAGTAATCCAGGGCATAGGAAGGGGGAGATGGGATAGCATCCATAATCCCCTCGCCTACCCCATCCCAAACACACATACAGACAAACGAAATCAGTTTATACGGTTATCACTAAAGAACGTCTCACATTTTACTTCAAAAGTATGGCACAGGACTCATTTCTTTCCTGTGTGCACCTCAAAACACTAGCAAACCTCAACATCAGAGCCCACCGAGCCCTCCAGTGGTAGACTTTGTTTTTACCCTCAGTTCTCACCAACTCCACTACAATCTACAGTGACAGATGTTATAGGGGCAACAGTTGGTATTGAGCGGGAGGGGCTTAGGGCCATCTGCCCAGGGTCAAGGTTTGGATGGGAGGTCCCACAAAAGAGAAAAAGTGGCAAGTTGAGCTACACAAATAGAATGGTGTTGAATACTTATGAATGTTCTGTTAAACAATTTACAAATACTGCAAGTGGAGTCATAAGGGACAGGGATGCTTCCCAGTTTACACACTTGTTCCTTCCATCATGTGGTTCAAGTAAAAGATTCAGAAAGGTCCAAAGCAGCTGCAGCCGTCAGTGGCACAACAAATAAAATTATGGATGGACCAATTATGGATAATTTATTGGTGAAATTTAAAAACAAAACAAAAAGTATTACATTAAAATAATTTCGCATCACCGGATATCAAATAAGAGCTCTGAGATTTTTGCTAGTAGCCTCCACCTCATCACGAAAGTACGCTATCTTCCTGTGACCCATCTTCCTCTGGGGAGGGGGAAGAAAAAAAAAAAAATTAGTTTATACAGTCACATATACAATTACATAAATGGGTAAACAAAATAACTTTAATGCTATTGGCCATCCTTTACGCTTTTATGTGGGTTCCACAGATATTTAACCAATGAAAATGATAAAAGAGTGTGTGACTAAAACTCGTAACTCCACTGGATCCTCAAACTGTCAGTCAAACCTCATGAGTCATAACTCGGCCCCGCCTCTATCGTGAAAGAAACGCCGCACACAGTTGAGGTGTCTGCTTGTTTGCGATGTTAAATAAAGAACTGATGTTTGAATAAGTACAGCGTCTCAGTCTATAAAGGCTAATGTTTTTTGTATTTGAAAAGCCGAGAAGATTCTTGGTATTTGCCATCTAGTTTGTAGCCAATAGGCTTGTTTGAGATATATCGTCGCTGTGCAGACCGATCGGCGAATGAGATCAAAGTACCGCGAGAGCAATCGACTCCTTATGCTTTTGAATCGCTCTTGCGGTACTTTGATGTCATGCTCAGATCGGTCTGCACAGCCCAGATGCAACTCGAACAAGCCTAGTATAACCGACTTCATCTATTGGTTATATCATGAGATTTTTACAAATTTAAAAAAAAAAAAAAAAAAAAAAACTGAACGCCCATTTAGCTAAAATAAACTTCATAACCTGCAAGTTGATGAAAACCATGCGATGCACTGGCGGTCCCAGACGAGGACACGCAGCTAGTGAGGGAACACATAGGCCTATCTTGGTCACTCGAGGTTAAAAAAAAAAAAAAACCCTCCTAACGCCATTTCATAAAATGTTATGACACATGCACGTGTTTGACAAAGCCACACACCAACTTTGACAAGGTGTATAATTAAAAAAAAAAAAAAAAAAAAACAGATTTGCCAACCATGAGGTTATGTAAATTTGTTTCATCATTAACATCGCTACCTATATATGATTATTCATACCCGACTTAAACTCAAGTCTCACATTAAATGAAAGGAATATTAATACAATACCCAGTTTTAATATTCCATTTGAAGAAATAAATGTTCGTACAATTTTGTTTAAGTGCATACTGGTGTGCATTGGGGTTTTTACTTGGCTATCAAACCTGTGCCGTGGCAATAAATTATATTTATTAATAAAGGTTGGGAAACGCCAACACATTCACACTTACAATATAGATGCGAAGTCGCTCCTGTTCCAGCTGAAAGTACTCAATGGCCGTGAGCTTGTCAAACGCCTTTTTCATATGGAGAAAGCCACAATTGGGGGAGCGTTTGGCATGCTCGGACCTCAAGGACAGTCAATATAGAGATTTAGTGTTCCCCTTTTCCACCCAAAGTCAATTGTTACAATCTCAGGTTTACAACTGTAGATAAGTGAACAATAAAAGCCAAGGTGCACTCAGAAAAACAAAGCCGACAGATTATAAAGGTGTGCTGCAGGAGCTCACCAGGGGTTGTCTTCTGGCTCCCAGCCCTCCAGCTCTCTGAGACAGTAGAAACAGCAAACCACGTCTGGCTCATTCTCACTAGGACAGTGCACAAAACCTGCCTTGGCCATCTGAAGAGAAGATTGTCGTTACTCCTTTTAATTAAAGCTGCAGTGATTTTGTAAAACTTGAGCCCCCGTACTCAACACAACCTAATTAATCGTCATTTTGACTTCTACTCAGCCCATTATTAGTCTATTTCCATCTTTTTTCTGGCGCACTCACCAGTTCTGGTGTGCACTGGCAATCTTCTCGAAAAGGCCACTCGGAAAAAGTCTGGAGACGCTTTTCATAACTATACATCTGGTTAAACGACAAAAGCCGCGACGCACTAACTTCTGAGTTAGACATTTCTGAAGTACAAACTGCAACTCATCTCTCCATAAACCTGGTCGAGAGTGGAGGTTTAATTGGTTGGGTGCTTTGATTTATGAATCGCTGACAGCTGTCACAGCATAAAGAAGTGAAAAAAACATCAAGATCTTGAAACCTGTTGAAAAAAATGAATGAAATGAAGATTATCAACCTTTGTTGTATTGTATTGTAATGTATAAATAAACATTTCGCATTAAAGCGATGATAATGTTCACTAAAACTGGTTAATGTCACACATTTGAAATAGTAGAGTAATGTCTCCCTCTGCTGGACGAACAAAAACACAAGTTTAACATTTGAACTACCAACAAAATCTCAGATAAAAAGTTTTGACTGAACAAATAAAGTTTTCTAGCACCGAAAATTAAAAATATGTTACAAATAATATAATCATAGAAGTATATATGAATATAGATATAGATATATTCTTATTTATACATTTATAATTTTCTAGAACCAAATGTTCTGAAATTAAAAGAGTTTTTAAGTATTTTTGAATAAATTATCATGAGTCTTGCACCATTGACTCCAAATCAATCAGAGGATTTTGTTATTTTATACGCTATAAAACCACATAGTAAATGCTTGGGAATGGAGACCTCATGTCAAGCATAATCCTCAACAAGCCCTATAAAGATTCCTGTGTTATGTAGTTAACCGCTACAGGCGCTTCTCCGGTAGAAATAGTAGATTCCCTGGGCTGCACACCATTTACTAGACACAAACTTGAGTCAAGAGGCCTTGGCGAGTTGTGTCCCTTCGCACTGGGGCCAAACCAATTACTGTAAGCCAATACAGACACCATAAAGTGAGATCATAGTGAGTGGCAGACAACATTAATGGTTTGCGGTGTGAGAGTTTGGAAGCTGTTTATGACTGGTGTAGGGAAAGGCCCTGCTGCTGTCACCATGTTCTGTAACTGTATCTCACTGCGCCTGGCTGTCGAAATGTGCTTACTGCTTCAAAAAAGCGGCCCCTCCACCCCTCCACCCCTCCCTGCCCTTCATCTGATAGGAACTTCCCTGAGTGTTGGTTTGTGTGTCACAAACAAATTCTGCTGTTAATATGTTAATCTGTCTGAAAGGTGAATGTGAGATGACTCAACTAGGACGGTCATATTAATTCCAAAGGAGGTTTTTCCGTGTCATGATTCGTGAGATTTTGTAAATTCGCGGCTGCTTGTTCTCTCTTTTGTGGTTATAGTTTGTCACTTAATATTCAGTCTAGAATTTCACATCAGACATGACATTTGGCGCATTCCTTTCAAGCGAGACCCCACACCGGAGCTGTCACTCATTTGCAGTCGCCCGCTTAGGAGAAGTTAAGCGGGAATACGTCGCCATCAGATGTTGTATGGGTTCCATCTTGTTTGTGGCTTGGGAAACGCCACAAAGTGAATAGGGGAGACCAGGGACAGTTGTAACAGGGGACGGTTGTAACACCTTGAATTCTTCTAATCAGAAACCACCTAGAGTGATGACACTCACTGTGCACATGCTCAATTCGTTTCCCTCCATTCCTGCCATAAAGGGACCCACATTTGAATCTTCCTGACAGAGTTATCTAAAAAAGATTGTTTTTGGGGTAAAAAAATTACTTTTCTTTCTGATGTACTTTTTTGGATGCTGTTATAGGATCAAATGTCTATGAATTCAAACAAGTATTTTTAGAATCACTATTTTGTAAGCTAAAAATAGAAATGGCTAACAAGTGTCAAACTAGCAGTCAAGCTAGCTCACATGAGATGAAAACATGGTTGGTGATACTGGGACGGTTGTAACGCCCCGTTACAACCGTCCCAGTATCACAGACCAAGTTCCATTTATATTTTAAAAACTAGTGAAGCTAAAAAAAAACCTGCATAGTTTCTCTTTAATGTTCAAATTAAATGTAAAATGTCATCAAATCACATATTAAGGTAGGCTAATTATCTTTTTTTTTTTATGTAAAGATAGTGTGATAGACAGCATGCCAAATCAGAAAGAGGAAGACAGACAGGGTAGTCCCATTTCCTGTGCTGGAAAAAGCTTCAGATGAAATCAGACAGACAAAGTCAGTCAGGGGAGTGGCCAAATCATATGGTATTTGCCATGTGACTCTGCACCTATTCCACAAGAAGATGAGCCAGGGATCAAAGACACTTTCCACAGTTGGATACTGGACTCCAAAAAGGGTTTTCACACTAGAGCAGGAGCTCCTCTTAAGAGACTACCGAGCCCCCCACCCCCTCTCTCTCTGTTGTTGAGAATGTTTGAGTTCATGTTTAAACTTTTTTGAGGTGTTCTACCCAATAAATAATTTTAATAATAAAATAATTTCTAATAAAAATAATTTCTTGCATTATAATTTGACAGTTTCATCCTCTTTTTTGTCATTTGTGTTAAAAAAGGTAATCATTACTTTAAAACATTAAATGAATAGTCACAATAACATGACTGATTAATAATATTTTCTATTTTGAGTATATGATTGATTCATTATGTATATTTTAGACATGTTACAACCGTCCCTGACATGCGTTACAACCGTCCCTGTACACAGGGACAGTTGTAACAGTCGAGGGATTGTATTAAAATTAATTTTGCAACCTGTACATATTTCATAAAACCACTTAAATACATTGTTTCAGCAGTTGACAGATTGAAGTTTATAATATAACAAATTGGTTATTCCAATAAAAATGTTTTTTGATGTATTGCTAAAAATTGCAAAAAGTGTTACAACTGTCCCTGGTCTCCCCTACTTCATCAAGCCACAGACTAGATGGAACTGACTGGAATTACATTGCATGGCTGAAATGTTTATTTTATGCATTGGCTTTTTCCTTTACTACACAGGACACTGGAGAACCGACAGGAAAGTGGAGAGAGAGAGAGAGAGAGAGAGAGAGAGAGAGGGAGAGAGAGATCGGGACATGACCCAGACCGGAATCGAACACAGATCCCCAATAGTCATGTATCGCAGCTTCAACAAGAGTGGAATTTTCCTGATAGCCTTCTCCAATCGCAAGATTGCCAAACTTCAAAAGTAAAAGACAGAAGATTGTGTTTTTTTTGTGCTGTCAAAAAAAAAAAAGTTTGTGTTTATATATGCACGTGTACTGTATATGTTTATGATGTATATATAAATACACAGATGTATGTATATATTTGAAAAATATATAAAATATTTATAGATAATAGAAATGATATTAAAATATATACATGTATGTGTGTGTGTATTTTTATATACATAATAAATATACACAGTACACTTACATATTATGTAAACAAACTTCTTTTGGATAAACATTAATTATTTGACAGCACAGATAAATAAACAAATATTAAATAAATAATATTTAATAAGTTTTATTGATAGTATTAATTGTTGTTATTGAAAATTAAATATTAAGTAAATATTATATAATATTTACAAATAATATTAATTCTAATGATAATTGGTAAATGATAAAAATGTTTTTTTTTTAATAATCCAATTGTTATTGATTAATGCCGCTATTTTACTAACAAAATGCATTTCACACAAGTGAGATTTGAGATTACTGTGATGCTCTTGAGATATATGTGTGCTTATATAAGTATACATTTAAGTGGATGGAATATACTTCACATGGCCTTTTCCTGATATCCTTCTCGCAAGATTCCTAAACTTCAGCTGTGCCATCAACATAGAAAGCAAAACATACGTGGCTCCATTTATTACTTTTGGAGATCTAATGTATAAATCATTTGTTATGCAACAACAAAGTTGTCCATATTATGAAATAAGACCTGGATGCTCCCATTGCATTTTGTCTCACCATTCCTGGGAAAGATTAAACCAAGGAACGGGCTATCAGGTATGAATCTCACATTCCCCAGTCAGTACATCTCTCCCTCTCCATCCCAATCCGTGTTTTCATTGACACTTGACTCTTCTCTCTCTCCCTCGCTCCCTCCTTCTCCTCTTCGTTCTCCTTCTCTCCCCTTCCTCACACAGTTGTCCTTACTTATTAAAGTCCTGGTGTGATTATCTGCTGGAATCTCTTGCACTTGTCCTGTATTCTCAGTGTGGTGATACAGAGAGTGGGATGGGCTAAAACAGGGAAATGTGTGTCTCTGTGTGACTGTGTGATACTTTGTGCAGGAGACACTCAAGTTCATCAGGACTATTTTGGCTCCAAATATCCTTGGAGCCTCAAAGAACCGAGTCCGGACGCTCTGTTGTTCATGCCAGCGAGGGTTTCTACGAGGGGTTTGTGGTGTCAGGGTGCAAGTGGAAAGACCCTCGGAGACAGAAAGAGGAGACGAGAGGACGGGAAACAGTCAGAGGAAGAGGGTCTAATGTGGGGTTCAGGTAAGAACATCCACTAATTTCTATTTCTGTTTGCAGTCTCATGTGAACACAGCACATCCGAGCACAAAACTGTTTTCCCTGGAGAGCCTTTTTGCTGCATATTCAGGATTTATGTTTCTTACAGTTTATTATAGAATAACACTGCAAGCAGATCTATATTTTCAGGGTTAATATTATTCGTGTACTACGGCATTTACAATAGATATTCATAGCATCCGGGACATAGATGAATAGTTTAGGAGATGTGATACATCTCATGGAGTTACAACACCCAGAGTACTTCAGTCTATGACCAGCATCTAGTTCTTCTAATTTAGTCATGTCAATGTTGTCATTAACAAGATTGTATTTCGTATGAAGAAGTGCATAATTCTCCTGGACATTTGAACTGGCATTTTTGGTAGATTTACGCCTCCTCTTGTCTCTTCATTAGTAATAAGAAAGCTGACGTTCAACAGTTTTGTCACATCGTTCATTATGTTCACCGTTAAACCTAAAAGGAGTTTGATCTGAGACGTGCAGACCACTAAAAATCCTCTCAATAGACGTATTATATGTGTGTGTAAGTGCACATGCCTGTAGGCTTTGTGTTAATGTGTGTGTTTGATTGAGTGTGCTAACAATTTCAGAAGAAATATTGCCCACAGCCATTAATGAACTATATTCTGTCAGAAATATCCCTGGAATGACATTTTAAATGTTCCTTTGCTCATTCGATTTTGCTTTTACCAATGTGAAGGACATCTGCTGTATAAAAAAAATGGTCAAGAAACATTTTGTGATTTTAATATGTTTACGTGGGAGTAAAACAAATCTGAGCTTTGAAGGTCAATCTATTTCTTTCACTTTGTGAACTTTGAAAACTTATTTTTAAAACTTGCAATGTTTCTTTTAATTTATTTCATTTGATATGTTATAGATATCAAAATATATTGCTTTTAATGTAATTATTAATATAAGTAATAATGTTTATTCATATTTATTATTTATTGTTCTTATTATAGTTATAGAACATGTTTTCCAGTTGTTAGACTGACCTGACAGAATGAGTCCCTTTCATATGATCAGCAAACAAGCTTTTAAGAGACGCATTTGACGCAGGTTTGTCATAAATGAGATTATAGTGAAGCTCTTGAGATGAATGTGTGCTCATGTAAGTGAGTATACGTGTAAGCGTCTATATGTACAAGCCTGGATATTTGCTGAGATAGATGGGTGCAGACATGGTGTTAGGAGGCTCTCTGTCTTCTGCCAAAGGTGTGAAATTAGCATCTCTGTGTGAGAGAGAGTGACAGTCAACTTCAACATTCCCCTCATATGCAGAGCTGGAAAAGCACACAGCCTATCCATTTGGAAATGTCTCATCCCTCCAAGAGCTTTCTAGAAATCTTTCCTTTTTGTTGCGCAGGAACCTAAATGATATGGATCCACTCTTGATCAATAGTCTAATTTTAGTGTGATCATCCACTGTCATGCAAACGGATACTCATATGCCGGCTGCTGGCTCTGGGCTTTTCAAGGGCATTGAAGCGGAAGCGTGAAGGTCTCACGCATATTTAATGAATATCAAAATAAAACACTTTAACCTCGCGCAATGCAAGGTTGTATTATTTTTCCATTTTTCAAACTAAATTAGATTTGATGCATCTATCAAATAAGGTTATATGAACCAGTTAACAGCATGATAAACTATATTTAAAATGTCAGATCAACACCTTTATTAATATATATTTTATTTCCTCCTCATAATGCTGTTGTTTTGCCTCTTGCAGTTTAAGTCTAGGTTATTATTTATATGGTGGGCTGGGTGCTTGAAGTCTCTTTGACCTTTCAGCGCAGTCTCTAAATTCACCACCCGTCCGCCAGCACACACTGCTGTTGATATATACAGTATGTTCTCAGAGCACATGGCACATACGCTGCAGCGGTTTAAGATGAAGAAAGGAGAGGAAGGAAAAACTTGGGTTAGGTTGTGAAATACGTTCTACATCCAGCCATCCCAGAAGTGCCGCATGAATGACATGGCAAGAAAGAAAAATGAGCGCGTAGACTTTTTGGCGGCATTGAATGGTGATATTCAGAATACACGTTTTGTCTTTGTCTCTTTATAAAAAATAATCAGGAAACAGTATCTTAGTTGCTATTATTTTGTGTTTTTTAAAAAGCCAAGAAAATGCTCTTGCAGATTGTAATGATTTTGAAAGGTTAAGGATGTCATTTTTGTGTCATCTTTAATCTGATTACATAACTCAAGTTACTTGTAATGAGTTACTTCCAACACTGCTTTTGACTCATTACAATTCATGTAAATCTCATTCAACTAATACTTTGGGGGCAGGACAACCTGTTTGACCAATACAATATGGGTTGAGTGAGATTTTACATGAATTGTAATCAGTCAAAAGCAGTGTTGTGGGTAACACATGACAAGTAATTAGAGTTACGTAATCAGATTACTTTTTTCAAGTAACTAGAAAAGTAACGCATTACTTTTTCAATTTACAACAAAATATCTAAGTTACTTTTTCAAATAAGTAATGCATGTTACTTTTTCACATTCATTGACTGACAGCTCTCCTGTCCCCATATTGAGAGAAATAAAATACAGAGGTGTTGTGTGCGCTGTGAAAACATGATGGTTATTATAGTTCTACACTAAATGTGAACTTGCATTTAATCATTTCACTTGCGCAAGAACATTCGGTATTCCTCAAAATCCCTAAAAACAGGGAAATGCAATCTAAGAGTTTTATGCTAATCTGTAATAATTAACTATATTAAAGTACACAAATATACTTTATATATTTAATCTCGCTTTATTAACCAATGTCTTTGCTGCTGACTTTCAATGATCTAATTCAACCATACTAATAAGCAAAAATTACTTTAGATTAGATTTAGAAATAAGAGTGTTGAACTCCCTTCTCCTGAATCCTCTTCTTTAATCCAGATTGGCAGCCAGCTGAAAGGTTTGTCTGAGCTGCGCTCTCTACTGTACAGGCGTAAATATGCATTTCCTTCCGCTTTAGGCTTATTAAGTTCACTTTTGGTGTGAAAGGGCCTTAACATTTGCCAAAAAATAGAACTTTTTTTGTTGTTATTAAAAAACAAACAAGCCCAACCCAGGTGAGAAAAAATAACGCAAAAGTAACGCATTACTTTTCATAAAAAGTAACTAAGTAATGCAATTAGTTACTTTTTTAGGGAGTAATGCAATACTGTAATGTATTACTTTTAAAAGTAACTTCCCACAACACTGGTCAAAAGGCAAAGCAATTTTCTCAAAGTCCCACATTGTTTACATTTTTTCAAATACCGCCTGTGACATTCATCGACAAAAGCGGCATTAGCGATTGTTGCCGAAAAGATGTAAGCGTGTCCTGCGACAAAGTTGAGAAAAGCTTGACTCAATAAAATTATGAATGTTATTACTGCTACATATTTATCGTTGTTTAGCAGATTTTCTTTTCACTGGAAGGCGAATGATTTCCCCGTGTAGATTTTACTTTGTGTTCAAGTTGGTCATGTGAAATTGCTGCATTGACCAACTGAAAGCTGCTTGGTTTGAAAGCATGTGCTGTATGCTTCATTCACCGTAAAAAATAAATTTTACAAAAACAAATATTATTGGAGTATGAGTGGACTTTCGACCTCAAAATTTCACGTTCAATTCAATGTGTTACTTGCCGTTTCTTAATTATTTTGCTATGAAATTTAGGCTGCTAGCAATATCTGAGTAAAATGTTTACGAAGTAAATCCTACACCAATGTTTTTCAGTGACATCGCTATACTATTTTTTTCTCTTGACATATCGCAAATGTGACATCACCTTAAGAATGTCATTCCATGTTAAACTCAATCATCTGATTTTAAACCACTAAAATTGAATATTCTGATAATGAGTTCATTCTAGTTTGCTATACACTTTATATACAATCCTTTATATAGTCTACTACGACAATTACACAACATGAACGATTCTTATAGCCTATGACCCTTTTCCCTCTATAATGTTTGTTTGGTCTGTTCTTAGTACCAGAGGAACATGTTAAGAATTGATGATGATGATGAAAGATCTGTTAGTACACAGATTTTACAACTGGGCTTCACCCTATCCCTAGATATACCGTATCTGTGTCTGCTGAACTGGCCAACTCAGTCCAGATTTAATCTCTTGTGCTCTGGTCTCTCGTTAAACACATTAAAAATAGAACCTCAATATTCCAATATACCCTTGGGCCTCCGGCCAGACAGGGAAGCCTTCACAGAGTCCCTAAAATGTTTTTGGCCTGGTCCTCCTCACATATGGAACCTTTCCCTGCAGCTGGGCAGTATCTCAACATGGAAGCTCTATTTCTCTCTCGCTTACTCTCTCTGGCTCTTGATGTCTCTGGATCTTTGATCTGGTCCTGCACACAGTGTTTAAATTTGCATGCTTGTTCCAGGTTTGTTTGTGTCCCAGGTTTGTGTCCCTGCTTTGCCCTGCTTGGTGCTTGCGTGAGAGGCTTAGTTTGCAAGGCTTGCTTTGCAGTCTGGAGGCGGTCCAGGCTGCTGCGCTACAGAAGTGTGTACGTTTGGGGATGTGATTCCCCAAGGCTCAATGTAAAAATAGCTCTCTAAATAAACCATAATTCTCTGTGTAATTGGTACTTTTAAGAAGGAGAATGAAATATGACTTAGCAGGTACGTTGAAATCCGCAAAGATGATTCACTATATTTAAATGTCACAGTTACATAAGCATCATATATATATATATATATATATATATATATATATATACATACATATATATATATAATTATTTGTTATGAAAATCAGTCAATGATTTGCTGCTTGATGTTGTGTTTATGTATGATTCTCATGTGTAACAGCATCTATGTACCTGCAGAGGGCAGCAAAGCGCTTTTGCCTTTGCTGTAGGTTGGGGTTATACAGTGAGGAGCTTTAGAACATAATGAAATGGACTGTAGAACAGGAGTCAGGGCCCTGTCCTCTGTGTCTGAGTGTGTCGCAGTGCAGGTTTATTCTGGCAGTGGGCTTTTATGGTTGAATGGTGGCAAGCAGAGGTGTTCCAGCCTCTCTCCCTCTCTCTCTGTTCCCTCCATATGGTTGCAGGGATATAGACAGATTATAGGGTTCACACAGCAGCACTTGACTTACACACTCTTCTGACTCTTGGCCTAGCATGGCTTCCTAAGGTGACCAAATTTGTGAGAATCTTATCCTTTACAGTTATAAAAATTGGGGTACTATACTTCCAGGCTGTTGCATGTCAAGTCACTTTTATTTATATAGAGCTTTAAACAGGACAGATTGTTTCAGTGCTTTACAGTGATAACAAGAAAATTATTAATAATGCGAACAGAGTTCATTTCGGCTGTAAAGCAGCTCTAAAAAGAAAATAGTGTCATTTCAGCTGAAGTCAGTTCAGTGTTGATTCAGTTCCGTTGTAAAGATCATCAATTATTAAATTAGTTCATTTCATTTCAGCAGTTTTGCAGAAAACAGTGATATCATTTTCCGGCGCTGTTCAGTTCTCATCCAATAGTGTCAGTGCAGTCAAATCAATAATATCGTTGAATATTAAGTGTCCCCAACTAAGCAAGCCAGAGGTGACAGTGGCAAGGAACCCAAACTCCATCAGGTGATGGAATGGAGAAAAAAAAAACTTGGGAAAACCAAGCTCAGTCGGGGGGCCAGTGCTCCTCTGGCCAACAAATGAGCATGGCGTGATTATGATTCAGGCTGCATTGCAAGTCAGAAATCAGATTGTGAATGGGTAGCATTCAAAATATTTCATCCAGTTCCTTCTGCTCAAAGATCGGATTCATCATGCCGGTATGGAGACAAAGCTGGTCATGGGGGTCTGTGCAGAGGACTTCTCTAGTTCTGGTGGGGTTGGCTGAGGATCTGTGCCGATGGCTGTCGTGATGACGAGGTCTTCAGAGGGGATTGTCTAGTTGACAAGGTCTCTGCTGACATTCAGGGCTGTATTGAATTCATGTCTAGGTCCACCATCTGATGAGGACACAGCTCAGATCTGGCTGACTATGGTAACTTGCAGATAATGATGAGACTGACAGACTAATAGCGTAGATGGCATTCTTCTTACGACGAAACAAGTACATTGGGTGTTATGGGAAATGTTCCCAGTTCCGGTTATTCATGCAGACTAACAATCCTTTAACTGATCTGAATTATAGAAATGTGATTATTTGGATACCAGGTTAAAGAGATGTGTTTTTAGTCAACATTTAAACTGACAGATTGTGTCTGCTTCCCGAACATGGCTAGGAAGACTGTTCCAGGGTTTGGGTGATAAATAGGATAAGGATCTACTGCCAGCAGTTTATTTTGATATTCTAGGTATTAACAAAAAAACAGAATTTTGAGACCGCAATAGACATGAAGGACTATAATTTGTTAAGAGTTTGCTCAAGTAATGTGGAGCTAAACCATTTAGTACTTTGTAAGTAATTAGCAAGTTTTTAAAATGTATGCGATGTTTAATAGGGAGCCAATGCGGTGTTGACAGAACCTGGCTTATATGGTCATACTTTCTGGTTCTAGTAAGAGCTGCTGCAATTTTTACCTGCTGGAATTATTATTAAGCATGCAGGGCAACCACCTAGTAGAGCATTACAATAATCTAGCCTTGAGGCCAAATAACTTTTCTGCATTTATCATTGAGAGCATATGTTGTAATTTAGATATATTTTTAAGATGGAAAAATGTGGTTTTACAGATGCTAGAAATGTGGCTTTCAAATGAAAGATTGGTAAGAGCACACCCAAGTTCCTAACTGATGACAAATACTTGACAGAGCAGTCATCAAGTGTTAAGACAGTATTCTAGGTTATTCAGAGGTTTTTGGTCTAATAATTAAAACCTGTTTGTCAACTATGCCTTCCGTTAACTATGTAAATTAGTATGTTTCGTCAGGGTATGAAGAAATATAGAGCTATGTAACATCAGCATAACAATAAAAACTAATGCCATGCTTCCTAATAATATCTCCCAAGGGTGGCATGTGAAAAGCAAAGGTCTCAGAAGTATGATACGGTCTAAATTCTCATAGTTACCATGTCTTTTTAAAAGGGAACATATTTGTGAGGATACTGCCTTTTCTAGTATTTTTGACAGAAAAGGGAGATTCGAGATTGGTCTGTAATTAACTAATTCTTTAGGATCAAGTTGTGTTTTTTTAATGAGAGGTTTAATAACAGCCAGCTTAAAAGTTTTTGGTATGTATCCTAATGACAGTGATGAATTAAGAATATTAAGAAGAGGATCTATGACTTCTGGAAGCATCTATTTCAGTAGCTTATAGGATAATGATAATGATAATGATGCATTTCATTTATAATGAGCTTTTCTGAAAAGTACTTCTAACAGGATCCTACATACATTGTTGATTTTGATGATTTAAGTTTAGACAACTCATGTCACCTATAGCAAAGAATGAATGGAATTGTTCCTCAGGGAGTCTATAGAGCAAGGT
The DNA here is from genome assembly GCA_038088235.1 of Zacco platypus. Lineage (NCBI taxonomy): Eukaryota > Metazoa > Chordata > Actinopteri > Cypriniformes > Xenocyprididae > Zacco > Zacco platypus. The sequence goes on from CM076067.1 coordinate 15,715,732, forward strand.
CTGATGCGATACTGTAGTAGATGGTTGCATGGTTATGATTTTCTCTTTAATAATATCAATCTTGCAAATAAAGAAATTCATAGTCATTACTGCTGTGCTGGTTGGAAATGCTTGAAGTTGAAGCTTTAGTTCTTGTTAATTTAATTATTAGCTACTGTATCATAAATACCTAGGGCATTTATTTGTTCTCTTCTAAAGAAAGCAGATCTAACAGTTTTTAAGGACTTTCTTTATGCAGTAACACTGTCCTTTCACGAAATGCGAAATACCTCCAGTGGTTACATCTACAGACTACAGACATCATTCATTCGTACATCTTGAAGTTTCATTCCTTAATTTTATTATATATTTTAAATATTATGTTTTTATGTATATAACCCAGTAGAACATGCAATGCCTTCCACACCTGAATCATACAGTATGTAGCCTATGTGGTTAGTAAGTTTAAGATAAGCATACAAAATATCAATCCTTTCAAGCTATCAAACTTGCATCATCACAAGATGTTGCAAATAAATATTTCTAGTAATTATGCAATTTTGCAATATTAATATATTTTTTTAGTTTTCTTTAGTAAAGAATATTTTAAAAATTCTCTTTTTAGTAAAGAAATGCTTTTTCTTATGAAGTGTCAAACATGTAGTGTTCTTTTCTCTCTCTTTTTAATCTGTAGTGTCATTAATGACTCCAAGGTAGTCACGATGTGATTCTGTGGTGCCAAAGCTGTCAGACACAGAAAGAGCTAATTGAGTTAATTGAGTAACAATTATTGGGATGTGGAAGTTACTGTAGGGTGACTTGTCGTCTTCAGCACTTCTTCTTGACGCTCTAACTATCCATCCATCTTGTCACACCTGTTCTTTAACAGCCATTCTCCTCATGCTGTGACCATAACCATCCCAGACCTCACACAAACACACACACGCATATGGAGCCAGGGGTTGCAAGAGGATCCCCATTCTTGGATTTCACCCTCTCATCATGACATCCATTAAAGTCCTGCTGGGTCCCAGTCCCTAGCGGGTAGACAGCACATTAGCGCTTGGACCATTGAGCTCAACAAGGCCCTGCTCTGAATTATTGATCCCAACACAACTAATGAGGCAACCCTATCCCCTTTTTTGATGAGACACACACGGTCACACTACTGTGTGAGCTCTGCATTGCCGTACACACTGGCACACTGTCCACCCAGCCATCACTCGGTTTGCCAGGACTGGGCTGGTTCATTTAATCAACCTATTTATCAGTGCTTTGACGTTCATAGGCTCAGATGGCCTCACTGAAAAAAACAGGGGTGTGTTTCCCAAAAGCATATGTAGATCGTAGAAACCATTACCGCCAATGGTCTCTACGATCAGCTTATAGCCTCACAAAGCTTTTGGGAAATCCAGCCCAGGTTAAACCAAATGTGTGCGAATTTAAATTTTTTTACATTTAGATTACCATTTTCATCATGTAATGTTCACCTGATGTTGATCTTAAATTTTTTTAATTAATTAAAATAATATTAATGATTTAATAACACTGTACATTATTTGCTCAAAATTAGATAAAGCATTGTACACATACTCAGGGTTTTTCCTACATTAGAAAATTGTTTGCGGCCCCCCAAAACGAATTTTTGATCTGTTATTGCGATTTATGAGTGATGCATGTGATAGGGCAAATGTTAAGAGAACTGTGAGAACGAGCAGAGAGCTCCTCCTTCCGTCGTGCACGCGCACTCTCTCTGTCTTCAAACTGATCAGTGTCGTTCGCTCTTCCTCGCACATGTTAATCTAAATCAACTGGTACGATGCTAAAAGTTCGGAAGACCGAAACCATGTTTCACGTAGCGCATTTGGAAATTTTTTCCTGAATAACTGCTGGGTGTGAATAGTCCTCAAAAGAACATGACCTCATCTTCTCGCACATGCACCTGACATAAACCACACTTTCAATAAACGAAAAGAAAAAAAAATAATATCCAGTGATGAAACAGTGATTTGTCTTGACAAATCTTTTGCGATGTCCTATCAGTCGGGATTCGCACTCAACGCGTCCACGTCCGCTAATATCCAATTTGCGACCTTTTGACTCATTTGAACCGATTCATTTGAATCATCTGTCACACTCACGAGACGTCACTGTCTGAATCGGTGTATAAAAATAATTTGCCCAGAACGCCTCGTAAGGGAGCTTACCCGATTTAGCAAGAGTGGTAAGTAAGATTTAGTCTCAATAATCCACAGTATTTTCAGGTTATTTATATAACAATGTGTAGTAAATTACCTATAAAATTGGTTGGACTGAATGAGGTGAGACCAGAACAAACAAAGTAAATTGTTGTTAGCTGCATTCAGTTGTAGGCTATATGGTAGAAAATTAGACTATTTGTTAAACCTTTTAATGTTGTTTTTAATATTGATTATCAGGTCTAGCAAAGAAGCATCTCTTCTTACAAAGCTATGAAATCACTGATTTTCTTTGAAAAGAGGGCAAGAAAGGATTACAGTGAGAGTGGCAGGTAATTTACTGTCAGTATTGTGCTCGCAGATCACGTGGGTAGTGTACTTTTACTGTTTGTGTGGATGACCATGTCTGTCAGCCACCACTAAAGACATTTTTGACAGAGGAAAAACTCTGCGTACTTTATGTAAACTTTTTTGCACTGTACATTTGATGCCTAAATTCAGCATTTAAAATGATTTTGAGTTTCTGTTTTTTTGTTAGTTAGACAAAGTAGTATAAATATAGTATATTTAAAATCTGCCATTCATCTGTTATCAGCCATAACTTATCACATTGGCCATCCACAAAAATGCTATTGTTTGGGCTGGATCTTGCTTTGTTGGCCATGTAACCATATAACTCATGTAACCTTCACTTTCAAAAAACAAAAAAACAAAAGAGGCTGGTGTTTGCTTCTTAAACTATAAGAAGCCTGATTCATTATTAAAATGAAAATGCATTTAAAATTCAACTCATTTGTGATTTAAATTCAGATTTAAGGAGGTAGAATTAAAATAAATTGGCATGTAAAGAAATTCATTTATTCCCAGTTAGTGAAGTTTTTAATTAGAAATGGAAAGCTTGTCAAGACAAATGTTGAATGTTAACATGACAACCTTGTTTGAAAGCTTTAGGACAGGGATGTGCAAACTCACTGTCCTGCAGAATTTAGCTCCCACCCCAAATAAAAACTCACCTGCCTGTAACCTTGTAATCCTGAAGACATGATTAGTTGGTTCAAGAGTGTTTGATTAGGGCAAGGACACCAGAATCCAAAACATGTTATATCCTCAACAGGAAGATGCATTTTGTTTGCTTCGTTGCCATTTGCATCCACTTGACAAACCCAGATTCACGACCTTCCTCCTGACCTTTAAAAGTGAATGATTAAGCAAAGCTCCAATAATGAGCAGTTAATCAGTAAAGATCAGTATAAAGACCTCACCTGTATCAGTGTGTGTACTCATCTGTGTATCAGGACACACACGAGTCCATCGTCATTATGAGCTGTTTGCTCAGGTGCTGGTCTAATAGTGTGTATGAGTGCCCTCTGGGATCAGATGACGGCATCAGACGAGCGAATGCACATGTAATGCACCTTTAGTCTTTTTTTGTTTGTTTACATTTTTGCATTTGGTGCTTTTAATGGAGCTTATATGTCCAATTTCCCCCACCTTTCTTTATTTTCTGTGCAGTGCACTACTGAGAGTGTCAGCCGGCCTTCTTAGTATTCACATCCCCACTCGCTGACTTACTGCACAAGCCAGAGACAACAGAAGAGAGGGAGAGAGAGAGAGAAAGAGAGAGCAGAGGGAAAAGGAACAAAAAGGAAGCGTAAAAAAAAAAAAAGATCGCAATTTTTCTAGCCTCTGGCTCAAGCGTGTATAATGTGTGTGCAAGTATATGGCTTTAGAGAATTCCTTTTTTGACACCTCTTTTTTCTCTAACCTTTTTTAAAACAGTGGATTCACCCCTGCAGCATGGCTGTCCTCCATTGGAAAGGCTGCCATGAGCTCAGCTGTTGTTTAAGGCGAGCCGAAACGTTTACATACCAAAGATGTTCAGTTTTAAATTCTTTATGTGGTGCATTTCATCTCGTTTTGAAATTGGCCCAGTTGTGCTAAATAAGACTGAGGCTTGTGTCTCTCTCTCTCTCTTTCTCTTTGTTAGTTTCTCTGTCTCTCTCATTCTTCCTTCCAGTCTTTTCTCCGTGTCACTCCATGTCTCCTCATCCCTCTGTCAGTTTGAATTTAATCTCCCCCTCCTCCTCCTCATTCCTTTGCTCTGTCGCTCTCCGTTCCATCTCTTCCGAACGCTCTGTCCCCTATCTCAAATCTCCCCAAACTATTGAGAAAAGCTTTGCGTAACGAATATTTCCTGCAACAGAAAGACTGAAAAAGAGATGGAGCCTGAGGGAGTTGCGAAGAGGACGTTAATCCCCTTGCAAGTTCACCATCACAGGGTTGCAAAGCGAAAAAGAGGAATGAGAGATGGAGAAGTGACCACCACCGTTGCGATTGCCATAAACAGACCGATTATGAGAGTGAAAGAGATGGAGGGAAAAATTGAGAGAGAGAGTGTGGCAATGCTTTCATGCTTTCCACTCTGCAGGATGACAAGCGGCTGCTGCCTCTCCAATTGGTTGGGACTGCCACCAATCAGAGCGCAGGCAGGGAAGGTGCCTTTAGGTTATACCCAACCCCAAAAAAGAAGCAGAGAGAGAGAGAGAGAGAGAGAGAGAGAAAGAGAGAGAGAGAGAGTGCAGCGCAGACACCGGCTTGACTGTGCTACTGAGGCATTTCTTCATGTTATGTGAGAAATGTTCCTGTTGAAGGAAAACTGTTCATCTTCTATCTGCTGTAGAGAAGCACGGTTCATCCCGGTGTGCCTGCAGGGATTTCGGCTCATTAACTGACCAAAGGCTCTGGCATTTCTGACCCCCCCCAACCCCCCCTCTCCGGACCCTCCCCCACATTGCCCTCTGACTCACCTGAGAGAAGACGGCAGAAGACCTGCAGATCCCTCCCCTCAGAACACTGCTCATTCACCTGAAGAGAGAGGACATACAAGATACAGGATGGACAACAGCTATGCTCTCTCTCACGCTGCACTGGCTGCTTGACTCACTTCTGGTTTGGAAGAGAGACGCAGAGAGGAGCGCGGAGAAGAACTTGTGCTCCCCTGGATTAGAATTCGAGGAGATCTGGTCCTGATCGTAGGAGCGAGGCTTTTAGGATGATCTTAGGTAAGTTCTCCCTCGGTTCCTCTCTGAGACTTTGCGTTAAGTGCTGCGGCACCTCTGGCACTTCAGTCAAGACTGGCTTTTCAAACATTCTCTGATAAGCTTCTAGCTCAAAATATCCTTAATGCCACTCTTCTCAACTTAAAAATGACTTGTGTAGACCTGATGTGCACGTATAAATCATAGTGGTTTCTTCAAGATAAATTCAAGCTGACGCTGAAGGTCACAGTTCTAGCAGCGGGTGTCCAGCTATACAAGCTGTTTCACCCTTGGTCAGACTCCCGCTGTCCATTCTCAGAGGAATTTTGACCCTGAAATATGAAAGAAAAAAAAAATCAAGGGAATCAAACAATCCACTTCCTAAGTTGAACTTCCTTAGTTTACGATGAGATAAAATGACCAGGTATATCTTGTTTTTCTGCGACCAGGTATATCTTTTTTTTGTGCGTGTGTGTGAATATGTATGACGAATTATTCCATTGTTTTCTTTGTGCATATCTTTTTATTTATCGTTATCGTGATTACAATAGCGATGCGCCACTATAAAGAAATCTGGCCGATACAGATATTATTATACAGATAATCATTTTAATGTTTTATTTTTATTATTGTTATTATTACTACTACATCTGAACAATTAAAAAACACTAAAAATAAAAACTAAAATTAGTCATGTTACAAGTTAACTTGCTACAAATGAATTTACACATCACAAAATTTTAATGTATAAATTATTTTGTAAATGTATTAAAAATTTACAGTACATTTAACAGTGTAATTTTATTATTGTTGTTTTTTAAAAACTAAGTACAGGTATGTATTAGATGACGACAAAGGTAATCTTAATGTACAAAGGAAAATTGTAAAATGTAAAATTAAGTATCCAATATCAACCAATACAATAAATAAGAAGAATCTGTAATATTGGCTGAGAACCGATACCGATATCTTGTGCTACATAACTTAATTTGCAATCCTTAAATTCTCTAATCGAGTTTCTAATCATATATCTTGAGCTCTGGATTCAGCTCTAAAATTAAACCAATAAACAACCTTGACAGTTAATTAATTTTGAGCATGAAATTTTTACAGTCTTTTGGCTGCTTCTGGAGAGTTCCTCTATTGCTCTAGGCTGTAGATGTGTGTGCGTGTGTTTGGTGACTAGAGGCTGCAGCATCTGAGCCAGCTCATATTCCTGTAGGGGTTGTGTGAATATAACCTCTGCACTGTATTGCAACAACACAATCGTGTCGGACAGTTGTCATTGTGTGGATTTTAGATTCTAGGTATTTTAGATCATCATAACCAGTGTACCTGTAACATACCTGTGTGTTGCTGTGTCTGTTTGTTTTTGTAATGCTCTGTGAGGGAACACCAGTTGAGGCCACATTGTTTAACGCATGCCTGGGCTAATTTAACAGCCGGGCTGCTACACTTCTCGCCGGCTTTTTCCTCTGGGCATGTTTTCCAGGGAGTCGAGCATAATGATTATAGGGGCTGTAATGTGTGATCTGTCTGCTCTGCGTGTGTGCGTGTGCGTATGCCATTATTACTACAGACAGAAATAATTTATAGTTGCAGTGTATTGTTATGCACCGCAATCAGCCTCACGTTTGCTAAATATCTTTACCATCTCTAGCATGCAGAATGGGCTGGTTTGTTAAAGATATCTAGAATAGGAGACTCTTTATGTGTAATATATCTTGTTAAATGGTTAGTTCACCCAAAAATGGAATTTCTGTTTCTACTCACGCTTATGTCGTTGCAAACCCGTAAGACCTTCATTCGTTTTTAGATATTTTTGATGAAATCCAAGAGGTTTTATTATCTAACATAGAAAGAAACGTAATTACCGTCACTCAAGGTCCAGAAAAGTAATAAAGACATTGTTAAAATAGTCAACATGACTGCAGTGGTTCAGCCCTAAGACTAGTTTGTTGAATAAAGTCGTTATTTTTGTTTTGTTTTTGTCTTTAGTACCTTTCTGGACCTTGAATGACGGTAATTACGTTGCTTTGTATGGGGGATAAAAAAACCCCTCTTGGATTTCATCAAAAATATCTTAATTTGTCTTCCGAAGATGAATGAAGGTCTTATGGGTTTGGAACGACATGAGGGTGAGTAATTAATGACAAATTTAATAGACTCTTATTTAAACAAGAGACTTTTCCTCTTTATTTTTAAGATGAAAATTCTTTCGTCATTTACTCATTCTCATGTTGTTTGAAAACGTTTTTGAGTTTCTTTCTTGCGTAGAACACTGAAGGAGATTTTTAGCAGAGTGGATGTGGACTAGAAACAATCATGGTCATCATTTACTTTAATTTTGCGTAAATGAGCAGCTTGGACATTCTGCTAAACATCTCTTTTTGTATTGCACGCAAACAAGAAATGGGTGAATTAGTTATATTTATTTGGTTATTTAATTTTAATTATTCATTTGTATTAAATGTAATTATTTTTTATTTAAATACTTAATTTTAATTAGATTTTAAATTAAATAAAAAGGAACAGTTCAGAATTTAACTAGTTAACTTTATCTTTAAAGTTGTGTTTTTTCCATCTTAAACTGAGTGTTTTATTTAGTTGTGTGCAAGGGGTTGCAGAATTGTGAGCACATGAATTTGGCCTCATTGAACAAACAGACGAGCGCAGACGTGCCGCTCCGTTCCTATCAAAAGAAGCAGGAATGATGTTTGTGACTGGAGAGATGGGCTAATGGCTTCATTAACCCGTCTGATTACAGCTGCGTCTATCCAATCTAATCAGCTACGTCTGACAACGAATGTTTTTAAGCAGGCAACTCCAACTGATGGAGGAATGTTTTTAAGCACTCTGTCAGCATCTGTGCACATTACCACATTTCCATCTATATACCTTTTTTTTTTTTTTGGTTCATGGACACATCTGAGGTAAAAATTGCATTGCTGTGCATGCAAAGCTAAATGATACATTCCGCTGTATTGCAGACCTATATCTTAATCTCAGACCTTTGTTTTTATTTTTAATTATTATTGATTTAATGTGGGTTATTGGTATTTAGAACAAAGACTTTTGTCATTGTGGTGACCTTTAGATTGCAGATGTCCTCAAAACACCACATCTCTGCACTGTTTTACACTCCAGTAAACAAAAACAATATCACACACTTCAGTGGACGACACACTACATTATATGAGCTGTAGTGTGATGCAAAACAACTCCTTTATGAACTTCCTTTTTTGTGCAGAATGTGTGTGATGACTCATTTACAGTCCTTATCTAAATGACCTTGACCAGATCCCCTTCCTCCTTTTTATTTTGCACCTGCTTTTAGCCCTTTAAAGGCCCATTCCCATCAAGGACGATAACTGTAACGATAAATACATTAGCGTACACACCAACAACACAAGATAACATTCATTTTATTAAGTGAAATAAGCGAAAACCCAAGTTGTGTCAACTGCCACTTTAAATGCTCAAGCTCTTTAAAGTCGGATGGATTCCGTTTGGCTGTCGATGTTTTTATTGTTCATCAGCTGGAAAAAGATAGTTCAGAAAGTGATGCCAATGATATCATTTCTCTGTGTCGTTATCGTTATAGTTGTGTTGTGGATGTCCCTATTTTCATAAATTAGAACTTTACAGTTAGAGTTGTCATTATAGTTATTGTTTGTTGGTGTAAACACCAACTCTTACACTTGTCTTACATCTTTTCTCTAAGTTTATGTGCTTTTGAAAAGTGAGCAGGTTGAGATACTTAGTCCCAGTGGTGGTGATGACTAAGCTGACTCTGATAATGAGACATAAATGTTCTGCAGAATATACAGTGGAGATGCGCTGAGCCCCACATTCAAAGACCATAGAGTGCATCAAATGCACACATACTTACACTTTGACTCTCTGGAGCCGTGGCATGTCGCCTGGTCCCCAGTGTTTTCATCGGCAGGACTGAGACAAAGAGTGGGGTTGGCTGGAGAGGAGAGGTGAGTAACCCGAGCAGCAGCACTGCGATGTGCATTCACTGCCGCCTGCCCCGTGTGGAGTTTCCATTGTGGCCAACCAGTCAGAACGTCCCCCCTTTCCTCCATGCACACCTGCACACCTGTCTGAGCACACACACAGAGAAGTAAAGCTATTACAGACAATTCATTTAAAGGAATAGTTGCCCAAAATGAAAATTTGGTAATTGTTTTCTCACCCTCACGAGAACATGAGTGTTCTCATGTTACTTGTGCGCTGTATTTATTTGGAGTTGTGACTTGGAGTTGTGTTATCTGGAATCCAAAGTGACTTATATTACATTCAAGGTATGCACTTTATCAGTTCATGCATTTCCTGGGAATCGAACCCATGACCTTGGGGTTGCTAGTTATGCTCTACTGTTGAGATACAGGAATGCAGCCGGTGAGGAAAAAGCCTGAAAATCCTTTTCTGAAAAGCTTGTGAAAAACAGCTTTAAAAAAAACTATTCTGGATGGAAACAAGATCATGTAAATGCAATTTCCAAAATGTAAGTAAAAACCTACAACTTCCATTTGTATTTTGCACCAATATTTGTTTTTGTGGTTTATTCAGATTTTGTGTATGAATTTATTTGGCACCTCAAATGGAAACATTAACTACTATGTCAAAACTGTCATGACATGTTTTCATGCATCATATTTTGGGTTAGTTCACCCAAAAATTAAATTTATGTCATTAATTACCCACCCTCATGTCGTTCCAAACCCATAAGACCTTCATTCATCTTCTAAACACAAATTAAGATATTTTTGAAGAAATCCGAGAGGTTTCTGTTCTCCCTATACATAGCAATGTTATTCCAAATTTCAAGGCCCAGAAAGGTAGTAAAGACATTGTTAAAATTTCATGTGACTAAAGTGGTTCAACCTTAATGCTATGAAGCACCGAGAATAGTTTTTGTGCACAAAATCAAAACAAAAATAATGATTTTATTCAACAATTTCGTCTCTTCCCTGTCAGTCTCCTCTTGTCATAGTAAACACAATGCAGTGCTTCCCGGTTCCACGTCAGAACAGCCGCCTCCTGCATCAACATCACTCACATGCGTCGTGCTGCTCACGTGTACAGCATCAGCTGAGAGTGGGGGCAAGATTTGTATATAGTGCATGTTTTTTGTTTTTTTGGAGTTTGACAGCATAGCATATATTTTCACTGAATGAACAAAGAGCAGAAATTAGGTGAACTATCACTTTAACACCAGTGTTTCAGCTTGGTACAGACATGCAGAACAAAAGGACTCTGAAAAATTCTCTGTATTTACACATGCCGTCCCTTATTTGTTTCCCCTGGAGGGATCCGTTATGTTTTGTGACATTTAGGCACAGTGCCCAGAGTCGTCTGATGTGTTGGCTTGTCTCTCTGTCTGTCTGCCTCCCTGATTTTATGTTTGTTGCAAGCATATCTGTCTTTATGATATGACGTCCTCTCACGCTTTTCTGTCTACCTGGTTATCTGTCATATATCCCCTCCCCCCGCTCCTTCTGTCTTCCTGATCTCTTTCCTCCTCTCTTTTGCTGCGGTCAACCTTAACACTCACCTGTCCCTTGAGGTTGTGAAACAAAAATGTTTGTTTGAGCAGCTCAGCATTTTTCCTTTTTTCACCTCCTCTGCATGGCTCCAAGAGAATGACACAGCAATTATTAAATCTGTCCCCTAAAGCCCAATCCAGATATCACCCGAACACTGCATATTATAGTGTAATTTAATTCAGTCTCTTGAACATGCTGTTAAAAGCTTAATAAACAACAACAATCCAGTCTCTTGCCCTTCATCTTTAAATGCGTACTTTGCTTTAGCATGATGTACACTGAAGAAAAAACTAGCATAATTGATTGTTGTGTTTTGAGCTAAATGGCTTCTTGCTAAAAAGTTTAGCTGTTAAACAGTGTATTTTTACTGATCATTCAGTGAAATCAACCAGAAATGGCTCAGGTCTAGGCTGGTCTTTTTAGCCAGGTGGTCAGGGTTTGGCTGGTTAGGTTTAGAGCGTTTGCCCCTGCTGGCCGATGCTGTAACTGCATGATTATGTGGGCAAAAAGCATGTTTCTCCATTGATGACCCATCAAAAGTAGTTTCTGATATAATTCATATTTTCTTTCAGTATATCAATGGCAAAGGTTCTAATATGATATATTACAGCAAATGTTTCACCAGTGGTGACCTTTTTTAATTTATTTATTTATTAATTTTTTTTGCAGGGAATTATGGACAGATTAGTAACTAAAGAAGGGCTTAGGACTGTTTATCATTACAGTTATTTGTATTGACCAAAATTATGTTCCAGTAACCTTTTAATTGTAAGGTGGGACTTTTTAAGCGTAATGAGTTCTCCCATTCATTTATGTACGAGTCTATCTCTGCTATATTGTCCATTGTTATTTTATTTTATTTATGTAGTTTTATCATAGTACATCAAACTATCATTTTTTTTTCAGTTTTCATTTTTAATTTTTAGTAATTTTGTTATGTGCTTGTCATGGTTTTGTTTTTAAAAAATATTTCTGGATAGCTTTAATTTAGAATTTTTAATTTAGTACTTCAACTTCAACTTATTTATTTTAGTTTGTGGCCAAAACAATATTTATAATTTTTGTTTAAGCTTTTAAGTTTTTCATCTAATATTTATTTTGCATTTTATTCCAGCATTATCATAATTACAGAAAACAATTTTTAATAGTTGTAATTTTAGATAACGATAACAACACTGATGTTGTCTTTGCTGTGTGCATTCTCACAGTGTCATCAGCCAATCAGAACACAGTTTTAATTTTTATTTTCCTTCCTTAATTCCAAAATGTTCCTCCCAAGTGCCCATTCACGTTGTGATATTTTGGGGCTGGATGCACCAAGAACTGCCATGGAGTTGAATAAGAATGCTTACGGATAGCTTTCTCCGATCCATACTGAAAACGCTGATGTTTTTCATATGTCTTGATTGCACAAATGTTCTGCTAAGAACACTAAGGGCTTTTTTGCGGCTAAGTTCTTAAGTTATCGATTGGAGAACTTGTTAAAAGCTACAACATGACTGTGTAATGCTAAACATGCAGTTTGTCACACCTGTTTTGTTCAGTTTGGAGAAACTCAAACTGCTCTTTCCGTGCTGTTTTTCCCCCTTCGTGCAGATACTCTTTAGTTTGATTTTATGTGCGGTTCCAGACCCATTAAGGCTAAACACCTGCTAGTGGTTTGGCTGAGCAAATTCTGGTTAGCCACTGCACATTCTCTGCCTGTTTTATAACCTAATCAAACCTTATGTTAGCGTTCTTCACAAATGGTTTTGTTTTTGTCTCTGCTGGCGAGATTTCTATCCACAAAATCATCAAGAAAATCCGATATCTGACAGAACAGGCTAGGAAACGTTTGAAGAAATGGAGCGACGATGTAATAAATTAGCTACAAAGGGGGAAATCATTACTCGCTAAAACAGCACGTGTGTGTTTTTTCTCTCAGACAGGTCAGCTGTGTTCATGGTAGGGGGTCAGTTTATTCTTTCACCACATGGCAGGTTAACTGCGCTTGAGCTTCACACTACTTGAGCGCTTACATCTCTGTCCATCTCCCCCCTCTCCCCGTCAAAACTAGCCATCACTCTTAGTCGGACATACAGACTTGCTGGGTGCTAGAAGACTGTCAATAGTGGATGTAACGGACACTAATGAATTGGCTATAACAGGAGCTCTGGGAGACGGAAATGCATTACTGCCTGTGTGTGAGGCCCAGCAGACTGAATGAAGTGGTCCCAACTGTATCTTCATCCACACACACACACACACATTACACCTCATTCCTGGCCTGAATACATTCTCTAATGGTTTAAGCATAGTGTGTGTTAGTGCCAGGTGTCCAATAGAGCTGCTCTTTAAAGAACACGGCCAGCTCTCTGTGGGATCCCGTAACATGGTGTATTTTCTAACAAAATGTACTCCAGTATCTATGTTTGCTGTGAGGCACATGGCTGACTGGATCCTGGCTTTGTTACAGAACCTCCATGTTTGCTTTACGGTTTATTTTGTTGTATAGACAGGACACAGAGAGCAAACAAATCATAAAAGCCTGACTATACAATAGCAGAGATGGGGGTCATCCTTTGAATGAGACAGTTTATGAAATACGCCAACCAGAGCAGATGATAAATACATACATCCGTCCACAAACAGCACACATTTATCAATAGTTTGAGCGCAAATCCCTGACAAATTGGAAGGCTTGGTGAATTATGAAGCTTATATTTCCAGGTTTTTGTAAGGCACTGGCATGGGGGAGAAATGTGTGTGTGTTCTTGTGTATATGTTTTATGAGGACACTTCCTGTGTCCTCGTAAACCAAATGGCTTAAAAAAACATAATAAATGGTGGGTTTTTTTATTCCAAAAATGCCAAAAGTTTTCTGTGATGGTAGGTTTAGGGATAATGTAGGGGGGGATATACAGTTTGTACTGTATAAAACTATTACGCCTATGGTGAGTCCCCATAAACCACATATACAAGTATGTGTGTTCGTGTGAGGAGAGAAAATACAGTGTTTGCCATTCAAGGTGTTTATTTTGATGTTTATTATTGGTATTACATAGATTTCCACTGTTGTTAAGGTTTTTAAAAAGAGGAACAAAATCAATTCTCCTTGAAATTCTGGAAGGTCGATGCTTGGGAGCGTGGAGGGGGAAATGAGGGAGGGGTGGTGGAGATGTGATAGCTTGCAGCAGAGAGGGAGAAATCTCTCCTCCAAGCCCACTGACAAGACTATTGAGTCTTAATACTCTTTCTGGCTGGATTCATGCATGGAAACTGAAGCATTTTTTGTAAGTCACTCTGGATAAATGTGTCTAGTTATATGCCTTAAGGATAGTTCACCCAAAAATGACACTCCTGTCAGCATGTATTTTCTCTCATTTCAATTGATACATGTGTGATGTGATTTTTTTCGTTCCCCTGTGGAGCATAAAAGAAAGAGAATATCTATGCCTGTGCTATACATACTGTATATATATGTATCTTTCTTTTATACATATGTATATATGTATATGTGTGTGTGTGTGTGTGTGTATGTCATTTTAACATTAAAAATGCTAAAGATTAATGACTAACTGAAGGTTTTCTTGCAATATTTTGTTAAAATTTTTATTATGTTCAATTTTACTTAAAGATATTGTAAAAATATTGAATTGCCTTTTTTGGAGAAAATTTATATTATTTTCAGCAAGGCAATATGTATACTTCTATGGTAAATTTGGAAAACTTTAGAATTTTGAAAAAACAAAGGTGTGAATCGCCTTATAATTTATGGGGGAAGGGGACTCCCATTATTTTTTTAATTCATTTTACTTATTTTTTTATTTCTATTTTTTGATTGTTATTTAATTATATTTTAAAAGTTAGTTTCTTCTGTCAGGTGCGCTGCCCATGAGACTAGCGGCGCCAGCAGAAGAAACTAACTTTTAAAATATAATATATTTATAAAATAGATTTACATTTATAATTATATAAGTGTTGCGCTTCCAGCAACCTAAGTTCGGACCTTTCCCGATCCTGTCCCTCCTCTCTCCTACCTCGCTCCCTGTCCTATCACAATGAAGGCAAAAATTTCTTCTTATTTTTCAGTTCTGTGCCACACATTATGTTGCACTTTATGTTCTTTAAACAGTGTTTAAAGGGTTAAAAATGTCACCCAAAAATGTCAGCATTTACTCACTCATGTGGTTTCAAAATTTAGGCTTTTATTCACATATGAACATTGATCAGCGAACATAAACAGCAAATTGCTCAACCGCGATTGCTTGATGCGTAAGAACAAACGTCATTGGTTCTTTCATTGGTTCGTACGCATGCTGAGTAACACGTGAGAATGATTTGTCGGTTCTCGTACATCAAGCAAGCATGCATGAGCTGCTGTTTACCATATCTGAGGTGTGCATTGATGAATGTTTATGTGAATAAAAGCCTAAGTTAAATCTGTTCATCATATGAAGCGATCCTCTCTCTTCTGAAAATTTGGATTGAACCACTCAATTCATTTGGATTCGTTTTACAATCTCTTTATGAAGTTTTTTAAGTGTCAATATGGTAGTTGGTAGGCTGTCAATGGAGGGACAGAAGTCTCTCAGATTTCATTAAAAAGACCTTCATTTGTGTTTCAAAGAAGAACGAAAGTCTTGTTGGTTTGGAATTACACGAGGGTGAGTAAATGATGAAGGAACTTTCATTTTTGGGTTAACTAACCCTTTAAGAGATTATTTTAGTCACCCTGATGGTGTTTTGTGTGGATAACTCTGTGCTCTATCTTTGTTATTATCGATTTTGAGTCTGAAGGGCCAAAAGCCTAAAGAGACCAATTTTGATTTAAATCAAGTAGATTCAACTTCAAATTATCATTACATGTGGCCATAACGTTGCCTTTTTTCTTTTGAGGAACAATAGAAGTAGGAACTGGTAAGTATTAATTTCACATTAACTTTATATGTAAATGCAGTGTATCTCGTGCCTCCTGGGGGAGGTTCAGCTAAAAGTTAAATTCATGCACATCATTTTTTTTTAATATAAGGTGTTGAGCAGTCTGACAGCTTGTGGGAATAAACTGTTGTAGTGTGAGTGTTTTGGCCGGGAGACTAGCTTGACCCTCTTGTCATCTAGAGTTATGTGCCCAAATGTCACATTATGTTCATTCAGGCTTCAGATTACTGAATGGTCATTGTAAATCCATCATTAAAAAGAGTTTTAATGGGATTTGGAAGAAGTTCCAGCTATGCAGGCTGGGCTCAGACCTGCCTGAATGTTTTGTGTGTGTGTGTGTGTGTGTTAGAGGGAGATAAAGGGAGGAACATGTGTCTCTGTGTGAATGTGAATCTTGCAGTAGTGTTTGGATGAGTGCCATAGAGTCATTGGCTAGCATATAGCTTCCTTGGTGAAAAGAAAAGTGATGCGCCAGTCATGAGCTTGTGGTATGCACACCTGCACCTCTTTTCAATTTCCCCTCCTCCTTCCTTTTGCGATCTGGCAAAGGGCAGAGGATACAGAGGGACTGCGCTCAGACCTGCCCCTGCCCAGGAGGTAAACGCACTTATGTGTGCGTGCATGCCTATGTGGAGATTAGGCTAGGTGCACCAGGCTAACATGGCTAGCCAGGTCCAGTGATGAATAACGAGGAAAACTTTCCAACGTAGCTACACTTTTGGTGGTGACTGACATGCCTGAGCACATTGGCTGATAGTTCAGCGTCTTTGCAGAGGTGTATCCATGAATTAGCCACAGTCTCTCTTCAGTCTCATAACAATAAATGCCTTTTTCTTGAGTGGGACTACACTCATTAGTGGACGGAATTTTGATTCATTTAAAAAAAAAAAAAAATCTGTCTTTTGTGATAGGTGGATAGGTAGATCCACATAAGTACAAATCACAAAATAAACACGGTGGTCCATACACAAATAATATAAATCACTTTGTTTAATAATCTCATTAGTCACTTTAAGGCTCTGTTGAAATGAGTTTTTCTTCTTTATTAAATAGAAAATGATATTCACGTTATGCCTGCATGTGGCTACAAGTGAGTGTTTTTTTGTGTATTAAGAGTCATTGAATCACTTACACAACCAATTTTTGGAATTGTTGAAAACTGAAAAAAACATTATTCACTTAAATGATTTGTTCCTTAAATGATTCAGTCACATAAATGTTTTGCTTCAAACATTGATTTATAAAAATAAAAATAAAAATTGAGAGTCATTTATATTATTTGAATGTGGACCATAAATTATTTTCCCTCCTTTTGTTTCCATCCCAGTGACTTGATTCTTTTGAAGAATTTGATCAGATTCGTTCACTGAATTTTTTTGTTTGTTTGTGGCTACAAGTGAGTTTGTTTTTGAACCATTTGAACCAAGAGTGAGTCATTGAACCATCCACATAATAATTAATGATAACCATCATTAAAAGCACTTTGATGATGAATGAAAAAAACGATTTGTTGAAAAACATTGTTCACTAACAAAGCACTAATAAATGAAAGTTGAATTGTTCATGATCTTCCACTTGAGTTGCAGAGGCAGTTTGTTGAATTGTTATAGGACCTGGGCTTCTTGGGTTCTTGTCAAAGCCCTCCATCACTGGTCCATTTACAGCTCAAACAGCAGCACTGTGCTCTCCTGCATCGTCTTATTGAGATGCGGCCAGTGGCTTAAACGTTTTGTGAGAACTCTGTGATGAAAAACAGCCAAGCGGCTTTTGGAAAAAGACGTGGGCCATTTCCATAAAATTAGCTTAGCAAATGGAACGAAGCAGCAGCTCCTGCAGAGTGAAGACAACAGCAAAAGCCGCTGGAGAATTCACAATCCTCACTCTGCAATACGCCTAATGCTGATCTCATATATGTGGCCTTTCATGGAATTAAGCACAAAAATATCTTTACACTTGCACCGGATTGGATTAAAGAGCATATTATACAGTACTGCGTTGGCAAAGCGGCGCTAAATAAGGCCCTAGCTGCCACGTTCCTGTGTTTTTATTGTCTATCTCCACATAAGTGTTGCTATATCGGGGGATGGGAGTGTTTGAGCTTTGTGGCACCCCAATAATCGGAGCACATACACTGCTACATATCTTCATTAGCGGATTAGCTGTGGGAAATGAATCTTCCTTTGTTCCTCCTCCACCCAAACCTCATTCCCTGTTTTTTCTACTTCTGTCATTTCTACTTAGACTTCTCTCTTGCTTTGGACACACATACTCACACACACATGTCAGCTTGCTAGGATGCTAGCTTCTGTTAAGCTCTTCTTTTGTTCCCTGAAGGTGCATCAGCCGCCCAGTGGGTGTACTGACTCGAGACAGAACAAATTAAGGTCACAGCAGGCAGTGGACAGCAGAGAGAACCTGTGCTAGACCAACCTTCCCTGTCCACCTTCAACACATCATAGAACGCAGTTGAGGCCCGCCGCTAGCTTACTCTAGGGAGTCATAATCATTTAATCAAAACCCTTCACGCCCCTCCGTCGTCCCGCTCTCCCCGGAGGCCCAAATCGCCTATTGTTCGTATATAGAGAAATGATGAAAGGTGATGAGTGTCTTTGAACTTGAGAATGAAGAGAAAATGGGGATGTGAAGTACATGTGAGATGTGCTGCTACAGCTCTGAGGGGTGTTTTTTGATACGGACCAGAGCGGAAAGAGAGAGAGAGAGAGAGAGACCGACCATATTACTCGTGAATGGGGTTGGCATGAGTCATACTGCTCTCTGGTGCTTGATGGTGGAGTTCTCCCACAATGCATCTATTTTGGGCTTACTTTTCTGTCACTTTCTATGTACTTAGAAGCGGAACTTCAGAACACTTACATAAGGACCTCCATGCCTTGCAAAACAAAACAATAAAGTCAGTTCACTCTCCCAAAATCAGAGCGGCAGAGTACTAAAATAAGAAACGCCATGGCGAATGCAGCATATTCATGGGTCAATGACTTGACACTCTTTTTTTTTATCATATGAATTTATTCAAAAATACATTAAAATGCAGAAACTTTCATTCACATCTTCTATGTGAGTATTTTTTAAAATTTAGTTTCTAAATTAAATTGTTAAATTGTTTCCTTTTGGGCAGTCTGAAAAAAAAAATATGGTGCAAAAATATGGTATATATATTATATATATATAATTTTATTTAATAATTTGTCGTTTTTTTAAATGATGAAATAATTATTAAGCTGTGCAGCCAAATGTATTTCAGGTGTAAAAAAAATATATTATTATTTTTTTTCTTGATAGTCACATGACATCAGCTATTAAATTGAAACCTTTTTTGGAAATCGAATAAAAGTTTTTCAAAGCCAACATAATTACAAAGAGTATTAAACTAGAATTTTCTCTCCTTTTTGCAGGTTTCTTTCATTTCTTTATTGTCTGCTCTTATACGTCATTGAACCTCATATGATCTATATTCTTGGGTGAATCCCAATGCCTCGCCAAACATTAACACCTTGGTTGAGGTGGACGGCGTTAGGCAGACCTCCTCTCAAGGACGGTATCCAATTCTGCTTGTGTGTGCGCGCCTGTGTAATCCATAGCTGCAGGAAGGATGACCTTCACAGCGTGGAGCCTCAAAGGCTAATGCGACACGGAGGGAGACAGAGGAAGGAAAAGAAAAGTAGGGTACAAAATGACATATTTAGACATTTGCCTTGCTGGCGATCACTCAAGGGCAAAGTCCCACCATTTTAGCATGTGTTATTCCAGCAAAAATACTTGTATCTTGTTTGTTAACCCTTTAGCGGATGTTATGTAAACCTTAACCTGCTCCACTGTTTCATTCAGCCTCCAACTCGCCAGATTTAGACCCCATGTAATTGCTAAAGGTGGAAGTTTTGGCCAGTATGATCTTGGTTAAAAGAGTACTGGCTTATCAAATATTAATTGATCTTTGATGGAGTAGATGAAGCGGTGTGTGATGCTGATTCAGCGTTTGGCAGGTACAGTGCACTCATAGTGCTGCTTTATCAGATCTTATCAAAGATGCCAGCACGCACAGGTGTCATTTACCCATGTCACCAGCAGATTTTTGAAACAAGGGGATATTGAAGGTAAATTTTCCCAAAAGATTCTGTCCTATTGTAGGCTCATTTTGTAACTGTAAGCATTAATTTGGACAAGCGCAAACGGGCTGCTGGTAAGATTCCGGCACAGACTTGGCCAAAGTCATGCATCTTCAAAAGCAGAACATTCGCGCTCATGTGGACGTGGCGAGGAAAAACCAGGCTTGATTACAAATTCAGAAAAAGTGTGGAAAATGAATAGTACATTCTATGGAGCCCCTGAATGGACATGGTTATGCTTTCTCCCATAGTTAGGTTATTACAGTAGCCTACATCAGATTTCACATATCATGTGAAAATAGTAAGTAGAGGTGACTGACAAGACGATGGCGGACGATTTGGTGCACAATGGATCCATTGACCAATATCTTGTAAAATTTGTGTTCATTACTGCCACTTTCTACACACAGAGTACGCATGATCATGAGTTGGAAAGCGAGCTTGTATTCAAAAGCGATTTCAATACACCGCATATTGATAGCGGCTCACTTATACCCCGAAATTATATACGGCGAGAAAAGCAAGGAAATATATTTTTTCCTCCCATTTGGAACTAACAAACTGAACTATGAAACTAAACTGAAACTTTCCCATCTCACAGTTGCACAAAAGAACTATTAAGTTGCCTAAAAGTATTTATTTTTTCTTTTGTCACATTTTATATTGCCTAGTCCAGCAGGTGAACCAGGACTGCCACTGCTGCCCCTGGTAAAATAGGTGTGTGACGTCCATGGTCACATGCTGCTCACAAAATCACTGACCTCTAAAACTGCTTCTTTTCAAATGCTCTCTCCCTGCTATTGATGTGCCATCCCTTCTTTTTCTTTCCATCCAATTTCTTTCTCTTTTTAATTTCTTTTACCATCTATCTCTTCACTGTCACCCCCTCTATTTTTGTCAGAAACAATCAGTGGATTTTCCAGTTGACTGCCCTGCATTGCCGCAGTCACAGACATGGAGGGAAGTATGAAGGGAGGGGGAAAACAGAGAGGGGGGGGGGGGCGCACACAATAAGCGGGGACAAAAGAGGGCTGAGGGCTCTCATGATTCGAAATCTGTTTTGAAGAAGCATCATATTGGTCCCTCCTGGTGCCCCACAGTGAGCTGACAGCACTGCAGAGCTGCATTCCATTACATGCAGCCGATCTTCTGTCTGTCTGTCTACCCCTCATTTCCATCCGATTGCTGCTCGGCGCTCCGCCACCATTTCTCCTCTCCTCACCCGGCTCTTCACTTGCACTCCAAAGGAAAATGCGCATCTCAAATTCTGACACCATGCGCCACTGTCCAGCCGGCAAACCGGAGAGACCTCCAAGGTGCATTAAATTATATGTGCATGTCCTTTGCTACTGAGAGACAGGATGTAGCCTTAAATAGAAGTGGAGAGAGACAGACAGAGGAGGAGACGGATAAAGATAAACTGAAATCAACACAGAAGACTGCGATAAAAAAGAAGCGAATGGAAAAATAGAAGAGTAAAATATTTATGGGTCAGTGACAAACGTTTGAAATGATGAGCAGAAGAAATATTTTCAAAATCTACTTTAAAGCAACATGGCAAGCTTCTTGGCTTCATACATTTTTGAAAACTTTTATACCATTTTCTACAAAACATTTTTGTTCAATGACTCTAAAAATGTCAAGTGGTGTAACCATCAAGTAAAAACTACTCAAATATTTTGCCTTGAATTAACACCTTGAAAACATAGATTGATCTTTATATTGTTCAAAAGTTTATTAAGTTTATTATGTAGAATTTTTTATTAGTTAGAGTTATAGTTAGAGTTATAAATTGGGCCTGAATCATATTATTTCCTGTTGTATTATTTTTCTTGTCACATGACATTAAAAAAAAACATTTCCCATTTTCATTTATTCAAAAGTTTCAGACTATTTTAATGATTTTTTTCCTTTTACGTTAAATACGTAAAATATCACCAAAATATCAAAAATTATTTATAGTGGGTCGCAAGACCATTTTGTCAAGGTCGCCGAGTGTGTAGTTAAAGAAAAAAATAAACAACAACAACAAAAATATAATTCTAAATGTTTTTCTGATGCAAGACTTTTATTTTGAAAGACATGCATGAACACTCTTCTGTCCTACGCAGTTTAAGTAAATCTAGCCTGAGAAAAACTCTTTGTCCTGATTCATTATTTGTTGTCAAGATGAGATGTTGCCAGGCTATATGCTAGTGTCATTATTCGAATAATATTTTCATAGCTTATTACAAAATAAAAAGTCTTTCACCTCAGAAAAACAAACTTTCCTGTCCTGTCAAACGTTACACTATGCTTGTGGCGCACATGTAGTTTCTATAACCTTAACTGAAAACACCACTTTAGCACCACTTTGTGCTATTTTTTGACATACCAATTTACTATCTTCATTGTATTATAATTGTATCTAATAGCCATATTTAAACTTTTTATTCATCAGTGTTAGTGATATTCTTACAATTGATGTGTTTGTTAAGTAAAGTGAGATGGTACTTGTATGTGTCAACCATTTTAGGGAAATAATTTTCATGGCTTGATGACCATTTAAAAATGTGGGTCCCATGGCCAAACATTGCAAAAATTATTTGATTGATCTGAAACAAAAAGTAATAAATGCCAAATCATTAAGCCTTATTCACACTGAACAAGACCAGGATAAATAGAGGAAAACGGTGAGTGACGGAGTGAGCATCCTTTTTGTTTCTGCTTCCTTGCCTTGTTGTTTGCGCAATGGATGAAGTCTGGCATTATTCTGGATCAGCGGCCATGTTGCCCACATATGTCAGCAGTGGCCAGAGGTACACATCAATATTCATTGAATCAGAAATTCTGACTTCTCCTGTTTGTTCCACCCTGGCTGAGAAGAAAATTACTTCAAGGATATTTGTAGCGGATAAACTGGCCCTTTAGACAGGTCAATTGATTGGGATGGAGGCGATGTCTAAGCAACTGTAACAGTGATAGATCTAAATGCTTAATACAAACACACGGGCATTTAAAAGAGAGGACTGATCTTTTCATTTGTGGTGGGAAGCCATTACGGCGTGAATTACCGGGGATTTGATGGACTCCGTTGCCTGTTGTGTCTGCCCCACGCAAGACTGATCACACATACAGATCAATTTAATGGCCCGCGTGATAGAATCGACAGTGCTGTGCGGCACACAACTGTGAGATATCAACAAATGACTTCGCCCTCAGTGTCCTTCATGGTGCAGGTGGAACGCACTCCAGATCAAGATCCATATGAGTGTTTAAAGGACCGCCATCTTCTCTCTGCCGTAAGTTTGGAGTGCTGGCTAATATCCTCTCCACTACGAAAACATGTGGCGGCTTCCTCTTAATCCACATTGATTTCATGACTATCTGTGTGTGGGCAGAAGAGAGAAAGAGGAGGGGAGGAGAAACAGTAAACATGATGTTCTTTGCTCAGTACATTTGACACAGTTCTTAAAGAGATAGTTCACCCCAAAATGGAAATTCGGTCATAATTTACTCACCCTCATGTCATTTTAAACTTGAACTTGGGTGGTTCACTTTTTCGTATATGTTGTTTTGGAACCCATTGACTTATGTTTTTATTTTATGTATTTATTTTTGGTTTCTTTATTTGGTTACATTTTATTTTAAGGTGTCAGTATTACAGTGTAATTATACATTTAAGTACTGAGTAATGACAATTAACTACATGTACTTACTATTGGACTAGGGTTAGGATGAGGGTTTGGTTTAGGGTTAGTTACTTGGAAGTATGCATAATTTACTGTTATTACAATAGTATGTACATGTAGTGTAAATATGTCACCTTAACATAAAGTGTAACCTTGTTTTATGTATTTATTTATGTTTAATTTGTATTTATTTACTATGCAGAACACAAAAGAATAAAGTCACCCTTTAATAATCACCTATTAATAAGGAAAAATAGTGACTGAATGAGTAAGAGGAAGAAATATGGGCATATATAGATGTTAGCAATTGTGACCACAGCGACATGAATTATGCATCCGAGGCGACGAATGGAATGGAGTCTCCGTACGTCTCCAAGAGTTGCAGGCTTATCTAAATGCGTCATCTTAATGCTTGATGAACTATGCAAAACCTTTCATCTGTAAACAGCTTTTCCCCCCAATGAAACAGAGACTAACTCCTCAAGCAACAACACCAGATGACATATGAGACATTAGGCGACTTTCAGTTCCCTTGAAGACGTTTACAGCAGTAGTGCTGTGACCGCTCAGATACCATATGTCTTTCGTGGTGGAGTGGGATTGAAACAACACTGCAGTCTTTCTCTTTCATTCAGCGTTTCCCCTTTTGCTCATCCTCTCCCTGCCTTCAACGCAGCTCTTGGGCTATGAGGACAAACATCAAAATCACAGAAGCGTTGAAAATGAACCTACAGGTGCACACGGACCCTCAGGGGCAGCCCATCATTGGACATTTTCCACGTGGCTCCCTCTTTTTCTCCGTCTCTCATTCTCTCCTCCGTCTCTCTTGGGTAAGCTGGAGATTGGGGTTAAAGTATACACTGTGCCACATGCTGCACGCTAACACTGTCTGCCAGTTTATCTCCAAAGCCACGGAAGGAAAATCAAGAAACAAAAGGGAGGGGGATATAGAAGAAAGAGAGAAGAAAAACACAGAAAAGAGGAAAGAGGTGGTTGATTTGGGATGCGCGGCACGTGAAGGCCAGATAACCATCTTTTCTGCAGCCCACCTCCAGCGCGCTGTTTGCTCAATCATCATTTACTGCAGAGAGAGAGAGAGAGAGAGAGGGAGCGTTGTAGGAGGGGTGTTCAGTGATGCAGGAAGGAGGAAGTAAAGGAGTTTGAAAGAAAAGAGTGAGGAGGGAAAAATCGCTCTAGAAAGGCATGCTGTGAACGGTACTGCAGAGGTGATGCAGCAACCCGGATGTGTGTGTGTGTGTGTGGGGGGGGGGGGTGCTTAAATACACTGTTCAGTAATGTGACTGTAGCTCAGATGTATTCCAGTAGTTTAGCTTTTCCCAGTAACTAGCTCATTTTTCCAGGAGTGCTATAGCAGTACAAAGTTCTACATTCTTTGCCATGTCTTTTGCAGTCAAGCAAATTGATCGAACACACTCATTTGTGTACATGTTGAAACATTTGGAAGTATGCTTAGTGAATCGGTTTGTTTGAGTGGCTCATTTAAATGAACTGGTTCAAAAATGATTCACTGGCAGCACTTTTTTATTAGGAATATGTAAAAAATATTCAGTAATTTTACAAAACTAATGCAGCTACTGTTTGTTACTAATTTAATAACACTTTATTTTAGTGTCCTTGTTCCACGTTTTGTAGTAATTACCATTAATTATGCATAATTACATGCAACTAACCATAAACCTCACACTAATCCAATTCTTAACCCTATAGTAAGTACATGTAGTTAATTCTTTTTACTCAGTACTTAAATGTATCATTACACTTTAACACAGACACCGTAAAATAAACTGTAACCCTGATTTATTTTAGGTCTGTTATATTATTTATAACAATTATTGTGGTTTGTAGTTTTGTTGGGACTTTAAATCCTTTGATCGAGATGTTTTTGTGGGAAAAATAAAAAATGAAGAATCGTATAAAGATTCGTAATAAAGAATAGTATATTTTTACACTTTGATTTTTTTTTTTTAGAATATTTTGTTGTTTCTTTTTCAGAAGAGTAGCATGACTGTTGTTGAACTTTGAAGCTTGTCAAGCTTCAAGCTCCTCAAACTTTAAAGCGGCCTCATGAACACTATGTTGCGCTCTGTTGGCTTCAATGTCTGCAGTTCTACAGATTCCTCCTCTCCTGGCTCATGCCACATGTAACCTTTCTGCTGTCCGCTTAGCCTTTCTGTTCCACCGCCCACCTGAGAGGTTGTGTGCAGAGGATTCTTGCGCAGTGTTGTGTAATAGTCTAAAACACATTCTAACAGTGCACAAAACACAGCTCTCATCCCAGAAGACTCTTCCTGTGGAGACGATAGAAAAGAAGATCCACCGCCCCCTCCATACTAACGCACACCAGCTCCAGAAAATTCCAAATCTCTCATCCCCTGCTCCCTCTGTGAGCTCCTCCAAACTGTGAGTAAGTGTGTGTCTCTTGTGCAATTACTCAGATGATATCAGCTGTCAGTCAGCAACTCAAAGATGAAGCCGGGCTCTTTTACTTGATAATGGGATGCCACATTCAATCAGGCCTTTGTGTGGCAAAGAGGGGGCAGTTGACTCATTAAAAAATGCTGCACAATAACAATGAAAGAAGCAGCATCAGCAAACTTACAGTTTTACACTGCCGTAGAGTTCTCTATCATGCTCCCCTTCTGCTTTTCTCCTTTTTCTGCAAAGCTGGTAGTGCAGGGTTGCGAGGAAGAAACAAGATAGTGGAAAAGAGGAGAAGAGGAAACAAAATAGCAAAAAGAGGAGAGGAATGATAATATCAGTGAAAAAAGAAGGGGTGGAGAAAACAAAACGGTAACATAAGAAGAGGAAACAAAGAGTGAAATAAGGAGCGGGAAAATGTGTTTAAATAGAACAGAGGAGATGACTGAAAACAAGACAGTAAAGGAGAGAAAGAACGAAAAATAGTAAGAGAGAAGCTGAGGAAGCAGGAAACAAATTGCACAGAGGAGAGGAGGAAACAATTGTAATGAAGAGAAGAGAGGAGGAAACAAAACTGTAAAAACGAGAAGAGAAGATGTAGAAAAACTAAAAAGGAGAGGAGATGAGGAAACAACTGTAAAGAGGAGAGGAGGAAACAAAACAAAAAATGAGAAGAGAGGCGGTAACAAAACTAAAAAGGAGAGGAGAGGAGGAAACGAAACAAAAAAATGAGAAGAGAAGAGGAAACAACTAAGAATGAGAAGAGAGGAGGAAACAACTGTAAAGAGAAGAGAGGAGGTAACAAAATGTAAAAATGAGAAGAGAAGAGGTAACAAAACTTAAAAGGAGAGGAGGAAACAAAACGGTAAAGAGGAGAGCAGAGGAGGAAACAAAACTAAAAATGAGAAGAGAAGAGGTAATAACTAAAAAACGAGAGGAGAGGAGGAAACAGAACTATAAAAAGGAGAAGAGAGGAGGTAACAAAACTAAAAAGGAGATGAGTAAACAAAATTAGAGAGGAGAAGAGAGGAGGAAATAAAACTGTAAAAAGGAACTGTGTGTGACATGAGAAACTATACATGCAGTACATACTCAAGGTTAAACGGGGATTAGACCCTCCTGGAGCTTTGGATTGACAAGTACCCTAAGGATGACTTATTAATAGCTAGCTCTCACTGTTTAGTGCCAGATCAACGTTAAATGAACGCTCTTCCTTCTGAGAATTTAACTATTCTGCAGTCACTTATATTAGGTGACAGTATTCAGGGAGAGTGGTGTGGAGGTGTGAGATTCATAGAAGCAGGTCAGGATTCCCCTCTCTCTGTCTTCCTCTGTCTTTTCTTTCACACGCCGCCTTTGGGACCTTTATGTTCAAAGAGAATATGTTTTCAGACTAACCCAGTTCCCTGCTTGTTTTTTGCTTATGCTCTCTTTCACCCTCTTCTCTGTATTCTGTGTCTGCTTCTCTCAGTTTTAGTTCTCAGTTTTAGCTTGCCAAAAGATGAAACATTTATTTACCTTCATGTTGTTACAATATGACTTTTTTCAGCAAATCACACAAAGAGAAATTCAGAATAATATAAAGAACTTGGTCATTCTTTTGGAGCATTCAAGCTTTAAAAATTACCCAAAAGAATCATAAAAATTGTCCATGTGCTATATTCTGAATAATCTTCCCCTGAAGTGAGCAATTAAATGCTTCACTTGTGAGTTGAACTCAAAAAATGGATCAGTCAGATTTGTGAATGAATCATTTGGACCGGTTTTGTGAACCAGATCAAACAGTACATTAAAAAGGCTTGCATAACTGAATTGTTTACAAATTGCATATCACTAGTTTTCTCATGAACTCCTATGAGAAGATTTTTAGCAAATAGCTTGGTCTGTTTCTCACACAAAGCTACTGTTTGTCTTTAGAAGAATGTATGACCAATTTATGGTGTCTTTATGGTGCTTAATGGTCATTCTATAGTTTGCAGCCACAGTTACCATTTACATTCATTATATTGAAAGGATATTCTTTAGAAATTTACTTTTTGTGTGTATATACACTAATGTTTGGAGTCAATAAGATTTTTTTTAATGAAATTAATACTTAAGTAATATTATGGATGCATTAAATTGATCAAAGACATTTAAAATGTAACAAAAGATTTCTGTTTCAAATAAACGCTGTTCTTTTGATCCTTTGATTCATCGAAGTATCTCAAAAAATATGCATTACAGTTTCAACAAAAATATTAGGCAGCACAACTGTTTTCAACATTTATAATAATAAGAACTGTTTCCGTAGCACCAAAGCATATTAGAATGGTTTCTGTAGGATCGTGTGACACTGAAGCCTGGAGTAATGATGCTGAAAATCATTTTTCAGAATGATGAATGTTTGTGTGATTAAGTTAATATAGGATCCTTTTGACTGGGAACAGTAAGCAACCATCTAGCAGTTAAGGACAATGTTAAGGGCAGTCAGACTCCGGTGAACAACACCAATAACGTCACGTTCAAAGAGCTCAGAGCACTTAAAGAGATTGGACTGATGGCGTTAATGGTACATGGATGGAGCAGAAGATACACTCGTTTATCATGCCACTAAAACACAAAACCACTCCACAGATATGAACCTTCCTTTGCTGCGCAAACCTTCCTCCATTATTCATGTCCTGTGACTTACCAAGACCCATTCTGCAGTTTTTCTTTTTAAAGAAACAGTGGTTTGCACGGAGGCCTCCGTGAACTACCAATAAAATGGCCAGCGGTGGATCATCTTACCCATGTTCCTCCCTGTTATCTGTTCAGGAATCTCCCAGCTCTCTTTCTCCACTCCCTCGTAGATGAATTTGGCCTAATCCAGCCATTTGTGCTGAGTGATAGAATTTCATACCTGAGGGCAGGAGGCATTGAGAACGCGGGTAAGATAGACAGGACGGCCATTGTTTTACCTGGGCGTGCAACCCAGACTTTTAATGGGTTGGGGTGGGGGGTGGGGGAATAGATGGGAAACTGCTGCAGGGGAAGTTCAAGCAGGTGGAGAAAGGGAATAAAACAAGGGAGTGGCCACGTTCCACGGCATTCGGTCAAAGCTGCAGTGCTTATGTGGTGTGTGATACAAGTAAGACGGTTATTGCACTTTCAGGGCACAAGGCCAGTTTAAAGATAACCGCATTATTCAGAGGGTCAGGGCAAATACGCTGGAGATTGATTAGGGATCAAATGGTTGAACTCAGAAGTAACAGAGCAGCATGTCGTTATGCTAGTCTCTTTCTGTAATTGCCAATGAGGATATGGATAAAAGCCACATTAGATCACCCCCCCTCTCTTTTTCTCAAGCGTACATCCCCTTTTCAGAATCACCCTGAGCACTTCACGCCATCTTACCATCCATCAAAGACTCCGCTTTGCCCTACAGGCAGGAACATTCTCATAGATTACAGATGGATAAGAAAGGATCATCTTACCAGTCAAGCTGGCCCTCAGCCAAACATGGGCGATTTATAACAATAGTAAGAAAATGATAGAAACGCGAGGAAGAATAGCTCAGGGAGGATAAAAGGTAGAGGAATGGGGTGAGAGATTAATGAAAGCTAATGTAAAGTGAATCAGCGATGTCCTTGTAGGATATCTATCATTTCACAGCACTCTTAATATTTTGTGCCTGATGTAGTAAGAGTGCATTATTTGTCATACTCTCACACACATGCATAATTCAGCAGCATGTATGTAATATTTTCTCATGAGTGGATAAATTCTTGTTTGGCTGGTCTCTCTGTGCTTCTGTCTGTTTGGCTGTTTGTTCTCCTGTAGTAATAAGCGGGTTTCGTTTGTAAGCACTGACCTCAATACATCTATTTGTTTTCTCTGTAAAGCTAAGCAATCATTCCCTTGATGAAAACATCTGATTTACCAGATGGGTTACCCACAGTAGTACGTAATAATACACCACAATAGCAACTTTGAATGCATTTGGTGAATGAATCAGCACGAGTCAGGTGAATTTAGTGTGTTAGGCTAATGTTAAAATTAGAAATGTCAATTATTGTTAATTTAGAATAGTTTTAAATTTATTATAAACTCTTTTATATTTAATTTAGTTTTTAATATTTAAGTGAGTAGTCTCATAAGTTTTTGTAGTTTCTATTTAATAAAAAAAGTGTTACGTTTTGCGATTTCTGTGTTATGGTGAATGTTACTTATATATATAATAATATACTTATTATTATTTTAGAATATTTTAAAACATTTTACATATATTTTTTTAATATTTAAGTAAGTAATCTAATTTTTTTAGTTCCTTTTATGAAAAAATAAAATAAAAATGTGGACATGTTAATTTATTTTATACAAATTTTATTCTTATGTTAATTATAAAATAATATATTTATTCTCATATTTTTTAATACATTACAACAGTTTGTTCATAGTTTTTATATTTCAATTTTATAAGATCCTTATCAAAACTGCTTTTTTAAACTGTACCTGAGCAAATGTGTTTTGTTCATTTCAACTCTTTCTTATGAGCAACTTTAGTTTTGCTTGATGATGGTTGATGGCCAATATTCTAGCCAGCTTCCTGTCTGGACTTGATGAGGAAGCGTGTCTGAGTGTACAGAGCCCATCTCTTCTCAGTGATTCCTGCTGTAGGGAGGAGCCACCTCTGGGCCCCACAGTGGAGCCAAGACCAGATTTATCAGAGGATTAGGGTGTGAATCTGCTTCTGTGTCTGGAGCACGTGCACAGAGCCCTGTGCCGTGAGGGGGAGGAATAACACTGGGGCCGCAGATGGGGGAGATGAAGACAGAAAGTATACCTGTGAACTTTTCGCCAACTTTAATCAGTTTCAGAGCGGAGCAAAGGTACTTTCAGCACGACTGCATCTGGCCTGTAACTCTACAGACAGACTCAGCACTTTTCCATGAGAGACAGACGGGTAATTAAAGCCTCGCAGCCTCGATTCACCTGCTTATAAGATCAAAGCACGGTCCTTTCTGGGGCTTTTCGTCTTTGGCCATGTATGATCTCACTGGGGTGTCATTACACACGTGTTGTCTGTCATTACTTCACCTTTATTTAGCCATTGGAAACCTTCCTGACTGAAAATAGGCTGCGTGTGCGGCTGTATCTGTTTGTTTGTGTGAGTACTGAGGAAAATTACAGGATAATTATGATATAGCAGTGTTGAGGAATGACAAAAATAGTAATGTTAATAACATAACTAACAGTAGCTCAGATTTTTTAGTAAAATAGTGTAACTTCACAAGCTCCTTTTTTGAATAGCAGTGTAGTTTAAAGGAATATCTTTTATCAAATTGTTTTGTATGTACAGATTTGTCTGGATTTATGAAGCAATAATCAAGCACACTTTCCTAGAATGTCTTTTATTCGTAATATTTATAGGGAGTGTTGTGATGTTTAGTAAATTAGTTCATTTGAATGGTTCATGTAAACTATAACCTACTTTATTTAAAAACAAACGATTAATTTGAGTCACTGCGGTTCTGTTTGCAATTTATGGCTTCTTTTTTGGTATAAATATTTAGTTAAGCGCTGCTGTTCATCACTGTTTTTATACTGTTTGTACACTACTTTTCAAGTTTAGGGTCGGTAAGGTTCCTGTGTTCCTGTGATGGCAAAGCTGAATTTTCAGCATCATTACTCCAGTCTTCAACTTCAGAAATCATTCTAAAATGCTGATTAGCTGCTATTATTATCAATGTTGAAAACAGTTGTGCTGCTTAATATTTTTGTGGATTTTTTATTAATAAAAAGTACATTTATTTGAAATAGAATTTTTGCAACTACTTTTGATCATTCTAATGCATTGCTGACACATTGCTGAACTGAATTACTTCATCTGATAGATATTTAATGATACTAGCCTAAATGTATAGCTACACTCTTTGTTGGAAGCTTGTAGTATAGCTAAACAGGGCAAATTAGCAATTCCAAAAAAAGCATCGATGGGAGTGGAAAGTTCTGCGTGTGATATACTGTTGACGTGCAAATGAAAAACACAGACGCAACCGGATCATTTCCATTATGACCAACGCAATCTACCAAGAGTAGTGCAAATTAGCATCTGGTTTCAGACGTGTATTTTTGCCCGTGAAATAATGGCGTAATTTGACTAGCGCAAACCTTAGTAAATCACCGTGCATGATTCATTTAAACACACTCCTCTCAGATATTTTGCATCTGAAAGGGAAACTCCTACAAATACATATGCAATAAGATCAGTAATTTTTCACTGCACGTCTTTAGTAAATCCTCTTAGTTGTTTTTTAACGGCAAAAGATGGTTTGCGCTGGCGCAAGCTGTTAGTAAATGTGTCCTGGTTAACTGGTTT
Organism: Zacco platypus; assembly: GCA_038088235.1. Classification (NCBI taxonomy): domain Eukaryota; kingdom Metazoa; phylum Chordata; class Actinopteri; order Cypriniformes; family Xenocyprididae; genus Zacco; species Zacco platypus. The sequence continues at coordinate 15,747,999 of CM076067.1, forward strand.
AAACTGGTTACTTCAAACTAGCTTTTCAAGCTACAAACAAAACGTTTTTGAAGTACCTTTGTTAATACTGGGATTCAGACAGTGTTTTTCTGCGATGTCCTTACATGCAAACTCGACTCTGGTTTTGAAAGGTGACGGGGGCTGCACTGCTTGATTTGCTCGTCTAGTTTATCTGTGTCCATTTACAGAAGTGCTTAAATCAGGTGGATCCATGTTCAACACAAGCTCATTTAACACCCGCTTTGATTTAATCTAATTTAGAGTCTGTGGCTGGATGCGGTGACCTCCTAAATATGTGCACACACTGTAACCCAATATATAATTCAAGTTGGAGTAAATCAATGTAAAATACTGAAATTATAGCACCCGTAAATACCATTTGGGCCATTATGATAGTGCAGCTCCCATAGGCGTATAATTTGTGGTGACGTTTTAAATCACAGGTCTGACAGTACACACATTCTTTATCTGTTTTCTTCTCTTTTACTGTCTCTCATCCTCACACAAAAAACAAATCATTTAGCTGCTCCACACTTTTCGCCCCTAACCTTTCTTCTGTCTCTCTTAGTGTTCAGTCAAGACAGAGCACAGTGTAGTGGAAGTGCGCTGCCGTGAATGTGTGTTCATGTCTGTTTGTGTAGGTATGATGTGTGGGATTAATGTCAGACATGCTGGGGCTCATACCAGCCTCCCACTGTTGCGTCTTGGAGGCTTATCACAGTCAATCATCTCTTTGTTCACCTCACTCTCAGCACGCACACACACGGGCCACAGACGTGGCTCATATACCAAGGCATGATGGTCAGGATCCAAGGCTTCAAAATGCTGAGTACATTCAGTAAGTGATGCAGTTGGGGAGAAGTTTTTATCTCCCTGCGAAACTTCTACTCAACATCAGAAGCTCTTGGGGAGGGGTTGATACCGCGGGGCCTAAAGATAGAGAAGGGGAGGCTAATTGATTAAGAGCTGTGAAAAAAAGGATAAAAGGAATTTATATCCTGTTTGATATCTACGGAGGGGTCAACAAGCAAGGTCACCGCAGCACCTCCTTGTGGCCAAATATAGCATGTGACGCAGCCAGACGGTTCCAGTGACAGCAGAGCTGTTCTGCTCGAATCAGTTCTGCTTTTAACACGGGTCATTTAAAGGGCTGATACAGTCATACACTCATAGGCTATGTTTGAAATGGCATACTGCTCACACTATTTCAGTGTATATTGTGCACATACATCGCCATTCAAAAGGTTTTGGGGTCACAACTGTTTTCAACATTGATAATAATAAGAAATGTTTCTTTAGCACCAAATGTTTTTCCAATGAGCCCGTGTTGCAATCAGCCTATTATAATGATTTATGAATGATCATGTGACACTGAAGACTAGAGTAATGGCTGCTGAAAATTCAGCTTTGCCATCACGGGAACTCAATATTAAAAGAGAAAACGCTTTTTTAAAAAAAATTTTTATTAATATTTCACCTAATACTAATAAATGCAGTCTTGGTGAGCATAAGAGGCTTATTTCAAAAGTATTAAAAAATCTAACAACTTTTGAACAATGGTGTATGTATATAAACTCCCAGATCACCAAAGAATATCATATCCCACAATGCACTGCATATCATATCCCACAATGCAACTTGACTTTTCATCAGCTATCGATTATTTTCTATTAAATTTGTTAATTTAATACTTAATTGAGAATGGTTTAATACTGTATGTTATGATCCAATTTTAATGTTTTATACAGTATGTAGTAAGTAGTATGATAATATTCCATTCCAGACACATTCCAGATCTTGTATTCTTGTCATGCTCATTATTTGCATATACATTACATATAAAACATGTGCTCCTGTATACTGGTTTACACACTATATTTTAACAACTGTAACACTCCAGGCATATGACAGTATATACAACATATTATTCCGTAAAATAGCTAACATTCCATTCCACACATGTTCTTGTATAGCCTTGATTTGTTCATTATTTGTTGCTTATATGCTTTAGCCATTAAGCAGATAATGTTATATACGGTTTCATATGCTATTTTTAACAAATAGTATACGCAAAATACAGTATATATTGTACATCACAGTACGCAATAAACAGAACACTAGCGTTCCAAATTCTGAACTCAGCTAATGATCATGTACAGTCTTGTCTCATTCCTTTGCTTATGCTTTATACATTGGTCTGTATAAATAAAACATTTAGCATGTTACACTGCTTTCTGTTTCACATGCTGTTTGAAGCAAATCGTAGGCAGTATACTATTCTGTTCAGTGTACTATAAGCAGTTTGCTAATATTCCATTTCAGACATAATATCATTGGCTCTCATTCATTCTTTGTGCTTTAGACACTGGACTCAAACTGTAGTAGTCAGTTTTTGGTAAGCTGAGATATATGCATGTTCTTCATATTTGTTGACACACTTGAGCTTTGGCTGAAGGAAGCCAGACGAAGTGCAGAAGTGTGTTCATTCTAATTAAATGGGAATCTTAATGAGTAGCTCTCTCAACAGACCTCGAGCCACTTTCGTGTGAGTGAAGAAATCGAGCCAGTGGGTTAGAGAGGCGGCTGGTAACCCAGACGGATTTAGGGCGCATAAAATGTTTAAAAGAAGAAAAAAAATGTTTAAAAAATTAAAAGTTCCAGCTTTGAAATCTGACTGGATAAGCAACTTTTGTTGAAATAGTCAATACAGGCATAGAAACCAAGCAGAAATATTTTTTTAAATTTGTCACAAGCTGTTTCTATCCACCTATTTGGATGTGAATTTTGGAATAATGCATAAAAAACGTTGGATGGAAAAGCTAAGATGCGTGTAAATTCTAAAAATGCACATAACGCACTCAATTGAGGCGAAGAGTACTTTATCCGATGAGAAGATATGTGCATAGACTATGATTGAAACACATTTACTAAAAAAAAATAGATTTTATTTTTAAAAAATTTGATTGAATAACTAGACTAAAGCTACGCACCAATTTCATTGCACAGCATCTCAAATGTTGGTTTGGTCATTCTGAAATGTCTTTTATCAAACTGACCTCCCAGAACTGTCTCGCACGATTGTGATTTCGCTTTATAAGACTGTGTTTGTGTCTTTTATTCTGAGGTTGGTTTCATGGTAGATTGCGTTGGCGGTCAGATGAGGGGCAGGCTGTCTTTCCCCTCCGTTCTGAGACGGGACTGAAATAGCGAGCTGCCGTCACAGTAATTGGACCTAAATTGGCTAAATGAATGAGCCATTTCTGCTGCCTTGGTCACAGCTGAGGACAGGACGGACATAGGCCCGCAGGTCCCCGATCGGACGGGTTTGTCAGCATACAGATTTATGAAAAGAAAGAAATTAATTTACCACAGACAATTTGTGATTTTTTTTTTTTTCAATCAGCAAAAGTGATGAGTTCTGATGAATTTTGGTTGGAAAACTGATTTGATTGTTTTCCTTCTAATTTACAACTGTAGACAGTTGAAGACAAACCTTGACCTTCTCACCAGACTGTCTTAGGTTTCAGCTAATTAAATCTCTCCTCAGCACAAAAATGTGCAGACGACGTCAGCAGTGCACGACAAAACTGTCACCAGCAACATTAACAAAATTCACTGCCTGCACATACCTAGCATACTGTAGTCTCCACAAATGTGGTATAAACAAATGTAAATGTACCACAAAACTGTGTCTAAAAAGCTGTTGATACACACATTCATGAATTGCAAACGCACTGTGCAGTTCTGTCGCGGCACGCTTTAATTAACACATCTGAGTTTCAAAAGCAAAATAATGAAGACGTACAAACAGTTTTCATCCCATGCTGCGTACCTCCTCTAATATACTCCAACTGTTCATACTCATTTGATGGTTGAAGGAGATGGCACCTGTCTGCTGTAATACAAGCAATAATTACACAGAACTTTCAGTGAATATGCAGTGCAGATCTGGGCCTTTTTTTAATATAATCTTTGACTTTTTACGGTGTTTATACATAACAATATAAATGTCAACTGGTTCATAGTTTTTTTTGGTGGAGCAATTTCTGTGCCACCATTGAAACCAAATGGAATTGCAATTGAATAATGGACAAATTCCATATTTGTTTTAGTGCCTTTGAATGGGAAGTTGTTCATGATTTTGTTGATTCAGACACTTTGAGGAATTTTTTTTTTTTGCCTTCAAGATCATTTGATGGGTGTGAAACCTGTGGTCTATTTTTAGTTAGTTATTCGTCAGCACTGAATGCTGTTTAACTGCAGCTCATCAGGATGGTCATGATTAAAATACTCAGAGCTGGTGAGAGAGAGGCAGACAGAGAGCAGTGGATTGAGAGGGGACTAAACATCTATATGCATCTCTCATCTCATTAATCTGCATTTGCTCCAATCTCACCCTCCTCTGGATCATCTGCACGACAGGTGCTCAGCGAGGGGCTCTGAGGGACCCTGGCTCTCACTCCTCCCTTTGCTTGCTCACTCTCTCTCTCTCTCTCTCTCTCTCTCTCTCACTCACTCCAATTTGTTCAGGACGACTGCTGCTTGCCAGGGGACATCTGTGGTCATCCAAAGCCAGCCATCCTTTCATCCCTTTCTTTTACCCTTTCTCTCATTTCTTGCTGTTGCATTCATTGCATCCCTTCTTCACTCATGTTGCATTTGTTTTACCTGAGCGTACAGAGGGGGACAGAGAAATTTAGTATATGGCACTTTCCAGAAGCAGGATACAAAATAGATATTTTAGTCATTTTAATCGACAGTAATTTTTCATTGATATGGAGATTGAATTTTTTAATCCCTTTTAAGAAATTTAGTTTAAAATGTATATACTAAAATGTATATATTTATACTACGGTGCTGTTGGACACTTGGTTGACGAACATCCTAAGGTGTGCAATTATTTTCAGGGAAACGCACGGCTAAAGTAGTTCCAGGCAGGTCCTGACCGCATTACCGTTCCATATGCAAAGTACACAATGTGATCAATGCACACACTTGATAGCCTACAGTACGGATACGGACTCGCACAGAAACGTGTTGTCAGTGCTGCTGTTACGATTTTATCAGTACAATAGTTTAACAACTTAAAAGCTATATGACATTTCTTACTAGCAAGTTAATAACGGCGCTGTTCTTGGAGCAGATGAATTTACAGTTTTGCTATTAGTAGACATGCTGCTGCCGAACAAGGTTGAAAGACGCACAGGCTCAGGTAGTTCACATACGTTTAATCTCTATATTATATAGCTCTAAAATGACGTTTTAAAATTAGCAACGGAGGCTTGGCATTAGATGCGCAGCACTACACACAAGAGCATTTTAAAGGGTTAGTTCACCCAAAAATTATATTTCTGTCATTAATTACTCGTCCTCATGTCGTTCCACACCCATAAGTAATTCGTTCATCTTCAGAACACAAATTAAGATCTTTTTGATGAAATCAGAGGGAAGCAACATCATTGCACCTTTTGAGGTCCAGAAAGGTACAACCTTAATGTTATGAAGTGACGAGAATACATTTTGTGCGCAAAAACAAAACAAAAATAATGACTTTATTCAACAATCTGAACCGTTGTCATACGTGGTTGACGTAGTGAACTCAGTGCAGGCTTCCTTGTTCACATTCGAACGCCAAGTCAGTATTGGCCAAGCAGAACACGTGAGCAGCACGATGCATGCATGTGACGCAGGAGCCGGCCAATAATGAGTCGGATTTCATCAAAAATATCTTAATTTGTGTTCCGAAGATGAACGAAGGTCTTACGGGTGTGGAACGACATGGTGAGTAATTAATGACAAATGAAATTTCATTTTTGGGTAAACTATACCTTTAAGGACAAAAATCTGACAAATGTCTCATGTAAACAATGTTTTGAGGTGTGGTAACCATAGAATAAGTGGAGTAATTGTCTTTGCGGTGTGGCCGCATTACCACCTCGAGTGTGTTTTATTTTTAGAATAATTCAAGGGCCCGTCTTCAATTATTCCTTTATTATTACATTATTAATACATTATTGTTAGCTTAATTTGGGTTTGCAACCCTTTTGACAAGATTGATAAGTTTATAATAATAATAATAATTATATATTTTTTTTAACTGTCTTAATGCAGTTGAATGTAAAATGTAAAAAAATAAAAAATAATCCATGTTATTTTTTATCATTATTATTATTTTAACTTGTCTTTACATCATGCTTTAGAAAGGGTGCAAAATGATGTTGGGTTATTGGGTGTCAAAAATATGAAGAATATCAGCACAATAATGACAGCTACTTGTACTCTATTCATACTGTATGTATACAAATTTGCAATATTGTTGCCCAAGGGAGCAGCCTGAGGCCAGAAACGCTGTGGGTGCTTCTCCGCACCTGAAGAAACAGAGTTACCGCTTTCTGTTCCAATGCAACCAATTAAACTACTGACCTCGCAGTTTGAAGGTGACCAGCCAGCTAATGAGATACAGCGCAGTGCCTTTTAAGCATGTTTTAACGTTAATATCCTTTTATTTTTCAGCCATCGCAAAAATCTTCCCTCCTTTCCTTCCTTGGCTGTGTCAGCCTTGACCTCATCATGATTATTTCTTATCTCCAAACCATTTCATCCTTATCTCCCCCCCGCGATCCTCACAATTACGCCAGCCCTCTGAAAATGGCAAACGCATGGGGTAAGAAATAGGATTGCCAAGCTTCAGTATTAGAGAGCGTCGGGCACGCCTGAGATTCCATTTATCAGGCCCAAACAGACTCAGAATTATTTGAGTTTGTTGAATCGCTTCCCCTCGCCTTTGATCTTCCCGTGCCCTTCTCTCTATTTATAAACCCGTCCTCCCCCACACTTTCTACCGCACTTCTCCCATATCCACACACAGCCCTGGATCATTCTCTCCCAAATCCTCTTCCCAAAGATTCCTTTCACACCAGCTCCCTTATCCCTGTGCGCGTTTGTCCTTCGGTCCCTGGCTCCCCCCTTGCCGCAGGATCTTTAAACGTGGTGATTACGGCCCCCGGCGTGTGTTGCAGGATTCCTAGCATGTCACAGGCTTTAAACGACATCCAAAGCCCGGTCCTCCGCCCCCCTTCTCCAGCCCGATCAGGTTCCCGCAGCTTGTTAGGAGAATCAAACTCAGATACAGTGGCAGAACAACATCTCCTCCTGCGCCACATGGGCTTGATGAGGCTGTTAAGACCGTTGGTATTATCATCAAGGCACTTTGTCTGTCAGAGGAGGATCTGGTAGCGTTGCGCTGTCCAATCAACGTTCTTGTTTGAATCCAGTGGTCTTAGTTGTCATTGTGCAGGTTTAAGACGCATTCTAGCGCCATACGTTTTCTGGACAGTAAGTATGAAATCTTATTCCCCCTTTTATCCTACATAAACGCATGACACACACACACACGCTCGCATGCACTTACCCTGTCACGGTGATTTACAGTGTGAGCTGGGCCCTGAAAGTGTTCTTTAATTTAATGAGGTAATTATACACTAGGGGCAGGAAGCAGACTGGACCTGATTTATGCATGCTGGCCGTGTTGTTTTGTCACACACTTTGACTCTGCAGCAAGGACAACTGTCCCCCACACATTTCGAGTGCACTCGTGTTCTGCTCCCCTCTGTGTTTCTCTCTACATCTCTCTCGGTTGTCAACAAATCTGTGTCGTTTCGCAGCTGGCATGTGAACAGACTAAACGGGTTTGAGTCTTTTCTCGTTGGATCAGTCACACATGTCCTGAATTATGTCAGCACTGTATTGCAGTGACAAGCAAACAGTGTCTGCGAGAGTGGCGGTTTACATTAGAGCTGTGTCTTCTGTCTTGTTTATGTGGCTGAAGGGGGAAGTTCAGACGTCAACTAACTCTTTCCTTTTAGAGTTTTATACAGATGTGAAAAAAAAAATGAAAGTTATGTTTTTATGTATTGCAATTCATACTGTGAATTCATACTGGTTTTCAAACTCCAAAAAGGACAAAAATAGATTGTTAAATTAAACTAACAATCTTAAATTCACAATTATATTGAAGCTTGTATCACATTCATTTATTTGTTCAAAAATATAGTAACTCAGAACTATTATTACAATAATGTTTCTATTTTAATATATTTTAAAATGTAATTTATTTCTGTGATGCAAACCTGAATTTTCAGCATCTTTAGTCCAGTCTTCAGTGTCACATGATCTTAAAAATCATTTTAATATGCTGATTTGCTGGTCAAGAAACATGTCTCATCATTATCAATGTTGTAAACAGTTGTACTGCTTAATATTTTTTTTAATAAATGTATAATAATATTATTAATGAAATTTCAAAAGAACAGCATTTATTTAAAATCTTTTGTGACATTATAAATGTCTTTTATTATCACTTTTGATCAATTTAATGTGTCCTTGCTGAATAAGTATTCATTTATTTTAAATAAATTTCATCACTGCGTGTGATTGTTCGAATGCCAGGAATAATAGTAAATAAAGACAGTCTGCATGGCATCAGAAAGACTTTGAATACAGTCATATGGGTCACTTTTTTTTGGTATCTTATGCTGCTTTTATTGTGTTTTTATGCCCTTTTTGGAGCTTGAAAGCCCCTGGGACCAGTTGTTCAAAAAGTTTAATCTGGATAAGAATGATATATTTGATATTTACAGCTGTTTTGCGATTATTTTATGGCACCAAAATCTTTTTTGTACTTTACAGTAGGTTACTGAAAGGCTAACTATAGCCTAATGTCTACTTCTAATTTATTACTTTAACAGTTAAACTAATTAAGAGTAAAATAAAAATGTTTGTATGTATATTACATGATAAAAATGGTGTATTTTTTTACCAGTTTTAAAGTGTTGAACAACCCATTTTCAAGATTTGATCCAATCCGATAGCCGAAATCCGATCAGATTACTTTTAAACAACTGGCCCCTGGTAACTATATACTTAAACAAAATGCCTCCCTTTGTGTCCCATGAAACACATAACAACATCTGAGGATGAATAAATTACAGAGTTTTCATTTTTTTTGATGAACTATCGCTTTAAGGCACACTGCGGCACTTTTGAAGAGAACCGTTTGCAGCAAAAGGGAGTATTTAGAGTGTGAGTCATGTGACTTTTGTTGAGCACTGCATCAGGGACCAGCAGTGCCCACAAGCGACCACTGGCACTTTCTCTCTCCCTCAACAGCAATCTTGCAACCAGTCTGCCTCCTTATTCTTGCTCTTCTCTTTCCGTCCCTCGCTCTTTATCTCCCTGTGTGCCGTGCAGCCAGTGAGGAGCCTCGCATGCCTAATTTGAGTTAACGATGCCAAGGCTCGTCCAGGCCTGAGGCTCCAGCAGGAGAGTAGGGGGAACAGCTGTGGCCAGGCTGAGGCAGCATATCTCTCCAGTGCTATCTCTATTTCTCCTTGATTCTGTCTCCCCGCTCATCCTGACATGTATGCCCACAGCAGTCTCGACTGCAGCACAGCCTAATGACGTCTCCTACGTGAGGAAACCATCTCGGCAGCGCTCGGAAGAGCTGGAGAAATCAGGAGAGAGTAGAGGCTTGACGAGCAATCTTGAAATAGAAGCGGAGAAGGGCAAAAAATCATCCTAGATTAAGAAGGAGACAGGCAGCGAGAGGGAGAGAGATAGAAGGGAACAGATTTAAGACTGCAGGGAATTCGAGGCGAGGAAAATCCAGCAGCAGAAATTAAGCAGCTTAAAGTAACTGCTCGCTAAAGCTTAATTCTGACGAGAGGGTCCTCGCACGGTCTCATGCAAGAGGTTGCGCGGGCTGTAAAGGATAAGAGAAGACAGGCTGACAGGGAACAGAGACTCGATGATGTGGATTGGGAGAGAGGGAGAGAGAGAGAAAGAGAGGGGGCTGTTTCATAACCAAAGGTTGACATCTCTCTGATGAGTTCTGTGCTGACAAAAAATGTGTCAGCACAGCCACCTCTGAGCCTCCGCGTTTCACCTCTGTATGGCATGAAAGTCAGAATATGAGCAAAAGGCGCTTTACGTTACAAATTTAACCTGATGATAGGATTTTAAGCTCATTTGGAAAGTTTAAAGTAAGAATTAGTGCGTTTGGCGTCTTTAACTTCATTCTTCTTGTCTCTGCAGGAAGCATCAACCGAACTGGGGCTGTCCCTACATTTCTGCGGACCCCCACCGTCATCCAGCCTCATCTGGATATGAAGCCCTTCCTACAGTTTCAAATGGAGACTCCTCCTCCACACAGCGTTGGGCTCTTCCACAACTTCAACGCGGTGAGATTTTGCCTCTGAAGATTATTGCATTATAATAAAAATATTTTTGGGGGGCGGAAAGGAATATATATGCTCCTTATGGGACTGATCTTTAGTTTTGTCTGGTCACATCATGCCACTTGTTTTTAGAGCAGGCAAAGTGTCTGCAAAAGTTGTCCTTGTCACAACATTTATTGGAAAGTTTGTCAATTATGCACATTGCATTTGAAAAATTGAAAAGGTATCTCAGTATTATGGTAATATTAATGTATTATTGTAATGGATGTCAGTTTGTGTTGAATATCCAAAAAGTTTTTAAAAAGGAAAGAAATTGAATTACCAAGTTAACAATTTAATTAACTTACATAGCCTACATCATTCTGTTATTTTTGGTAAATTCTGTACAAATACACTAACATTTTGTTTTTATGAAATTAATACTATTATTCAGCAAGGACACATTAAATTGATCAAAAGTGAACGTAAATACATTTATAATGTTAAACATTATTGCTATTCCAAATAAATTATGTTCTTTCGAACTTTATATTCAATAAAGAATCCTGAAAAAATGTATCATGACTTCCACAAAAATATTAAGCAGCACAACTGCTTCATTAATATTGATAATAATAAGAAATGTTTCTTGAGCAACAAATCAGCACATTAGAAGGATTTCTGAAGGATCATGTGACACTCAAGACTAGAGCATGCCATTACAACAAAATAAATGACATTTTTAAATATATTAAAATAGAAAATGTTATTTTAAAGTATAATATTTTACAATTTCTAAAATTTTACAATTTTTACTGTATTTTTGATTGAAAAATTTTTTGTTATTTTGACCAGTTGTTGCTTTTGGCAAATAAATGCTCTAAATTACAATATTTTTATTTGGAATTTGGGAAAAATGTCAGTAGTTTATAGAATAAAACAAAAATGTTAATTTTACCCAAACACATACCTATAAATAGTAAACCCAGAGAAACTGATAATTTTGCAGTGGTCTCTTAATTTTTTCCAGAGCTGTATATGTAGCCTTGGTAAGCAGAAGTAACTTTAGTAAAGAAAAGTAAAGAAAAATTTATGGCCTTTAAATTTTCAGATGTAAATGAAAAATAAAAGGTGTTAGTGCTTTGCAGGAGCGATATTAAAAGCATGCTCCTTTTCATGTCATGCCAAACCAGTGTTATTATTTTTATCTGTGGAACACAAAAGGGAAACAGTGAAGATGATGATTGCAACTCTCAAGCTCTTCAAAGCAAACTATTAAAGTTTTCTAAAGCCCTACGTGTGCGAAACAGACCAAATATAAATCAGTATTAATTGGAAATAATCCTCTCTGCCATCTGGTGTATTAATGCAACAATGAGTTAATGCATTCTCGTTATTTCCAAAAAGGGATCTGATTACACAAAGATAACCTTAATTATTAAACCACTCAGTCTATTTTGTGATAGCTGGCTTGTTTGTGTATTTGTATTTTCCTGACTGACTTCCATTGGACAGAGTAATGCTGTATGAGTTCTCTCATGTCACCGTGACTTATAGCTAATCATTTTGATTAGCATGCAGCTCATTTCACTCTCTCAGCACTTTTACTCAGAGTCAGTTCCGCACATTTCCCAGATTGCATTCTGTTATGTAAATGAGAATGCTGGTCAGCGAATCGAACAAGGAAGATCCAGTCATGCCAGAGGTGTCCGTTTTACGTATTCTCTCTCTTAAATTCCTTGTATTTGCCTGCACTTGTTGCCCTTGGCACAGTCTCGTAACACTGAGAAGAAAAAAACACTCTACCCATGCCAGCTGAATAAATCCACATCACATGTTGCCTTCCAATTCTGCCACATATTCTTTTAGTAAAAGCCAAGGGATGTTTAAATGTTTTGAAAAATGCATGAGCTTGTGAAAGAGTCAGCATCTAAGAGCTAAACTACTGTCTCTTGTACATTCGCCATTTATTATATATTCAGACACTGAGCTATAATCTTTAGATTGTGGCAGTTTTAGAATTGCAGCAGGCTATTAATCACAACGGTTAAAGGCTCAATGTGAGAGTGACCGGGTGTCGGACGCAGAAATTCTCCTGATGCCCAGTAGGGGGTGATGTTGGCGTGGCTGGAAGGACAGGCTGACCTCTCTCTAGGACACTGCTGAAAGCACACTGCAGTGTTTACGCTATCGCCTAATGGAATACTGACATTTATGAGAAATCCCTTACACAGGTTGTAATACGGCTTTTATTGAGGTATTTCTATAATGTTTGCCAAATGCATATATATTTAAAAGTAGAATATATGTGTAAATTGTAATGCATTCAGTGAGAATCAATCTAAGCTTAGTGTTGCTGGTGAGTTTAAAGGGTTAGTTCACCCAAAAATGAAAATTCTGTCATTAATTACTCACCCTCGTGTCGTTCCACATCCATAAGACCCTCATTCATCTTCAGAGCACAAATTATGATCTTTTTGATGAAGTCTGAGAGGTTTCTGTCTGTCCGTAGAGATTCAGTGCAACTACCACTCCAAGGTGCAGAAAGGTAGGAAAAAGACATGATTAAAGTACTCTATTTGACTCCAGTGGCTTTAACTCAATTTTATGAAGCGACTGAGTGCTTTGTTTGTGCAAAAAAACAAAGATAATTTACCTCTTTGTTTACAAAATAATATTATCCAAAGCGTGTTCGTGCAACAATGCCAGTTCATACGTGAACACAACACGCATGCGTCGTGTAGCTCTCGTGAAAGCGCATTGCAGATCAATATTTTTGTAAGTAAAGTGGTAAATTATGTTTTTGTGCACAAACAAAGCACTCAGTCGCTTCATAAAATTGATTTTAAGCCACTGGAGTCACACGGAGTACTTTAATCATGTCTTTTTCCAACCTTTCTGGACCTTGGAGTGGTAGTTGCATTTAATCTCAATGGAGAGACGTCATCAAAAAGATCTTCATTTGTGTTCCAAACATGAACGAAGGTCTTACGGGTGTGGAACGACACGAGTAAAAAATGACCGAATTTTCATTCATTCAATTAGAACTTAAAAACAAATGTGTAATTAGCTGCTTTTTGTTTGTATAAACTACTTTCAAATTCTCTAAATGATGAGCTTTGTTTGGCAAGCTACAGTTTCAAAATAGCTTTCCCAACATTGCTTATAAGATTGGTCAGCTGTGCTCAAGTTGTTCCGTCTGGAATCGCATTCATGTTGGAATGCCACAACCTGATCAAACAGTCTTGAAGCTGTAATCCAGTTCAAAGTATTTTTTTATTTTTTTTTTATAAATGTGTGGGTTTGGCCAAATAATTATTTAGCTGTGTACATTTCACCAATATCTGATGCTTTTGATCAGCTGTAGATAGAGCTGGGACGGACCACAATCTTCCATTGCTCTACAGTCCAGCTGTAATTTGTGTTTAATGTGATTTGGCCTCTACCTGCCTGTCTGAGTCAATTTGCCTGCAGGCAGTGAGGCACCTGAATAATTTATACAAAGCAGCTGGTTGTGGCTTGAAGGTGCAGAAAAGCTCCCCCAGACACTCGCTTATTCTGCAGAATCAGGAATTTCGGAGGCGTTAAATCGGACGGCTTGTGCACCAACTTGTTGCATTTCACCTGCAGCCACCTTCGAGTAAAGCCTCACTCGCAAAAGACGGCGTTTATGCGTACAGCTTGCCAATTTTCCTCGCTGAGTAATGCAACTCCACGTGGACTTTTGGAGTTGAACTCTTTTGGCTGTGTGCACTTTACCTCTGACGACCCCTCCAAAAACTGTAGTTTTCAACCTTAATAGCTGGAAGATATCAATCAGAAGGCATTATGAGTTAAAATATTTTTGGGAGTCTTATTAATTGAGCCTGGGTCACAGCTGAATTGGTTCCACATGAGTTTTAGAGGTATGTGGCGGGAGCGAGAGGACTGTCATGACGGGGGAGATGGAGGAGGGCTGAATTCTGCAGCTTGTGCATAAGTGCTTTTGATAGAAGGAGGGAGTGACGGGGTGAGAAAAGGAAAAACTGAGGGAGTGCATGACATTCTTAGTGCATCTGGGCAAAATAAGCAGTCAGCGAGTGAGCATGTAAGACAGAAAGAGGAAGGAGATCGTTGAAAGAGCACAGGAAGGGACGATAGAATTTATTAGTGGAGAAAAAGGGAAAGGAAAGAAAAAGCAAGTGAGAGGCAGAGGAAAATGAAGAGAGAGCATCCAACCAGGAACGCAGTCTTGGCTTGCTGTGAAGTGTCAGGAAGGATGGAGGGAGGATTGGAAGGAAGGTGGATGAGATTAAACAGCGGAGAACGAGAAACTGATCCCTAACGGCAAGAGTGACGACCGACTGTGGAAAAGAAGAGGCAAAACTAGAAAGAGAGAAATCAATTAATCATATCCTGGACCTGTAAACGCAAGAATTGCTCGCTGTCATCCCCACAAGGGGGCACAGAAGCGTGTGAACGCGAGAGTGTGGGAGAATCAGGTGGTGTGGTGGGACAGCCAGGATCCCTTCAGGATGAGTGACACTCTCGCACACACCCTCCCACACACAAACACGCGCTCCCTCGCGGAGGATCCAATGCAGCTGCGAGATCCAGGCGCTGCTGAGGATATGAAGGTGAGTGCCCTCCAGCTAGCTCAGGCAGAGTGGTAACCAAGCTGGGTACTTTTCTCTGTTTTTCAATCGTTGAACGGCATTCGTTTTCTCCGTGGGGTGTTTTATCTGGCATTGCACCTTCTTCTGTGTTTGAACGCAGTGCATTTTGGGCTTGTGGTGTCCGGCATGCTGTGTTTGTATTAACTGACAAGGGATCTTGTTGAAAGTGGAAACAGAGACTTGTGTTTTTTAAAAAAAAAAAAAAATCTAATTTACATGTTTAAATCTATATTACGTTTCCTTTAAAGGGGTAGTTTACCCAAAATCATTTCATGGTCTTCCAAACCTGTATGAGTTTTGTTTTACAGAACACAGAAGATATTGTAAAGAATGTTTTTGTCCATAAAGTGAAAGTCAAAGAGGTCCAAAACAACACTGGACCCCTTTGATTTTCATTGAATTTCTTAGTGTGTTCCACAGAAAAAAGTCAGTTAAAGAGTAAGTAAACTGTGACTGAATTTTCATTTTTGCATGAACTATCCCTTTACAGGGTCATTAAAGGGTCTGTGTTTTTATAGTAAGAAGGATCTGGCTATTTTTGAACAGTTATCAGTTTGTGGGATGTGGTTGTCCAGAGGGAGCATCAGGAGGTCATATGACAGACACTGTGCTTGCCAATTGGATAAATGTAACATGCTCTGTTAATTGCTCACTTTGATAATTTGCATAGATGCAGTGTCTGCCAACACCATAAAAGTACAGAATGTTATTGAGGCTTCGATAAAACATGAACGATACAAAACTGGCCTTAAAAGAATAGTTCACTCAAAAATGAATCATTTACTTCACATCATGCCATTCTTCTGTGGAGAATAAAATGTATTTTATACAACATATAGAGTGTTTTAAAGATTTTTAAAGTCAGTGGAGACTAGTGTTGTTTTGGACCACATTGACTTTCATTCTATGGACAAAAACAGTTCTTCAAACAGAAAGTCATGCAAGTTTGGAATGACATGAGGGTGAGTAAGTGATGAGCGAATAGGTGAACGATCCCTTTAAGGCATCTTTCTGCAACGGTTTGGTGGTTTCATCGGTTAGATTCTTATAGCATCGTCATAAGGCTGTATCATAACATTGTTTGAGTTTAAGGAAATTGGCTGAGAAAGTTAAAGAAATAAATCAACACCAGCAGAAGACCACTTCAATACAGTGCTATTTTTACTTCATGATGCGAAGCATGATGGACCAACACCCAAGATTTTGTTCTAGAAACGCATTTTAACTTCTGTATGCTATTAAATCTTGATTAGAAGTTAAAATACAGCCAGCAGACTTTTTAAAAAGACATGAGGCTTTAAAAGTAATCTTTTTCTTATGAGAGGCCTTTGCTTTGATTTTTCCTGTGCAGCCCTTCGGAGCCCCTCCCCCATCCGTTTCCTCGCTGAGGCTGTTAGTACTGACAGTTGTATCTATTGATGTGTTCTAGCTGGAGGTGTTCTTATTACCCAGCTAACTGCCAGCTTCACTTAATCCTCTGGAGATTCATGAAGGCAAAGCCATAGAACAACATCATTGTGGCTAATCCACTGCCAGTCTGACTGATGTAGTGTGGACTTTGCACATGCACAATGGCATCAGGGCCCACAACGGTTATGGTGACGCAGAACACAGTTTTCAGGACTGTGCCAAAAGAGATAAGAGGCAAAAATCTGAGGAAGTCCGGTGCAAGGCCTGCTAACCTACAGTGTCTGTGAACTGTCATCCTGAACCATGTCTCAGCTCTGTGTTTTTGCTTCTAGTGGGGGGGGTTGCCTGGATACATTCCATTTGCAGAGTTTCAAAATGTTTTTGTTTGACTAAGAGAATATTCATTTTCAGGCTCTCCATCATTTCCCAGCTAAGAGATGATGTTCCCAAATGGCATGTCTTAGTGTATTGTTGTTAGAATTTGGAATGAAAAGCACAGTCATTATAGATGTTTTTGAAAGGTTAAACATTTTCTTTCTGTAACTGGCTGTGTTGGAAATCATGTATCACAGTCATGTTGATACATGATTGGACAGTGTTGATGAATTTGTAAATTTATGCACGCAGATTTGCTGCATCATATTGTATTTAATATCAAGTCAAAATATTCTAATGGAATGAAACTATATCAAGTGAATAATTGTGCTGGGAATCATATGACAATAGAGCTCTGAATGCAGACCACAAGGCCAAAAGATTTTTGGACTGCGACCATCAAGCTTTGTGCATTAAGCTGGTCATAAACAGAGGCTTAGCCATTGGCGCTATGAGATGCGGTACTTAGGATAGTGGGTGAAATTTATATTAAAGTCTGACCTCTCACATTGTGGACAGTGAAACAGAAACAATTTAAAGGGTAATGTGTGTCTGTGATGTATGTGGGTCATTGATGAATAAGGTTTATAAAAGTATAAAAAAACATAATGGAGATATAATTTTTAAGTTTTATTAAGTGTTAACAATGGGATTATGTGGTTTTTATAATAAATTAACACTGCTTTTGTTATTTTTTACTAGATGAACAAAATCTGTCACCAAAAAAGAAATTTGGATTAACCACTAGAGTGACACTTTTGGTCATATCGAACGATATTTTCAAACAATGCTCAAAGTTTTTAAAATATTACAACATTTTCCATGTTTTATAGCAGTTGCACCGAATGACCTGATGTTTCAGGACATGCGTATTAGCAAGTGAAAACATGAATTACTTTGCTTCACAACCATGTGGTCCTTTGCAGGTGTCTGAATGATGTCACATCCTGTCACATGGTATTGACCTCATGACTTGATCCAAAATGGTCCCTTCATATTGGTTACTCCGAATGACATCAATGAAGTTATTTTTTCCGGACATTCTTTCTCATAACAAAGCAACAACTTCTACACTTAATTTTAATACCATTTTGCTGTTGCTATATGATGTTATAAAATCATGCCAGAATAAAAAACATTTATTACATTTTAAGATATTTAATCACAAATGAAATGGCTATATTGGCCTTTGGACGGTTAAACCGAAACATTTTGACACTTCAAAATCTTTAAAATACCTTTATATGCATTTTATTATTATTAAGGCCTTCGGACAAAAAATTATGTAAATGTCACGTCATTGACCCATGTACAGTATATCTATTGTAAATAATGTAAATATATATATATATATATATATATATATATATATATATATATATATATATAAACAAATGAATAAATAAATATATATGAATAAATAATTTAGAATTAAATATATTATTATTAACATTTGAGGTACAATAATTTTAGTTAATATTATCTGTTAATAATAATATTTAATGCACATGAGCTAACATTAAAGGGCACATATCATGAACATCTGACTTTTTCGGCCTTTAAGTGCTATAATCACGTCCCCAGGGCATCTACCAACCCAGAAAATGTGAAAAAGGACAACCCAGTAACTTTGTTCTGGCAAGCCTTTCAGAGCCGCTCAGATTTCATTCCCCTTTTGATACAGGAAGGGGATCTTATTATAATATTACCGCCCCTTAATCTGCACGTTTCCACCTACGGCGCCATCATTTTCACAAATAAAAATGGTGTACATCTCTGCATCCCAAAGTCCACACTGAAACGCAGGCCCAGTTCTAAGGCCTTGGCAAAAGTTCGAGCAAAGCATGCTAACTGTTCTGTGGTTGGCTGCACAGACAAGCAGAGAATGCTATTTAAAGTGTTATTAGCTTGTATAGTCTGCAAGCTGACCCTGGCAAGCTGATAAGCTTGCTAAAAATGGACCGTTTCTGTCTGAGCGATCTTTTGGAAAAAATATTTGACCATTCACAGCATTTCATAGCAATCATAAACGTCAGCCTGGTGTGTATGGCTCTGTTTGGCAAACAGGTACGCTATGTATAGTGGGTGTCCACATGCTAATCGATAGGTTCAATCAACTCCACAGCATCTACTTAAATTTATCCACTAGTCAAGTCAAGTCACCTTTACTTAAATAGCGCTTTTTACCATGCAAATTGTGGCAAAGCAGCTTTACATTAATAATTGGCTAATAATTTTTGGCTGCACAGCAGCTCCCAAAGAAAATGGTGTCATTGTCCAACTTATTCTATATATTATTGATTCATTCCGTTGCAAAGATCAATAGTTATTAGTCTAGTTATTTATGTATATCAGCACTGGAGAAAACAGTGATGTAATCTAATCATCTAATCAGTAATCATTCAGAAACATCCAGATGCATTCTAAATGCTGTAACTTCTTTCTGAGTCTCTCCATCATTGTCCGACTCCGATTTGAACAATGTAAGGCTGATCACCGTTACTGACTATTGTCATTTTGGCTGCGTGAGATTCTCCAGCTTTGCTGTTGTGGAGCAACCGAAGCGCGAGATGTTAATGCTCCACCCTGTTTTGGAAAGCGGGCAGAGAGCAGCAGCTCATTTGCATTTCAAACGGCATGTTTTTGCTCACACCCAAATAGGGGCAAATTTGACAAGCTATAATCAATTATCTGTGCGGTATTTTTAGCTGAAACTTCAAAGACACATTCTCGGGACATCAGAGACTTATATTTCATCTTGTGAAAAGGGGCACAATAATGAACAATAAAGAGTCAAATTAATAATTACAAACGTTATCAAAGATTAGTAAACACTGTAACAAATGTATTGCTCAATGTTAGCTAATATAATCCAATAGATTCTATTCAGGAATGTTTTGGTATGCAGTGTATATGATGGTTTAGAAATGATTTAATGTAGTTTGGCCTACTTTAAACTAAGTGAGTAATTAGGCTGTCTTCGTTCATTAGCTAAGTCATTGATATTTTGAAACTGAATGCAGGAACGAACAACATTTGTGCAAGAGATGAGCTGCTCACCCTGACTTGATCTCACAGGTGTCCTGACTCTTTGCACCATATGGCCGCCCTTTAGCCATGTTCTACCGCCACTGTACTGCCACCTAGACCTTTCCATCAACATGATTAATGACCTTGTCTGTCTAATGGGAGCCGGATCAGAGTTTAGTTTCACATATCCTTTCCCTTTTCCCTTTCCCTCTTTCTCTTTCTCCTGTTCTTTGTTCAGATGGATCCTGTTCAGAAGGCAGTGATCAACCACACCTTTGGAGTCCCACTGGTGAAGACCAAACGGCCAATCATTTCCTGTAATGTCTGCCAGATCCGTTTCAACTCTGAGGTAAGGTATATGATATCGGACTGTTTGACTGTTTGAAATTTGGTGGCTTACTCAAATGGCTTGTGTTATTGAAGACATGAAAACGTATATAGATTTCTTAGAGTGAGTTTTCAATGTAATATGAGTGTTATGTTTATGTTGCTGAGATACTTTGCACACTCTGCTTTCTAGTCCGGAAATAGCCAATGGCAAATCCTCTTTGAAGTACTGTATCCGCATAGCATGTCAGAGTGGATGCTTAAAGCATGAAGCGTTTTTCTTTCTTTCTACAATTAAAAAGAGTTTTAAGAAAATCTCTCTCAACATACAGTCTCAATTATACAATATTATTATCTCCAGGAAATCCTACAGAAACCTTCCTACATCCTTCCTACAAAAACAACATTCAAATTTTCCATTTTATACTTAGCACAGTCATTTATTGCAAGATCCGTATCGCGCATTTTACCGTTCCAATATTCCTCGCGCATCAATGAAAGCAATTATGTTAGTTGTTTATGCACCAAATTGCTGCTATGCTTGTTTGGGGGGAAACTTAAGCCTGAAATATTCTGGGCTGAATTCAGTTGCAGCTGTGGCAGACATTGTGACATGTGTGAGATTAGTAACAGAGCAGGACCTGGGAGTGCCCCACTAGCCTGCGCTATTTTTACGGACGAGAACTGTAATCATGGGCAGAAAGTGGCTTTCTTGGTGTGAGCCTGTAATCTTGGGCCTCCATTCGAGCAGATGTATGACCTTCTTTAAACCGCATCCAAAGACAATGAAAGACGGGGAGAAGACGGAGAGGCCAAGCCTGCATGTGAAGACCTGCGAAAATAGCTGTTAGCCAAGCTCGCTTTTAACGATTTATGGGGTGAGGTTTTGAGACGACTCAGCAATTCAGTGAACCAACTGGACTTAAGAGTTGTTGTAGGTTCATTGGAGGTGATATTTAACAGAGGTGAAGATTGGATTGAGGTTATGTACGACAGTTATTTACATCATCTAATGTTCCTTTGTTTTGGTTCACCGTAAATATCCTAGACGGTTGTTAGTTGGGCTATAAATTCCATATCCCAAGGTGCCACCCAAAGATGCCTTTAGTTTACAACCCAGTTCACGACCCTCAAGTCAAACGAGCTTGACACATACAAGTGTGCTTGTAAATAATAATGCATGCTGTTCAATAAACCTTAAGCACTTGACTACTGATTGGACATCTCTGACACCTGCAGCTGTCCTGGTTTGTAAAAGATAGGCATATAATTTCAACACCCCTGTTATTGCAATGTCTCCCTGCTTGCCATCATTGCTTTAAACTACACACACACACTTAACCACATGGGACTTTTTTTCTGAAAAAGTCTACAAAATAGTGCCTTATTTTGTCTTTCTATTATTTATTTTTTTGTAATTTTACATTTTGCATGAATGAAAAAAATATTTTGATAATATGTTTAATTAACACAGGTAAGGACTGATGGTTAATAAATACAAATAATATTCCTCAAACCAATTTATCTGATTATGTGAAAATTATTTTTTTCTCTTATTTATTTATTAATTTATTCATCCATCCATTCTTATTTTTATATATATATATATATATATATATATATATATATATGAAAAAATATGATCAAATTATATATATACATAAATATATATATTTAATATTCAGTGGGAATAATATATATAATGTCATTATTTTCATATAATGTGAAAAAATATGATCAAATTATATATATACATAAATATATATATATATATATATATATATTTATGTATATATATAATTTGATCATATTTTTTCACATTATATGAAAATAATGACATTTATTTATTTAGTATGATTTGAATTTAACACATTATGTCAAAATGTTTGAGATTGTTGCAGGAGTTTATGTATTCAGCTGAGAAGGTTAAAACCTTTGAGATGAGATGGGCAAAAATCAGCATTTTAATGGGATACATTTAAAACTAGCTGCTTTTCATTGCTAGGTTAATTTTTTATTAGATTATGTAGTTCTCATAACATATAAAAAACGTCATTTGTGTATTGATTTTTTTTTTTTGTGAAGTGTGCTGTATCCGTGGAAAGTGCCACATGCACACACTCATAAACCCTCATACAAACGCAAACATTTTTTGTCATTGTCCTACCTATTTAAACTCTTATTTATTTTAGTTGTCAGCCACGTGTTCACGGCTTCAAATCAGTTGCGAGCGAAAAAGAGAGATCAAAGGCAAGACATCAAACAATTGCGAGTTTGTATGTTTTATTAGAAATTGTGCTACTTCTTTCATGCATATTTGCACTGGAAATGCTTCAGCTATGAGGAGATTAAATTATACAATGCCATATTTCATTAACTGATTACGAAGCAACGGGTCTACATTTTCTTCCTTTACTATGCTGAATGACGCAATGCATTTGTTCCTTGAAAATATCTATTCCCTCGCCTCCTTCCCATCATCATTTCACGCTCCATTATGGATTCATAGATTCCAAACCCCCCAGTGCTGGTAACCGAGGACATTTGTAGTGGAAAAAGCAGACTATAGGCTGCCAGCAAGTGTTATCTGATGCATTCATCAAACTAGGAGCTCAGAGTTGTGTTATGCTGTGTTGCCAGTGTCCCTCTGTCCCTTTCACTCTAGCGCAAGATGGAGGTATAACCTTGCCGCGCTGCAGAAGTGATGTCACCATATTGTGTCACTGTTGCTGCAGGACAGGGTTGAATGCGTGTCCCTCCCCCTGCCAGAGCTGCAGTGGCCTGCCGATGTCACACAATTTCCGTCATTCACTGGCTATTTTTCCGTCACTAGGGCAAATTAACCTTCCTTGAGCGTGTTGAGCTTCTGGAATAGCCACAGCTGTCAATCCTCCTCATGCAGCACTTTCCCATTTTGTTGTGTTAATTGTATTTATGTTGGCATATGTTGTGTTACATACTGTTCACATGTGGTTTGATGAGACTGGGACATACTGGTCTCTATGTCCCAAGTTGTCCTTGGAAAAGTTCTTCATGCTCATGCTGTTTTTCCATCGCTGTGCTTAGAAGAATTAATCTTGTGCTCTCAAAACCAACTCATCTCTCTTATGTAAAACCCTGTGCCATCTGGGCAAGAACTTTCCTCATTTCCTTATTCTATAGATAGCGCTGCATTCATACGAGCACTTGGCACATTATGGATTTGGCTTGGTACTTGATTTGTATTCATATCTAATGGCTGAGATATTCTTCACACATAATGCGTGCCCTCTCTTGTAAGTCGCTTCATTAAGAAAGCATTCAGTGGGAATTTCAATGAATGATTTCTGTATGAGGGTTCAAAGAGTTCAGATATGAAAATTGGATTTGTATCGCTAATAGTTAAGTACTGGCCAAAACAGTTTAGCTACAAACTGATTGTTAAAAAAAAAGTATGTTTCTAAAGGATGGATTGATTCAGTAGCTGATAAAATCAGTAATTTATCAGATTTAAAAAAAAAAAAAAATACTGGAACCAAATGAAGCTCATTTCCAATAGCGGTTCTCGCACACCATTCTTCCACCAATGCGAGCGGACCACCAAAAATACTCAGAGAACTGTACTACTATTCAGTGTCAACACAACTGAATCTACGAAGCGAAATGGACAACATGAGCGGACTTGTCTGATTCTTAAATGAATGACTCTTACTAACCTGGGCTGCGTTTCCCAAAAGCATTGTAAGCCTAAGTTGATTTTGGAGACCATTGGTGTCAATTGTTCTGCGATCAACTTAGGCTTATGATGGCTTTGGGAAATGCAACCCTGTTCTTTTTAGTGAATCAACAACACTGATTCCTGAATTAATGATTCTAATAAGCAGTTTCTTTTTAGTGAATCAAACAAATACAGCTTACAAACAACTGAGAAATCAGTGTAGTTTCTGACTCGTCAACAATGAGTAAAGATGCACATTAGGAGTCTTGTCAGTAGTATTTTTTTTTAAAGTAAAATATGTTTTGATTGTCTAGTATTTTTGCTTAATATATAGTTAAAGCCAATTATTTGATTTAATTTATATGACACCTCTAAAAGACTGTCTGTGTAAATGCATTATTCAAGAATTTATCAAGAAAAATCTTTTAGCAATGACAAAGCATTTTTTTTCAACCAAATATTTAATCCGTATCATTAAGTGGAATCATTAAGAGGAAATGAAACTAGAACCAAAATCATTCTTTATGATTCCCATCCCTAGCCACAGACACTTGGATTCTCCAGTATTGACATCTGTAACTGGTTGTGATTAGCGTCCTAGACTGTTTGAGTCTTTTGCTTGCACATGGCAATGGCATGAACTGTGTTTCTCATTTGTTTATGGATGTGGATTCTTCTCCATTTTTTCTTCGCTCTGTTGCAAGTCTGATCAGTTTTACATTAATAAACTCATGTATGTTGTTTTACATACATTTTTTTGTCTGTGTGACCTCTGTCTACAAAACACACGGAGCACATGTGCTTTTCCCCCATTGAGCTCTCTGTTGGCTTTACCAGAACCACATCGCTATCTTCTCCTCTTTCCTCCTTAATCCCAGTGATCGCTGCTCTTTTAGTGCTTCTTTCCCATATCCTGCTCAGTGTGTTCTTTAGACAGGCAGCTTCTTCAAACCCCCGAAGGCTTCGATTACAGGCCACCAGCTATATAAGGCTCTGTCATCACCAATTACAGCCCACAACCTGCCACAACAGACAGGAAGGGCCAACCTAATGCCATTCCCTCACTGCAAGCATACCCTAACAGTCTCTAAGGACCTATCCTAGCTGTCTTAATCTCTTCTGTTCCCATGAGTCTCTGCGGGGGTTCCACGCCTCTTTTAATGTTCTGAGCGTCTGAGCCCTCATTGACACTCTGGTATGAGTCTTTTGGTCCTGCTCCCAGTGTCTGCAGCAACGGTTGTCAACTCATTCTCAGTTTCACACAACAGATAATCCAGCCACTTAATAATCATCATGTTTGTCCTTATGGGATTGATTCTGAGGCCATGGCTGTTTTGGGAAGCTGCTGCTAGGTGATCTGTTGAAGCGTGCTGCTGCGAGGCACGACAGATACGCGTTGTGCCGCGAGGCGGCCTTGCTCCCCTGTAACGAGGGTGCAGACCACAGGCGACAGCTCCTGTGTGAGCATTTCTGGAAATATCTTGTCTTGTTTTCCTGCTAGAGGTCAAGTCAGCATGCTCGATGAGTGGACTAGATTGTGCCACATCAGAGAAGTGGAATTGTTTATGTAGATTAGAGCTTTCACAGTAGTCAACTGTTTTGTGTTTCCTTTGCTTTTGCACTATTTATGCACTGGCCGCTGAGACGGCTAAATATATCTTTTCACTTAACAATGGTCTCATTTTCTATACTTATACAGTGTTGATAATGAAATCATGGAAAAAGACCTCATATTCTTTATGTATAATGTTATAAATAGTTTTATGCAATTTATTTTATTAATAATAATAAAATTAAACATAATTATTATTATTATTTATAATCATTTAAATAAAAAATGAATTATACAATTGTATTAAAAATGACTTAAAATTATACATTAAATTATTATAAATAATAATGCTTATTATTATTACATTAGTGTATATCCAGAATACATATTTTTTGTCATGTAATGGTATAGATAATTTTATGGAATTTGTTTAAAACAATAATAATAAATTAAATACAATTATTGTTATTATTATTATTAGTGTTAATATTTGTACTTAAATAATATTCAAATAACTTAAATTCTATATTAAATTATTATAAATAATACAAATTATTAACTTTATTAATTTTATCTTTTATATAACTTTTAATAAACTTTATTATTTTATAATTATTATTATAGAATTTTATATAATCAGAATACATGGTTAATTTTGAATGGTTGTCATTGGAGAAATATGCTTTTTTAGAGTAACCAGACTAACTATACTCTGCTAACTAGCCATTCTTGCCAAAAACTGACTAATTACAATGCTGAAATGACTACATCTATATTGTTTCAACTATTTTATATAACATTTTATTTAATTTTAAACTAATTTATTTGTTTGTTATTTTGGGGATTTTACTTTAAGACACATGTAAAAGCAGCACATTAAGACAATCACAGAAAATGGATGCTATGTGGCATCAGCATCCTGGGACAATCATGAGGGTATAACCCCATGTTATGACTCCTGGACGGGACATCCAATACCAGATGTCAAATATGGCCTGTGAGCATTAAAAACTTTGTAACTCTACACCTGTTTTGTTTGTGTGCAGCTCCTTGTTGATTTTGAAAGGTGAACTCATAGAATGTTTAAGCTGAATCACTTGTGTGCTCATTTCAGAGTCAGGCGGAAGCCCACTACAAGGGGAACCGTCATGCTAGGAGAGTCAAAGGCATCGAGACCTCCAAGAGTCGCCCACAAGAGAGTGACAAACCTCCTCCTGGGCCCGTCTCATCCCCCTCACCTACAGGACCCTTGCCGGCAGTCTCAGACACTGAGCCCAACAAAACAGGTAAGCGCTTGAGAATATAGTGATTGTAAAACATGTCTTAGTGATTGTAAAACATAGTGATTGTAAAACATCTGGTCTTTGATACTTTGAGACATTAATTTGAAGAATTTAAAGCGAGGCATTGTATTGTGCCTCAAAATTCTCAAAAGAGATGACTGGAAAGCGAGGATACTCTAATTCACCCTATGAATCGAAACTAGGACATGAAGACGCCAAAAATATTCAATCTGTGTGTGGTCTGACCTCACTCTTCAAGAAGCAACCAATCGAACATTCCCAACGCTGAAAATCTGGGGTCGGTCACAGGGCAATTACAGCCCCAACTGTACAATAACAGAAAGAGACAAAGACAACATCCCTCAGTCCCAGCACAAGATTTAAAATAGCTGGTTTATGAAATTTAAGATGGTGCATTCCTTGTTGAAACATCTTAAGGAAGTCTGGGTAAAGGTCTAGAACATCTAATTTTACTAGAGTGGCGTGACTTTGACCATCACCACTTGTTTTGCAGCTTTATTAGGAAGGCCTAGCTGATGTGTTTATGGAGCTGTGTGGAGGCTTATTAGGTATTAAAAGCCCATTTGTCTCTGCATCAGAATAAACTTTGGGATTAGGAGGAATGGGTTACAGAGGATGAGGAGTGAGTGAGAGTTTTTGAGACAGATTGTGGATATAAAAAAGGTTCAGAGGTCTGAGGATTAGTTAAGAGGGAGAAGGGAAACATCACAGCTGATCTTGCTTTAATGAGAAGTGATTAAACACTGGCAGATCATAATGATGGTGAGATGAAATTGGGGTGCAGAGTTTATAAACTGCCAGAGGGTGGGTGAATCCCTCTTGTGGCTGTTATATGCCAGTCTTTTTTCCCTATGTCCTTATGTCTACACTCCCTGCACTTTCTATGCTCCTCTGTTACTGGTTGTGTAACATGGTGATTTGGTGCTCAAGAAACATTTTGTATTACATGTATCAATGTTGACAACAGCGGAAACTCTGATATGTTTTTTCAGGATTCTTTGATGAATAGAAAGTTCAAAAGAACAACACTTATTTGAAATGGAAATCTTTACCTAATTGTTAAAATAATGGCAGATTTTTAGTCATGACAACTTGACATTTTAAGTAAAGGCAAGACATTTAAATGAGACAAGTAAATGAATTCAACTCCAAAAAACCAAACAAACAAACAAAAAAAAAACATGAAAACCGTTTAATGAACTCCTTATTGTTTTACATTATGTAATGTGACTTACAGAATGACTGCATTAATTCCCACCTCCCCCTCATCCTGCTCATCGTCTCTGTCACAGAGGATGGAGGAGGACAGTATAGCCGTGTCTCTCACTGAGGGATTTGCCTGTCCAGAGAAAACTGTCTACAGTCCTCAGGCCTAGAAAGAATTCCAACGGGAGAGAGCCAAAACAAACCGGCCATGATCTAAATGTGAAACCAGATACATATAAAAGAATGCTGTTTTCCATCCAAAGCTCACTCCTGTGACCCCGACCCCTATTGGGCCGGTGGCTCGCTTGTTTGTATATTCCGACAATCACTTTGTTTTAATGCCCGTAATACTAGTTTCACAACAGAGTCTTCATTGAGCTGCCAACCCCTAGAGTCCTGACAGCTGCAGTTCCATCTGGACATTGCAATCCCAGCGTGTGGAGCAGTATGTGTGTGTGTGTGTGAGATTGTATAGTGTAAATTTATTTTGTCAAAGTTTAGGGCTCACCGAGTGTGTTTCTCTCCATCTCTGTCCCCATCTTCCTCCCCCCACTGCAGTCAGAGTTTAAAAGCATGCAACAAGATATTGGGGATGCATCAGGGCTCGGTACTTGGGCCTAATCATTATATTTCACTTGTCTACACATCTTGTTTTCTGCTCTCTGTGTGTGGGGGCTTTTATGTGAAAGCTCAAGAGGAGAATTCCCACGCTTCATGAGAAACACTAAGCCGTGTTGGACCTCAGCTGCCGGAGATGTAATTTATTGATGATTTTCTTTCACGCATCACAAGAGCCAGCATCTTCTCAGAGGCAGAAAGGCAATACCTAGACCAATGGAGTCACCTTTTTAGTGGTTATAGAGTTTCAGCTTCTGTATGTTTCTTTGACTGTCTCCTGAACCATTGACAATTTAAAAGGATAGTTCACCCCCAAAACATGTGTATACACTGTCATTCAAAAGTTTGGGTTCAGTGAGATTTTTTTTTTTTTTTTTTTTTTTAAAGAAATTGATTTTTTATTTCAAATAAATGCTGTTCTTTTAATAAGAAGAAAAAGTAGAATTAGAATTGTTTTTGACCAGCAAATAGCATATTGTGAATGATTTCTGAAAGATCATGTGGTCCTGGTCATGTGATCATGTCTGAAGACTGAAGGAATGGCTGCTGAAAATTCAGATTTTTCCATCACAGAAATAAATTCTTTGCTCTTTTACAAGGAATTTCAGCTGTGGTTTGTCTAATTATGATGTTTTCTTATTCTTTATATTTAACTTTTTACATTTCCTGTTGTAGGGACACTTTTATTCTAGTAAAATCTGATTCAAGGCTTGAACGCCGCTAACAGGGCCCATAATAACGTGGAGATTTGGCAGGATGTGCGGGAAGTTTGGCATTGAACTGTCTTAGCACTCTGTTTGTCCCCAAGATCCACTTCTGCACAGTCACTCTGTTTAATGAAGCCATACATCTCCAGCAGTCTTCTACACATCTGGAGATTGTATAGAGACAGAAGGCTGCATGACACTTGTCTGGGCCTCCATATTTCACAGCATAAGCTTGAAGTGCCATTAAATATCCAGCTTGATCTTTCATCATCTACAAAAGCACGGTTCTATTAAGTTACAGTGGCAGAATCTCCACTCGTACACGCAGACTCTATAAAAACGGCGAGAATCCTTTGGTAAACAGGCCTGCTGTAAGATGCATCTGGGAAACAGCGATCTGAGCAAGGCAAATGAATGCACCCAACTCCATAATTAA
The DNA here is from genome assembly GCA_038088235.1 of Zacco platypus. NCBI lineage: Eukaryota > Metazoa > Chordata > Actinopteri > Cypriniformes > Xenocyprididae > Zacco > Zacco platypus. Next base: position 15,777,530 of record CM076067.1, read on the forward strand.
TAAGTCCCAAAGCTCATTCAGGCGTCTTGTTTCAGGGCTCATTAATCATTAAAGATGGGCAGGGTAGGAGTGGGGTAAAGGCCAGCCTCTCTTCTACTTGACCCCTCGAACATCTGATCCACATGCACGGGTCACAACCAGACCCCTCCTTCACTACGTCACACAACATCTTCTCCGTTATTGCTCTGTCAGCGGCTGTGAAACCGGAGCAGCATTAATAGCAGGTTTAGTATACTGTCTGGAAACGGAGAGATTGTTCTCGAGGGTTCAGGTTCTGTATGTGGAGCCTGTAACTAAGCTATCATAATTCTACTAAATGCACAGGCATCATTTACACTTTCTGTCAAGGCCAATTTTGTCCTAACCAATAAGTGGAATAATTCACAGCATGATGTGACCTATAAACAAAGCTTTTTCCAATTGTCCTTCAGGTGTTTTCATGCTGTTGTGTTTTGTTATTAAACTGTAGTCGAATGGAATTTATTATTATTTGTTATGTTTTATTTAGTGTTTGTTTTCAGTGGCAGCAGAAACAGCTCAGACATGTTCTCCACCTCCCATTGTACCTTGCTGTCAGTTATGGGAAAATCAGAAAACAAAAATGTTTTTCTGCTGCTTTGTTTTCATATGTAATTTGTATTACAAAAATGTATATTAGGGTGGATTAGAACACTGAACAGCACGTGTTCAAAGGTAAACCAAAAGTAATGTATGGCATATGCAAGGTTGTAGCTATCTTTATTCATTATCATTTAACGTTAATGTTTAATTCTTCCCTAAATGATTTTTTACATAAACATGTATATTATATATGTACTGTATGATTTGGAGATAAAGTCTGTAGTAGAGTGTTTATTTGTTTGACAAAAAAATGGTTCAAAAGTTTGAGTTCAGGAAGACTTTTTTTTTTTAAAGAAATGAATACTTTTATTCAGCAAGGATGCATTAAATTTATCAAAAGTAACAGTAAATATGTTTATAATGTTATAAAACATTTCTATTTCAAATAAATTCTCTTTTGAATTTTCATTTTATCAAAGAATCCTGAAAAACGAATCACTGTTTCACACAAAAGTATTAAGCAGCACAACTGTTTTCAACATTGATAATAAGAAATGTTTCCTTAGCAGCAAATCAGCATATTAGAATGATTTCTGAAGGATCATGTGACACTGAAGACTGGCGTAATGATGCTAAAAATTCAGCTTTGCCATCACAGGAAAAAATTACATTTTAAAAAGTATCAAAATAATTGAAAACAGTTATTTTAAATATTAATAATATTCCACAAAATTACTGTTTTTACTATATTTTTTGATTAAATAAATGCAGCCTTGGTGAGCATAAATAACTTTCTATAATCTTTTAAATGTGGTAGCGTATAACATTTATCTCTTTGTTACATATTACCCCTTTGTAATACAAAGTGACGCCCAGTATTTCATGCCCACTGTTGTTTTGCAACAGTAACACGTTTAAAGTAATATTAAAACAATATTTTTGCGTTCTGTTGGACCTCTGAACTTTCATAAAAATATTTACATCATTACTAGCTTGTGTTTACAGCGGTTGACTCCTTCAGCAGTTGAAGGAAGGCGAGTGTTAATTTAAGCATTAAATATGAGTCCTCCGAGAGTGCATGTTGTGTAACAGCACTTTCAAATATGCAGAGCAAGAATAAATGGAGGGCAGACGGGCGCACATTGCAGCGAACATTTAGGGCATGTCGGTGATGGTGGTGGATGGCAACCTTCCAGAGGATGGAGGATTCTGAAATCCCCTATTACACACTCCTCCACCCCCTGAACCACGATCTGCTAACACAAACCACATGTGCACGGCCAAACCCACATATTTCACTACACACACATGGTGTGCGAGTGTGTGTGTTTGTTGGGTGGCGGCCTGTGAGGGAGTGGGGGTGTGTTGAGGAAAAGGAGCACTGGGAATATTAGCTCAGAGTAAAAAATTCAGGATATTCAGAACCACACCTGCACCGAGTACAAGCCACAGGGTCCGGTCCATTATCATGCTGTAATAGCTATTGCACGGAGCGTTGATCTATATTTGGTGTTTTTTTCAAGGGTCATGGGGTTTGCTGTAACATCCTGCATCTTCCAAGAGAGCAGTATGTCATCAACCCGTGCTTTGATCCAGATGATCTTTATAAGTCGCTGACAGGAGCTCAAGTCCAAAAGAAATATAGCACAGACTCTCATCTGCTCCGCAAACAGAGAAAGACACAGAGAAATCTGCCTGGAAACTTCCAATGTAGTGAGAGAGAGAGAGAGAGAGAGAGAGAGAGAGAGAGAGAGAAATGTTTCCTGTTAAACGAGGGATCTGGTTGCCTCTAACCAGCTCTTATCCACCTGCCATTCAGGATTTGCCACCACAGCAGAGGCTGTTGAACTTCAAATGTCATGGTGAATAAAACCTGAACGGTGTGTTTCTTAGGGAGAGAGACACTGAGTTGGAATGACTAAGAGTTTATGTAAGACGCTGTGGTCAAATGTTTGTAAAATGACAAAACATACATAATCTTGAGTAGTGAAGTCACTGGTTACTTTTCGCCCTGAAGAGATACTTTCTAAAGCCATAATCTTTGGGCTGTATGTTTACCCTTTAGTTGTCTCATTTAATGGGGTAAGATAACTTTTTGAACTCTGTAACGCCCCGTTCCCATTTAAGGTGTAGAACTTTTATACGTAATATCCTTATCTGAGGCAGTTATTAGTTTGCTTGCTGGTCTTAGTCTCCATGTCAACAGAAATGTGTTTCAATTTCAAAGACTGCTATTTCACATCCTGAATGCTCTAAATGGTATAGTTACATATTTCTCGGCATCTCCCATTTTACTTCGGAAATTAAACTAAACAATATGTGATGCCTCATAAAAAATACAAACATATGTAAATAATTTCATTTTATGAAGTCAGTTTCTTTTTATGTGGTCTATAAAAGCTGGGGTTGCACACTTTAAGACAAGGTATTTAAAGTACGCCTGGCTTGAGGTTTTAAAAACATTTCTGTGGCATGAAGTGAAAGCTCTTGAATTCTTGCGTAGCAGCTTTGTTATTTTCTAAGATGAAACAGCAGAGCCCATTAACTTCCATAAATACGCCATTTAAATGTCATTTTGTTGTTTGCTTTGCTTTGCAGATGAGACGCAGCCAGCGCCACACTTAAATGGACCCGTGGTGGCCCCGGGGCCAGTGGCCATTTCTGCTCCCCCTACCCCAGAATCCCCCGGTCCTTCTACATGCCCCCTTCTGCCCACCCCCACTACCCCTCAACCACCCCCAGCCACCTCCTCATCCCCCAGCTGTGGCTCTTCCAACCCAGAGCAGACTGGCACCGGGGCCCCTGGGGCGCCATCAGTCACTCCCAGCAACCCTGAGACCGAAGAGGATAAAGCCAAGAAGCTGCTTTACTGCTCACTGTGCAAAGTGGCCGTCAATTCGCTCTCCCAGTTGGAGGCCCACAATAAAGGTGAACTATCATTTAGCGACAGCTCATCTGACTCATGAGCGGTCATTGGAATACAGAATCTCCAATGGGTGCTTAGAGGTGGATAGACTGTACATAATCACAAACGCTCCATGTGTATTTTCTGGTTCGAGGGATTCACCAGCCTATATACCTGTGACTTTTTACTGTAAAAATGGTAAAACTCAAAAGCCATTTTGAGACTCCACAGTATCATATGCAGCAACAATATGATGCTTACTTTTCATGACAGAAAAAGTAAATGCGAAGCTGTACTATAGTGTTTCTATGTTGATGTTACTTTTAGGGGCCAAAATGAACATTTACAACCCATGAATATTTTCCTTGGTTCTGTTTGCATAAAATATGCATCCTAGATACAATCCTGATGGTAGAAGATTCAAAAGTTAAACTGATCCTTTTTTAGTATCATTTGAATCATATAGACCATGTATTATGTTTCAATTCCAAATTTGCTGACAAACTGGGAAATAACATACTTAATAGGATTTATATAGTCTTCATTTTTTTTTACTTGAATTTTGCACTTGGCAAATGTTAAACTTAGACCTTCTTATGCTAGCGTCTTTCTCAAAACTAGCACAAATTACTTGAGAATTCTTATTTATTACATAGTTTGCAAGTTTTATCTTGTTCTATGTGCAGCAGAAATATGCTTTGCTTAGTTCAAAGCAGCTCACAGAGGAACACTAGCAATTATGTCCATCACAGCAAAAATGCTTTAAACTTCTAAAACAGACATCTTTAGAAGCTTTCACTCACTCATGATTTATACACAACTTTACAGCGCCACTTGTCCTCTTGGTTTGCCCCAAAGGTTTGCATGAAAACGAATGAAGTAGATCAGTTTTTGAATTGCAGTGCAGCTTGTAGTATTTAGGGGAGTGTTTGATTTCTCGTGGTATATCGAATGCCTGAGCAGATCTCTTTCTGCTCTATTATTCAGTTTGTGTCAACACAAACAACCCTGTTTGAAGAGACGAAGGTGGATGTTGAGGAGACTTTGCTGCAGTTGCACACACAACTCTATTTATTATTGATCTCCTATTTTATTTATCAGGAAAAACTGCAGTCATAGTTTCAGTGTGTTTATACCATCTGATTGGGAGTTTCTCATGTTGAGCTTGTTGATTAAATGATCTGTTTTTCCTCAGTCCAAAAAAAAAAGAATGCCTTTACATAAAGTATTTGACAGTTGTTTATGTGGTCTGAAAATTAAAGGTTCACACTTTGATACATGAAAGCCACATGGAAGTCATTCCTCTTGGAACATGACCATGTTTTAAAGTAAACATTACTAGTTATGAGTGATATCAGGGCGTTGTTGCTGATGGAAAGGCAAATTTATAATCATGGCCTGGGTTAAGGAAATCTATCTGGAATCAATACAGTCCATTCCCTAAATTAAACTCCAAACCACGGCCAAAAATCAAATCATATGTTGTTCAGACAGCCACAGATAGGTCGGGAGAGGAAGGGAGAGTTTTAGCTTACTTTATTTCTGCAGTTCTATGTCCAGACACAGCTGTCAATTCTTGTTTTATCTGTTTATTTCTTAGATGGCATTTACAAATGACCGTTACACAGTGAAACTCGCGACGCTTATTGTCTGGAACAAATTTTTTGTGTAAATATTGCGAGAGTGCATTTTTAGCACAAAGGTCATTTATGCTAATTTCTTGCTTTGTCTGCTCAAACCCAAAGTTAAGGTGAACTTTTGGTTAAAGGGAGAAAATAAGTCTGCTTTTGATTTGGTAAGAGACTGTGTCGACATTCCCAATGTCTTCTTGGTTATGAACAAAACAAAGACATTAGCTCTTAGGAACCCAAGCATGTGGACATCACGTGATTTTTTTTTTTGGGTTCTTTTTTTTTTTGTCCATACAGCTTAGCTGTGTATTCATTGACATTGTGAGGCCAGGAACATGACGGCGAAGTATTTAAGGAAAACCATGTGTTGCATGGCTCCAAACACAGGAAATGGAAAATTGATGAGCTTCGTTGTAATGAGGACAGCCACATTTAACCAATCTTGAAGACTTGAAGAATTCAGTTTTGCAACAAAGTTTTGAAATTGAAAGCCAGGCAATATATCTTGATTTATGACCAGCCCTGTACAATAATGTAACCTGAATGAAATTCAAAAAGGAAATTCACAAATGCACAACATTCCAAAACATTCCAATAAAAAAATAAAATGGTGTGACTGCCTATTAGACATGTGGACAGGAATAAGAATCATCCCTGGCATGAGCAGCTGCATTCAAGGATAATTCAAAGTGGAAGATTCAAGAGCCCTCTAGTGGTCACAACTAGATATTACAGTGCTGCCTGCAGTTCATTTTATATTTGTAGATAAAAAAAAATTAAAGTTAAACATTTGGTGGTAAAATTATTTCTTTGAAAGAAATTATGACTTTTATTCAGCAAAGATACAATAAATCACCAAAAGTGTTTAATAAAATTTATTAATTCAAATAAAACCTGTTCTTTTGAACTTTCTATTCATCAAAAAAATCCTAAAAAAATGTATCACGATTTACTAAAAAAAATATTAAGCAACACAGCTGTTTTCAACAATGATAATAAAAAGAAATGTTACTTGAGCAGCAAATCTGCATATTAGAATAATTTCTGAAGGATCATGTGACACTGACAACTGGAGTAATGATGCTGCAAATTCTGCTTTAGCATCACAAGAGTTAATTACATTTTAAAATATATTAAAATACAAAACACTTATTTAAAACTGTAATAATATTTCACAATATTATTGTATTTTTGATCAAATAAAGGCGGCCTTGGGGAGCACAAGAGACATTAAAAAAAGTCTCAAATTTTTGGACCATAGTTCAAATGCATGTATACAGTATGCGCATGTGTTTTATATATAAGTACACTAATTTATAAAACCTTTGTATTTCTCTGTCCTCCTCAGGCACTAAACACAAAACCATTTTGGAAGCCCGCAGCGGACTGGGCCCCATTAAGGCATACCCTCGTTTGGGTCCGAAGCCCAGCGGGGAGCAGGGAGGTGGGGCCTCAGACCCCAATACTCAGGAACGCACCTTCCACTGTGAGATCTGCAATGTGCGGGTCAACTCAGAACTGCAGCTCAAACAGGTGAGCGAGGGTTATGGTGTTCATATTTCATGAAATGGCATTAGTCTGTGCTTCTATATGCTTGCGATTTTATTTATACGAAATAAAATTTTCATCGACGGACTGTTTGTATGTTTGTTTGGTGTGCAGCACATATCTAGTCGACGGCACCGGGACGGAGTGGCGGGAAAGCCGAACCCCCTCCTGAGCCGACACAAGAAGCACAGGGGAGCTGACCTTGCGGTAAGTGGTAACCAATCCTGATACTAGTTCCAATCTTAATTTAAATGTGCTAACTTGCACTGAAAGTAATATTCGATAACTGGATATCAAGTTACAGCATGATAGAGTCATAACGTTTTTATCTTATATATAGGATCTCACCAAAGCATTAGGCGCCGGCCTCCTGCCGAGTCCTCTGGCCGTGGCTGCGGCAATGGCAGCGGCCGCCTCCTCCAATCCGCTGGCTCTCCGCGCAGCAGGCCCCGCCCCCCATCCACATCATCACCTCCTGCAGGGTCCGCCCCTCAGTCACGCCATTTTGAGACCAGCTCCGGGGCCCATACGCACCTCACACGGTCCGATCCTGTTCTCACCGTACTGACTCCACCCACACCCCCCTTAGCCAATCACAGCCAGTCCGGAGCCTCACCTCCAAAAGCACACTGTGAAGACGAAAAAATAATGACTAGAATCGGCTCATCAACAATAACGTCAATCATCAAACCAAGCAGAAAAGGGGGCGCAAAGTGGGATCAATCACGAAGGAGGGTGCAACTGGCGTTCCAACTCTCTTTCCCTCACCCTTAACTGCCTCCTCCATCTCCGTTCGTTTGGTTTGAGTGATTTATTTGTTGGTGGATGAATGGACAAATGCAGGGATTGGTGGAATAGAGCAATATTGTACGTATCTGACATCCTTGTTCCTTCCCTCCATTTATACTCATACTGTGAGGTAGCAGAAGTCACATCGTAGCCAGACATGCTGGAATGAGTTAGGCAACTTTCTAGAGACCCCAAAACACACAAAGACTACAGTTAAATGTTTCTGTTGTTCTGAATAAATGAACCCTCAACCCTATGCACCTTGAGAAACCTACAGAAACCATGTTCCATCAGTACGCTTCTCGTAGTATTTACTGTATTCAACTCGTCCTGTCTGGCTTTGGCATCTTTGCAAGAGGAAAACGCCACAATCTCAGTCGCAGCTCCACCATGTCGAGACTCACAGCAGGGGATTGTGAGGAAGGTCTAAGGATGCCCGACTCTTTCCGAATACTGATTCGAAATGGGCGTAAGAAGCTTAGCGTCATCAAAAAGCTCGACTTCATACAGTCGCATCTCTCTAAGGAAAGGAGAGATGTAGAAGAGATACTCGATCTCTTTTGTGTCGCTTTTACATCCGTTAGCACCAAGAGCGGCTGACTGAAAAACCCCAGACCTCTGTCTTAGATCTTAGAAAATCAGTAGATGTCTATTTATTCTATTGCGTAGTGTAGTTTAGTTCAGAACATCCAAGCTGGTTGACTTTAGAAAAAATATTCAGAAGTGAAATATGTGCGTAGAGAATGATGTAACTGCTGGTAGATGCTGAAACAAGATGGACGGGTACTTTGATTCTCAGAGAAAGGCAACAAACCTAAGCACACTCTTGGACTAACAGTACATACAGGCTCCTCTGTTCATTCTGTCTCTTTATGTTCGATGGACATTATGCAACCCCTAGCAATACGGCCCCCCTTCTGTCCGACTTCTGCGTTCAGTCTCACGAGTCAGCCTGCATCCCGGCAAAGACTGACACCGCAGGTCAGCCACTGCAGCCGAATCCCAAGAGTCTAGAAAAATGAACAGAGTGAAGACGCAGAGGAGGTCACTAAGGACACGACTGTGCAATCCCTCCTTTTTTTGGTATGAACTTCCTGTCTTGAATCTAAAGCCATGCAATGCATATTATTTTTGTTTTGTTTTGTTTTTAATATGATCAATTAATTGTTTTGATGTTATTTTTTTGGTTCGTTTTCATAGTACACTGTTGCGTTGAACAAATATCGTTGTGGAAATTCTGACAAAAAAAAAAAAATCATTGAACAAAAGAAAAAAACAAGAATATTTTTCTATGGAAGATTGAAAACCTGCACTCGGACGGGATCGAGATGCGGCTTACCTGTTGTAGAAAGTGTATTTGGAAGAAGCGAAGTACAAATACAGATAAACATCAAACTAGGGCCTGTCGAGTTGGTGGAACTACGAGGCAGTCTTCCACTGATAAGCAAAGTGTGACAATGTCTTACTGTTGTTTGGATATTGCAATGCAATAAGCAATTGAATTGTGTCATTTGTAGTAGAAGATCATTTATAAATGGTTCTGTATGGCTGCTAATAGGCCTCCATGTTCTTCCACAGAGATAAATTAGCCTTTCCAGTACAAAAGCTGGGAGTTTAAAAAGCAAGAAAGGGGCACCCACAGGGACAGGCCCTTCATATTAAAGGGTCTTTTCTCATCTCTGAGTGGGGGGACAGGGTATATCTGAACGCAAACAATGTGTAGTCAGCCATAGCCTTTGCGTATGTAGCTTAGTTCACCTTTTTGTTTCTTCGTGGCATTGTTTGCATTGTGTGGGAAGCGTCATGATAATGCCATTACTCCATGCTAACTGTGGTTAGCATCCACCATTGTGCTTTGATGAAACTTTACCTCTGTTTCTCATTAGTTACCGAGGCACTAGTACGGTGTAGTTTCATGTCGGTGTGTATCGTGTAGTGTTGTGTGCGTAGAATCCGATTCTGGAAAACTTGCGATGAGCAAAATCTCGTGTTCACTAAAAGATGAAACTTCTGTTGTCATTTACTCACCCTTCATGTAATTTCAAACCCACATACTGTTATTTTTTTTTCAGTGGAAAACAAAAGTAGATATCTATGAAGAATCACAGTACAACAGTTTATAGTGACCATGGGGTGTCAAGCACACACACACACACACACACACAAGCACCATACACTGTCAAAAAATAGTCTTTTGTGGTGATATACAATATTCATACCTGCAAACTCGTCATCTTTCTTCCATTCTGACATTGTAATGCACGCCGCCATTCATAAATCCGTAAGATTTTACCTTCATGCTGTGGAAATATACAAACCGGAAAACAAAACACAGAGAGCGGAAAAGGGGCGGGGCTTTATACGACCTACAACACACATACATTGTTTATTAGGCTTAAATGTGAGATTTATTCTTTTCTAAAACGTTTTGTTTTTGTCAACCTACATTATTTAAACAGTAAAGTTGTCTGAATCGTAGTTTTTTTCTACAGTACAGATCATTGACATTGGTGTTGTTTCAAAGCAACATTACTACCTAAACAAAATGCAGCCTACTTCCATTGTAATATCAGAATATGGGGAAGAAGAAGAAGGGGGAAAAAACACCCTGTGGGTTTGGGACCAACATGAGGTTGAGTAAATAATGACTTTTCATTTTTGGGGTGACCTATTCCTTTAAACTGCACATTTGCAATCAGCTGTTTCTATCCCAAACTTAATTATTAAAACAATCAGTGGACGGAGTTTTCGGCTGATTTCAGATGAGCATTTTGTGGTAACACTAACAAGCGCACTGACACATGCTGTAGTTTGAAACCAGGTGTCCAGTGCCCCCATTGAAACCATGTGAGGTGATAAAGCCATCACAGCCACACACTTCACAGGCTTGAGACAGACTCGCTCAGTCCCATCCGTTAACACTGTAAAGACCATGTTCATCCTGTAGTGAGAACTATGTCATCACTGTACAGAATTGTCTTTGGTAGATTTATTCAACCTTTCAGGGCAGGTGTAATGTTAGTTGGTGAAATCTATTTTAGCCTTAGCCTTATTCCACCCCAGGCCTCTCCAGGAGCAGACGCGGACGGAGAAGCTTCGGTCAAACCTCGTCTTGCCAATAAAGTTATTTTTGAATTAAACTGTCAGATGGGCAAACAGTATGTGTGATGGAACGTAGCAATATTCAACTCATACTGGCTACTCTTGTTTATTGCAATAAGGAAATCAACCAATAGATGCATATGTGAGTAAAATATTATAGATGTAATTTAATTCAAACAGAAAATTATGGAAATACTTGGTATCAGAGAAACTTGGAGTTACCACAGGGGAAAAAACAAAAAGGAAAAAAAATCAATGTCTATAAATCAATAAAGAATATTAAAACTCATGTCTCATGCTTCTTTTTGTCAGAAGTTTTTTTGTATATATATAATGTTCTAATTATAGTTAAGGTTAAAACGTCGAAACACTGTACTGATGTGGTTGCAGATCATTCTGTAAAAATACAGTAAAAATGTAAACAGTTTAAAAATGTAATTTACTAAAATAAAATTGTTTTAAACTGATAAATCCAACAGCCCTTTTGTGCTGAATTAGCAAGGCCACACTGCTACTAAAATCTACAAACGTTTTGTACCTTTAACATATACTGACAACCACCATTATAGCGCAGGTGCTAAAGAGAAAGAGAAATCCACAGGAAGAATTTAATTTCATCACAATAGCCTTTTTCACAAGCTGACATACATAGGCCTATCAATATATAGAAGGTGCACAATGTCATACACACAAATACAAAACACTTGACACTACAATAATGCAATAAACATCAATTTTTAAAAAAAACATAAGTTTTAATATAAAACACTATATAGCTTAACAACAAAAAGTATTGAGAAACAATTATATAAATGAAATATCAAATCTGAAGTATGACACAGGAATGTGTTTTATGGTTTCTCACTGCAAGTTATAAGTGTATAATTGTTCTTTTCACTAACAAAAACGGTGCATTTTACTGTAAAAATACATTAGCATATATGAAAGATTAAATCTATAGTTTTAATGAAACTTTCAGCTAACTTACATTTTTAGAGTTTAAATAATTTTTACAATGCAGAAACTGACTGTAAAGTAAACCCCACGTTTTGTTTGTCCTTTCAAAAGTACACTGCGCAGGAAGTGACTACATTTAAGCAGCTCTTCCTCCCAGCTCACTTGTGTGTAAGTTCTTATTTTGCGTCGCTAGATGGCGCTCCAGGACTGATGTGCTCACAGTGCATCAAGCGCACTGAAGTAGGCGAATTAGCGCGATGAGGATTATATACAGTAACTACTGCTGTAAGCAATTTAAACAAATATTGAGTCAACATTGCATAAATACATGCTTTATATAGACTAGCACCTTCTGTGATGTGAGTTCATGTTTTGGTTGTAAACTGCACGTTTAAATTGCTTATGTTGAACTCTTTAGTATGCCAGTATTGATTGTGTCACAAAAATATGATGCGTCTGTCTGAACTTTATATTTACCCCTCTCCTCATTTGTAGATTTGTGAACACATTTCAGTCCATAGCGTGTTGATGTTGCCTGATAGACTGAATGTTGAGGTAAATATTTATAGATTTGAACTTTGATCTCTGACCTTGCAGGTTACTGTTTTTATTAGGAAACATCATTCAAAATGAATAGATAAAGTGGTTTTGCACTTTCCATTTGTGGAATTTCCTGATATATTATATAAAACTGGGTGTAGAAATGTTTATATGATATATATAGATTGAGAGAGACATTGACCATATAAAATAGAGACAAACAGTGCAGCAAAAACTGCAAGGACTTCTAATATAGAATCCAATGCCATGTTTTTTCAGGGCTGTATGTGGTAAGCTGGGCTGGGTAGGTTACTTTTAAAATGTATTTCACTACAGATTACAAAATACATGCTTTAAAAAGTAATTTGTAACGTATTTCGTTACATTACTCAGGTTTAGTAACTTAATCTAAATACTTTAGAATACTTTGGAATACTAATAAGTGTGGAACAAACACAAAAAAGGTCATTGCAAGTTTTTATCTCACAATTCTGACTTTTCCCCTCAGAATTGTGTCATTTGAAGTTGCAATTGCGAGTTATAAAGTCAGAATTATGAGATATAAACTCACAATATTGAGAAAAGTCAAAATTATGATAACTCAATATTGAGAAAAGTCAGAATTATGACATTTAATTCGCATACTAAATTCACAATTGCAAGAAAAAAAGTCAGTTTTGCAAGTTCATATCTCCCAATTCTGACTTTATAACTTGCAATTGTGAGTTTAAATCTCCCAATTCTGAGAAAAAAGAAGTCAGAATTGTGAAATGCAAACTCACAATTGTGAGGGGAAAAACAAATTGTGAGAAAAAGATGCAGTGACCTTTTTTACAATTATAAAATGACTCACAAACAACTATCACAAAACATGAAAACAGTTGAAAACATGAAACTTAACTCCGTTTTTTCAGACTGTCAGAGAATCACCAATTGCTGTTTAAATGACATTAAAATTCAAAGTAATCACTTTTGTAATCTAAAATACTTCTCAGATGTAACTGTAATCTGATTGCCACCCATTTAATATGTAACTGTAATGAAATACAGTTACTCAAATTTTGTATTTTAAATACGTAAGTTACTTGTATTTCGTTACTCCCCAACCCTGGCGGTAAGTAACTGACATTTAATGGGGTTGCTAACAGAGCTCTCTCCAGATTTTGGCATGTAAATTTCCTGTGTTGATGAATTTACATCAGCAGTCCCAGGGTTTAGGAGTAAGACTTTTTTGCAGCGTATAGATGCAATAAATTGTCTTTTTGGATGTTATTCATTTTAAGTTTTGTTCCCTAAAGTTCTGCACTGACATCTGAGCATTATTAGAGCTATAATCCTCTCCATAACACTTGAGAGCAGGACGGAGCACAGCTGAAGTACACATACTGGGGTAGAGAGGATGGGGAAAGGAAGAAACGGCAGGAGAGCTGTGGCAGACACGCATCTCATGAGGACAGAGTGTCAGAGTTTGAAAGGTTCACGCGTCGCACTTTGCAAATGGAGAACTCCATTAGCTGAAATATGTGCCTGTGCTTTTACCAAGGATTTTAGAACTAACCTAAGAGATCTGTGGGGATAATTACACAGCAAAACACATACATCGAACAACAGCAAACCATTAAAGGTGAAAGATATGCAAAGAAGACAGGAAGACGAGGGAGAAGGCTGATTAATGCACTTGACACCTATGAAATATTCTAATGCTGACAACAAAACAAAACACATAGAGCAGAATTTGATGAGTTCCTTGTGTACGCCTTGAGATTATTCATGAAGAATAATGACAATTAAATTTCTTCCTTATGATAATGTCATAAGGGATGTAGTTCATAGTTTCTTCTCTCAAATCATTGCACACTCAGTAATCACCAGGAAATTGAGCTCTCATATGTGGCAATGTAAAAAGCTTAAATTGATTTTATGTCTGACTGTGGCCCTTGATTACATTTAAAGCCTATCGCTTTACCACAGAAACATACATGTGAGTATACATATATATATATATATATATATATATATATATATATATATATACATACACCAGTCAAGAGAATTTTATGCTCACCGAGGATGGATTTGATCAAAAACAGTTAAACCAGTAATGTAGTGAAATATTATTACAATTTAAACTGACAGTTTTCTATTTGAATATATTTTAAAATGTATTTTATTCCTATGTGGCAAAAAAATGTTAGCATCATTACTTCAGTGTCACATGTTCCTTCAGAAATCATTCTAATAATTAGATTCTTTTTATCAATGTTTTATACACTACCATTCAAAAGTTTGGGGTTAGTAGGATTAAAAAGAAGAAATCAATACTTTTATTCACCAAGGATGCATTAAATTGGTCAAAAGTGACAGTAAATACATTTATAATATTACAAAAGATTTCTATTTCACATAAATGCTGGTCTTTCAAACTTTCTATTCATCAAAAACTGAAAAAACATTGTTAATAATTAAAAACAACATTATTATTAATTGAACACCAATTACAATTCATGCACCAAATCAGCAAGACCGGAGTCATGAATGCTGAACATTTTTGCCATCTCAGGAATGAAAAATATTTTAAAATATGTTCGAACAAAAAAACAGTTATTTTTGCTTTGTGCACAAAAGTGCACTATTTGCAGTTCACTATGCTCTCTAACCACCTAAATGCTAACATATTGATTTTCCCACCCCCTTCATCCGCACCTCTCATCATTCCCATAGGTGTGCTTCACTCTGCCATGACGCTCCGGCTGCTTGCCTCTGTGTGAGAGAGCATGGCTTTATGAACTCCATCCGCATCCCAGCAGTGGAATCACACATGTAGAGCGAATGCTGGAGGCAACACTTCTCTGAAGCTTTCAGCCTCTCTGTGTGACACCCATCTCAGAGAGAGAGCAACAATACTGAGATAACTCACGTCCCTGAGGGGTTGGGGGGTTCTGATGGCTGTTTGAAAGGACATTTGACAGCATTTTTTTCCCAGTCACGATTATGGATACTACATCAGGCAACAATTTGGATTGTGTGTGTATCTTGCTATCCGACTTCAAAGGAAAGCGAACAATCCTGATAATTGGAGAGGGTGTAATTTGTTATATAATGAAAAGCAAAAAGGTTCATTACAATATAACAACTCTGATACTCTAAACGAATTAATATCCCAGACTTGCGCTGCTTCAAGTGGCCACTGCGTGAGGGTCACATATAAATGATTAACACAAATGTAGGCTCTTTATTAATTAGATGCTCACAGTGTTGGATCCCTTCATGTAAACTGAGTACAATTTCAAGAGCCTCAAAAAGAAAAAAAAAACAGAAGTTACATTACAAAATACATATTTCAAAATAAAATAAAGCTTTAGCTCTTTTGCCTTACAGAAGCTCATCGCGTTCTGCGTTGAAACACATGTAAAGTCACATGAGAGGAGGCAGCGCCTCCACGTCGCTGTGATTGGCTGATTACCCTGTCAGTGCGATAATGCCCGCCTTTCGTGTTTGCAACTCGTGAGTCAATCTGGTGAAAATGTTTGGACTTATTGGAAATTGACTCTAATATGCTGGGTTAAAAACAACCCAAGTTGGATGTGAAAATGGACAAACCCAGGGGTTGGGTTAAATGCTTGCCCAACATGCTGGGCAGTTTTTCCCTTCGCATTCAGATGACAATGATGTCAAAGTGATCCCCATTCACACGGATCCACCAAAGTGATTTAAAAAGCTGTATCATTCATGCCAGGCCAGTAGTTGGCGATGTCACTTTGTAAAGAAACACTACACGCCTATAGATTAAACACTTAATATGTATGCGCATGACATCTCCATTTTTACAAATTTGGATTTTTGTAGTTTACACGGAGACTAGACGGTTGTCTATCGTTTTCAAAAAACATGCACTTTGAAACCCATTTTCAAAAGTTTGCATTTTCAGGCCCCCAAAACACCGTTGTCATGTAAAGTGAATGTCAAAAACACATACAAAGTTTTCTATTTTTGTTGAAAATGATGTGTAAACGCCCCCCAAATAACTCTACCAGTTGGACAATATCAGTTTTGGTCACGTCTAAATCGAAATAACTTTTAAAAATGACTTAAATCTCCTTTCTTTTTCTCCATTATATTTATGTCTGTGATCATCTTTCTACGGTTCGAAAAGAACTTGACTATATTAACAAATAACCTGAACATCAGAACTAATAAAGCTTGATAATTGCTTTTATTGAAGCACTGTTAATATTTTTGAAGTAATATTAAATGTATATGTAATTCTGTAAACATAATTTAAAACTGGTACATAAACTTACATTGGGCTAAACAACTAAATGCAGAGAGTTGATTTCGTACACGCACGTTTGTGTGCTTCCAGATGTGTCTAATGAAGAAGACATTATAATCTCTATCAGCTTCCCCAGGATGCTCCAGCTAAACAAAAGCTGGCAGGTTCAGGTGTGTGAGCCCATCATATTGATAATTAGATCAATCTCCCTAAACACATCCTGTCATAAGAGAAGCTATAGACGGACACAAACACTCGTTGTCCTTTTCTTCCCAAAGCCTCCAATGATTCAGCCTGTAATAGACTCATTTGCAGGCAGAATTGTCTATTTCATTCTCAACAACTGGTGGAGACAATGGACTACAATCCAAGTGGGGCCTAAATGGAAAAATTGAGAGATGCAGACATGGATAGCTAGAGGGATGTAATCGCATACTGATAGATTTGCTTTGGCAACCATTGGTTGCAATGTGTAGTTTGCGACAATGGACTTGTCAAATGAAATCTCGAAGCTAGATCCCATTGCAAATATATTAATCACATGACTTACTGTAAAACCAGTTATTGTAGTGAAATGCAATTTCTAAGAGAAAATGTGAGCTGATTAGGTACCATACACATCTCAAGGACATTCAGCTTTCTACCCAGCATTCACTGTGGATGAAACCACAAAAGCACACATAAGCAGGCATAGAGTTTCTCACATAGATGCTGTCTTTTAAGGCTTGAAAAATATCATCAGACTAGAGGTCTGTTGAAACTCTATAACTACATGTGATGTGTACTGTATTTGAATTACAAATTTGAAACAAACATGGTTGATTCCTTATAAAGTGGACAGAAATGCAACCTATTTATGAACTATGAAAAAATAAAATATAATGAATTCAGTATTCACTATATACCAAATATTAAAATGACATAACATTAGTCATTTTCCATGGAAGAGTTACACTTATATTTCACATGACCTGTCAGAAGAAGAGTTTTTGTTGGGCGGAAATATTAAACTATAGATAAATTTAAAAAAAAAAAAATTATTTAAATAAAATTATTTAAAATATTATTAGTATACCAACTAGCAAAAATTCAACTCAAACAAACTAGCACCAGTAAGGAATTTAACTCTCCAACTCTGTTACTTGCATCCTTAAGATTCTGGTCCATTCATTTTATTAATTGCTTATTTGGATAAAAATTAGTACATTTTCTATGTTTAATGTGAGTTGAAAATACCAAAATATATTTTAATATGTATTTATCCTACATTTTGGTGCAAATATTAAATAAATTTATAAAACAGCATTCACACTCATATGATATAACATCTAGTTCGTCTTTTTAAGTACCACTTTTCACTAAAAAGGACTTTTTTTACTAAAGTGACAATTTTCTAACAATACTTGGATGTTCTAGGTGGTCTCTGATGGATGGATAGAGGAAAGGCTATTTACTATGATTGTGTGTTATGACAATAATCAAATCATATGCACTGGACGGGCAGCTTGGATGGCAGTTGTCTATTACAGAGGGACAACCATTTGGGAAGCCTATGGTCATCAATCTTGTCTATGCATTTGTGCATTGTATCTGCGTATGCGTGTGGAGTGTAGGCGTTCGTTGTGATGGGACGAGGTCATCAACGACTTGTCAGCGTTTCCTCTGGAACATTCTACAGAAGAAAACACATATAGGGATACACGAAGACTCCACACATATGCAGTGCATCGATAAAGATCTAGAACAATGAACGTGTGTGCTTAAGCATATCGTTACGAATAATGCGAATGCGCACGAGATAATATAGAGCTGTCATCCTCTCTCATAATGCACACTAATATGAAGTGACATGGAGGACGTCGTCAGCTACATCTCTAATTGAAAATTTAACTCAGCTAATGAGGCAGAGGACAATCAGATACGGAGTGCATTTGTTTCTTTCTGTTTGCACAGACAACTTAATGAGACATTTTCAATGCGCTTACAAATAAAACAAGCTGTATAATATATATTAGAACATTTCTGTAAAGACATTTCATTCAGTCCATGGTAACACATCATCACTGCACTGTTACCTTTAAACTGAGGGACCTTATTTATGTCAAGGCTGTTGGCAAACTACATTCTCCATGTTTTTTTTTTTCTTCCATCTTTCTCAACCAGCGTGACCCTGCAAGTGAAAGACATCAATTAAACTTGTATTTAGCCGAAAGCATCAATATCTGCACCCCGACAAAGGCAACTATTCACACGCTGGGCATCACGGAACATCTTTATCCTAACTGACAGGCCTCCAACCAGCGAATACAAAAACAACACTGAAGCCAAGACAGATCACAGCCACTTCGGCCTTTCTAGAAAAAGACTTGCAAGTCTTGTTTAGCAGACTTCTGGGTTTCCTAGCAAAGAAAATATATAAAGAATATAAAGAGCAGAGCTTTGCGTCAAGCCATGGATGTCTGCAGTAAGGTAAACAGACAGATCTCTTAACGGTGTATTTACGGAAAACTTTATTATGACAACTCCCTTGGTGGGCAATAACTCACTTGATATCTGTATGAGCAATATGACCCCAGCGTCATTGCAAAAGCTTAATGAGAGATTTCAAGGGCAGAGCGCAAAGAGATGTTCTCCACTGTGTTCTGTCAGAAACCATTAAGCAACATCTCCGAACGTTTTCAGAGCAATAATCATACCTATGTGTATGTAATGGATCTAGAGTCCATGGAGCTGCATGAATAATGTCTTTAATAGGCACTCAATTCTTTTGTCCTCTTCCAAAAAGGAAACAAAAGAGAAAAATGTCAAAAGTAATGAGCAGGTGAGAGCAGTATTATTGCTTTGGAAATTACTTTTACACCAATGGCCTTTACCCCTAGAGAAGCCGTGTGTTGCCATGGCAATAAATCACCTTCTGGAGAGCCGCAGGGCCTTCTGGTATTCACAAGTCTGACCACGTTGTTTATTGGTGCATTCATCCTTCAGTCCCAAAGACACATTAAACTCCCGTATCCAAAGCCAACATGAACATAGAACAGTGGTGATCATTACAAAACAGAGCTTTGGGCCAGTTTTGGAAGCGATCAGTCATGAATAATTGCAGGATTGAGAAGCATCTTAATATTTAATGGATGTTGTTGGCTGCCACCGATTGAGCGCTGAAAGAATTGTGGCCTATAGGTGTCAAACAATGTGCAACATCAGTGCTGGAGCAGATTGAGTACGCAGATAAGGGACAAGAACAAATCTGGTAAAGATTGATCCCCCCCTCTTGCTATCAGTGAATGCATAATAGCAGTCAGACAAGTTTAATCCTTTCCAATCTGACTTTCAGTTATTGCTTGGCCTATCCTGATCCCTGTCGTATTGCAATTTCCCTTAAACATTTTAGATGAGCGCCAAAGGAATAAGAGGCGTAGAGGAGTTGAGAGCACTGAGGCCCTCATCTGTGGGCATGTTGGGAAGGGATTGGTCAGTCACGGATGGTGTAATATCACTGGAATAAGCCACTAGGTTATTTGGCATCTTAAGAGCAGATGTATTCATCACATTCTGCTCCACATTGATTGAGCCACAACACCATTTCCTGTCCGAAGGGCTGAGACATGTATCGACTTGGGAGTTTCAGCATCCACAGAAAAGAAACAGTCTTTGCAAATATAATAGAGCTGAAGAAAAAAAAATCTTTTTAATCACCTCATGAATGAGACTCATCAGTAGCCAATATACCTGAATCGAGAGAGTCGGTCTCAAAGGATGCTGCCTTCACTATGTCATTGAGACTTTGAAACATTTATACATTTAATGGGTTCATGGGCAATCCACAGGTCAGTAAATTTATTTAGGTGTTAATTTCAGCTAGATCTGACAGAACTGTATAATGAGACGAGGGAGGTCAAAGGGAAGGATGTGGATTCCTTGGACTCCTCAACCAGGTTACTGTGGAACATCAGATAGACACACTGCGCATGATATGTTTCACAAGTGTGTTTCAAATGGAAAACATTACGCATATACAGAGGGCTTTGAAGGAAGAACAATTATGGTAGTCATGTTGAAGAATATTTCACAACTCGAGAGCTCAAAAATAACAACATCAAACTGCCCTGCAAAATCAACTTAACTCGCAAGACGGTTTGCATCTATCAATATGTAAATGAAAGGGTTAGTTCAGCCCGAAATCCACAGTCACCAGATCTCAATTCAATAGAGTACTTTTGGGATGTGATGGAGCAGGAGATTCGCATCATGGATTTGCAGCCGACAAATCTGCAGCAACTGCGTGATCCTATCATGTCAATATGGACCACAATCTGTCACGATAATTTAGTGATTTTTAAAATGACATTCAAAATTTCTTCCTGAAGTCCAACAATTTAAAATCTCTTTTTGCTTTCATTGTAATAGTGGTTATTAGTGCAGCCAAATCATGTGTATTAAATTAGGATTATTTATTCATTAATCAGCGGATGTTCATTAATGCCAGCCATTGTGCAACAGTAACAGCGGATCCTTTGGCAAGGAACGATTACGTAAAAGTGCATTTTAAATGATTGTTAAAATAGATTCCTTCACACTTCACTGCTCCAAAAGCCCTCACAGTGGAAGAAGGAAACATGGCATAGGAATTTGTGAGTAGAATGCAGCCTTAATAATAATAGAACAAAGTTGCCAATTGAGAATCAAGCAATAGGTTTTGCTATAAACAAACTTAGTGGACAAGACTATGAAAAGTGTAAACTGAACACTCCAGGATAATAGCATAAAAATCTCTTGAAGGTGAAATGTGCAATTTCACCATTAGCTGTACCAAAGCTGTTCCACTGTTTCTAAGCAAATTCTCCAAAACTTGAATTGCGTGTCATATTGTAAACAAAAAACTTAGGTAGACTAAGGGACTTACAACAGAGGTACTGTACATGGGGCCAAGCATTAGGCACTGAAATGCAAATGTTTTAAAGGTTTATACCCATTGGAAAGAGATTAGAATAATTATTTTAAGAATTCCTACTTTAAGAAGAAGAAAAAAAAAAAAACAGGATTCACATTTCTGCTTTCAAACCCACCAACACATTAGCCTGGTGTACTTCCATTCTAAGCGCATTCCTGAAGCACAAGTCAAAATTATTTCCTGTGGTAATCAACATGCCAGTGTTACAAAAGCTTTCAGAGCATAAAGGAGTAGTTCACCCAAAATTAAAATTCTTTCTGCATTTACTCACCCTAATGTTCTTCTCATTTGATTTTCTTTCTTCTAATAAACATAAAAAGAGAAGTCTAGCACAATGTCTGAGCTGCTCTCACATTTTAAGTAATCTGAATTGTTTCTCTTCTTTAAGTGTAATGAATTGTTTTGTTAATTTAGAGGAACTTAAATTTAACTGAAACTCCGCTGGGGATTTCTATTTCCCATGCTTTGCCAAGCCAATCGAAAGGGAGAGTAAATGCTAAAATTAAGTTTTATATTTTTTTTTTGCAAGATTAATGATAAGTGGGAGATTTAGTAGTGTTTAATGTTTTGCGATGATAATTTAGAAGAGTTTCTGTTATGTTGGGTTTTTTGGGAGGTTACCATCATGGTCTTCTGCCATACTCTTTCAGGAATTGCTATGCTAATCAAAACATTGTGCTACCAATTAGAATGTTAGCATTCACTGGATTATCTTGTTTTAGCTATACATGCAGTTATTGGACAAAATAATGTGAAGACCTAGGAAATGGGCAATACTCCTTTATTAAGGTATTTCATCACCTTTTGTCTTTAATACAGCTTTCAGCATTCTTAGAATAGATTCAAACAACTTTTGAATAGTCTCCAGAGCAACATTGTCAATCAGAACATCGGCTAATTACTTAAGAGATGTTGGAGGAGGGAATTCTTCTCTCCAAAACTGCCTATAATAATTTGCTGAAGTCAGGTGATTGAGCTGGCCAGTGCAGATGTTGAATTCCATCTTAGTGCTTCAACTGTCCAGGTTTTATGATCATGACACCATCATTTTCACATTTATCATTGGTGTCTCTCATCAAAGTTTTAGCAATTGCAGCTCTTTCTGGAAGTTGACTTGGTGTGCTTGGCTTTTATGGAAACAAGGTTTTCAAGGTAAATATTGATGTTTGCTGTCACTTTGCTGAAATAGTTCTGTGCTGTTTGGTTAAAAACTTGGTGTTTGACGGCCCCTATCAATTCATTTTAGTTTTCACCCACTATTCCTCTTCTGATGAAGTCTTGCCATGCTTAATGTGCAAAGTCATAATAATCATAAAGATTTTTCTGTGCACATCATTATTTTTTAAGTTCATGTGGCCTTGTAATCTTTAATCAAAATAACCCTATCTCTTCTCTAATTCACTGGTGTGAGGGTGAGAAAATAACCTCTCCCCTCCAGTGACATGTCACTCACATGAGATCGCAGCAATAGCGAACAACAACGATCCAATCAAATCCCAATGGAAAAAAACAATTCCCACCCTACATTTTTTTATTTCTGATTCTGATTCGTTTCATAGAGAATTCAAAGTCCACTTGCAGAAAATAACTGGCCTTTAAGGTATTTTTTAATAACATAAAACTAAACATTTCACTGCGCTTTCAGAAAATGAAAACTTTTTGGTTTGAGATAGTCTATGTATTAAAAAGAGAGGATTTGTGAATGACAGTGAAGCGATGCAACTGACGCAACATTGCGGATGTTAAAAGCACATTTTATTTCATATTCATGGTGTCTCAAAATATCATAGTTGAGTACACTTAGATGTTCTTAAGATTATTAAGCACAAAATTAGTGTGTGAAAATAGAGCACTTTAAGAACATTAAGAAGAACATTATGGAAGTGTACTTTTTTCACCTGGGGCAGGTAATCCTCATCCAGGTACTTTTCGCCTACTGTTTTATGAATACTATTAATTTGGAAATATTACTCGGCTCACATACTGTTTTTATACCATACCAAATATATGGTTTAGAAGGCATTCAGACACGGGGAGAATGTTCTTTTTAAAACTAAACTTATAAATTTTACAATGCATCAAAAAGTTTGGGCTCATCTATTACGCATTAGAACATTCTCATGTCACTTAAATCCATGACTGATGTATTTATAGAGTATTGCAACCATGTGACGCCTGGATTCTGTGAAAGAGAAGAGGCTGGCTCAATACACAGGATCTGTTTACTGTGACAATCACTGTCACTGAGCCTGTCCCTGCTGCTCTCATCAAACCCTAACAACTAAATACCTTAATTACAGACCATTGAAAAGAACAGAATCCAAAGGGCGCTGCCATCAAAAGCCAGTATGATAGATCTCTGCAAAATAATTTGACTCATGCCTGTAGTTTTTGGATTGTGATCTAATTTTGGGACAATAAACTACCAGCTTACCACAATAATCATCAGCTTATTACAACATTTTTTGTAATAACCAAGTAAAAGACTTAAAATACAATGCACAACTAAACATAATAAATATGTCTAATTTTGATTTTAAAGAACACTGGCAACACCTGAAAAAAGGTAAATAATAATAATAATTATTATTATTGTTATTATTTGACCCTTCGCAAACAGTTTGATTGACAGGCGATCTGACCAATCATAACCCCGAATCCGCCATTTTGTCTGACAAAGCAGTCAGGGGAGTTAGTAGATTAACATTGGTGAACTTGAACTTGAAAAATTGTGATCCTTCTGATGTTCAATCATGTTTATTTGATGCTATAAATGAACTAGTATGAAGAGATGATCGGTTCACGAGCCGCTTGAAGGAGCTACAGCGATCTGTCACGACACATTAAAGAGCCACTATACGGTATTTATTGATTAAACTTCTTTAAAAAATTACGATATATTAAATATGAATCTATTTCATATGTCTGTCGACGTGTTGTCAGTGTCCTCTTTGCTCCGGAATGTATTTTTCACTGTGTGAGAACATGATGTGTGGCGTGAGAGAGCATGGCTTGTCGGACAAAGCAACAGTAAATAAAGGGTCTTAGCGAAGGGTCAATTACAAGCCAATCTTTAAATATCTTTTGAGAGAATACAAATTTTAAAATTTAAATGATTCAAAGCTCCTACGTGTTTGCTTTGTAATCAGGTAAAGGGTTAGTTCACCCAAAAATGAAATTTCTGTCATTAATTACTCACCCTCATGTCGTTCCACACCCATAAGATCTTCATTCATCTTTGGAACACAAATTAAAACATTTTTGATTAAATCCGAGAGGCTTTTTTATCCCCCATAGACAGGTCAACGCAGCGTTCTGATGTAGAACCTGGAAGTGCTGAATGTAACAACATGAGGGTGAGTAATTAATGACAGAAATTTCATTTTTGGTTGAACTAACCCTTTAAGGTTCGCATTTATTTGTCCTTTTTGCATTACACCTGATTTAGTCAATATTCTGGTGAAAGAAATGAGGTAATACTGTGGTTGATTAAAAATTATTCAAGATCAAAGGGACAGCACAGCAATCAAAAATAAGAATGCAAAAGTGCAGCTATGAGTGAGATACGCTGATTACTGAAGAACCAAATGTCCATAAGCTCTGCTGCTATCACAACATAGTTCTTTTGTGATAGCATTTTGGCGGATGGATCAAATGAAAACACATGATTGCATTTCCACTTTGAGGCCAAGACTGAATCCTTTTGTTCTGTGAAACACTATGGCAAACCGCTGATGAGGAGATATGTATGCAGCAGATGGGAGATGTGCCTTAACGACACGACACGCTGCCTAACAACCCTAAATGTCTCTAAGTGCAGAACATTCAACTCTTTCGATAAGAGGACGCAATCAGACTTAAATTAACATTTAGATGACCATAAAATCTTGAAAGCTAGAGTAAAAAAAAAATAAAAAATGAGATCACAGTTTACACTCGAAGACCTGTGTAGCAGGACCTGTAGAAGCAGCTCAAAAGGGGATATGACTAAGTCTCAAAAGTTATTCCAGCTAATCAATCAAATTAGCGTAATGCGTGTGTGAGGTTACACATGCATGCAGGGGAAAGGACTGGCCTTCCTCTTGTCCGTTTTATTTATGGCTCTGTTGTGTCGCCTCTGGGTGACTCAAGCAGCGGGGGATTCTGAGCTACATTGAGCTCACCCCACTGTCAGACACGTCCCTTACACACACAGCCACCCCCAATGCCTCTTTGGCTATCAACCCTTGGATGCCCCGCCGAAGCCTGTCTTCACATTTAGCTCCCATAAGCCTCGCCACTTCACTGACCCGCCTCCAGCCTGGCTTTTAATAACTCTTGAGTTTTATCAGCTTTCTCCGACACTCTCCTGCATCTGCCATGAAACGAGCTACTTTGTTGCTTTTCCTCCTTTGTCCATAAAAGCCAGAACAAACCTGTGAGGGGAAGTGAGGTAGAGGACAGCATAAGTGTCATTCTGTCCTTGAGCTCAAGTCCATTCTAATGCTTCAATAGACACAAGGCTTTGAACTGTAATGTAAAAAGTCTAATACAAAGTTGCAGATATGGGGGTTTCGTGGCCTTCCAACACAGCAGAGGCAAGGAACAACAGCCTCCTGCCTCCGTAATTTGCAACATTATAGACGTGATCTGCACATATATACGTAGAGGTCATAATGTTGCTTTATTTGCAACAGTCCTTTTTTCAGTTTTATGGAGGCTGCAGTTCATTCAGACCATTTATGTAATATAACAGATTTAGTTGCAGTTCAGATTCAACAGCATTTTACCGTAAGATGTAAGGCGAGACTGAACAATCCAGCATAAATCAGCATGAACTCCAGGTTGCTTCAGGCTTCAAGTTCATTTTATGAAGTATTCTTAAGTAATCTACAAGTATATTTTTAATTAAGTATACTTTATGTTGTAAGTATACTAATATCAATTTACTAGTAAACTTCTAAGTGTACTATTTCAGTACTGCTATTGGTGCTATTACACATCTTCTGAAAGAGTATAGAATCTCCAGATCAAAACACAGGAGAAGAAGAAGCTAAAACAAGAGATAGAAGATTGCTCGCGCAAATTGAAAAATAACGTGATCATCAAACATTAAACAGCATGCCCAACGCTGCAATATCAACACTGCCCAGCGCTACTGAATGAAATGTCGACCCAGGACGAACATAGGACTGTGAAGCTTTGGGGGTGTTGATGAACTCGATCTACAAAGTATTTGACAAAAATGCAATTTTCTCAACTTTTTGTTTAAAATGTTGCCTTTTTTATGAAACTTACCCACATTCAAATGTTGATAATAAAGGAAGCATGAAGCTAGAATAAAATGTTTTTAATAAAATACAGTTAAAGGTATACTTCAAGTATAAAAAATGAATACATAAATAGAGCATAGAAGTATACTTAAAGTGCAAAAAATAATATATAAATAGTAAACTGTAAGTATGATATGTTCACTTAAAAAACTTACAAGTATACTTGTAAAAAAAAACTACTAAACTAGTAGTTTACTGAGAGCATACTTCAGTGTACTTTCATAATCTAAAAAATGTACTACTAGTATTAAGTAAACTACTAGTACACTTATAAGTTCACTTGTAGTACAGATGCAGTACAAATGAGAAACTTAGTTATGAACTTAAAGTTTACTAATGTTAAAGCTGCAATATGTAAAAAAAATTTGCAGTAAAATATCCAAAAACCACTAGGCCAGTGTTATATATTTTGTTCAGTTGAGTACTTCCAATATCCCAAATGTTTCCAACTTTTTGTAAATCATGAGAAAATTGCGATTTTAACCAAGGCTCTGGGATGTGTGCGGGAATAGCCTGTCAATGATGTCATATCCACGTTATCCTCGGTTTCTGCTTTTACTGCTGTAGAAACCATGACAACATAGTCTCATAAACAAATGCAGAAATAGTAGCTGTAGCGTCTATCAAGCAACTAGCTTGTTTCACGCAGTCATTGCCATACACTTCACCTGATGTGATAATGGAAATTAATAGTGTTATACATAAATATTAATCATCCTTTTTGCACATGATGTGGGTACGTTCAACTGTACTTTTACTATGATTGTTTTGAACACGTTGCAGCGTTATCACACCAATGAATTGGACAAATGCAGTAACATCTAAGACAACCGATTTAGTGTTAAACCTTGCTTTACTTGTGGCTAATTCATTATAATGAAATAAAATTCTGTCATCAAGCACAACATTTATAAAACTACTACTTTACCTCATCCATGAACATGATATACGATTCCTATCTGATTGATTAAATCAGCGGTGGAGTTGAAGACGACAGTTCCCATAATTCAAGCTACGCCATTGTTGTTGTTGTTTTGAATGTATGCCCTCTAGTGGCCAAAATCTTTACATTGCACCTTTTAAGGCCCTGATATACTTCAAGCAAAGTTCTTTTTCGTTCTTCGTTTGGGGTTAAAGAAGTTCGAAATACGTGAGCAGCGTATCATGAATATCTGTAAAAATGTAGTGCGCTTTCCTCTCAGTAACAAAATAAACAACAAAATTGAGAAACTAGGAAGGATTTTTTTAATGAAGCATAAGAAAAGCATCTGATCATAGCAACGTGGATATATTTGTTTGCACAAGCTCTGTAATTCAGCACTCCATTAAAGTCACATCACGTTTATATTATAACACTTTGTAAAATAATTTGCTTAAAATCAGGCAGCAATTTAAGGCCTTTAGATTAGACTGACCAAGTATGATGTTGGTCTGATTAAAGCTCTGGGAGAAAATGGCAAAAACTGAACAAATTTTGCAAAGAAAATTCAAAATATCTGACTTCCTGTTGGTTTTAAGATCTTGCACCAACAGATGTTTTTGTAGGTATGTGTCTACCGAATTCCATACCTGTATGTGAAACGTAGCGTGATGAAATTTTGTAAGTGCCAAGCTATTTTGTCACACCTAATTCTAAAACCCATGTAAATTTTCATCACTTCTGATGCGTGTGAGTTTTTGAGCATGTTTAGGCCTTCAAAACTATGTGATTCATTTCGGAATAGAGAATAGAATAATAAAGGAGCAATTCCAATACACCATCGGTGCTAGCGATAACAATACTATTAATGACATGATTTCTGACCAGTCTTTAGAAAGCAGAGTGAAATAGTAATATCAATTTTGACCCCTTACACCCCTTTGCAGCCCCCTGGGGGTCAGTGGATTCCTGTTTGAAAATTCCTCCTCTAGATGCCAGGACCTTCAGTAAGGTCATTTGTGAGTCAAGTACACAAAGGCTGAGATTTTGCCATACTTTGCAATTTATAGCTGTATCAGCAACCATCATTACAACTACAGCATAAAAACTGAATGACTTCTAATCTCATCATAGGGAAATATTTCATATTTGCTCAATAGTGATTACTAGTTCTAATCAGTCTCCACTTAACTATGGATCTTTCTAGCTGTATTTGTCCTCAGTCTCCACAAAGCCGTGGCCAACACCCTGCTGTTCCTGAGCATGGCTGCGACCAGTAATCTGACTTGTCAGTAAATATTCCATCATGTGTCAAATCTCATTTACTTCCTTCTCCATGCGCGGACAAACACAACGTCATGAACACGATTACACAAGAAAAATCCTGGAAGTTATGCAAAACCGTCGACAGTGACCAAACAGAAAAACCTTTAGCTTTAGAAAAGATTGTGACCCTGAGAAAGATGTTTCTAGGTGCAGTATAGGGAATAAACTCTTGTGGTCACCTGATTTCTCAGCAGTGCAAATTTCGCTCAACCATTACTAAAGAGTTAAAACAAACAACTCATACTGTGCAAAAAGTATGAAGGGCTCATGACAATAGTAGGGACAGATAAGACCAGCTGCCACAAAATGCAACTGCTCCACTTCACATTAAGCAAAAAAGAAGTTCTGTCTCGTAGGAAATCAATAGAAACGTGAACATCGAGATTGATTTTGGCTGCACTGATTCATGTATTCTCATGCACATCCTTCGGTAAACATATACTTTAGATGACAACCAGAGATAATTGCTGTAAACTCTTCCTCGGCAGCAGTATATGGCTCCCTCTCACGTTTTGAGTGCATTAAATGAGATCTAATGCTGATATCAACATTGTCATGAGTTTACCACTAAGGCATCCTCTTCCTGTCGTCATCCTCTCGGCGGCAGGGGCCCTCCACCCTAGCATGCTCCAAATAAACATCCCTATGGTGTTCTCATTGATACTCCCAGGATGTGGCTCTGTGATTAAGGGAAAGAAGAAGTCATTAATTATGGAAGAATGCAATTAATTACTTTTTCTTCCCCTACTGCTGTTAGGTCTGTCTCCCATCCATCCCCATATCCTTAATCTGACCCGCTGTGAGATCCATGCAGAGCAGGAAGAGACATATATGGGTTGGGACTCATTACTAAAACATCAGAATGCTAATCCACTAACCTTTGGGAAAACCAGCCATTTGGAACTCCGACCAGCCCTTTGTTGTATGGCTGTCATGTCCCCGCAATTCTTAGTTCTGTCTGCATAGAGCGTTGACAGTGACTGTCTCCTGTGGATCAACACAGCCAGCGATAAAGTCCAAACATCTGCATCAAA
Source organism: Zacco platypus (assembly GCA_038088235.1). NCBI lineage: Eukaryota > Metazoa > Chordata > Actinopteri > Cypriniformes > Xenocyprididae > Zacco > Zacco platypus. The sequence continues at coordinate 15,807,378 of CM076067.1, forward strand.
AGCATTATGAAACAAACATGGTTTGCATAGTAGAGGTACAGCGTATTCACCAACATCCCTTGCAGTGAGCCTGCTGCGGGTAGAGTACTGGCTCCATTGTTTATCGAAATGAAAAGCTCCAAGCAAGCACAAACAGAATGTAGACTTTAAAAATATGGGCTATAAACATTATTTATATTTAGAAAATTATTCTCAACATATTTTTGTCATACTCCCAATCAACAGTTGTTCTTGACTATCATTTATAACATGCCCTACATTTGCAAAGTAATTTGCATCCAGATATTTATTCTCCCCTATCAACACTAGAAAAATATTATGTTCATGTCTCATTTAACACATGGCAAGGGTCCTTTCTGTATAGTGACATGTGGCCGAGTGTTGTGTTTCATACTCAGAATTTTTGCCCTGCATTACACCCATCACACATACATCAGTGAGTATTGAACACACAGCCGGAGCAGTGGGCAACCATTTTGTGTGGGGAGCAATTGAGGGTTAGGTTGGTAAAGACTAGAAGGAGTACAGCTACGGCCACTGGGCATACGCGCATCAATATTGCGTCATTTAATATGAATTTATTTTATTTAATAACTGTATTGGTAGTATTGTAAGGTTAGGTTTACTGTTATTTATCCTAAGATTTTGCCTCACTTCCGGCCGTAGATGTATCCCTTCTAGACACAACCGGTTAGGTTTGGCATCACGGCATTTTAGTCCAGGTGGACCGTTAAAGAACGCGACACACACATCTCCCGGACATCCTGTAGAACTCAACCAACCAGATGACAACTTTGAAAATCCTGAAGTGTGCCATATGCATCAGACGTTCAGCCAACAGTCATGGGCAGATGTCTGAGGCTGAGACTAAAGGTTTAGTACCTTACTCAAGAGCTGTTCATTCACTCCCCCCACCTACATTTCCTGCCAGTACTGAGACTTGAACCCACAACCTTCGTGTTAAAAGTTTACTGTCTAACCATTAGGCCACAACTGCCCCAAGGGCAAGGTCTCCATGTCGGGGAATCGAACCCTGGTCTTCTGTGTGACAAGCAGAGATACTGTCCACTTTACTAAAGAAGAGCTAAAATTCAAACTTATATGGATAACACTTTTCACCGCTTTTTTACTTGTCCAATAAACATTGTATTTGTTTGCATCGTATAATATGAATACTGTTGGCTCTTTGATTAATTGATTTGGATAAAAGCATATGTTGCATAACGTAAATGTTCTCAGACATAGTTTAAAGACAAAATATGAAAGTAATAGTTCAGTCTTTAATGTCACATCCAATTGTGTCAACCTTTTCAAGGCATATTTATGCATTTGGAAGACACTTTTATCCAAAGCAAAATGCATTGCTTTCAAGCTATACATTTATTTTAAATATATACATTCTTTGGGACTTGAACCCATGACATTTGAGTTACCTGTATAACTTGTGATAATCATCCTAACCAGAGGAAAATATAGGTAGAATATTCTATTTGGACACAGACAGACAGAGAATCCATGAATTACTCAGAATTTCAATCAATTTTTATTCTGCTTTATTACATTCAATGTAATATTCAATGTTGGAATTTCAATTCAAATGTGTATATTAAATTGGAATTTAAAAGGCACAGCCAATCCGGTTTAAATGGTCCACATTCTCCACACTCAACAAGGTCAACATGCCAAAGTTTTCATTTATATAACGTCAGAGATGACGATGACAAATATAATCAAGTCGACAACAATGAGGAAAATTATTATGACTGTCTCACAGGTTTTATTATGTTGATGTGAAAGTGGGTTAGTGCTGCCTGGGCTGTTGTTAACATGGGCTTCTGTTGATGAACTGATCAAATCTGTTCTCCAAAAGGAACTTCAAAGTACAGCTGCCCTTTGCACAAGTGTGGGCAGCAACTAATGGATGTTCCCACTAATCAACCCTGCATGTCGCCAGACCAGTTAGATGCCCCCTCAAGATGTCCATAGAGTCCGTGAGACACCGTTCTCATCATCCACCGGTCCATCTGTGTAATTGCTTCCTTGAGAGATTACATTCCCGCCAGTGACAGCACCAATTAGGCAGTCAGGAGGAAAATACGACAATAAGGCCCTACTTAGCAGAGAAAAGTAGCATTCGGAAAGATATCAGCATAATCTTAATGAGTCAACAAACATGACATTTAGATGTGCTCTCACGGAAATGCTTGAGTTTGGCCCGCAAATGCGGGAGACCCGGGTTCCTTCAAGAACAGAACTCAGTAACCTTGAAGAGGGGAAAAAAATCTGGCAAAGTTATAGTTGCAAGAATTCAAATCTGAGTAATTGATGATAGGGGGGTTGACAAAAGGGACTATGGTTTGTCCTTTTAAGGAATGTCTCACGCCTCTGATGTCAGGATCTCAATTGCTCGGTCATTGCTGATGCAGACTACAAACCCTTAAACCACACCTACACTGCGACATCTGATTGGACTTACGCACATGTTGCTATCATTTAACAATCAGACAGAAGAGAATCCCTGTCTCTGTGTCTCTTGTCTGATAGTCCATCACAAAAGGATTTAACTCCTCTACCAGAAACTGTAACTCAGCTGTTTCCACAGACCATTATCCTCAACTCAGGTAAGTACAATACCTGTAAAATGTTCTTTATGTTACCTATTTCAAATTGCAGTTTTACTCTATTGTGTTAGTTATTATTATTATTATTTGTTAAAAAAAAATGTTTTCCCTCCTGCTGATTTAGTGTTTTTATAGGCTACTGAAATGCTAAGAAATTCAAGCAATCAAGAATGGCTGCAATTAGGATTGGAGAGGGGAACTTTGTGTTTTAATTTCTGATGTAAATGTTAGTTTAGAAAAATGAGTGTATGTGAAAATGTTACTGAGTTTAGAAAACAAAAGAACGCTATCTTGTCATATTTTCTCCTCAGACTGATCTGTAAAGATGTACCGTGGACTAGTGTTACTGTTCTTGGTTTTGGTGCTGGAAACCCGATGGAGTGAGTCGAGCTGTCAGCAGTCTCAAGAGTCTCAAAGATCAGATTCAAACGTAAGTATGAGATAATGATAATCTAATAGCTATAAACACATAGGTTTGCACGAGTTCTATAATAAAAATGTAATTTTATGCACAGGAGAGTCCCAGTCTTCGGATGTCGGCTCATAACTTGCTGAAGAGGTATAATGACATAGATTATGACAGTTTCGTCGGATTAATGGGGCGCAGAAACGCCGGTGAGTGAACAGATATTTTGTTGTTATATTTTTGTATCAGTTTCTCTTTATTTTTAAACCTTTGAGATGTGTTTCAAATGTTTGTACGAATGTTATTATTTTCCAGACACAGATGACATGCCACCTCAACGTAAAAGTAAGACATTTTGGTGTTCTTTATGGCTTTCAGAATATATCCTGTTTAAAAATAATCTAAAACTGAATATATGTTGTCTTCCAGGGGAAATGCACGATATCTTTGTTGGACTCATGGGTCGACGAAGCGCTGACCCTGGTAACATCTTTTTTCTTCAGTTCACTGACGTTTGTTTTTGAAAAACGGCTTTAGTCATAGACGTAATTTGGGGGTGGGACATGTCCCCACCACTTTTTGCCGGGTTCGATATGGTCTCCAGGCTGCCTAATACAAATGAAACATCTCTAGTTGACTTGCAGAACATTTAGTTCGTGCGCGTTCACCGGAATGCGCACGAACGCGCAAATCACAAAACAAAATGCACACAAACGTATTCCATCAGTGAAGAATATGTTTGGTTTTAATGAGAAAAAATAAGGCGGATTAGAACCCAGAACTTCTGACACTCTCAACTGAAGTTTTACTACCAGACCATTTGGGCACTCGAAAATTTAATCCAGATCTGTTTATTCACTGACGTGAAGAATCTTGGGATTAACAATATATTGGTATTATAGTAGCCTTGGGATAAAACTATCACGTTAAACATGACTTCTATACGAGTCATTTACTGAACTTTGTATTACTTTAAGCGAAGTCCTCGAAATTATGCAAATTGTGTGCATTTAGGGCTCGTGCAACTTAAACCAGGATCTGATTGGTTGTTCTTATGACATTAGTTTAAATTACAAATTTGATTGTTTTTATTGGTACAACCGCAGACATACGACAAAGTAGCCAAATATTCTCGTTAACGCTGTCAGATATTCATATGTCTATCAAGACTCTCAGACTTACTGTATTTGTGTTGACAGAAACTGGGCGTCCATGGAGAAAAGAGTATCCAGAAACCAGAGGAGGCATTTTCTTCAACAAATGCAAACTGAGGTGAATAATTCAGTGAGACTGTTCTGCCACCTGCAGGCTTTCTGAAGACATTACAACATGTATCTTCCAAACACCATAGCATTTGTTCTTATTTCATGTCCTTGTCATATGCGTTTTCTTGTAAATATACATCTTCTCTGCTATAATTTGTGATTTTTTTTTTTCAATTTGTTGCAGATTTCGTCGTGGGTTATAGGCAAATGAATTATCCGGTGAATCGTCTGTACCACCCTGTCATGACAGCTTCTTTTCAAGACATTCCTTTTGAGCAAATAATTTATTTTACAGAAGTAATAGAGCAAAAGAAAATATTTATATGAAATGAATCAAATAAACATGATTTCCTATGGTGTGATTTGTTTCATTGTACTGCAAATTATACATTTACCAACATTATATATGATCAAATTTGAATCTCCACTTACATCCCCTGCATTTCGATATATTTATTAAGTTATTTTTGCTGTCTAATGTATAAAACATGATTTTTGTAAATAAAAATACTATCTATCTGATCTCACAATGTTTTATTACTTAAACTTTCAATAACGCATAAAATGTAGTGACTTTGACCAGGCAAAAAAAAAAGAATGAAAAAAAATTCCACAACAATAATTTGCTACATTTGCCAAAACACAGGCTCTCTCACTGCCAACTGCATCCCACTGCAGACATAATTATGTACATCAAACTTGGTGTCAGCTTATTCATACTAAGGAAAATATGATTGTGTCCCTTTAGAACAACTGTTTAATACTTCAAGATCACAACAAAAAGGCCATCTGAACTTTCAAAATTAACAGATGTTAAAGAAACGCCAAAGAATCATTGATTATTATATGAAATTAGTTCTTTGTTGAGGTTTGAACCTACAGCTTTTGGTTATTAGCCCAGATCTGTAGCCACTACACCATCTGCACAAGACACTGGATGATCTAAAATGCTCATCACATTCACATTAGTCAGTAATTTCATTTTGGATTTACATAACGCAATATTTTCTGCAATATTATCATATTCACAATCATGCTGTGCTTCTGTCTGTTATATTTCTCCCCTGGGCAGCATTTGGGACTTTGTGACTTGTTGTTTCAGTAGTTTTCAAGTTCTCTGCTCTGGGATTTATGGTGTACGCTGAAATTGACTTTTCGTTAAAATGCTCCTCTAATCTCTGAGCTTCTGTGGTGGGTTTCACAGTGTGGGAAGCCAAAGACAGTACGGGGGGCACTGGAGGCTGGTAGCGGTGTTGGTAGCCATAGGGCCTCAGACGGTAAGTGTAGTACTCAAGCGTGTACATTAGCACAGGGTCTACATAATGGAAAGACACTGCCAGGTCAGAGCAGCACTGTGGGCCCTGTAGGGGAAAAACAGACACATGAGACACATTTCAACGTGATCATAGATAGGCTGCAATAAGGGAATTTTCCGGGTTCCTTACAATTTAAGCTCAATAGACAGCACTAGTCATAATGTTGATGGGTTAACACAATTATTTCAATAAGTCCCCCCCTTTTCTTTTAAAAAACAAAAATCTGGGTTACACCGTGGCACTTTCAATAGAAGTGAATGGGGACAATCTGTAAACATTAAAGTACAACGATAAGACAAACAATACGTGTTAATGTGAAAAAATATTAACAGCTGCAAAAATACACTTTTAACAGAATTCATTTAATTTTTTTCTGTGGTCATTATTATTGTTTAAGAAATTACACAAATCTACTCTTAATTATATTAGTTTTAAACTCACTTTATACACTCTGAAGAGGCATTTGTGTCTTTTTGATGCCATTTTGATCACCATGACAAGACAAAATTCTGTTTATTTCTTGGGTTTTGTATTGTTAGTCATTAGCTGCCTAATCACGAATCACATCATCATGTTCATGAAAGAAAAACTATCGACAAATGCGGTCCCCATCAAACCCATCCATTGTTGTTTTCACTTGCAATCACCTGAAGGACTTGCTAGTTCAGTGTGGCATTTGAAAAAATGAGAGCTAAAATTATGAGAGGTTATTTCATTTTCAAAGTATATTTCTCAAACAATGTTGTTGATTTTTTATTCATTCCTAAAATACTACTGTACATCTTGAATGGAAAATGACACTTTAATTGTTTTATTCTCTCAGGCACAGATTGTACCAAAGATCTTTCTCTTTTCAAAAAATAAGTTTATCTTCTATAAAAAAAAACCAATGAAATAACTAATTAGCTTGCCATGTGTAGGAGGCGGAAGCTGTGGAATGTAGAGAAATGTCACAAAAGGCATAGAAAGACATTAAAATATCTTGGCAAAAATGACAATGATTTTAGAATTCATTTTATCTTACACTCCAAATTCAAAAGCTCAGGGACAGTATGTTTTTTTTTTAAATATTTTATAATTAATACTGTAATTCATTAAGGATGTGAATTAAAATGTTAAAAGTGACTTTAAAACATTATATTCATTAAAAAAAACCCTGAAAAAAATGTATCATGGTTTCCACAAAAATTTTAGGAAGCACAACTGTTTTCAACTTTGATAATGACAAGAAATGTTTCTTGATTACCAAACCATCTTATTATAATGGTTTCTGAAAGATCATGTGACGGAAGACTGGAGCAACACCTGCTGAAAATTCAGCAGACATTTTTAAATATATTAAAATAGAAATGCATCGTAATAAAATTTCAGAATATTATTGTTTCAACTGTATTTATAATCAAATAAATGCCACTTGGTAACCATAACAGACTTCAAAAATATTTTTAAAAATCTTACAGACCCCAAAAGTTTGAACGCTAGACTGAGTGTTAAAAAAAAAAACTGAAAGTGCATGACTTACTTCTACAATTGGGTAGAAGCAGTAATTCCAGTACCAGAAAGTCTTGGAGAACTTTCCAGTAAGATGGTGTTCAGGAATGAAAGGATGGAAGGTTTCCCGGTGCAGTGTGTCCCTGGAGTCTCCTGCTACCACCCCCATTTTCTCCAGACACTGTCCCATCGCTAGATCTTCCACTGGGGTAGTATGAGTGCACACTTTAGTGTTAAAACCCTCCACAAACCTTCTCAAGGCCTCTTTGCTCAGTACATAACCTGCACCACCGCTCATGTAGCCTTGCTTGGAGTACGGCTTGAACCTCTTGCCAAAGTATATGGGCTGCTCTGCCGTGTAGTTTGACAAGATCCAACGCAAGTTGTCCACAACGACGAACGTGTCATCGTCTGCTTTGAGGAACCAGTCTGCCTCATCGCCGTGGTTCTTCAGAGCGTAGTGGAAGGCACGAATAGTCTTCCAGTACAGCTGGTCTCGGCCTTCTCCAGTGCCGAGGCCTACTGTGGGGAAGCTGCGGTCCTCTTCAGAGCTCATAAACAGGACTACGTTACAGTGACGACTCCATGTGGCCTTCACATGCCGAGCCTTTGACTGTAGATTACTAGGCCCTGTCATCACCCAGCACAGGATACGCACTTTCTTAAACAGCTCGTCTGCAATGTGACCGTCCTCTCCTGTGTATTTAAAGCAAATTCTATAATTATGTTGCCATTTAATACAATACACCACATTTTGTTCAGAGACTTTGTAACTAAACTGTAGTAAGAGTTGTACTTTATAATTCTCCCACAATTAAAAATGTTTTACACATACAGAAAAAAAAGTCCTTTTGAAAAATGTTAAATATTATGTACACTAACTAATAAGTAGCCTAAGTAAAGCCATTTTATTTTACATGGAGACAGACATAATGAGATCAAATTAGGTTCAATGACATAAAAATGTCAAGGATAAATGCGTAACAAATATATATGATATGATAATATGATAAAAATCAAGCTTAAAGGGGACCTATAATGATCCTTTTACAAGAAAATAGAAGTCTCTGGTGTCCCCAGAATGTGTCTGTGAAGTTTCAGCTCAAAATTCCCCACAGATCATTCATGATGGCTTGTTAAATTTGCCACTTTTTGGGTGCGAGTAAAAACACATCATTTTTGTGTGTTCCTTTAAATACAAATGAGCTGCTGTTGTCTGCCCGCTTTCCAGGAGAGGATGGAGCTTTAACATCTCGCGCTTCAGTTGCTCAACAACAACAAAGCTGGAGAATCTCACGGAGCCAAAATGACGATAGTCGGTAACGGTGATCAGCTTTACATTGTTCAAGCCGGAGTTGAACACTGATGGAGAGACTCAGGAGGAAGTTACAACTTTTAGAAGGCATCTGGACATTTCTGAATGGTACTTTTACTCGCATAATAAATAAATCATGGCTTACTGCAGATGCAATGGCATTAGTAACTGTAACTGTAACTTTGCATAATGCTAATCCATAATGCTAATGTAAAAATTTCTTGGTGCAGTTTGAACATATTACTGTGGCAACAAAATACACTTTCATCTAATGAAAACTCAATTAAGTGTTTGGAAAGTGAAAGCTTTGCACCAGCTATTAAGTTGCAGTGTTTCATATCATATTACGCTCATTCATAAATGATGCACTTGAGGGCGCTGCAGCACCTGGCTGGTGAGGATGCTTGAGGTTAATCAGGGCAGATCCTTCCACTCTCCAGGTAAGGTTGGGTGTGATTTGCTCTGGCCCCAGTGAAGCAAGGTTGCTCTTGCCATCATGCTGCCGGCTGTAGGTCTCCTCAAACCATACCTGTCTCAAGAAGACGTACAAGGTACAGCTGCCCACCAGGAAGCCCAGGGAGAAGGCACACTTTGAATTTCCCGCTTTCATGGTGACCACTCAGGGATCTGCCCACATCAGTCACTGCGAGGCTAGAAAAATATTGGTTACATTAATTTGATTGTATTAATTTTCAGGGATTGTTTTAACAGTCTGGATACAAAGATCCCCAAATACTAAGTTGCATTATGAAATGACAAAAAATCTAATTTAAAATGATCATTTTACTTTTTTTTTTTTATCATTAAAATTATTATTACATTTCTAAATTTTCCATCTGAAAAACAGCATATTAGAGTTAAATACTGTCTGAATTATAACATTATTTAATTGAATACACAAAGCATACGCCATTTACTTTATGAGTTCTTATCGAGATCATTTCCAGCATGTATATATCTACCAGGCCCATTTTCTATTCAGGATTCAGCTGCTGCCAGGTTAAATCTGAGGAACAGATTATAAGCCGGTTACCTTGTGTGACTGATAAATCTTGGTTCTTACCCTCATTTCCAAGCATTAGGCACCTTCTGCTGCCAGGCCTTAAATCATATTGCTAGTATTTAAATTTTGGCAAAGTTTAGTTTAGGCTATACAAAATGGTTTCATAAAGTAGACAAATTCAACCATCATACATAAGATTTACTACAGTCATGACCTATGAAACTGCCTACTTTATGAAACTGTTATATATAGCCTAAACTAAATCCATTATAACAACTAGGCCTAATATTTCAATTTAATGAAAGTGTTCAAATTGAATGTTTATCTAAGGAAATCCTGCAAAGACCCTACAAATCCAAGTCATAAGCTGGTTTTATCCAAATTGGATTAATAGACAAAATGCTGCACAGAATTTTATTAAGTTATTAAATATATCTTGTGCACGGATAAAAGAAATAACATGCTGCAATACTGTGATATATAGTCAATGTATAAGACAACCAAAATACACAATGCACGCACTTGAGTTGACATGAGAAGCGCATCAGAGATCTAGGACAAAGGCCCTTACCTTGCATTCTTTAGCTCCCCCCTGCAAGCCTCTCACCGTCCCAAACAATGTTGTGAGCTCCGGTCAGTTTCATGCCTTTAGTCTTGCTTCCCCTCAATATCCGTGAGCGTGCACGAGAGGAGCGCGTCAGGTTGCTTGTGGATGCGTGTTGTGACGTCTACACATAAACAGACGTTGAGTTTAATTCTTTTGTTAAATGGCAGAGTGTGTGCCAGTCACCTGACTTACTTTGGCTCGTATTAGCACAAGGTTTGCCTTGAACCGTATGGTTATCAGGCCTCTTTGTGCGCTATTACCGGACAACAGATCCTCTGTCATGAGCGAGCACGGTGTCAGCATCACACACGGACGGCCGAATCGAGGTGTTTGATTGGAGGAAAGGCGGTTTGTTGTCATGGGTGACCCCGCCCACTAGGCTCGTTCATTTTAGGAATGACAAATTTGATGATAACATTTAATTACAAAATTTACTTTTTATATTGTAATTGTAAATGCAAAATAAATTATTATATGTATTATAAAACGTTAATTGACAGAGTACATTTTGTTTACTACACAGTCAACAGGCCATTTTTTTTCCAAAGCTAATTAACAAAAAATAAAGTGCCTGATATCCCTAAAAGAGCAAAGCGATGATATAGTGGTGATAACGATACAACACAAATACAAATTAAACTTTTATTTTACACAACCATATGCAGATTTCTATTTATTTCTTCATTTTAAAAACTAGTGATACCAATAGAATAAAATAATTAAGAATATTACATATCTTGATTTCTCCTGGTATTCAATAGCATGTTGATTTTACTTGGATGTGGCCACTAGATGTCTCCATTCACTTGCTGTACACAGGAAGCAGCTATCATGACCAGACCTGATTGGCTACATTTGTGGTCAAATGTCTAGGTCAAATGGAAGGCAAACATTACACTATGCCTTTGTTCAAAATAAAACCAAATGGTTGCAAAAAGCATTAGGATTATTCTAAAGACAAAAGATACTGTATTCCTGATGCAGTGTTGTGAATGAGAATCAGAATGAGCTTAATTCACCAAGTGAATTTCAAACACACAAAATTTGCTGATTTCCAAGAGCTCTAGTTCCATACATACATACATATATAACACAAACTGCCTCGGAAATTTAATAGAAATACTCAGAAATGTGATGCAAATATATGATATTTTATCAATATTTTTCTAAATGTGTAAGCCTTTAGATTTAAAAGCCTTAATGGAGTTGTTTCTTATTATCATAAATAAATGGAAGCAGGTCCTTCTGAATAGGTGTGTTATCTTTTTATGTGAAATGGTAAGTATTAGTTTGATTCAGCATGATTGATGTGCACTCCTGACACAAATTAATAAATTACTGTCACTGCAACATTTCTTTTTATTGTAAAACATTGGTCAAATATTGATGTTGGAATCTTACGTCTTTAAGGTCGTGTGTCATTGTTCTGTGGAGGCGTGTTGTGGGGCTACTGGCCCGACAGTGGAAATGCAACTTGATTTGGGCCTCGGTGCTTGAGGTCCGAGGCTATTGGCTCAGCAGGGCACGTTGTTAACCCTGGCTCAATAGTGGAAAAGCAGCCAACATGTTTGCTGAAAACATCATAACACAAGGAACATCCCTATCTGGTGTGCATTTCCATTTTTTCATCATTTAGCAGACACTTTTATCCAAAGCAACTTACAAGGGGAGCAATTAGGGGTTAGGTGCCTTGCTCAAGGGCACTTTAGTCATGGTATCAAAGGTAGAGAGAGTGCTGTTTTATTCACAATTGCCACTTTCAATTCCTGCCAGCGTGGGAATCGAACCGTTAACTTCCCAATTACAAGCCCAACTGCCTCACCACTAGGCCACGACTACCCACTGACTCATTTCCTGACTCATGTCATACTGAAAACACAGACCAGATGTAAGGCTTTGTTGTCGTTGCTTCCAAGAAGCAGGCTGAGCATGTTTTTTGGTATGTTTTTTTTTCTTTCCGTATTGAGCATTAACAGGGAAGCAGTTATACAATCAATAGTTACATCACACTGTACATATACCATATATCATATACATATACCATACCAGCAATAAGTTAAAGACAAAGGAATGAAAGAAGGGGGAAAAGTAGGGGAGTAGGAAGTTTTTTGTTTCTTTGTTCTTTTTTATTATAAAAGCAAATTTAAAATATATATATATACAAGTAATTTAAATATATATAAACACCCATTTGCCCAACCTGGTTTATGAAGGCACACCTTCATTAATACATACATTTCTGGTCTCGCCCCTGTTATGACACGTGTCTGAATGCATTTTCAGGAAATGTTCTGAGTTACTTATTTGTCCTACTAACATTTTTTGGCCTGCGACAGGACGTTTCCCTCTGACCAAAGTTCACACTGTAGGTTTGGTCTGAAGGCGTCACAGAACTGCGTGATGACTGAGCGCGTGAGTCTATGACCACCTTGCCCTTTTTTTGCATCTGCTACGTATTCGGTTTAGTTACACAGCTGAATTTGCGTAAGTTTGAAATGTTTTTATTATTATTATTATTATTATTTTTTTATTAATTAAATGAGTAACCTATGTCTTTCATTGTATACTAAATTCAATTTAATTGTATGCTAAATGTCTGAAGTGTTTCTTTATTCTACTATTTGCAATTCGAGTTTCAAATCTTCATTCACTGTCTGCACATGTGTCGTTGCACTTGAAGCAATTAAATGGAATGATTTTGGAATAAACAACATTTCAGGGTAAGACATTATACTACAGACTATATTGATTGAAAGTGATTATAAAAAGTGATTGAATAGAAAAGTGAATTTTGACGAAAGTGAAGGTGAACTGAAGATGAAAGAAATTGTAGAAACTTAATTCATATAGGGAAAAAAATGATTTTGAAAGTGTAAAACTTTTGACTTGCCTTATTTGTTCTTGTTTGATGTTACTGTTCTTCACTTCTGGCAAAAATAAAGATTAGTCTATAGCCCAGTGGTTCTCAAACATGTCCTGCACTGCGCGTTTTATATGTCTCCGGGTGGCGCTAGGGATGTGCTAAGGGGGCTGGAGGCCCAAATTTTTTTTCAAAAAGCACAGAATCTTTCAGTTTTGAGGTTTCTCAACAGTGCTGTCAAAATATCATTTTAAATCATTATTATATTATTGTAATAATTGTTTGGCATCCTAAAACACCAGTGTCAATGTAATGTAGACTGAGAATATATCACAACTAAAAAGATGTGAATTCTTTTTCTTTGTTCTATTTGCACACTGCACATGGGTTGAAGCACCAGATTGATGCATTTAACCTTAAAATGTACATAATATTCTTAAGGGGGGCATGTCCCCAGACACCCCTAGAGGGGTCCACAGAGGTCCACCCAACAAAGTTTCACAAAATTTCCAGCATACTACAACAAAGTTCCTTTCATGTCGGTATAAAGCTGTTAACTGCAAACTAACATGTCATTGGATAAAATAGATTTGGTCTAAGAAACACATTTATTGACTTCACTGTTCATGACAGGGTGATATAGGCTTCTGTGGGAGTTCTTGTTTTACATACAGATGGTTGTAAAAAAAAAAAAAGAATAAAAAAAGTTGTGGTTCACTGTTTACATATAATACTGTGAGACGCCTGGTTTTGCTATCAGTTAAAATATCTGATCTTGCTAAAGTTTTTAGAATTTAGTTAGCTCTTTAGTTAGAAGTTAAGAAGTGAAATTCTTTAAAAGTCTAAATTTTACAATTTTTTGTTTGTTTGTTACAGTGGCATCTTACATAAGTTATTTTCTCACTTTCACACTTTGACTGAAATTACCTGCTGTGTCAAATGTGAAGTTTTGAAAAATGTGATGTATTTTCAGTCAAAATAAACAAAAACAAACCCAACTGAGGCAACTCATTTAATTTAAGTTTAAAATACAACATGGGACAAGCATCTTATGTTTTATGCTTTAAATGTATATATTTTTTTCATTTCTTTGTACAAAAAAATAATTGATGGATTTGATCTTGGCAACTGTTGCATGTTGCATTTTTTTTTTTTTTTCAGAAAATATGTGCTGTAGCGCTTTTCAGCTGCCATTTCCACAACACTGAAGAGAAATACAAATGTAAGAAATGTGTTTGTGTTTTAACTGACGGTGCTGTAGATTGCTTTGAGATGAGCAGAATTCTATAAAGAATACCAAATTAATGCAAAGCAGTGACCGGACTGGTTAATTATCATAACTGTAATTACAGTAATATCAACCGTATGCTGAAGATAATGTGTATGTTTTCAAAAGGACTCTAGCGCTAAATAAGTATGTGATAGCTAATACCTCTTCTGTCTTTTTGTTCTTTAGGCAATGAGGTTCGCAAACAAGATTGCAGTGTTTGTTTTGATGGTCGTCTTGCCACTCACAGCCTTACTCATTTACCGCTGGAACTCAAACACCTTTACGACCATTGATGTGCTACAGAGAGCAGACTCTTTAAAAGTGCTACTGGAGAAAAGGGCACAAAACATGTACCACAGAAACGACCACATCCCTTACTACATTAAAGATAGCATGTCAAAGTGAGTAGTAGAGAAATTGAGACAAATGAACTTGTGTGCCAGTGTAGCTTTGCATAGCTGCTGCAATCACTTCCTTATACATTGTAGATGTATTTTAGGATTCAATGCCACTGGAAAAATGTTTTTGTTTTCAGGCTGGTAATTTAAAACCACATTATTTGAAATGCAAATGTCCACGTTGACTAGTGGCACCTCTTCCACTTTACACTCTTTTTTGTTAGTGCATGAAATGAATGATATGTATTGCTGCTGCATTTTAGCCAGTAATTTTCAAATGTTTTTTTACACTTGACCAGGATACTCGCTGTAAATGGGTGTGTTTGTGAAGGTGATAAACCAGGCAGTAATTTCCCATTCGCTCAGCTGCTGTTCCCTCAAGTATCAGCTACACAGCTACATGCATCCTTACAAGATTCAGACTTGCAAAAAGCAAAGCACTACAGAAATGAAGAGTATCGCAGTTTCTCTAAGAGGTGATGCATCATTTCACCTTATTTCAGCTTTCAAAAAAATGCCTTTGCTCATTTTGAGTAAAGTTTATCTTTAAGTGTAATAATGTAAAATGTACTATTGTTTTGTGTGTTTTTCTTTGGCTTTGTCTCTCTTTACTGACTTAAATGGAGAGTTCACTCATATGAAAATCATCCTTTACTGACCACCATGTCATTCAAAACCAGTATGACTTTCTTCTGTAGAACACAGACGAAGATATGTTGGGTCCAAACTACATTGGAGGCTAATGACTTTAATTGTAAATATAAAAAAAAAAAAAAAAAAACATTTTTTCTAAATATCTTTATTGTTCCACTGGAGAAAGAAAGTCATACTGATTTGGAACAACATGCATAAATATTGACAGAATTTTCACTTTTGGGTGAACTAGCCCAAGAAGTAGTAGGACACCAACTCCACCTTAGTGTTTTCTCTATTCAGGACGTATACAGCTGCAGATTCACTTATCTTAGCGGAATCCAACAGTCCTCTTCAATATCCTACACAGGGTGTGGAAGTCAGACCAACAAGGACCATTTTAATTCCGGGTAAAAACACAAGATGTTTTAATGACATTATATACAAAAGAATTCCTCAGCTTGTCATAAGTTGGTTTTTATGGAAGTTTGTTTCTGCCACTTAATTAAAAAATTAAAAAGGTAATTGTGACTTTTTATTTCACAATTCTGATTGAACATTTATAAAAGCTACTTAAATGACCTAATTGATCTAAGGCCTAATCCTGGTTTGGGCTAAGCCCTGTCTGTGAAACCGGGCCGTGAAGTCAGAATTGTGTGATATAAAGTCAGAATTGCGAGATTTGCCCCCGGTTTCACTGACAAGGCTTAAGTTAGTCTTAAACTAAATTGCATGTTTGAGCTGTTTTAACCGCAGTAACTTGCACTGACATATCTTAAAATATGTCAGTGCCATTGTTTTGTCTCAACATGCACACCAGTACTGTGACTTTTTCTCAGAATTGTGAGACATAAACTAAGTCATAAGTCTGAAGTGCATGATATAAACTTGCAGCTGTGAGATATGACGTTTTTTCTCAGAATTTTCTCAGTTTGTATCTCTCAATTCTGACTTTTTTTCTCAGAATTGTGATTTCATATATCCCAATTCTGACTTTTTAACATGAAATTGTTGAGTTATAAAGTCAGAATTGTGAAATATAAACTCGCAATTCTGAGAAAAAAGTGCTTATTTCCCTCACAATTGGACATTATAACACACAATTGTGAGTTACAAGAAAAAAAGTCAGAATTGTGAGATAGAAAGTTGCAGTTACATTTTTTATTTTTTATTTTATGGGGGAAACAAGCTTCCACAGGTTTCACCATGTAGTTGCCATTAATAAAAAAAATACTTTTAATTTTTAATGTTTCATTTACAATCAGAGATCCACATCTCTGATTGTAAATGACACATTAAAAATTAAAAGTATTTTTAAGTCAGATTTATATCACCATTTTGTATCTGTATTGAACTTCATTGTTCCATTCTACAGGAAACATATTATATTTTAATTTACATGTTTGTCTTGCATAATAGCAGTTTTAACACCTGCCTGGTGGTTTACTACAAATGTGCACCATCAAATATTATGATCAGTAAAATTCTGAACGCTTTTTTTTTTTTTGCTAAGCACAAGCTTTACCTTTATGAGTTAAAACACATCACCAAGATTACACATTAAGTCTATGTTATTGTGTTTTCAAGGTTTAAGTCTGAACCAAAAACACAAAATGGACCCTTATTTGGTAAGTCTATGACTATTCTGTAGGCTTCACAAATTTTGATTTGTTAAATTAATAGTTTAGCAAAATAATAATAACAACAATTTTGTTAAATATTTATACAATTATTGTTTTGGGGCTGAATTATCCCGTTAATAGAGAGATGATTCAAAGAAAGCTACATGACTGAGGGAGTGAACAATTGCAGTTGTTCATCATCAAAACAAGAATTTTCTGTTTTTCATACAATATCACTTTCAGGTAGCTCTGAATGCTACAATGGGAACATTCAATATGGCAGCGGTGGTGGATGGCGTGCAAGTCAAAGGGGAAGGAGAGATGGAAATTAGTTTTATGAGCAGATCTCTGGCCTCACTAAACAGACAGCTTGAGTTTGTTACCTACACAAACACACTGTTCCATCCCAACAGAGCAGATATTGGTGAGACCCCAAAATACATTCTTCTAGTCAAATATGACTGTTCTTTAATGACATAACAATAAAAATTGAACATCAGCAATTGGTCATAATGAATGCAGATGTTTGTTATGCAAACAACAATGTATTATCTCATTGGCTTGACTAAACAAAGAGTTTGCCCTCAGAAACATATTATCTGCTCCGTCTAAATCTACTACCCCAGCTCTGAGCAAACAGCTTCATAATTGCCTTTATGACTGTACAGTTGCACTGCATAAAGAAGGATTTTATCTTATCGAATATCCATTATGTGGCCAGCTTATGTTTCCTGTTGTCTTGTTGAACAGGTTCCGTGATGATGTTGTAATGACGCAGAGGATAGAGTCATCTATAACGATTTATAAAATATAGTAATATAAATTGTAACAATGCAAAGTATGATTAAGGCAAAAACATCAAGACAAGGATGTGATACATTTCAACGAAAAGACTAAAAAACTTTCAAAACTATACACATATATAACACAGATGAAATTAATGCTGGCTGTAAACAGAACAGTATATAGAGGTTTTATGGTGTTTTCTATGTCTTATGTTTGTGCAACTATTTGATATAAACACAATTTGGTAAGAAGGATCATTTGAAAGTGAATAATGACTTAAATTTGGGTCTGTTTCTCACACAAACCTATCATGTGAATTCAGATGGGTTAAAATATATCAAAAAAATTGTTTGGGCTACATTTTATGGATCTTGTTGGCTCATGGTCACTAAACTGTTGTATGGATAGAGCTGCTATAGAAATATTTGTAAAGAATTATTCTAGAATTAATTCTTCTTTTGTGTTCCACACTAAATAAAGCAGAAAACAGTTTTGAAATGAGGGTAAATATTGATAATTTTCTTGTGATGATGTTGCAATGACACAGGATAAAGCCATCTACATGGATTTAGAGAAAAGAATAATATTGGAATTAAAAAATCCAAAGCACACAATTCCGTGAATAAGGCAGGATCATCAAGAAGATACATTTCAACAGAAAGACTCATTTTATATAATATTATAAACTAGTTAGCATTTATTTATGCTGTAATGCATGTTTATCTCGATATTCAGTCTTTGTTGTATCCTTTTTAATTAGTGTTAAAATATAATACTATTCCTTTGTATTTGGCAGTACAATTTACAGCAGGTATTAACCACGCCACCTTCACCATTAAGATCAGACATCCACGAATGCCTAAATTCTATACTCCTGGACCCAGAAAAGGTAAAACCGACATATTAAATAATTATAAATTCTTTTCAACTACATTTATTCAAAATTTCACAATACTTTTGATATTGTCTTTCCCACAGAATACAATGTAAGCACGCTGGTCACCATTGCCACAAAAACATTTCTTCGCTATGATAAACTTCAGGATTTGATCAACAGCATTCGACAGTTCTACCCCACAATAACTATAGTGATAGCTGATGACACAAAGGAGCCTAAACCTGTAACTGGACCCTACATCGAACATTATATCATGCCATTTGGCAAGGTATGGATGCTATATTGCATATGTTTTCTTCTCAAGACAAATAGATTGTTAAAGTGCTGTCTGCTCCTCGTTACAGGGTTGGTTTGCTGGCCGTAATCTGGTAGTCTCTCAGGTAACAACCAAATATGTGCTTTGGGTGGATGATGACTTTATTTTCACCTCAAGCACCAAACTGGAAAAAATGGTGGATATTTTGGAGAGAACGACTTTAGACCTGGTGAGAGAGCCTTTTGCTGTTTTTCAATTATTCAATCACACCAAGACAAATATGTGACCCTGGACCATAAAACTAGTCATAAGTCGCACAGGTATATTTGTAGCAATAGCCAACAATACATTGTATGGGTCAAAATTATCGATTTTTCTTTAATGCCAAAATTATGGTGGCCAAGAGAGCTCAACACACTGAAAAATTAGAAAACACAAATAGAAAAAAACACCAACAAATTAAGAAAACAGGATCATCAGTTTGACAACACATGTGCTGCAAATCCTCACAACACAAGCAAACACAGAAACGCGCTGCAAATAGCACAAACCACAACGGAAATGTTTCAAGGAAATAACTTCTAAATAAAAAGAGCCAATCGCTGATATGCACATTGGCGGATCTAGCCTGAAAAATAAGCTTTTTTAATACTATTTGAGCATAAGAAAGACAAAGTTCTGTCATGAAACTCTAGATGGCATAGGCTAATAGGTCCTTAACTCAACCTGATTGATTCCTGCTGTATCAGTAGCCAATGAGCTTGCATGCTCAACCTTCAAATATCAACTTAAGTGTATTTTGTAAATATGAACAAATTATGATTTTGAAGGATGCAACACACCAAAAAAGTTGGGATAGAGCCATGTTTACCACTGTCGCATCCCCTTTCCTTTTAATTACAAAAGGTTATTTTGTACACAGGTTTGCGAATATTGTGGAATTGAAAATACAAATTGTTGCAGTTCTGCAAGTGGAATTTTTGCCCAATCTCACCTGATATTAAGACAGCTGCTCAACAGTCATGTGGTCACCATTGTCCTTTTCATGATGGGCCATACATTTTCAATAGGAGACAGATCTGGACTGCTGGCAGGTAGTCAAGCACATCTCATGTAGAATGTTTAGAAACCCCTGCGTTTTAGCAAATGCAGAATGAGGCCTGACATTGTCTTGCAAGAAGGTCATTCTAACATAGAGTGTTCTGCCGTGAAAGAAGACAAAATAGGATGGAATCCTCCAATTCAGACATATATAGGCCACACAGCCCCTTCAGTGGGTGGATGAGGGCGTCCTGTTAATCAGATTTAAAAAAAAAATGACACTAGCAGGTTTCGGTGCTTGTGCAGAACCCACACACAGCCAGAGGGGTGGGTGTAACATGTTTTTCTCCCGTCTAGTTTCATTTCCTTCATGTCTGTAAAATAACAGCTTACACAATTTGCATTGACACACGTCAATTGTATCTTCATTCATATGTAATTCACCAATTCCATTTGCACAAATGCATCTCCATACCATGACATATGTTTGCTTTTGTACCTGTCACTGATCAAAGACTGGATGGTCCTTTTCATCATTGGGACTGTTTTTTTTTCCAAAAAAAAAGCTGAAACATGGACTCATCTGACCACATGAGTGATGAGTGAAACACAGATTTACACTGTTTTGGACCATCTGAGATGTGCTCTGGCCCAGAGAACCTGACACCATATCTGCACTGAACAGATGTATCTTTCTCCTTGCATAACAGAGATTCAAGTTGTAAAGTCACAATTGCGAGTTATAAAGTCAGAATTGTGAGATATAAAGTCAGAATGCGAGATAAAAAAAGTCAGAATTCTGACTTCATAACTTGCAATTGCGACTTTTTATCTCACAATTCTGACTTTTTTTCTCGCAATTCTGACTATATCTCACAATTCTGACTTTATAATTCGCAATTGTGACTTTATATCTCACAATTGCGAGTTTATATCTCACAATTAGTCAGAACTGTGAGATAAAAAGTTTATCTTTTTATTTTTTTCTCAGTGGGCAAAATGGGCTACCATAATAATCTGATGACATAAACTGCTTCCTGGGTTTGTGTTTGATATGTTAGGTGGGGGGAGCAGTCAGAGAAGTGACAGGATACACTGCCACCTATCGACACATCATCTCCACAGATGCAGGTGATGAAGAGGGAGATTGTTTACACATAAGGACAGGATTCCACCACGTTCTCGAGGGATTTCCCAATTGTGTGGTTGCAGATGGCGTCATTAATTTTTTCATGGCTCGAACAGAAAAGATACAAGAAGTGGGCTTTGACCCTCGTTTGGCTCGTGTTGGCCATTTAGGTAAGAGGTCTAATACAAAGAAGAATATACATGTATGTGAGAATGTTCTTATATTTCCCTGACCTTTTTGTTCCTTCTTCAGCATTTTTTATTGATGGGCTTGGCACCCTTCATGTGGGCTCCTGTGATGATATTATTATCAATCATGCATCAAAGATAAAGGGGATGTTGCCATGGGGACAAAGTAAGATTGACAAAGCCTATTCCAAGTTTCGATATCAATCCACTGAAGAGACCTCTATAATGGAATATGATCTTTATTATCTCAAGAATCATTTTAAATGTGTCACTAGCGACTAAATGTTCTGTGAACACTTTAATGGCTGTCACCCTCGAAAAAGAGCCGAGGAGCCAGACGCCAGAATGAATGGACACAAAGAAGATGACTGCCCCGGAGCAAGACGACTGGCCTCTGTAATTTGTTCTCATGACCATAGATCTCAACACATTTAATGAATGGCTATGCTCTCTTTTAATTTGTCATTTTGCCAGTCATCAACATTTGTGAGATATACCCAGAATTGACCCTTTGCCGGCAGTTTGATTGACAGGCGATCTGACCAATCATAACCCCGAATCTGCCATTTTGTCTGACAAAGCGGTCAGGGGAGTTAGTAGCTTAACGTTGGTGAAAAATTGTGTGTACTCACGTCTTTATGCGCTTGAAACAACATTCCTTCTGATGTTCATTCATGTTTATTTGATGCTATAAATGAACTAGTATGAAGAGATGATCGGTTCACGAGCCGATTGAAGGAGCTACAGCGATCTGTCTCGACTCATTAAAGAGCCACTATACGGTATTTATTGTTTAAACTTCTTCAAAAAAAGGAACCTGCTCTGTCTTGTCAATGTCCTCTTGGCTCCGCCATGTATTTTTCACTGTATGAGAACATGATGTGTGGTGTGAGAGTGGGTTGTCGGACAAAGCGAATGGTCAATTGGCATAGAAATGGCATGTTTTATTATTTTTTTAATGTAGCCTAATACTTTTTTATAATTCATGATGTTATTATTCAATAATTTGAATAGTTGCACAATTTAAAAGCAAATGCACATTGGGTCTCGTTCACTAATAATTGCGCGGATTATTTCGTATTTGTACGTACAGGAGAAAAATCTCTGTATTCACATGAATTTGTTCCTAATCTTCTAATGTTAATTTGGAGTATTCTAAATGAACGGCCGCATGACGGTGCCAAAGGTTTGCAAACAATACGGCAAA
Organism: Zacco platypus; assembly: GCA_038088235.1. Classification (NCBI taxonomy): domain Eukaryota; kingdom Metazoa; phylum Chordata; class Actinopteri; order Cypriniformes; family Xenocyprididae; genus Zacco; species Zacco platypus. The sequence goes on from CM076067.1 coordinate 15,829,690, forward strand.
GCCATCTCCATATAAGGGCTTTCCGCACAACCTTTCCTTTACAGCCTGTCTCTCTCGTCAAACAGCTCTGCTGACACTTTCTCTCACCACATCCTCGATCCAAGTGTGTCATTCTCACGGAACCAGTTCAAACACAATAAACACATTGTAAACAGACCGAGATAACAGACCTCATCAGCCGGCTGTATACGCGTAAACCTGCATCATTCAGAGAAACCTCCCAGCAGAAGCTACAACGCATCTTTTCTTACTCTTTCACGGCTATAGGATGAAAGATATATTTAAGATTTAATTAAATTGGATTATTCATTAATATATTTTATTATTGTGTAAAATATAATGTTATAACGGTCATGTTAAGATGAAATATAACAACACGATTATGAGGAAAGTTGATTTTTGCTTACGTGTGGTTTCAGCTTTTCCTACATTCTTAAAATTAGAATACATCTTAGTATCTTAGTACATTTTTGGTGAATCATGATTTGTTCGTGAAAACGTTCGTAGCCTACTGAGATTTGTTCTTACGCATGCTTAGTGAATGAGATCCATTGTGTGCATCTTCATCCATCTTCCCTAATTAGCTAAAGAACTACATTTGGCTGCTTGTATCTTGGAAATAAGTTTTGCGAAATTAATAAAAAAATGAAAATAAAAATAGTTGATTTTTTCTGATGTATTTCGAAGTTGATGTTACTTTATTTAGAGTGGTAATTTCCATTTCACGCCACAAGATGGTGGCAACTCATCAGGACTTCCATTAAGATGATAGGAAATGATACAATTTGCTTATTTGGGGTTTCTTTTCTTCCCCTTATTGAGATTTCTCATGTAGGTTTATTTTTTTGGTATAGAAACATATCTTAAAAATACTTTTTTGTTTTTGAACATTTCAACCAACATGGGCCAGGGAAAAAAATACATTTGTCTTTGTGACAACTTTCCCCAGTTTCCCTTATTTTTTGTTTCTGTTTTTTTCTGTTGAACTACAATATGATCATGCAATAATTTAAAAAAATATTCTATTGAGTATTTTATTCACAATATCCTTCACCTTTTTTTTAAAGCATTGGTTTTGTCTCTATGAAATTCTTAATAAAGCAAAGAAAACCCAACATCAAATCACATAATTGTTAAACAGAATCATTATTTTAAATCTTTTGTATAACACCAATATCCAGTGTGGCTGAGAGATGCCAACTGTGGCAACTGGGCAGTCCTGTGCACCAGTGGTTGCTTTCCATCCATCCAATTAGTGTAGTATTTCTTGAGCTTTAAAGAGAAAACTGGTGATCTCCTGAGAGTGGTCTTTGAAATACACCAGAAAACATGCAGACATCAAACAATAAACAAAAATTATTTGAGCGTTTTAGAGTCTGTGTTTGAACTGTATTTTTTATGAGGTCAAGGTTATAATGAGGTAGACAGTAGTAGTTCATTGGCAATGTGAAATGTTGACAAAAGTCATTATTAAATGAAAAGAGTTTATACTATGACCAAACTTTGATCCAAACCTGGATAAAGAGGGAATTCTTAGTAAAGCAGGATATGTCAATATTATTATTATTTTCATTTATCAAGTTTACCCTTTAAAAATGATCTTAAAAAAAAACAAATTGTCCAGTGAAGGAGAAAAGTTTTATTTAAGAAAATTCTTTCTTGGTTTGCCCACTTGGTAATCTCTAAACACGACAACATAATGATTACCAATTAGTTTCACAAGAATGTGAATATTTCATAAATAATACTATGTGTGTGTGTATTTTTTTGAAGGACATTTTCATAACACGCACAACATTTTTGCACGTCAAGTAAAATATGGCAACAATATAAGAATCAGAATGTACATTACTATTATTAAAATACCAATTCAGCTACTTCTGATAAATTGAAAGGATTCAGACATACAGAAACGATAAAATATTCATAATTTATGCCTCTTTCTTTGCCTACACGTGGAGTTTGCAGAGCTAGCAATATTGTTAGCACTGCTGTTAATCATGTGTGCATGTTAAGGCGGATTCACACCAACACAAATGTTTGGCACAAAATTCGGTCCGATTTTAGGACCTGTTCAATCTGCATAAAAACTGCAGATGGGCTGAATTTTCGAAAATGCAATGTCACTCTCTGACAGAAGGCTGAAATACCCCGGTAACACAAGGTAAACAAAGCACTACTTAACAGTCTGTTTGTGTCGTGCTTGTCACAAAGGAAGTTAAACAGTATATGCATGTCTTCAAACATCTGTTCAGATTCAGACATCAAACAGCACGTAAAATAAGAGTAAAAAGAGACAATAGTGCAGATTGTTTCTCTGCTGTTCACTGTCGCTCAGCAAAGTAGCCAGTTCGTGAGTGCCACCAAGTTGTAGTTTTATGCAACAGCATCTACTCTGGGAATGTGACCAAAAACATTAATCTTATTGGTTACCCAGTTTTCTTTGATGGAACACCTCTTGGTAAAAAAAATCCATCGCACTGACGGCTTGCAAATCTTTGTGTTCGTCTAAATGAACATATTACCAGTTGCTCATTCGAATTAAAATGTTTAGCATCACATTTTTGCAAATTGTCTTAGTGTGAACAGGCCCTTAGAAAGTAATGAACACAACAGCCACTGCAACAGCGTCCTCTCAGACACCATAGAAGGCCCTGACAAACTCATTACAGCATGTTGAGTCCAAATAAATGATGGAATGACTCGATCCTCGACAAACTTGTAGTTACCCACAGGTCTTTGTGTCCTGTTTTGAGTATCAGTTAGAATGAATCTTGCATTACTTTGGTAGTCCCAGATGAATCATACCCATACCGTTGTGTTGCTCTCGGGAGGTTTCTCCTGTCAAACAAAGTGATGAAATTTCACTATTCAAAATATGTTGATTTGTTGCTGAAGTAATGATGTACACTACCATTCAAAAGTTTGGGATCGGTAAGATTTTTAATGTTTGTTTTAATGTCTGCTCACCAAGGCTGCATTTATTTAATTAAAAACACAGTAAAAACAGTAATATTGTGAAATATTATTACAATTTAAAATAACTGTTTTCTATTTGAAAATACTTTAAAATGTAATTTATTCTTGTGTTGTCAAAGCTGAATTTTCACCATCAATACTCCAGTCTTCAGTGTCACATGATCCTTCAGAAATCATTCTAATATGCTGATTTTCTGCTCAAGAAACATTTAATGTGTTCAACTGTACAAAATATTTGTGTACAACTTTTTTTTCAGGATTCTTTGACGAATAGAAAGTTCAAAAGAACAGCGTTTATTTGAAATTTAATCTTTAATATAATTTTGGAATAAAATCTTTGAAATATAATCACCTTCGAAGTCACTTTTGGTGGATTTAACACATCCTTGCTGAATAAAAGTATTAATTTCTTTTCAAAAAAATACAAATACAAATTCTTACTGACCCAAACTTTTGAACGGTAGTGTATAATGTTACAAAAGCTTTGTATTTCAGATCAATTCTGTTCTTTTGAACAGTTATTTTAAATTGTAATAATATTACTGTTTTTACTGTATTTTTATTAAATAATTGCAGCCTTGGTGAGCAGACGAAACCTTTTTTAAAAACATTAAAAATCTTACCGATCCCAAACTCTTGAATGGTAGTGTGTATGAAGAAGCCTTACCCGCTGCTGTTGTATGTAGACCACAGCATCATGGACTGTAACAAAGATATGCTGAGGATTCATGTAGTTCATGAGCCCGCTGGACGTGAGAATCTTCAGTACACTCTCTACAGAGGAGAGAAAATATTACTCTCAGGAAATAGTTTGGAAGTTTTGTCCAAGTATATAACAGGAAACTCACCATTGCAGTTAGCCAGGTATATTGTTACCCCAATCTTCTGGCACTCCATGCACATCTGAGACAGGATATAAGTACCGTGAACATATGACTTTATTCATGAGGATGCCGACTGGTGTTAAAACAAAACCTATACGGTTAAACTGACCTGTATGAATAACCGAGCTCCCGCAACATCCACAAAAATGACACTGCTGCAGTCTATCAACACGGCCTGGACTTCACCCTCAGCCATCTCTGCATTAAACAATTGAGAAAAACCCATGGGTGTGATCCATCTAAAATAAAAGACTCTCTAATGTGATTTTTGATGCAACCAAAAAAAGTGGGAACGCACCTGATCTGAACAAATCATTCTTTGAAGAAAATGAACTGTCTGCAACTCCTTGTTCCTTGAAAAACAATTAAAAAAACAAAATGTTATCCAAAAACGAAAAAAGTTATCCAATCAGATGTTTTCTTTTCATAACCTGTTATTTTGTTGTTGTTAGTAGAAAATCTCCAAAATAGTCAAAGATGTTTCAAAATAGTAATACATGACTGATTACTGTTACAGGTAATAAAAATACTTTTAGAGGTTTTTTTTTGCATTACAGTGATTTTAAAATCACTTAAATGCAGGTAAAATAAAACCACGGCTATGTGACACTAATATTTAATATTATCTTAAAGGTACACTGTTATCTTTTGGCCCTATAGCGGTTAAAAAAACAAAACTGCATGCTTCTTGCGGAAGAACGCTGTTTTGGTTGTGCTTCGGCTCTGCGTGACTGTGCGGATGAATATGACCCTTAATTCTGTTCGAGAGCTACATTACATATGCCAATTTATCTGTTAAAAGTTACATAGAATACCTTTAATAAACACTTCTTCCACCAAGTAATATACAGTAGTTCTAATTACATAACTATATGCAACATGGCGCATTAACAATTAATAGAATGTGCAGTTGTGCTTTTACAACAGCTCTGATCATGGCTTATGAACATTCAGAACTATTTTTAATGTAATACACTATTTTAAATAAAATTCCAGTGGACATTTTTACGGTAAGCAAGCAAATAATAGAAAAGCAAAATCAGAAAAACATACAATATTTACATATAAATTGATAGATTATCTTACTACAGAGCTAATGGCCTCTCTTTCTCTTTTCTCAATGGCTTTCAGGGCTTTCTCTCGGATGCGTATCCTCTCAGGCGTGAGGCCCAGAAGCTGGGCCATATCGGCCTTGAAAAAGCTACGGTTCCCATAGTAGATAGGCCCATTGTAGGTCAGGATCTTCACACCAGGGACTTCATAGCACTACGATACAGAGGAATGGAGAGGGTATAACCATGTCATCAGTTACACAACAGAGATGTGATTAAGACAAATGCAACAGAGCAAAGGTTAATCGATTGCATTTCCAAATGCACCAGGCCCAATTCTAATCATAGTAAATTACATTATGTGTGGTAATAAGAAAAGAAACTTAATATGATTGACTCTGTTGACTCACTTTATTATGGTTGTTGATGGATCTGTAAATCTCCGTGTTGGCGGCTCGTCCTAACACAGAGCAGCTGGCCCTGAAAACAGAAAGTTTACTGTGAGTTCAGGGACATCTTTTTGTCTCAACTTTATCTCCCCTTTCCTTAAATGTGAATTTCATATCCGCCAGGAGAGGAAGGTTGTTTTGGAACACAGGGGTCTGTACGGGATACTGGTTCGCTGTTTTTATACAGCCCCTGAGCTTTGGAAAGCATAATTAAAGGATGTAGTAAACATGATTATTAAAGCAGATAAATACACAAATCTAATTAGGTAGTTTCGATCTCAATTATATTATGTACTCAATATCTTGTTTCACTGGGGCTGCTCTACTTGGATTGCTAATATCGTTATCTCTATACAGTCAGAATGATACTCTAATTCAGTGGTTCCAATCTTTCTCCCAGAGGATCTCTTTTTCAAATGCCACATGTTTCACAACCCTTCTGAAATCCAAGCATACTTGTAATTAAATTTGATTTACACAGAAGTGCCCTGCATCCGTTAACAATTTGGCTATCATTAACATATAAAATTACATGCCAATTCATCTTTAATGGGAATCCTGTGCATGCTTTTCTTCAGCAACTACATTCAGGAGTCATTTTATTGCTTGCTTGAAGTACAAAATAGTTTTAATTTAGGTAGTTCTCAACATCATGCTGACGTTGTCAAGGTGTGTAGGCAGGAAGACGAAGACAAACAGATCAAGAATACTCCAAGTTCAATTATAACATTCTAAGCAGGCAGACAGGCCAGGCAAACACAACTAAACACAGTCAGACAAAGACTGAGTGAACGGGAGGAACTTGTGTAGCAAACATAGACGAGGGTAATTAATAGAACACAGCTGCAACAAATGAACTAATAATGAGGAATGGGAAAACAGAACAAAGTAATAAATGATGAAAATGACGACAAACTAAGTCTACAATAACGAAACTAAACAGAACATAACTGTGACAGACGTACATTCAAGTTGTCGTTTTTCCAATCAGATTTGTTTTAGTTAACTATTTGATGCTATTAAAATAGTGTGTAACGTAACGAATGTCAGCTTTGCTTGCGATTGAGGGTAAGTTTACACGACAACAATGTACTAAAAAAAGGCTGAACAAGTATTATGCATGCATGACGTCACCATTTTCATTCGCATTTTTGTAGTTTACACCGAGACGATAATGGCACCGTTTTCAAAAACTGGCAGTTTTTAAACTTCAGCCCCCCAAAACACGGTGGTTGTGTAAGTCAACAGCCAAAATACATAAAGTGTAGAATAAAAGGCTCCTGAGTCTGCGGGAGCCGGAGTATGGGCCGCTCCACCTGCATCACAAGGTCGAAGGTCATTTCTGGGATTTTTTGGCAACATTTGGCTTCATTTTTCCATAGCGGAAGGAAGTGAAAACTCAATCCATCTTTTGTTTTTCACAGTCTACAGTGAAATCATTATTTGCTCTAAAATCAAGTATGCTTAGTGACCCTAAGAGGGCACTAGTTACCCCTAATGGAGGTCACAACCCTGCTCTAATTTATACTAAATACCTCAAAAAGTGACAATACGCCCATAATGGGAAGTGTCATAGCATTTTATCCAATGAATAGATTTATTCAAGAAATTGGTAACAAAATGAGTATACAATGCCCTAAGGATACCTCTGTGTCCGACAGATAACTGTCATCATGGAGAAGACCACCCCAATGGCCAGGCCCAGGTCAACATTTAGCACAACTACTGACAGCCAGGTTACAAGCCACACCATCTGCTCAAACATACATGACAAGAATTGAAATGAGTCAGCTATACTCAATATCATTTAGAAAAATTAAAGATATTTAGGACTGGGAATGAGAAGTGGTAAAAATGTACAAAATCAATTTTGCTGATTCTCCAGAGGTCAGGAAGATCCTGGAACAGCAGAAACATCTGTCTCAGGCTGGTCACGTTTATGCAAGCAAGCACTGCCTGAGTGGAGAGAGATGTTTTTGGTTATATTGATAATTCCTTCAAAGAGAACATGAATTCAAAATGTACACTATTTGTTTTGTTACGACATTTCTATGAACAAAAAAAGTCAATATTACTAAGAAATATTCCAGTAAATACTCTTCTTCACGCTGAAATTTGTCACATTATGCAACTTAAATTTATTGGAAATGTGTCACTGGTGAACTCAGCTAACAAAAAAAAGGAAAAAAAAGAAAAAAGTAGTAACATTTAGCCAGAAAATTTGCTAAAGTTCTGAGAATGTTTCTTTTTAGCTGGGAAGGGACTCTCACCTTGGGTAAGAAGTAAAATAGAGGTCCTATCAGCAGAAGTACAATAAGAACGACCAGACTTGTGAACAGTCCTGCGAGCTGTTGAAGAAAAAGGCTTTTATTGTATCTAACTACTCAACTGTGTTTGACAAACAAGACAAAACTTGTACAGAACATCATTACATTACAATTCTAGCAGTGAATATAATAGAGTAAAGTGTTCATTATCTCAGCATGACCTTTGCAACATAACATGGCAGTGGCTGAACAGTGAACGGCAGAGGTGATCTCAAACAAAACAGTACCTGTGTGTGACCTCCGGCGCTCTCCAGTATATTGGTAGTGGCCAGTGTAGCTGAATTGGGGAAGCAGGTGAAGAGAGATGACACAGTGTTGGAGATCCCATGTGCTAGAAGCTCCTACAACAACAAGAACATCGTCTTTTGATGACTGACACATTTACAAACCCATAACCATGCTCAACCAGTCAAAACTTTACAGTATTTACCTGATTTGGATCAATGGAGTAACCATGTTTATCAGCATAAATCATGGCCAGAGAAACAGACACAGCGTAGGCAACAAGGGTGATAGCAACTGTGTCACCGGCAATTTCTGGAACTGTCTCTAATGCAGGCAGTCGTGGCTCGGGGAAGCTGAAAAAATAGCAAACATTTAGCTTTAAATTAAACTTGTTCCCACTTTATATTGAGTGTCTTTAGTGTACTAACATTTAAATTAATAATTTGAGACAACATACTTTTTGTGTACAATTTTTAACACTGTACTTATTATTATTATTATTTTTAAATCTGTATGTAATTAAAGCTGTAATTAATTTCTTTATTTCTTTATCCCACCAGAATAGCAGGAGAGGTGTTTTGCAATACAGCATTAGCACAATAAGTACATTGTACCTAACAATTATTATTATTGAAATAAGTACATAGTAGTTAAAGACATCTATTATGAAGTGTGACCTTATAGTTAAACTGCAGGTCGCATATTTAAAATTCAGGTCAAAAATAATTTAATATATGGATGCATTAAATTGATTCAAGTTGACAGTAAATTATTTTAGATTGTTACAAAACATTTCTATTTCAAATAAATGCAGTCTTTTGAACTTTCTATTCATCAATGAAAAATACTTCCCAATTTCCAATACTGTTTTTAACATTGATAATAAGAAATGTTTCTTGAACAAATAAGCATATTATAATAATTTCAGAACTAATGGCTGCTGAAAATTCAGCTTTACCATCACAGGAAAATTTACATTTTAAAATATAGAAAAATAGAAAACAGCTATTTTACACTGTAATTATATTTAACATTATTAATGTATTGAGTAATGATATTATTGTATATTGAATAAATGCAGCCTTGGTGAGCATGAGACTTCTTTTAAAAAACAGTTAAAAATCTTACCAATCCTAAACCTTTGAACAGTAGTGTATACCATAACTATATTATGAACATAATGTATTACATAAAAGAATATATTACCCTGCTGGAATATGTCCTACTATCTGTATGTCATACTTGGAATCCAGAGAAAAGGCATATGTAATTCCTGTTGCAATTATTACCTGCAGGAACCACAACAAAATGGAAGATTATTTTTCACAATGCAGACAACAGTAAAAAATAGGGTTGATGATGAAACTCTCAATCTACTGGACTAGTTGGCTGTTGAATGGCAAATATTTGTACAAAAGTTCATTTGCTTATTTATGTCTGTGAGACACTCTAAATCTTCTCAAATGCCTGTTGTGAAGTGCAAACTCACTGTGATGATCTCTATAGGGATGGGAGTGCGCAGACGCTCCCGAAAGCGTGAGTTGACCTCTTTAACTGGCACCAGAACAGCGAGGCAGAGCAGTGAGATCACCAGCTCAGCCAAATTAGTGTGGGGCACGTTCTCCATCACTGAAGCAAGAGTCTGTGTGTTTAAAAGGAACTTCTGACATGCCTGATTCACCTGTGCTCAGTTATATTCACTGATACGGCAGCACATGTTACTAGAATTATTAAACTGATATACTACAAACAGTATATGTTATGCCATTTCTGACCTTAAAAAGAGAGAAGGCGCCAGCATATCGGGGTAGTCGTAATCCCAACATGCTTTGCAGCTGTGAGACAGTCACATGGAAGGCGGCTGCACTTGTGAATGCCTTAACAATCGGTTCTGAGAGATATGTGGAAAGGAAACCCAACTGGAGGCCGCACATGCATAGCTGAGACAATAAAAACAAGCAACACACTCTCATAATTCTGTTTAAATAGAGAGTGCTATGCATTTAAATAGAGCAGATGTCATTTACCATCATTATGCCGGAGAGAAATGCTACAGCTGATGCCACCCCTATTCTCTGGGCCTCAAACTCTGCAGCCTCTGGGCTACTGGAATTCAGAGCGAGCGGGGTGGGAACCAGTTGCTCCACTACTGAGCCAGTCATCAGACTTAACACGGCAAAGGTACCTGCAAAAGTCAAACCCTTGGATAATGGTATTTAATGTTCTTGATTAAACAATGAATAACATGGCTGAGGATTAAATTGTTTGATTTGTTTTTTATCACAAAGCCAAATTCTGGTAAATGAAGGGGTTTTTTTACCTGTGGAAACGTGGTGACCAGTGCCAAAGAGCATATAGAGAACCACAGGGAAGAAGGATGTGTAAAGACCATAGACAGGAGCCACCGATGTCAACAAAGCAAAGGCCATTCCTAACAACAACGAAAAAATGTCTTGAATATGGGTCAAAGAAATGCATATTTCATCTAGTAAATTAAAATACATTAAAAGTTACATCCACACAAATCTTAAATATGCCTATGCATTTTCTATGATGATCATGTCATTAATTTCTGAATTATTTTCAACAACCTGTATGTATTTATAATACGCCGAATCAAACTCACCGTAAACCGGACGCCATATTGCTGTCATGTGACAAGAAACTAAATATATATATATATATATATATATATATATATATATATATATATATATATATATATATACACATATAAATGTAATAATATAAATAATAAATAATAATATATATTATATATATATAAATAATAAATAATAATATATATTATATATATAAATAATAAATTTTATATATATATATATATATATATATATATATATATATATATATATTCATTTATATGTGTATATATAGCAAAAGTTTTTTTTTAATACGAATGGAGTAAACAACAAAACCTCACGATATCTGTCGCTCAAAATTATCTAAAAAAATAGTAATTATTAAATTGTGTAAAATAAATTAGATTAACTCTTTTTATTCGATGGTAATGATTTAGAACTAAAGAAAAATTTATTCATTTATTTGAAAAAACAAAAACCTGTAATGAACGCTTTTACAAAACCGTGTGAATCTGACGTTCATAAATTCATGACGTCGATTTACTTGTATGAACTTGGCACATATTTTAAACCAAATCTGTAAATTTATATATATTTTAAAAAATAAAATAATTTAGCATGTTATATAATGTTGTCAATAATTTTAGTCTATTATTTAGTGTATTAGTCTATTCTCTAACCATTTCCTTCTCTTGCTATTGCATTAGCCTCCTGCAAGTACAAACAACTAATTAATTAAGGTTTATTTTTTTTACCTTGGGGAATGTGTACTATTCCAACAGTCAGTCCCGCTATGATATCTCCTAAAAGCCATTTTTTAAGCTTGTATTTTGGCAGCCAGCTGCACACGGGCAGTCTCTTCTTGAGCAGGTGAACACACTCCACCTGAGAGCAGCTGCATCTCTGCGCCAGTCTGTCGCGGAGCCGCTCTCTCCCTCTAGACTGGGCTTCCGTTCCATAAGTCTGTCTGAAGCGATCCTCCGTGTATATATTTCTATACACAGCCACTGATGCGCTCATCTCGTCCTAAAGTGTTCTTCCGAGAGCAAGGTAAATAATCTTCAGCGTTAAACTGCTCCAAACAAGTGCCCAACCCGTCATTTATAGTAGGAGTCGCTGGAATTTGACTTCAGGAACAATTGTATTTTCCTGTCAAGTAGCCAATTGAACAGCAGGGTCTTTTTTTTTTTTCTTAGTAAAGTCAAAGTCAGACGGCACAAAACATGCTACTTTGGAGTTTAATACTTGAGAAACCTCAGTGATAAATGTCCTTCAAGACTTCCAGGTCCAACTGCTAAAAGCTTTTTACAAAGCAAACAATGACATGAACATTCTCATCTTTAACACATAGACCAGCTCTCAGTCCCTCCTCCCCATCATGACCCCAACTCTTCAAAAAAGACTCTTTCTTCATGGCTATGACATGAGGAGTCATGGAATAGCCTATAGAAAGTGTACAATGTATAGCTCTGTGAGACATCTGCATGATGATCAAAGTGCTTTTGTTTACAGGGTGAAGCTGAAACCTCAAACCACAACTATTACTGATTATTAGAGGTGGTCATTTCCGGGAGAGGCTCGATTTCTCCCTGCCTTTGGTGTCTTCATGGGCTTTGAGGAACCAAAGCTGCCTTGTGAAGTGTAATGGTGATATATGTTTTCTTTGCTTCGCTGATCAAACCGCAGTATGATTCTGGTGAGCGTGCGTTATATTTCATTAACAGATACACTAGTTAAGAGTGTCAATTTGGGGTGAAATGTTTTGGTTATAGAAGTGGAACATCACCTGTTGAGTAGCCTAGAAAGTATGGTGTATGTAACCAAAAAGATTTATTTCAAGAAACTCTAACACCAGTTGCATGTTCTTCAAAGTATTTTATATTGTCTGAAAAGTAACTTGCGTTGGTAAAATTCAATGAAAAATGGGTGAGCCTGCAGTTTTAGTGCGAACGTGGTGGAGATCACTTCAGCGCTGGCTCAGCCAACAAAACCATTGACGTTTGTAGCTCTAGACAATGTCACGGGTGCCTGAGATTGCAATCTCACAAAATGTGCAACCCATAAAACAAAGCATGATACAAAATAAATGGAACAGTTGTTTTGGTAATAGCTCGGTATTAGGACGCATGAATGAACCTCTTCCTGCATGTTGTTTGTTGGTTCGTGCAGAATAACACACACCTGCGCTGGGTCAGACTGGGCAGGCCGATCATCAGTCTGACCGGTGTTATTATCGTTGACTAACACTTTGTTGTAGATTTACATGCAAAAACACTTTAATTTTCTCATAATATACATTGCATCACCTCATTTCTCTAAGGTTGCATTCGAAAACTTAAAAATGCTGCCTTCTGAGGATTCATTCGAAGGTTGGAAGGCATTAAGGCATGTCCACATCCAATGCTTCACTTCCTGTCTCCTGAGATAGCTTCATTTGATAGATTTTTGAAGGCAGCATAGATGTATCCTTTGCTGCCTTTTATATCCCACAATTTAATGTGTTCCATTCAGTTGATTTAGAAAAAGAAAGATGGCGTCTAAAGGTTGCGGTTTTGGATCATTTTGTGTGTAAATGTATCTTTTTGACAAACTTTTCCACTTCTGATGTCATTTCTAGCGTAAAATGCTAGATCTATTTCACGGTAGATCATGTTACCCTGCCTCAGAAGTCTGTCCGAAATCAGTTTCGTGAGGTACCTTTGTGCGCAAACGCTGCTTGCAGTATCATTGTCTATAGGGCATAAGGGTAGTTATGGCCTAATGGTGAGAGAGTCGGGCTTATAACCTGAAGGTTGCTGGTTCGATTCCCATGCCGGCGGGAATTGAAAGTGGGGATTGTGAATGAACAGCACTCTCTCCACCTTCGATACCATGACTAAGGTGCCCTTGAGCTCCCCTTGTAAGTCGCTTTGGATAAGAGCGTCTGCTAAATGAATAAATGTAAATATCAAGGCAGCGAGGCAACAAATCAGATGCCTAAGTTTTCGGATGCAGCGGATGAGTCTGAAAACGGTTCGTTTGAATATTCTAAACTGCTCCATTCCACAAGCCTACTCTGCTCTGATTGGTCAGATGGCTAACTCTCTTCTGATTGGTCCACTGTTTGATGCGTGTGTTGGAAACAAAATGTCTATTACCATATCTGAATTTCAGCTCCGGAGGCTTGTATACACAGTGATACGAACAGTAACAAGGGTGTTTTTTCCGTGTCAATTCCAGCACAAATCCTCATCCTTTTTAAGTGCATGGAGTCGTTTCTACATGATGATTTGTTAACAAAGTTCGATAGAGCATGTTCAAATGATATGCCCAATCAGCAGACGAGGAGGCCTATAAATACATAGCCGACTCACCTGTTCCTTGACAGTTTTTTCTGCATCCCTCCACCCCGTCTCCTCACACTCACCTGGTTACTATCCTAACCAAAGATACAGGGGAGTGCTCTGGGTTCTGGGTCCGAGCTCGAAGTCTCCCCGACATCATGCCAAATATGCAAATTCTTTTACTCTACCTAATCATTTATGAGTGTGAATTTGTTAAATGTTGACAAAAACACCTCAGCTACAACAGTGTTTGACGGCGTGTCAAAATAGACGTTGTTCGCGGGCAGCCAATGAAGACCATAGGAAGACATTATGCAAATTTGTTACATAGGTATCTAACAGGAAGTTAGACTGGAATTACTAACTCGTTTCAGAATCAATTCTTTCTTTAGGAGACAGTAACTTTATATATCAATGATACGAACACTGCTTCTGCCTGATATTTGACTTTGAGAAAACATTATGAATAATAGAAATTTAGACTTGAGAGAATTTAGAAGATATAATTATTTAATAGAAATTAATGCTGTTTGATGTATTTTCAAAACAAAAAGATCAGTCCATCACTTCAGATATGCGTTCTCTGATTCAAGTAAACATGGCTAAAGTGCATGAACTTTATTACTAATTATCTCATTCATTCTTTAGCAAATTCTTCCCAAATTACACAAACCTTTTATATCAGCATTAGACATTAATTTCGTAACTTTTTTCTTTTTTTTTTACTGTAGCGGTATTGCTAAAGACAAAGCAAAAGCCATCCAGAGGGGATGTCTTCACAATGTCTTCACCATTGGGTACATTCCAAAATGTGAAGTGTATCCATTTTGGGTTTATTTTTAATTATAAGAGAATACAGTTGTTTTGATCCCATATTCCAAGAATCTCCAGGTCTCTGTAGATATGCTCTGATATGTGGAGGTTTTTTGTTAAGGAATGCAGCTATTGTGTTCATCAGCTCAGGAGAATTTATGGACACGCTGATGGCGTGTTGCGTCTGGTGACTGTTTAAACAAGATATTAATCAGCAGTGAAAGGAACAATGCGCTGAATGGAAGAGGATATGGTGTGTTGAACACCCCCCACCCCCCCAAAAGCAAGACGAAGTCTACGCACTCTAAGAAAATACAGGTTATGATAAACCAGAACAAAGACTTTATAAACAAGAGAGACACTCTTATTCCATTTGACAGGAGTGTGTTTACAGTTTAGAGTCTGCTCTGAGATGACAAGCGGTGGGTAGTTAATAAAGCGCTGAGTCTCGGGCTTATTTCCCCAATGACTGCCCAATAGTCCTATAATGCTGTGTAAACAGCTGAATGAAGAAAGCATTTGGAATTAGGTTTTTTTTTTAAATCTTTTTTGAACATATAACACAATTTGTTCATGACGCCTTTTGTACTCATTGCATAGTTTGTATTTCATAAAATAAAGCATGACATATGATAGGGAGACAAATGCATAAGGGAGACAAAGTTAGTTTTCTTTGGCTCCAAATCGTTCTGTGGTATAATTTCCCTAGTTGTATATGCAATAATTGCATTAGAACAATATCTTGTTAACCTCCATGCCCCCCTCACGCTGAGAGTGTGTCGTGGTCCTCAGCTATTGTCGTCTGCTTCATCAAGCTGTTCTTGTTTTGGGAGGGGTGTCGTAATAATTTGTTAAAATTCTATAGTTCCTCTCATTGTTCCTTATCTTTTTTATGGGCTACTTCATCTGCCCCCCCCACTTGTATGTCCTTTGCTCTGACCTCGACACCGAGACGGGTGCTGAACCTATCTTTCTGTCGCCATCCGACCACCTCTCCCTTCCTGTTCTATCACGAGTGCGTCTCCACATTAATAGCATAAGTTATAATGAATAATGATTAGTTGTGTTTTGCTCTTTATCAGCCACTGTGATCTCTCCATACTGTTGTACCACATGACCATCTTAGCAGTACTGAGCACATCAAAACCAGAGAATATTAACATACATTTATTATAACATTTTATCTTGTGTGTTTTATGTTTTTATGAATGTTACAGCATAAATTATTTGTTACAAGTTAACAATAAATTGCATGTATTATATAATACATGTATATATAGATGATAGATAGATAGATGATAGATAGACAGATAGACAGACAGACAGATAGATAGATAGATAGATAGATAGATAGATAGATAGATAGATAGATAGATAGATAGATAGATAGATAGATAGATAGATAGATAGATAGATAGATATTAATTTCACTTCAAATTATAATTTTATGTACATCCATAAGCAACATCTGCAAAAACAATTGTATAATGTATACAATGTTTGCTTCCCAATAAATATATAAAATTAATTTATATAAAAATATTAAACACATGATTTTGAATATATATATATATATATATACCTGTATCATATTTTTCTTTATTTTCTTGAAAAAAAAAATGATACGTACACCCATATGAAACATCTGCAAAATACATTATATATTATTCGATCATGTTTCATAACGGCTCTGTGCAGAATAAGCCAGAAAATAACTGATTACAAAAACAGAAGGTTTGGGGTCATTGAGTGCTGACTCAGAAAAAACAGCACAATAAAATGCTTACAAAGTTTAAATTGTTTTGAACCATGGTAACTTGTCTTGTCATTGGGAAAACAGGAGTGTGACCGGCGTCTGAACAGCAGCAGGAGAGGAAGGGGAGTGGAAGGTCATGCAGTGACCTCCTGTTATCCGAGGAGGATAAAGCCGAGCAGACACACCTTGACCTCTAATCTATATACAGTATACTGTATTTGATAGATCTTGGACATACATAATCTTCTCAACATTTATGGTAACTAGAGATGACTTCAAAAGTATTAGTGTGGCAGGGGCTTGTGCTATGGGGAATTACTGTTTCTGGCCCTTACTTTTAGCATTGTGCTGCTCTAATGCCCTGTTGGGACACAACCTTGGAACTACATTGTGAAATTTTCTTTGCATTGTCTGCAGCTCCATCACTGTGCTCTCCACCCATGTGGCCCTCAAATTCTATATTCCCTCTTTATACGACCCCTGAGGATCTCAGCGGAGACTGATAACAAATATTTGGTGCCAGAGAGCGGTCTTGGGTGGACCCAGGTCAGCTGTTTCTTTCTCACACGCACACACATGTACTCATCTTAAGTAAAGAGTCCAGAGGTCCTGAAGGACTCTTGGCTCTAAAAGAGAGCTGACATCAGTGATTTCTAGGCCTCTCTGTCAGACTGGTTTCATTTGTTTTTGCCAAATGTCGTTGAGATGGTCAAAATGTCATGTTTATGGATAACTGGTAATAGTTTTGGTTTAGAGAATGATTAGTGATAATGAAACAGTGAGTTCTTACACTGTTGCTTAGACGTGCAGTTTTACTAAATGTGTCTTCTTAGAATGAAACACTGACGTGGTCAGTTTTGCAAGAGAGGCTGTGATGGAGGCACTTACAGTACTTGTCTTGTTCACACTCAAACATTGAGTCAGTTAGGGTCATATATACAGTCACCCTGAATTACCGAACAATATTTTTAATATATGATTTAGACTTTAATTTCTTTATTTGAATGTGATAATTTTATAAATATGAAATTCTAAAAATATTCATTTGAATAATAATATTAAAATTAATTAAAAGTATTATTATTTTTTAACATTTAATTTAGATTTTGTTACGACTTCCTAGTTTTGGTCTAGGGTTAGAAGAAGTAACATTTAAATTGTGATCGTTATGGGTGGCGATGATGGTGGCAAGAGGCAACACGCTACACAAACTGCCAACACGTAGTTTATTTTACAATCAAGGATAGTGGGTAAAGTGATAATAATCATCATCATATAACCTAACTACTGAAAAGAAAAGTAAGAAAAGCAAGTATTGGGTGTTTCGCGCCCTAACTTATCCATTCTAACACTGGGTGTTGCGATATGTACATCACGTGACATACTTTTCCCCCTGAGGTGAGGAGAAGGTTGTTGTAACGGGGTTCAATGGAAGGAAGGAGGCAGGAACCGGCGAACGTTCAACATACTTTTAATAATAAAATAAACAAACAATAAAACGAAAGTAGAAGCACAAACAAAATAAATCACAACATAAATTCCAGGCCTGGTCCTCTCTCGTCCTTCACTGTTGTCGCTCCTCTTTTATGCTTCCGGAGCTCCTCCGTGAGAGATACGAGACCGGTGCTCAGGATTGGCAGGCGGAAACCATGACATCACGTCAGCTAATGATTGTCAGCTTCCTGAACCAATAGCCGTCCCGTGCAAGCAGGCCTAAGAAATTTATAGAAGAGAAAGAGAGAAGTACAGACGGAGGCACACACAACTACCGGGACATAACAATTTAGTATTTTGATTTTTATTTGAACATGATTTTTTAAATATATGTACAATTCTTAAAATCTAAATTTTATATTAATAATCAGATTCACTAAAAATAATATTACAATAATTGACATTTATATTTGATTTATAATTTTATAAATTCTTATTTCTGTGATATTTTTGTGATAACTGACCCTTCGCCGGCAGTTTTATTGACAGGCGATCTGACCAATCATAACCCCGAATCCGCCATTTTGTCCGACAAAGTAGTCAGGGGAGTTAGTAGATTAGCAATGGTGAACTTGAACTTGAAAAAATGTAAAGATGGTTGGTTCACGAGCCGCTTGAACTGAGGAGCTACAGCGATCTGTCACGACACAAAGAGCCACTATACGGTATTTGTTTAAACTTCTTCAAAAAATTACAATATTTTAAATATGAAACTGTTTCATATCTAAAGTAACCTGCTCCGTCTTGTTGACACGTTGTCAGTGTCCTTGTGAGAACATGACGTGTGGCGTGAGAGCGCATGGCTTGTCAGACATAACAACAGTAACTAAAGGGGGCGGGTCTTTGGGAAGGGTCAATTGAATCAGTTTCATTAGGATGACCAAATAGAGCAGATTATTTTGGAGAGCCTTGATACATGTTTTTTGAATGCAGATTTAAAACATGATCTATTGTAATGGTAAGGCTTTCTGCAATCCCTAAGAACAAGGATGTGATGAGTTGTGTTAAAATACTGAAGAGACCCTAAGAAAGGTCTGCCAAACTACCAACCTGTCTATGACATTCTTCAGAATCAAGGTTGTAGAGCGTTGGTCAGCAATGCCACTGACACAGTTTCAACTCCCGAACAAATATTTCTGTTTTATCCCCGTCTTTTTGGCGGGGTTGTTGGTTCAAGCCCACCCAGGGACAAAACCAACTTTGGGGGAGTCATGGCCTAATGGTTAGACTGGTAGCGAGTCCGACTAGTAACCTGAAGGTTGTGGGTTCGAGTTCCTTGAGCAAGACACCTAACCCCCAATCACTTCCCAGGCGCCAACTGCTCCGGGTGTGTGTGTTCACTACTCACTACTCCTAATGTGTGTGCACTAACTGGATGGGTTCAATGCAGAGGACAAATTCACATGTCATTTTCACTTTTATCATAGCTAAGTGATGTTTGCTAATGATGGGAAAAATTAATACTTTTTGGTGTAAATTGTACGATGCTTCCTGACAGAAGTTGCTAATATGAATGATCATGTTTCCCTGTTTGTGTCTGGGGCCAAAACATGCAAGATGCTCAACAGGACGCAAAAACTGTTCCTCTTGCTTTCCCTGCACCCACCCTTCACCTTCACCCCTCTGTTTTCAGCATCAAAGGGCAGTCATGGCTCCAGCTGGGTGGCCACCGGCCTCTTATTTCCTCAAACATGCTCTCCTGCCATTCATTCCAATCCAGGCCCCGTCAGGGCTGAGCGGACCCATGGGATCCGACCAACGGGACCGCTCATGGCCACTTCCTGGTCATTTAAGACCTGTGCCGCAGAATGGAGGGCCATTGTCCAGACTGTTATCTGATGGCCTGAGCCAAAAGGCAGACAAAGCCAAGTGTCTGGAGACTCACCCCTTCCGCTTTGCTGAGGATATGGTTCTTTTTTTAATGCATGGCGATGGATAATTAAAAAGAGGTGAATGAAACTGAAATAACATCAATGAAATAAACATCACCAGTCTTAAATGCACATAACTAATAATGATAAATTAAACAAATGGTCAAGGGACTACATAGGGGAAATATTAATTATGATAGGTGGAGGAAACCTTGTTACTTGATTCACTTTCACTTATAATTATTGTCATTACTTATTTCATACTCAGTATTTATTGTCCATAGAAATTCTGTTTTCTTCTTCTTTATTTTCTATTCCTCCGATTTACAGTATAACGTGATAGGAATGTTTTATTAACTTTATCCCTTGAGACAACTGAGCTCAATTTTAGGCCTTTAATATTATAATTTATTCTAAAGTACAACTCTGTCTTAAAGATATCAGAGTTATAAGAATAGGTTAGTGTAATAAAATTTGTAGTAATACTACCATTCAAAACTTTGATCAGTAAATTATTTTGTATTTTTGAAAGAAGTCTCATACTCACCAATTGTTTCTTGTTATTTTTTAAAATGTATTCCTGTGATGGCAAAGCTGCATTTTTAGCACCATCAGTCTTCAGTGTCACATGATCCTACATACATGCATATACATTTCTTATTATTATCAAAATTGAAAGTGGGTGTGCTACATTTTTGTGGAAACCGTGATACTTTTTTTCCAGGAATCTTTAAAGGGTTAGTTCACACAAAAATGTCATTTCTGTCATTAATTATTCATCCTCATGTCGTTCCACACCCATAAGACCTTCGTTCATCTTTGGAACACAAATTAAGATATTTTTGATAAATTCCGATGGCTCAGTGAGACGTCCATTGCCAGCAAGACAATTAACACTTTCAGATGTCCAGAAAGATACTAAAACATATTTAAAACAGTTCATGTGACTACAGTGGTTCAACCTTAATATTATAAAGCGACGAGAATACTTTTTGTGCACCACAAAAAACAAAAATAACGACTTTTCAACAATATCTAGTGATGTCCGATTTCAAAAAACTGCTTTGAAGATTTACGAATCATTTGTTTCGAATCAGTGGTTCGGTTCGTGAATCAAACTGCCTAAAACACATGAACTATTGAAATTTCGTTGAATTTCTTATGACGTAACGAAGCCTCAGTTATATTTTTGGGTGAACTAAATAGAATAGAAATAGAAAGCTTTAAAGAACAGCATTTATTTGAAATGTAATTTTTGTACTTCCTTTTTGATCAATTTAATGTATTCTTTAAAAAATAAATAAATAAATAAGAGCTTGCTGACTCCAAACTTCTGAATGGTGTGCACATATTGTCAACTAAAGACTATAATAGTATTTATATAATCTAAGACGTAATGATTTAAAGACTGTCCCCTCGTGGAGAAATTGATACAGGACATCCTCACGCTTCATTAAGTGTGAATTCATTTTTTCTTCAATCACAACCCACTGTTCAGGCTCAGGCATCTTCCCTGTATTGCCGTGCAGTTTAGGTCCGAGGCATTAGTGCCCCTGTTTCCCACAGGTAGACAGGTGATGGGCTGCCATACAGAGCTGGCATTGTGTGTCTCATCAAAGAGAGAGTTGTTGAAGAAGCTGTGCTATTCTGGACTATCGTACACATCAATGCAGGTGTGCAGAGGGGGATGGTGGCAGGACCGCTCACATTTCAGACATGCTTATTCTGCTACATGAACGTATCTGTGTTATAGGCAAATATAGCATATCTGTCATCCTACAGATGACAGTCTTATGATGAACAACAAACTCAGTCCATTTATTATGTGAGACTAAGATTGTGAATATTGCAACAGGCCTATGTGAACCATGTACTGCGTAGAACCACTGGTTCAGGATTGACTCAGCACTGCTCTCTGCTGGACAACAACTTGCAATACAGACCGTTGAAACTTGTTTCTTCTCAGCTTTGCATTTTTCTATGAAACAAAATCAAAACACTTTATTTTAGTGTGTCCTTGTTACACGTTACATGCATTTACTATAGTAATAACCATAAATTAGGCATACTTACATATAACTAACCCTAAACCAAACCCTAAAGTACATTAACCTAATTAATTTTACTCAGTAGGCCTACTTATATGTATAATTACATAGTAATAGTGACACATGGAAGTAAAGTGTGATTGTGAATTGATATATTAAATACAGTCCATTTAAAAACTACACATTCCAAATTCAACACTACAAATACTTATAAGTATTCATAATAAAACAGACATAATATTAGCATTTAACTACTTGAAAATGAACAATTTAAAAAAAAATTAACAAATGTCAACAGATTTCTATCCACATGAACAGGGATGCAGATTTAGTTTTGATTTAAAAAATATTATCATCTTGGTCATGTGGATTATCTACTTTTCTATGAAAACCAACAGGACAGATATTTACAACAAAAGTGTGAAGGAGAGTAAAAGCAGTATGATAAATAAGCAGACAGCATCCAACCTAGACGATCTATCCATCTCTGCGTTTCCCCACTTTAGTTTCTTTTATTTTTGAAGATCAAGCAATGGCAAAAAGTTGAATAATTCTGTGTCTTTGATCTACACACACAAGTACGAGTTCATTTCCATTTTTAATTTTTTTTTTCTTCCTCTCTGTAAAAGTGCCAGCATCAAGATTTACCTTGGTGTGCAAATGTGCTGGAATAGGTTAAAAGGAAATCTCCCTGCTCTCTCAAAGCTGAAGTGCAGATGTTATGAAGTTAATTAAAAATTTAGCAATTTGTTTCTTCGGCACCAATTTAGGTTGCATCAAATGGGAGAAAGGAGAAGGATTTTTTTTTTTTTTGAGTGAGAAATATGCAGGAATCTGTCACATTATATTTGATTATGTATAGAAAATATTAGTCAGATATCCAGAATATGTATATTTTTATTTATTAACCTTCTGCAGTGGTCACACTCATACTCCTCTCGGTCAAAAGTGGCCAAACACCTCAAATGTAACTTTTTTACAGTAAAATCAATGTAATATATTTTTAATCAATAATATTTTGTATTTTTAAGGAATTTTATGGTACTAAGTAATATTTATGCAATAATTATGATCCATTTGTTTCCACAATTTTTACAATATAATACAATAATTAATTAATCTATACAATTTCTAATTTTTTTAAATTCTTTTTCAATTAACCCCTTCATTTTTGTGTACTTGTATCAGCTTCGTGGCTATTTGTTGATTGTACCCCCAAAATATTCTCTATATTTTCCCCCCAACAGTCATTTGGTGGCCATTTTTGTTGTGACTATTTTTTTAGGACCATTTAACCCTTTCCATTAACTTTGTGTGTGTGTGTGTGTGTGTGTGTACACATAAGTGACCGAATTAACCAACGGGTTATGTTATATTATATTATATTTTGAAGAATGTTTGAAATATATATATTTGTCCCGATACAGTTAACGTAAAATAGGTCCGAAACGACGATGATCCAAAAAAAAAGAGACATTCAGAGATGTTCTTTTGTCTTCCTCAGAACAAAGAATTTTTTTGTCATTTTTGAAAGAACTGTCTTTAAGTTATTCTGTCCTTATATATCACACTTGTATATTGAAATACATTTTTTTCCCATTAGTGGCCTGTGCAGACGATCCCGCATCTCCACCTTCATCAAAACCTGTAGGCCAGGCAACTAACTTGAGTTGTCAAGGCTCATTACTCACAAGCTGACATATCCAGAGGACACGCGCACTGAGCATATTCCACAAGCCTTTTAACAGCTACCCCGGTACAGTAAGCCGGCGCTTCATAAATAATTATCAATGTTTACTGATATTGCATCAGATTGTTGACACAGACCGTGTGTTTCTTTCTGTTCTCACCTAAATAAAGGTGCCATGCAGAAAAGGTGTCAAGTCTCCAGGGAGGGTCTGCCAGCCCACACCCCCCCCTCCCCAATCAGCGACTGCCTGATCATGCCCCTGACATGAGTGAGGTTTGGATCCTCAGCACAGGTGTTGCAGCAGCGTTGGCACAGAATTCCCATGCCCGTGCACACAGCCCAGTGTTAACCACTATCTGCTGGCTCTTCCCAGCGGACCTGCGCTTCCATTGAGGGATATTACAAGCGGCAGGCGCTCTCCTCTGATCTGCATGCGCTCGGCACTCTCTCAGTCCTGGGTGAATAGTGCTTGACTTGTTCAATTTGTTTAGAAGCCTCATTCGGTGCTTTGAAGCCACGCATCTTAGCATAAATCATAACCTGTCTAGTTGCTCACAAGTGCTTTGAAATGCAGCATCTGCTTTGAGTCCCTGCTTTACAATTAGTTAGGCAACATCAATAGATTGACTAAATATCATCTTTCTTCATAATGAAGTGTTTGGGGTATAGCCTGTGAATGAGGGTGCCTTGTTTATTTTTTATTTTGACTTACCTGGATTTAGTGGACAGTTGGAGTTCGTCATTCTGATATGCAACAATCAAAGTGGGTTATAGCGGATAACCTACTTAGAGTGTATTATGGTTGTGGGGCATCGAGCATGTTGTTTACTCTTTCATCACTCCATTCCTGTTATCTGTTTGTTCATTTGTTTTGCAAACTAGATCCGTCTGTTCTGTTGTGGGGAAAGAGGAAGAAAAGATCTTAGAAGACAAGGAGAAAAACTGCCTCTGACGTGCCTGATTGTCGTCAGCCGGTGAAGTGAACTCAATAGACGTAACGTACAGTAGACCGAGACGTCTTGAAAGGACTTTCTCACAAATGCATGGTGTAACATCCCAGTGGTGACTCAGAAGTATATATTTGTTATACTGTTATATTTCAAACTCATTTTATTATATATATATATATATATAAAATAATATTCTGTACTATCCATCCATCTATGCACTGTTTACTCTCCTTCACAGTTCATTCATTTACTTTTTTATGAAAACACTTATTTACTGCCATTTTGTCCATTACTTTTTATAATTTTTAATTAACTGCCATTCTTAATATATTTCATTTATTAACTTGAATTATCTGACATATATGGATGCTATTATACAGTATTATATGGTTAGAAAGTGAAATAAAAAATAAAAAAAAATCTTTAAAAAAGGTTTAAATTAAATTCAGTCAATGAATTTTTCATGTTTCATTTATGAAAAAAAAACATCTTAAAAATGGAATATAATATAAAAAAAAAGTTTTTTTATTAATATGCTTAGCTCTAAAATATACAAATTCTTTGTGAGGGAAATTTATGAAAATGCAATGGAAATTCATTGGACAAAAGGTGTGGGAACCATGTAAAAATGCCTGTTCTTTCTTAAGTTAAGCATTATAAATTTGTATCAGGAACGAACGTGTCATTGATCCTTCACAGTAGGTTTGGTCTTATATTGTCTGCACACTCAATTAAGCCATAGATCAAAGAAAAGTTGATCCACTGTTCTTCACTGTTCATCATAATGTGCATTCCTTCAACCTGCAACATTAGGAATTCTTTTTGCATCAAGAAGAGAAGGGGAAAAAAAGAAAAAACACTTAAGTTTCTCATTTTCCAAAGGCAGGTATTTGATCAGTAGTCATAAATTAAAGTTACGGGGGTGCAAATTACGGCATGAGGATTAGATAAAAGCAGCTCTCTGTCAAAAGGTGGCATCTTCAAAGCACCCCTGGTTAAGCAGCACACAACAGCATGCCGTCGATGCCTGGCATGGCTCGCTGCCGGATGACATCTCTCCGTGCATTACGGGGGCTGTGCTAACCGTGGGGGCCAAACAGCTGCTGATGGAGGTGTGCAAACACAAATAAATCTACATCTGTGAGCAGAGAGCTGCAGCTTGTGTCAGGGGCTCTGCCACTGGCTCATCACTAATGCATTGGATGAGTAGGCCGCATATGGCCCGGGATACAGGGTGGAGGAAGGGCACAGAGGGGTTTGAGTAAGTAGACTTCACCCAAAGATTAAAGTTCTGTCATTATTTACTCACCCTCATGTCGTTCCAAATCCATATGCTGATGGGTTTTTTTCTTCTAATAAAAAAAAGAAGAAAAATCTTGCCTAGATATTTTCATACAGTGACATTAAATGGATGGCTATCACAAAACACCAAACAAAAAATTCTGCCAAACAGTTTCGGGTTCACATTAACTTCCATTTTATTCATTGGAAGTCAATGGGAATCGAAACTTACCAAAACCGAAACGTTTGGTTACCAACGATATTCAAAACATCCTCTTTTATGTTCCACAGAAAAAAGATAGTGATGACCCCAAAGTATACTTTTTTTTAACAGTCGAAGACACAGCTTTGCAAAGTATACTTCGTTTGACTTTCATTCGACGCGAGTTACAACCCATGTAAATATCTTTGTATTCTTTCATGATAGGGTTGTTCAAATTAGGGTATTTCTGACCTCTTCGCACAATCTTTTGTCTATGTAGCCCCCATTGTCGCTGGAGATTGCATGCGTTCTGGTCTGTTCCGTTTATGCAGTTTTTCTATTACTACCTTGTGAATCGATGCACCAAGGGCACGATTGCCACCTTGTGGATAAACTAATTACTGCAAAAGATAAATAAATAAATACAGGCACATGTGGCGCATGTACAGTACGCACGTACTCTTCTGATGACGAAATTACCTGACCCGCGCCTACGTGTAAAAAGTAAAGTATACTTCGGGCCATGGAGGTTTGGATTGACATTAGGGTGAGTAAATGATGAATTTTCATTTTTTGGTGAACTATCCTTTTTATAATGAAACGCAGTCAGGCTCCAATAAAGAGAGTGTGTGTATCTGTTTGCGGTAAACCCAACGTTGTGCAAACAAAATCTCCAAAAAATTGGCATTTTTGTTCCCCAGAGGAAAACAGCTTATAAATAATACTGAATGATGTTTTTTGGAAATGTTAAAATGCATAAAGAACCCCAACAAGTGTGTGTGTGTGTGTGTGTGTGGGGGGGGGGGGGGGTGGGGGGGGGCTGCAGAAGCACCTGCATCCTTTTATAGAAACACATTCTTTACAGTTAAAATGCTGAAGGCATCATTCACCTTTGTCCCTTCCATGTGAAAGTCATCACTGGCAGAAGCAAATTTCCGCAGATTTTCTTGGGTTGTAAGAACAATTGTGATCTGACCTACATAGCTCAAGCTCAGAAAGTAGAACCACTCTAACCAAACATAACGTTTTGCACGTGGACTGTTAAGATTGGTTATGATTGGTGGTTAAATATGACCCCCCCCCCCACACACACACACACACTTGATCTTCTAATAAATTAGTATATTTCTCAGTCCCTTAGTATTATTTTAGTAAATTTTAGTAATTAGTATATTTCTCAATGTTCTCAATGTTTCTAACTAAATAAAAGTGATTTCTGATTTGGCAGGAATATAATGTATTCCTAGGTTCGATAACATTCTACCTGTATTCTATCAGTATATTAGTGATTTCCACAGAGTAAAGATTTCTGCCATGTAATCAAATGGAGGTACAGGAATCATACGTGTAATTAGAACACAGCCATCAAAGCTTGACACACTCTTCACATGTCGCAGTGTAATTCTGAGCTTCTAAGGAAATTGGCTGGGGTCCATGTGCTGCACAATACCCACATTAACTCGACATTGTCAGGTGTTCTGACTATTTATTTTCTTTTGTTTTCAATGTGTGTTTGCATGTTATGAGCCGTATTTGATTGATAATCCGCCTGTTCTCTCCTTTTGTTTTCAGCCGGGCTTGTGTATTATTTATATTATGTTGCCTTAGACTGACAGCTATGTTGGGGAATTAGTCTTTAGTCTTTAAGGGGTTTAAATTACATGATCCATAAATAAACAATGTCCCCCTCGCACTGTAAATTAGTAATCGTTCATTTTAAATTTCAGATATGGTACATGCACACACCAACATCTGCTGTGTTTGAGTTCAGCACATTTGAATAAGTGTCAGAGTAAAGTAATAAAGCGTAATAAAAGTATTCAAAATCCGCATTGAATAAAAAATGGATTTAGAATAAAAATTAAAACCTATAAATAAACGGAACGAGACAAATGCAAAATATAAGTATTTTCTATTGCCATATACTTTAAAATGTATTCCCACATGATTTTTCAGCATCCTTACTCCAGTCTTCAGTGTCACATGATCCTTCAGAAATCATTCTAATATGCTCAAGAAACATTTCTTAATATTATTAATGTTGAAAACAGCTGTGCTGCTTAAAAGGTTTGCAGAAACCATCAGGATTCATTTATGTGAGATCTTTTGTAAGCTCTGCAAATGACTTTACTGACAAAGTTTGATCTATTTAATGCATCCTTCCTGAATAAAAATATTAATTTATTAAAAAAAATTGTTATACCACCACACTTTTGAATGGTATATCAAATAGTCTGTCTTTCAATGAAAGTGCTTGAGGTTGAATGTCTGGTCTTCAAACAGGATGTCTTTTCAATATGTGAGAGTTCAAAGTGCTGAAGTAGTCTTCAAAGCTCGAAGACTGAGCAAATTTCTTTCAGATGGCAACTTTCAGAGCTTGTCATGTGACTTTGTGTGGGTCAAAGACCTGAATCGCTCTGGTTTCCCATCCATTGTTGCTGTGGGATTAAGCAGTCAGAGTGTATTTAAATGACAGACGAGGCAGATCGATGCTGAGGAAGGGAGTTGTTCCTTGCTGTAAAGTCTTCACTCTCGTTTTATATACAGTTCCAGTACCCCCTCCATTTCACTCTTTCCTTTCGTCTTTCGTCTCAGGGAGTGCAGGCGCATGTCAAGCGATTGTTGAATTGAAATATTGATGTAGAATATCAAAGCATGGGGTATAGCTCCTGTGTTTCCTGAACTAACCGAAAACTGCTTTGATCACAGGCTCCTGTGATCTGACTTCTGAAGTTGTTAAGAGTACTGAAAAACAAAATGCAAACAAACTTCAAGTGCCCCTAGTAATGATAAAAGTTTCTCTGACAAGTAGATTTTTGCCTCTTTTTTTTCACATACAAATGACGGAATTCCTCACATAAATGCAAAGGGACAATTGCTAAAAAGATTTCACACACGCAAACATTTTCAGAAAATTTCTCAGTTTCGTATAGTTTAGCAATGGCTTATGTAACTTCTAACTTCTTTTTTAGCATTCTCAATCTATCTTTCGCTGTTTTAAGTACTTTAACAAACTTTTAAAAGTAAAGACAAGTTTAAATTCAAAATTGTTAACCCTTGATCAGCTGGTAATGCACTGTCGAAAAAAGGGACACTTCGGTCACAGTTTGTGGTTAATCAGATTATCATATTCAGAAACCTTATTTAAGTTCCTTGACTACACGATCCTTTGTGACACCTTCAAAACGTGCTATAGAGATTTCACCAGTAACCTCCAATGCTTTAAGAATCCTTTACATAGTGCATTTAGTTCCATGTGTTTTAAAATAAGCCTGAAATGAGAGCTTATGGTAACTAGATTAAATATTTGTGCAAATCCATCAACATTATAAGCCAGATCTGAATCTCAGCATCATCGGCATCCTGAACTATCCAACATTCCTTGACTCTGTCGTGGTAATTATGAACAGTGCTGTTCCTGATTGCATTGATTAGTGTTTTATCTGGAAAGATGCAGGGGGCAGCAGGTTTTTACATGCCCTCTGTCTCCTTCATTATACCACATTTGTCAAGATGGGGGTTTGAGTCATTTAGTCCATGTGGGGCTGTAAACTGGCTTTTGGAGATGGCCAACAGTACAAAAGCTTGCGGCTGGCTGTTTGGAGTGCAGATGGTCAAGACAGCTGGGACAATTTAGTGATCTGAGACTCTTAAACTGCCCTCCAGACATGCTAAAAAACAGCTTGACAACATGCCTGCCATTGTTTTGGTCGTTTTATGAGGACATTGATCTTTGAATGAATGGATTTTGCATTTGTGATGGAGAAAAAGTAAGACTCTTGCTGTCTGGATCAATAATAAATTTATAAAATTGATATGCTGTAAACATATATAAGAATATATAAATTAGGATCAGAATTTGAATGTGCAATTATATTTTAAATTGATAATTTAAAAAGGACAAAATGGATCTTGCTAATTTAATACTATTTATAACCATTATATTAGATTCATTCATATTTTTTAAAAAATAATATTATTAGAAAATATTAGCTATTAAATAGTTATTAAAGATTATATTTAAAATATATTATAAACTATATATATATATAGTTTGAAAAAATGGGGTGTGGGGTGTTATACTACTTTAATTGCTAATTTACTACCATTATTTAAAACAATATTCATCTTTATAATATATATATATATATATATATATATATATATATATATAGAGAGAGAGAGAGAGAGAGAGAGAGAGAGAGAGAGAGAGAAATACAAATATCGTATACAAAATTAATAATAACAAATTGAATACAAAATTCAATATCTAATACTTTCTCCCCAGAACTTTTGTAATATTTTTCAATATTTTGTTTTATGTTTTATTATGTAATCTAAGATTAATTTTGTTTTAAATAAAAGTTAAATTAGCAAGGTATATTAAATCTCACACCTCGTTTAAAATTCAATTTAACCCATAATTTTAAATAATTTAATTTCAGTTCAAACCATATAAATGCAGGAGCCAAAATGACTGCCTGAAGGGCTGTAGTAAACCGACTGTGCTCAGGAAATAGTGTGTGGCCACCTAACAGCAGCCGAAACCTCTGTTAAAGGCAGTTCTCCTGATTGCCTGCCATCTCTACAGCTGCCTAATGAAGGCTGGGATCTGTGCTTGCTTTGGAAATGAGTTTTCCCTTGAAAACGGCGTAAGCCGTATCCAGGTCTATTTAAATGAGGTAACATGGGGAAGGTAAGCACAACCACTGGAGCATTGTTTGCACAGTTCAAAGTGAGGAGAGCGTACTTTGCACTTCAAAGACACTCATCTGGGAGGCAGTGAGAGGAGTGGGGGTGGGTGGGGGGAAGGAGGGGGGTTTAAGGGACAGGAAATAAGAATCTGGGTAATTAACAACTTCTGCTCCGTAATAAAGCAAGCAAAAGGAGACAGAAGCAGCCTCCCCTACGTAAAGCGACCAAAATATTTGATGTGTTATACCTCCGTCCTCTACCTGTTCCCCATTTTTTTTTACTGTTATTTTGTTTTATTAGTATTACACCCCTTAATTGCCCCCCATACAGTGCAGGGATGTGCTGCTTATTATGTTATGCTTCAAATGCAGTCTCTCTAACGTGATTTTTACACAAAGCAATAATTCTGCAGGTTAATTTAGGAGAAAAGATGTTGTTGGCTTGTTCATACATGTTATTTATTAAGAAAAATATGAATTAATTTGTAATTTTAATGAACACAGTCAGCAGTCAGTCAAATTCAGGTTACTGAGACAAACACAAAACATTCAATTCAGCTATTTTGAGAGGACTTTGAATTGTAAGGCACAAAATATTTTGCAGAGGAACATAAATCTATCATTAATTTATCATTGAACAACATTAATGTTCTTTCTTTCAATGTGTGAATGCAACCAATAACTTATCATTAATAGGCTAAATAACATTTTATTTTAAAAATAGTCTTCGAGATACATTTAAAAAAAAAGGCCACATAAGAAAATAAAAATGACAAATTTTAAAGCAACTCAATTTGACTGATTACAAGGCGACACAAGAAAAGTTTAGCACGTTTCCTACGTGTCATCATCTCATTTCTCCATCGCTGTGGTTTATTTGAGCAGACTAAAGCAATGCATCTGCTGGGACAAAGGTCGATTGTTATGCGGCTGGAGGTGAGAGGCAACACAAAGCAGTGAGGATTTTCTATGTATTAAGATGTTAAATGGCTTTCCGACTTCAATGTAAATTCTCTTAGAAAAAGACTCAAAGTGTTAGATGAACTTTGGATGCTCTGCATTTAATCCCTTTAAATGTGATGACGCCCTTAACTTGAACCCGGAGTGTGAAAATGTCACGCAGGGATCTTTATTTATAATATCACTTCAGAGTGCTAACTACTGAGTGTGCATGGAGATTTATTTCACTTGTCTTGTTTGAACCTTTTCAGGTTTCTGATTACCTGTGTAGCACCTTCATTCGCTTTTATTAACGGGATAAAAGAATAATAGCCTAATTCGATCGTCTTCAAACATCATTTAGCGTCTTAATAAGCCATTTTCCCAGAACGATCCGGTGACAACTAACAGCTGAACAGCTCCTATCAAAAGACACGAACAGTTAGAGGCGCTCAAAAGATCAAATACAGTAGAAAATGTGCATAAAATACTTTCAAAAGTTTTAGTGTCACCTAAAAACTAACATCTGAAAATAACATTGCATTGAATTAGCCCCCATTAAATTGTTAGAAATGTCTCATGTTCATAATACGTATATCATATAATTTATTTTCATATTCCTTTTTAAATGCACACCAGCTGTACTTTACATCCAGCTAAAATAGAATATTTCAATTTAACTGTCGCCTTAATTTTAAGAAAAAAAATCTTTAAAAGTTGCTCGTTTCACTTTTATTTTAATTACTGATGGAAATTTCGCTTCTTAAAATCAAGTAGACGCTAAATAAATGGAAAGTTGTGTTGGTATTATTAAAGTTTTTATAATGTCTTGACTGGAACAAGCGAGTGGGCTCGTTTCGTTCTCAATTTGTGACAAAAGAACGTGTCGTTAAACTTGTAAATATCAGTGACATGTAAACAAACTCTTCTCACCAACAAGCGGTGAAGGAAAGCAGCTCTCACAGGTTAACATTTGGCAAAATTAAATTAGAATAAAATGAAGGTTATAATACACACCCCTCTATAATCTCCCAAAGATTGCCCTCCCCAATATTCCCCCACCGCATCTCTCCTCCATTCACTGGCCCTCCTGATACATACTTAAGAGACCCCGTCGAGAGGATCTTTTCCCTATAAAGAGAAGATGCAATCCGACCGCCTTTGAAATGATCCTCAGGACTTATTGCGACAGGCCCTTCAGTCGCACTTCAAAAGGACGAGCCTTGGTTTGAAAGCCGCTGCTTTTGTAAAGGGGACCCAGACAACCAGCAGCAAGAGCGCGGAGTGGCCAACCACTCTTCCAGCCGAGAGAGGACAGGAGTAACAAGAAAGAGGGATTATTGATGATCACTATATCTAAACTCATGCACCGGTAACCTTGCTGTGTAACGGGGTCAATCCGAGCAGGATCTTTGCGCGCCTCCTCGCACCCGCACACTCTGACTTTGGCTCGGTCACGCACTGCGCGCCGCGCTTTTACGCAGGTGTGGATATCTTGAAGATCCCGTGTACACATGGCTGCGTTAACCTTATCCAGGGCGGACAATTTTCTGCACAATTTCTTACAGGTACTGCGGTTTAATTGTTTTATCGTGCATTTTTCGATTACACAGAGATACTTTGGCACAATCACATCACTAACTTATCATTTTTGTTTCCTGCATAACTTTTATTTGTGGTGCAATTCTTTTTTCTTTTCTTTTTAATTGCTGCCTTATTTTCAGTTTTTATTAATTTTCTAATATTTACAAAATTACATTTTTTTATTTTAAATTTCATAACCATAAAAACAAAAAATAAGGCAGCAATTAAAATTATTTTATTATTCGTACAGTGATTATAATTCTACATACTTCTAAGTAGATTCTGTACATGCAAGTATGAAGCTCGGTTTAGTTAAAATGATTTGTTTTCTCCTCTCTAGGATCGTACTCCCAGCTCCTCTCCAGAGAGTGGTCCTAACACCCTATCTTTTTTGGCCACCACATGCAGTCAGGCTTGGCAAGAGGGGTCACAGCTCCCTTACGAGGGTCCCGTGGGCTCCGCTTCCAGCATGTTTCAGCTCTGGAGCAATGATGTGGCTCCTAACTCCAGCTTGAGCGCTCACCAGATGACCTTCACCATGCCCAAAATGCAGTTCCCCGGCCACATGCAGCCCACCCTGGGCTCGCACTCCCATCATCACCATCATCACCACCATCACCACCACGAGCTGCCCCTCACACCTCCGGCCGAGCCCCCGTCAGCCTACTCGTTCGAGCTGTCTCCGGTAAAGATGCTCTCCTCCCAAGCGCAGGGGAACGCGCCGTATTACACACAGCACAATGCTGTCGGTCAGAACTTTCCCGGCTTCCTTCAAAACGCTTCAGGGAGACCTCACCTGCCCGGCGGGCATGTTGAGGATGGCCAGCAGTGGTGGAGTCTCCCTCAGAGTAGCAGCGCACCCTCCAGTCACCCCTTTTCTCTGGGACGGCAGCTGGTTTTGGGCCACCAGCCTCAAATTGCTGCACTTCTGCAGGGCACCTCAAAGGGGCTGTTGAGCTCAACTCGTCGCTGTCGCAGGTGCAAATGTCCCAACTGCCAGTCCACGGGAAACGGAGGTGCTGCTCTGGAGTTCGGGAAGAAAAGACTACACATTTGTCACATTCCAGATTGTGGCAAGGTTTACAAAAAAACCTCTCACCTGAAGGCGCACCTGCGCTGGCACGCCGGCGAGCGCCCCTTCATCTGCAACTGGCTCTTCTGCGGGAAGAGCTTCACACGCTCAGATGAGCTGCAGAGGCATCTCCGCACACACACCGGGGAGAAGCGTTTCGGCTGTCAGCAGTGTGGGAAAAGGTTTATGCGGAGCGATCATCTCTCCAAGCATGTGAAGACCCATCAGAGCAGGAAGAGCCGGTCCAGTCAGCCCGCTCACAGTGGGACTGATGCACTGCTAAGCAACATCAAGAGAGAGTAAAGGATGCAAAATGCAAATGAACTCAATATTGTATCCGGGATAAGACCGGAGACTTTACAAGGACATTTTGTCATCTAAAGGTTTTTAACAGATATTCCAAAAAGCAATAGGAGCATGGGCCTGTTTCCATTGTACTTTTTTTTTTTTTTTGAAAACACTGGAGCAAACGCACACCATCCTGCACCAATATTTGAGACTTTAAAGAGACTTATGGGCAATAAAAATGACTTTTTTTATGGCTCTGGATGCAAAGACTTCTTATGACCAAACTTTGCCCTTGCACATTTATTTAAAGATTTTAACTCAAAAGCTACGGGAAATTCTTTGAACAGCACAATAATAAGTATTTGTTACTTGGTGACACTGTCATTTGTTTACATTTTGTTGTTGCTTTCTCTGTTGTTTTTCTTTTTTCTTTTTTATGGAAAATTGATGCCTTATATTGAAAACAAATTCTGGTTGCAAAATTTGCCAACAACACTATTCCCTGACAGATCACCCGAAGTCTTGTTTTCTTGCAGAGAATGGCACTGCTATAAATATCACTCTAAATCTAAATCCTTATAGTTTCAAAACATGAACCAAATGTATATAATGTTTATACAGTGCACAGTTCTATGAAGACCAGCATGTGAAATATTAATAAACCTGAATAACTGTGCAAATCAAAATCTCGTGCTTTGTGTTTTGTTCATTCCTTCACAGCAAAATTTGCGTTTAATACCTTGTCAAGCACACTTAGTGCGTTTTAACAGATGTGTGAAGTTCAGCAAATGGCTAATGCTAAATCTAACACAATGTGTCGGATCTCAGCTTTTTGCATTTATTCAAATGTTAATGTAATAGCATTCAGGATGCTAATTTAAGGTGGCCATTGTTCCTAAGGTGTTAAGGAAGCACTTAAAACAAAGATAAATGACTGGAGAGTCTTCAGACATTTTACAGGTGTCAGTAAATAGTCGGGCCATTCATGGGAACAGTGGTCTGACCTTCTCCCATCAAGTTCACAGTCATGTTGTCTCGTAATTGCTAGTGTAAATAATAGACAACATTTACGCTCCACTGGAGCTCACTGTGAATGGACCCCCAGCCGTTTATATACCACTGGCCGTGACAAAAGTCACTTTGATTTGGCACCTTTGTGATAGAGAATGCTCAAAACCCTTCTCCCCCATCTGTGTGTGCAAATGAACCCTTTACTGCTCAAGAATGCCCAGAATGTGACTTAAAACAGAGACAAATTAACCAGATGTCTACATGTGTTCACAAGATTCCCTAGCCAGACCACTGAAACCTCACTGATTAGAGTTTTTTTTTTTTTAGCAGTATGATTATGATCATTATTTCATTTTTAAATATTTTTTTAACAAAAAAAAAAAAGATATGTCAAAGCATTAATGACTGTGAAGGTTTTCATCTATTCAGGTTATCATAAAGAGTTTAATCATTAGCATTCTGATTTCACTTCACCAGAACCACCGTACTGGGGCAAGTTGTCACAATAACGAAAAGATTTTGAGTTAAAAAGTCCAAATACATTGTTTGTTTTCTCTGTCAGTGATTTTGTGCGTTAGTTTTAAATACCTTGATCAAAAAAATTCTAAAAATCTAGTAATTCCTGTGAATTCTATCTCACAAAATAAAATGCAATCGCTAACACTTTACAATAAGGTTCATTAGTTAAACATTAGTTAATGTATTAACTAACATGAACTAACCATGAGCAACACATTTGTTACTGTATTTACTAATCTTTGTTAATGTTAGTTAATGAAAATCCAGCTGTTCATTGTTCATGTTAGTTCACAATGTATTAACTAATGTTAACAAGATTTTAATAATGTATTAGTAAACGCTGAAATTAACATTAACAAAGATTAATAAATACTGTATAAGTGCAGTTCATTATTAATTCATGTTAACTAATGAACCTTATTCTAAAGTGTTCCCATATAATCATCATTATATTTTTGTAATATTAAACTAATTCCCACAGTATAACCACACTATGGCTGAAAGGTTTTTGCAGGGAAAGTATATTTTTCATAATATCAAGGCAAGATGTCACATGTTTAATGCATGTTTACACAAACTTATTATTACAAATTATAGTTGTTATACCGGAAAAATATGCTGAATATAGTCAAGTAATAGACTGTTAAATGGTAGATTTCATTGTGACAACTTACCCCATACAGTGTGACAACATGCCCCAGTTCAGTGAACTGTCTTGGGTCTTTTTTTTGCAGGTTTGTGTGTATACAGAAACTGACTTTCAGAAATTTTCAGAAACTTTGGGAATTATTTAAGTGTGACAACTAGCCCCGGTGAGAAATACACATCCTAAACGACATCACACAGCACATTACAGTGAAAACAGCAGAGAAGGAAACATTGTGTGTTCTAAAACACCCTCGTGTTCCAAAAGGAACCAGTTTAATTTGATATAATACAATGGTTTTGTCACATAGACATAGATCATGTCCAATTCTTTCTCTACATAATTTCCTTCATCATTTAGAGGTGTTCTTCAAAATAGCATGCAACAATGTAAGATTCAAACCCACGTTTGTGGAAAGGCAGTACAGGAAAGCTTTCAGTTTATACAGGGTTATATCAAATTATTTGATTTCTGCTGATTTGAATATTACGTCAAGGCAAGAGAAGGTTGTTACAATCATTTTAAGGATATTTAAGCGAATGCATCTGAAACATGCAAACAGTAAAAAGCATATTTGGTGCAGAGTTTTGAATTTGAAGTTTTAAATTGATCTGTGGAAAAATCAAAAAAACAATACTGAATGGTTGTGTATACAGCGCTAAAGTCCTCTGGCACCCTCTCATGGAAAGAATGTTTAATGAGCTAAACGGACTGAAAGTGCTTTTTGATCATGCTTCAACATCAAATACCAAACACATACAATCCCTTCTTTGGCCAGGCATCATTTTATGACAAACTGTATGTTTCAGACTATGTCAATCCCCTTTCTAACTATTGATTTGGTTTGCCATTAACAAATACTTTTTAAGAAAAATAAAACAAGAGAAAACATAATAACCAATACATTTGTTTTAAACTTTGGGGGGGAAAAAACAACAAATTTAGCTTTTTCCTTAGATTTTATGAGAGAACATTTTCCCATAAATTAAGCATGTGTTTTAGATTAACTGAACTGAATTACATTTTAGGTTTGATATTTCATTCATTTTCTGTAAAGGGTACTGGCACCTGCTTTTGGCACATAATAATATAACATTTTATTTTTGGCCTTCATTA
Organism: Zacco platypus; assembly: GCA_038088235.1. Lineage (NCBI taxonomy): Eukaryota > Metazoa > Chordata > Actinopteri > Cypriniformes > Xenocyprididae > Zacco > Zacco platypus. The sequence goes on from CM076067.1 coordinate 15,867,503, forward strand.
AGTTAATAATAATAATAATAATAATTATAATGTTATAATCTAATATCATTTGGAAACCTCATTTTGTATCAAGAGACTTGCAGAGTAATCCAGGCAGTGTGCATCAAATGAGGAGTGGGCGGCAGAAGCTAAAAATGATCATTAAACCACAGATAAACTACTTCTATACGGCATCTTCTTCAGCCATAACAACTGCTGTCCATCTTTCAATCCTTCCCTTGAGCGAGTCCTCCTGATTCCCGTTGTGTGCGATCTCTTATGTACACCTTGTCCATCGGAGTTGATTGATCTTAGAGAATTCAAACACCCAATCAGCGAAGAGAAAGTCAAGCGTCCGTGTCTCCATGCACAGATCATTCTGCTACATATATATACAAATTAGCTGCATTTAGAGTCTGTTTCCCCTTAGCTCCTTCATAAGAGTTTACGCAGCCCACAAGAGCATTCAATATAGATGGGAAAAAGAAAGACAGCTTCTGTAAAGAGGCACCAATAGTGCGAAACCTTTAAAATCCAGCGTGAGCCCCATAAGGACTCTCTTATGTTCATAATAATACAGTATGTTCTCTGCAAAACACATCTGATGGAAAACGTTCAGCATGTTTGCAAGGATGAAGCCATCAGAATTTAGCACACAAACACACACTCAAAAGCATACATACATACATGGACACTTGCCCAAACGCATCCTCACATCCTCATACAAAGGTTTACTCTGGTTCCTGCTCCAGTGACCTCCCAATATAGGAATGGTTGATTCTCCTTTGAACAAAACACAACTTAGTAAAAGTAAAATGACAAAAAAAAAAAAAAAAAGTAAAACAATTTAAAAAGTCTCTAAGGTAATTCGCGTCACAGGTTTAGGAAGAATGCCACAAGAAAACAGACGTGAATAAAGTCCAGACTGTGGCATGCTCTGGTGCAAACATCAGATTTAGGGTCATTTCCATTCACAGGTCGTCCTCATCAAGTTGGGCCAAGTTACTGGAGCGCTGAAGAGTGGAGGAGGGACTAGGAACAGCCATGCGTCCCTCTCTCGGAGAAGCCCTGCGTCCACCCTCTCCTGAACTCTGGGACACAATGGAGAAAAAAAAAAAGCCATTTCTGCCACTGATGGTTTATTTTTCTGAACAGCACATTATTAACAGTATGGCAGCCTTTTAGCCTATTGTGAAAAAAAAATGTTCATAATAAATAAAATCATAATGTAAGATATAAAGTCACATGAGAAACAAAGCCACAATTGCAAAAGTCACATTTTGAGACAAAAAGACAATTGTGAGTCACAATAACAAAAAATAAAGTTGTCGAGATAAAATATAAAATTCTATTATATATATATATATATATATATATATATATTCTAAGGTATAAAGTCACCATTGTAAGTTATAGGCTTTTCATTCTTGAAATAGTTAACCCGGGGTCATTCTAAACTCTGGGTAAACGGAATCCTGGGCTTCTTCCTTCTCATTTCACACTGCTCATAATTTACATGGGGTTAACAATTAATCCTGGATATTCATAAACTGGCGTTTCAAATTGCACATTCCTAAACCCAGGGTTAACATTCTTTTGCATATATTTGCATATTTGTTGTAACATTCTAACACTGCATTGTTTTACACTGTAGTAGTAGTTTGGCAACACAATGCAGGGTTATCACCCCGGGTAAAGCGGTGCTAACCCCGCTTCTAAATTACAAGTATAAAATGTTCCTTTACCTGGGGTTAAAAGCGGTGTTTAGAACAAAGATAACCTGGGGTTAAGAGCTGTATGAAAAGCTTAATGTAATATATAAAATCACCCTGCGGGATGTAAAGTCACATTGTGAGATATAAAGTCACTTTGTATGAAGTCACATTGTGAGATATAATAGGCCTATGTGAAATAGTCAAACAATTATGAAAAATAGTCGCAATTAAAAGAAATAGTCACTAAGATATAAAGTCATATTTATGAGAAACTAAGGCTACGTTTACACGACAACAATGTAGCTTTTGAAAAGTTCTGAGTACCGATGACAACGTTGTCAAAACGATCCGTGAAAACATCTAAAAACACTGCTTTATTCATGCCAGGCCAGTATTTGGTGATGTCACTTTGTAAAGACACACTACGGACCCTTAGACTGAACACGTAATACACTACGGTTTTGTAGTTTACACAGAAATGATGACGGTATCATTTTCAAAAACTTGCACTTTGAAATCCCTTTTCAAAAGTTTGCGTTTTCAAGCCCTCAAAATGTCATTGTCGTGTAAATGAGCGCCCAAAACCCATAAAAGGTTTTAGCTGAAACTGGTGTTGTGTAATCGGCTCTTTAGAACCTAAGTCACAATTGTAAGAAAGCAGCTATTGCAAGATACAAAGTCATAATGTGAGATTTACAGACACTTTATGACCATCACAATTACAACAAATAAAGTTGCAATTGGATAGCATCTCAATTACCTTTTAACTCTCACAGGCTTCCACAGGATTCAACTTTTTCCCCAGACAATTCACGTGAAATCTTCATTCATGAGCGTATAACACTTTGTGATGCATGACAGCGAAGAAATTCTCGCCTATTCCCCGAGCAGAGAATAATGAGCTGTCACGAGCCGAGCTTACGTCTAAAAATGGCTGAAGTGTCTTAATTACCAGGAGCAAGCCCAGGATATTAAGAGTAATATGTTTGTTACAGGGTTTATGACACGACTAAACGAATAGCTTCAGAAATGATATAATATTACTCCTGCTAGACCAATCTCTGTTAGACATGAGAGACAGATGTGTTATTTTCTGATGCCTTCCCTTTGCTTACGTATAGAAACTCTGAAAGCTGTTCACACTTATTATAAAACTCAAAGATCTTAATTATGTTCGGTGCCCCTTGATATTCCTGTCCTTGACTCATTTCTCACCTTCACTATCAGAATAGAACTAACAATCAAAATCCTATTATAAGCCCATCCAGGTAAGAAACCCTTGTTTTTCCCTCAATATAATAAATATAGCCTGAAGAAATGAAATTGTGGCGGTGATTATTTTAGATTAGATATGGTAGATGGTTAACCTAGCATGAAAAGTAGTAAGTTTTAAGCACATAAACGCATGAGAACTGAAGTCAAAACAGCGCTCAGATCCAGTAGCAGTCTGGTCCAACAGCCTGCAAGAACAATCAGCCGTTTGATAGGGATCTGGTACTTCCTTCTGTCAACCTGTCTCCTTCCTGTTTGTGAAGTGCTGTTGCTCGCAAGCCTGAGTAAAGCAGATAAACAGCTATTTCACACACAGCTATTGTTGAGCTGTCATCAAAGCTCATTTTGGACTAGACGCCGCTTTAGACGGAGAGGGATGTTTTAATAAGACCGATGTCTCAGAATAGGGAAACCTAAAGTAGACTTCATAACCATAGGTATGTTTGTAGTCTTACGTACGATCAAAGACATTACATGGTAAAATGAATAATAAATATTTAAATTCTGCACTATATCTTGGTCAGTGCTCATTTTTTACACAACCGGTTTGCTTATAATATAATTTGTCTTTTAAAAAGTTGTATTAAATAAATTACATAAATCCAGAGCTTTTAGACTTGTACTTGTCGTGCAAATAAGGCCATGTTAGTATATTGTCACTGCATTTCCACAATATACCAGCAGAGGGAGCAGCATAGCCTCTTTTTTGAAAACTCTGATCACATTCTGAGCAAATCAAATCAAAGTGAACCTGTTTAAGCGGGTACACACAGTACCTGTGAGCTTTGTGTGCTAGAGGAACACAGTCCGTTGGAGACCGCTTGGCAATTTAGAGGTGCCTGGGAGAGTGAAGGGTCTTCAGAGAAGGCCAGCTGCACATGAGTTGGAGACACCGTCTGGGAATTCAGTCTGGAGTCCACTGGACAGCGCTGGACTTGTGTTGACTGTAAACGTCAGACAGAAACAGCGGTTACAAAATCTTCCAGGTTATTAATATCCATTTACCACATACGACTGTGACCTCTCAGATGATGACAGCGGGATTAGAAAATTTAAGAGTTCAGAAATATGGTTCGGTGAAAGTTGAAGAAATGATCTCAGACAGAAGAGGCCATACTTGCTCAGCAAGACTGACTAGAGTAACACTTATGTTTGTAGATAAATATTATGAAGTTATTTTAGTATTATTTATATACAAATTCTAGTCTGTATTAATACTTTAAATTAGCTTTTATTTTTATATTTCCATTTTATTTAGTGTTATTTTATGTAATTTTGTGCTTTTGTCTTATTATTAGTTAAAATAACAATATTTATAAATGGTTTCAATGTATTTTAGATTTAGTTTTATTTCCATTAGTAATTTTTATATGAATAATATGTACAATATATAACATATAAATATTTTTAATCTTATTTCAATTAACAAAAATGTTTTTTTTTTGTTGTTTTTTTAAGTTTTAGTTAACATAACAATAACACTGTCTCTTTGTGAATACATGTGTTCTCTTTCTGCTTGAGATGAGTGTGACAAATCCCAATTCACATCGCATACTTCTACTATGGACCAGAAGTACGCATTTTGTTGGGGATTGAAAAGTATGTTTGAGTATGTAGTACAACTAAGTCAACCGAAAACCAGCAAAAACAGTGCAAGCATGCATACTAAAAATCCACTGAAAATAGTACACTCTCAGGCATACTATGATTTGGGATGCACTAATCCTAATCTTATGCACTATTTAGGATTTAAATTGGAATTCAGCTTAAAACCGATAACCGCCAATTGACCGTTAGCAAAGACCCGCCCCCTTTAGTTACTGTTGCTATGTCCGACATTCCATGCCACTCTCATGCCACACATCATGTTCTGACGCAGTGAAAAATACATCCCGGAGCAAAGAGGACACTGACAACGTGTCGACAGACAAGACAGAGCTGGTTACTTTTGATATGAAACAGTTTCAATTTAAAATATTGTAATTTTTTAAAGACGTTTAAGCAGTAAATACCGTATATTGGCTCTTTAATATGTCGGGACAGATCGCTGTAGCTCCTTCAATCGGCTCGTGAACCGATCATCTCTTCATACTAGTTCATTTATAGTATCAAATAAACATGAATGGACATCAGAAGGAATGTTGTTTCAAGCGTGGAAAGACGTGAGTACACACAATTTTTGAAGTTCAAGTTCACCAACATTAATCTACTAACTCCCCTGACTGCTTTGTCAGACAAAATGGGGGATTCTGGGTTATGATTGGTCAGATGGCCTGTCAATCAAACTGCTGAAGGGCCAATTGGAAAAGGACAGGAAAGGACTAAGGGCCGGGACTCAAACTCAGATCACTCGCAATAGCGCTACATTTTGGAGTGCTGCTAACAAAGCTATCGGCTCCGACATATTACCATTTGTTTAATGTAGGTCCAATTGACAGTGTAGACGACCACACAAAACTGAGCGCGTGAAGAACAAGCTAACCTCAGATGAATGAAATCTCTTACCTCTGGCTGTGAGTGGTCATCAGTGGGGACCTGGCTGGGCAGGTAGAGAGAGGGCAATGATGTGTTACAGGAGCGCAGGCAGGGCAGTTTGTGTCGGTCGATAGATGCTGAGGAGTGAGGCCTCAGACCAACCACTGCTGACAGAGGAGGTTTCATGCTACGACCCAAGCTGTTGCTCTTGCTCTCCCTTCTCTGGTACTCGATGGGTGACTGCAGGGCTGAAACACACCAAATAAAACTGATAAAGTAGCCATATTTAATTTGACACAAACAAAACAAGACTTTGAGGATATAGAGTTAAAATGACTTCCTCGTTCATTTTTCCATTTTTTTTCACTGGAAATTTGTGAAGGTGTATTTTCAGTGAATTGATATGCAACGTTTGAAACTAAAGAACCCTGTTTGACATACTGAACAGACTGTTCTTTTATCCCTCATTGCTTTGTTTATGTTCATGTCATTTAAATATGGAAGGTACTTTGACTAAAGTTTATTACTTTCAATAACTGTTGAGGTCTTGAATAAAGTGTAAAATGAGCACTGAGTTTAGATATCACTTAAATTTTCAACCATGAATGGTCTGAAGATCACTCGAAAGCTGCTTTCTGAGGATGAGGGCTGAGCTGAAATCAGCAGGTTGTAGGGTGTTCACTTTGTGAGTCTCACCGTTGAGAAAATTGCGTTGGGTCTCCAGTATTTGGCTCACATCGCTGACCCAAGCCTTGCAGATGTCCAGCGACGGGGAGTGTAAGACAAATCGCACCGTGCTGCCATCAGCACCCCGAGAGGTCAGGGCAAAGCGATTAGGGTCACCCTCTACACACACCTCCACGCCCAGACAACTTATCTGAAAGAAGAAGCTATGTTAGCACATGCAAGAGATTGGTGGTGCTATTTGTAAAAACTGAAGAAAAGTATTCCGGAAAAGAGAAGAGAATGGATTCAGAGTTCTTTTAATCATTGGTGTCTGAGAAGAAATTTATTCTCACATGTTTAATATATACAAAATATAATTTCTCTTCATTTTCCACTGAATTATGTGATCTGAAGAGTTCAGATACAGCGTACAGAGCGCTGTTTTTTTCAATGCGTGTGTGTTATGAGTCAGAGAGCTCAATTGCTCTAGAGCTGTAAATCATGTTATGTGAATTCCTGCCCATTCCGAATGACGACACTGTTCATTTCCTCGATCCGCACTGTTCCGAACATAAACAACTAACAGAGGAACGTGTCTACAGATGCGGCTCAGGGTATTTTTATGACAATAAAGAAGGGAGGGGAGAGGGATTTGAGCAAAAACATAATTTTTGATCAAATAAATAATCTCATGTGTAGCTTAATGCTAATTGTAGCTTTAATACACCTATTACTCAGCTGCAATATTTTATGATGTATTTGGTCAAAAGAATTCTCATAAGATCTCATAAGAATTAAAGATAGCTTTCTGGTATAGACCAAACTTTATTAATCTTAATATACTGTTGTATGTTGTGTAGCAGATGAGGTTATGAGATACATACACAAGTAAAAATGTATTCTCGGTTCCACGTTTGGTGTGAAAGCTCCGTTCGTCTGCGATTTGCTTCGCATTATTACATCGCGCTCAGTGTGAAAGGGCCTGTATATGATAATAACTTCCTCTAATGGGGTAACTCACCTTAATACTGTTTTTAAAAATATATCCAGGGAGTGAAAATCCTTTTTTCCTGTCAATTGGCTCACTGAAGATGACAAGCTGTTCAAATAGGAAGACCCGCCTCTCCTTAGCGCGGGAAAGGAAGCTACTGTCCTGTTCTGTGACTGTGAACGTGTCTTGCTGGAGAAGTTTTCCTTGTGCCGTGATTTTCCCCTGAAAAAGAGAAAATGTGTTTTTAGGGCAGGGGTTTTTAAACCCATTGGGACCCCCAAATATGATGATCCCCTATGTAAAATATAAACACAGATCATTTTTTAACAGCAATTTTTTCCCCTCTAGCACTCTCTTGTAGACCCCAGTTTGAAAACCCCTGCTTCAGGGGATCAAAGTTGCTTTCAGAATTTCCACAGACCGACAGCTTTAAACCACAGCCTGAGTCTGGCATCATACCTCAAAGCCTTGGAGCCGACCCACGTTCATCATGTCATTGCAGCGCTTCGGAACAAAACACATCACCTCCACTGCTTTCTGTTCCAGAGAGAAAGAAAGATAGAGAGAAAGAAGTAGAAGGACAGCATAAGAGAGAGAGAGAGAGAGAGAGAGAGAGAGTGCAATGTGTGGAAACAGACCTCAAACTTTACATTATTGCTGATTTCTGACACCAAAAGGGAGGGGAAAAAAAAAACACGATGGCAGGGTCAACTAATCACACAATGTTCCTTGGTGGGATTATGTGTTTCTTCTGGTCTTAAGAAATAAAACTTATATAATAATTACAGTGTGTGAGTGACTCATACCTCCAGCTCTTCAGTGTCCATCCCAGCCTTTGTGTAGTACTTGAGGAAATCCTGTCGCGAGACACACAGCGTGAGCTCTAGAATGTTCTATTTTTGTTTCAGGGTCTATTTGTACTAATGGCTTTTTGTGTGTGGAAACCAATTAAGTGAATTCTGTGCAGTAAGCTGGCAGATACCTGAACATGAGAAGAAATGTAGCCTATGTGGGTGATTCTACACTAGCAAAGCAGCTGACAACCTTTGAGATTTCAGTTAGTTTGCATAGTACGACAGTTGGCAACATTTTACTATTATTCTTCCTTAAAACGATCTTAATATGTTGTGTCTAGTAACAGGTCTGTGGTGTTACTGTGACAAGTTTAACACCTAAGGCATCAGCATACAAAAATTGACAAGCAGTGATTGCCAACAAGGGTAGAATATATATATATATATATTCTACCCTTGTTGGCAATCACTGCTTGTCAATTTTTGTATGCTACGGCTCAAAAGTTTGGGGTCAGCAAGATTTTTACTTTTAATACTATTATTATTAATACTATATTATTAATATTAATACTTTTATTCTGCAAGGATGCATTAAATTGATTAAAAGTGACAGTAAAGACATCCTGAAAAAAATGTATCACTGCTTCCATGAAAACTAAGCTGCACTGTTTTCAACAATCTTACAGACCCCAAACTTTTGAAAGGTGGTGTAAAACAGAAACCACTTAAAGTACTGTTTGATTATATATAGAAATAGAATATAGAATACAGAAAAATCATGTAAAAATCAATGTTTAACAAATTAACATTAACATTTAACAAATTTAATTACATTGAAATTTAAGAGGTCAATGTACAAAGAGTGAGCATTTTTCTCTACTTGATCTTAAAATCAAATACATCTCCACTAATATTTTGATAATAAGTTCTACTTTTATTTATAAATGTGGAATTGATTCGACATGGTCCCTAACAATCCTAATAGAATAAGCATGAGTGCACAAGAATGTGTGATGTGTGTTTGTGTTGGACTCAGTTTCACCTTTAGTAGCAGCTGGTACTTCATGATCCTCTGAACAGGTTTGATGAGCAGGTCATTCAGCTGCAGCCTGTGACCCAGCTGCTGTTTCAGTTCCTGCAAACAAACATACACAAACATTCACCTGATTGATTCTTTTATGCAGAGAGAAGAAAGAAAACCAATGTTCTGCATAGAGTACAATAATGCTACCCATACATTATTAGTATTATATATATATAATGTATATGAAATATATATATATATATATATATATATAAATAATGTATATGAAATATATATATATATATATATATATATATATATATATATATATATAAAATACTACACCCCTGCTGATTTCAAAAGAATTCAGCACACAACTCTGAGGTTATGCAGGGCTGCCAACTGTTCTCACGCTCCATTTTGAAAAAAATTTAAAAATCGCGAAGCAAAGAGGACACTGACAACGACAGGCAAGACAGAGCAGGTTACTTTTAAACTGAAACAATGTCTCAGCTTTCAAATTCGGTCAATTTTATTATGAAATTTATACAATAAATACTGTTTTGGCACTCTTAAATGTGATGTTACAGATCGCTGTGGCACAGTTCAAGCGGCGAGTGAATTGATCATCTCTTCCTCTTTACTACAATTTAATTCTAAATAAACACAACTGAACATTAGAAGAAAGATGCAGTAAAACTTAACAAAATGTATCATGTCTCATGTAATCAATAAATCAGTGTTTCAACCACGCAAATAGGTCAATAAAAAGATGGAGAAAAATATGTCATGTAAGTTACATTTACCTCAGGAAAGCCATGACCATAGCATATTAGTTAGAGAGAAGTATTTTGATAAAATAATGAAATATATTACATAATTATGATATTTATACTCATATAATTAAAAGATATTCTAACATTATTATAAAATCTGCATGATATTTATTTGAGCTGCTAATTTTAGCGTTTAACAATAATACCAGCATTACTTGAGAGATTTTTTTCCATGACTGTACCTGATATTTATCCAGATGAATCGATATTGTATTGTATTTGATCGGAATCAAATTGCAAGTTTTATGAATTGAAATTGTGAAATTAGTTCTAAGTTCTAATAAAAACAATGCCTACCAGTCACTGTACCATGTAAACATTGTAACATGTCGTCACTAAACTTAATGAAATACTGTTTAGTTACCAAATGTTTTGACAATTACAATTCACTTATTATGATGCAAGTTTTTTTGTTTTTTTTACACCCCCCTAAACTCAAAAGTTGGGAGCTCTGGGTTATGTGACAAAAATCAGTTAACTAGGAAGGTAACATGCATCATTTACCGTTTCAAATACTAAAAAATAGTAGGTAGTATACAGCACAAACTGCCCAGTATTCCACTTCAAACATAGCCAAACACTCTCCTTGATCCATTATCCCATAATGCCCTGCAATCTCATCTATAAAACCTAAAGTAATGGCAGCTATCAAACCTCTAAATGTTTTGGCACAGCACTGAGAAGAATCCATTAAGTGCCAAACTTTTCGATCAAGCATCTCCTTGTTCCAAGAATTGATAGGTCAGTCGGGCCCTTCATGTCCACTGAGCGATTATTACACACACACACGGTGCAAATGGAAAGAGAGCGAGAGAGTCTGCCTTGAGATATTTACACAGACGGGCCTGTACAGCCAAAACAGACACTTACGTTTAACCTGTGTGTCTTTGAGGACTCCACTAGAGCATGTAAGCATGTGTTTGTGTGCTTACTCTTCACATGCACTTACCTCAAAGTAGGTCTCGATGTATTCTGACACGATGTGCTCAGACTTAGGTTTGTTCTGACAATATACCACATACATGTGAAGCCGTCTTTCCTGCAGTTTGTGCAAACAGAGAGGACAGAGTAATTTAGCTAAGTTGTTATAAAGTGGACCCAAAAAGTATATGTACACTTAAGCCATAACAAAAATGTTTGAATGTCTTTAAATTATATAACAAATTATCAAACCATGTGTTACTTATTTTAATTAAATACAGCAAACTATTCAAGTGACTTAAGATTTTTTGGGGACAATGTTTACTATATATACACTACTTAAAGTACAATCTTATATCCAGTCAAGAAAATTGTTGCCAATAACAGTAACCGTGATGTCACTGAACTATATCAAAGACATTTAAGAAAAAATATGTATTTATTGAAGGCTGATAAATTGGCCACTGCTGGTAGCTTATCTTCTCGACTCATTCTTTCTGGATCCCATTCGTAAATGCAGCTAGATAGAGACATGAGGCAGCAGTGGACATGTAATATGACAGAGGTGATTCGATGGAAACTTTCAAACTGCTAGAAGTGTTTAAATAAGTTTGAAACAGACTCTGTCAGCAGTAGAAGAGCAGCATGCTGTGCATAGAAAGAGAGATTACAAAACACTGATGTAGGGGAGTGAGCAGAAGGCCATGTATAATTCAGTCCAATTATCCTCAATGTAATCAGAGCCCCATTCTCTCTCTCACTGCATTGAGGTAGTAGGATGTTATAACTGGACACTACGTCTCTCACACACATACAAATAAACACACTCAATACACACAGACCGAGTTGCCTGGAGACAGGCCGATTGGATAAATGTCAAAACATGAACGGTTGTGACAATATATTCTAAGAGCTTTATACGGGCCATGTGACTTAACACTGCACAAAATTAATTTCTTAATCAGCATTTCTGTTGGCCGACCATAAAAATAATAATGAACAATATTTTTAGAGTATTCAATAAGTAATGGACAATAATTTCTTTAATATCGCTTTAAAACATTTTGTTCATTATTAGTTCATGATAATGTAACTAATGTTAACAAACGTAACAAATCTTGTTTTAAGTATACATCCCTCTAATTTGTTAATTTATGTAAAAACAAGTATTTGCCAATAATAAAATATAAGAATAAACTAAAAAATAATAATATTTTTTTTGCTTCTATAAGTAGTTTGTAATATATACTACAATGTATATATAAATAAATATTATATTTTAATATAATATAATAATATCCATGTAACATGTTTTAATGGAAAACATCTAACAATACTGATTCAGAAAATGACTTCATTGACATGTCCTTATAAAACTAAGACCATCTGGAGGATTTTGCAACCCGTAGTCTTAATTTATCTACGTTACGTATCGTTGACTGGAAGTTGGTAAGTTATGACATAACGTTAGTGTCTCACAACTTTGTAATGTACTGTATGAGTTAAAAGAGGGGCTGAGAGCAGAGGCTGGGGGAATTTGAGAGTGGGGAGGGGGGCCTTGTTTGTGAAAAGAAAAAAGAAAGTGTGGGGACAGGACAAAAAGTGAGCCTGGCCCTCACTTACCCTCCATTACTGTTTCTCATTACCAGCCAATTTCCCACTGCGCTTGTTTCATAGTTTTGACTCAACCTTTAGAATTGTGTTATAAGTTTCTTTATTCCCCTCAAGCCTTTTATGTTACCCAAAGGGCTCAGACTCATTAAACGGTAGAAAGGGGCAAATGCTGGCAGATGGCAATTTGTACAGTAACTCAGTGCTTTTCATTTAAGCAAAACACTTTGATTCACCACCAAAACTTATATAACAGCATGTAGCAGCTTTAAACAAATTACTGCTACTGTGAAGTACTTCCACAACTGTAAATCTGCAAATTCTAGTCTTTCCCATGTACGCCTGTGGGTACGGGGAATTGTGTTGTTTCTTCTTGGTGAGTTATTTATGTGTGTATGTCCATAGCGTAGGACCGAACTCCAGAAATAGACTCGTTGTGTAAAGCAGCAATGTTATCAAAGGACATAGCCGTGCTTGTTATACCTTTTTTCCCGCCTCTTTTTCCCTTGTGGTGGTGAGCCAATGGACACACAAGTAAATACACAGTCTTAAATGGGCTGTATCAGTAACGGGGGGGACAGAAATAGAGTGGGATGATGGGAGGATAAATGGGGTGTTAAAATGGGTGCGCGTGTTAAAAACCTCTGTGTTTTCTCAGCTCTGTTTACTCAAAGTGAAAGGAAGTTCTGCTCAGTCTTGCTAGGCACAGACAGAAAAAAGAAAACGAGAATAATAGAAAGACTTACATGTTTGATAAAAAGTTGGGCCAGTCGTTCAGGCTCGGCCACACATTTCTCCAGCTCACCCAGGAAATAACTGAGATCAGAAGAGAGGGGAGATCAGACATACAGCTCACCATAAGTCATCGGCGAGACCGTATGGAATCTGCATGCACTAAATTCCAGAGATTTCTTCCCAAAAAATCAGCACAAAAAAATAAAGAACACTCAAGAGAGTTTAGGAATATACTGAAAGTCAGATTCATGATACACACACAAATGCAAATAAACCCACTCTTTATGCCAGTCGTAGATCTGATGAATATTCCCAAACACTATTTTGTCTTTTCCCTTCATGTCTTCTGGAACTCCTTTAGTACTCATAGTGGCCATGTAGCCCTGTGAGAGACAGAACATGATGAACTTCCAGAGCTCATGACCCATAAAAACACTTTTATTATTAAATCTGAGGCATTTCAACTGTGATAAAATATCATAAAAACATGTAGAGCATCATATTCCAAAATTTTTAAATCCAGGCACCATTATTTTAATTTATACTGAGATCAGTATTATAGCTGAGAGGAATTCAGGTCAGTTGATGCCTCAAATCTAATTTTGCTGTGATTAAATCCTATGAAATGCATTCACATCATTCTAAGATTACAGGAAAATTGATAGTGTTCCATAACAGAGTTGATCAAATCCACATGTGATTTGTTAATAGATATTTTAAACCACCCCCCTCCCCACCCCATCCAAAAAAGCTCACCTCCACAATAAGTCCTAGATCAGCTACATACAGCTTTTCTGTCTCTATCAATTCTTTCAGAACATACCTGCAAAATAGAAGTAGTCAGCTTTCATTCAATACATTAACAATATCTAACAGCTGAAAACATGTGCTGTGATATAGGGTGTAATATTAGCAGAGTTCCGACTGGCGCAGCATATTAACAATCAAGGAGCTATTTGTGGACTAGACGAAGGGCCTGTTTTATCAAAATGGGTGAATATTCCAGCTGTAAAACCAATTTTATGCGGGTAGCTTTGTTTTGGAACATGGAAGATGGTTTCTAGTTGGTCATTAGCTGGTCTAAGATTATCTTTACCTGGTTTAAGATGAGCTTTAGTTGGTCACTAGCTGGTTAATGATCATGAGCTGGTTTCTAGTTGGTCATTAGCTGATCTAATATTATTTTTACTTGGTTTAAGATGAGCTTTAGTTGGTCACTAGCTGGTTAATGATCATGAGCTGGTTTCTAGTTGGTCATTAGCTGATCTAAGATTATCTTTACTTGGTTCAAAATTAGGTTTAGCTGGTCACTAGTTGGTTAATGATTATGAGCTGGTCTAAGTTGGTCATTAGCTGATCTAAAATTATCTTTAGCTGGTTTAAGATGATCTTTTGCTGGTCTACCAGCCACTATGTTCCAAAAGCATGTTATCGTCAGCAGCTGGTTTCTAGCTGGTTACAAACGTTGTTAGTTGATCCAAGCTAGTCATTAGCTGGTTTAAGATTATATTTACCTTTTTTAAGATTTTTAATTAGCTCGTCTTTAGCTAGACTCCAGCTGGTTAAGATGGTCATTAGCTGGTCCAAGTTGGTCATTAGTTCATCTAAGAATGTCATTAGCTGGACTAAGATCTTCTTTAGCTGGTTAAAAATGACCTTTAGTTGGTTTACTGTTCCAAAAAACATTCTGACCTCTTAAGGCCAGCTGGTAGCTGGTTTCTAACTGGTTAAGATCATCAAAAAGCTTCCATGTTCAAGATAAAAATTTAAAAAAATTTTTTTTTGACCAACTTAAACTATTATGACAAGTTGGTAGTTGGTTTCCAGCTGGTCTAATTTGGTCATTAGTTGATCTAAGCTGGTCAATTAGATGGTCATGATCCTCCAGCTACCATGATCCAAAAACTACCTTAAGCTGTTATGACCGGACTGCCAGTCTACCAGCATGAAGCAGTTAATAAATCACCTGCTGGTTTAAACTGGATTTTCCATCAGGGATGACGTACTGATGTCTGCTCTGTTAAATTTTTCAATTTATTTCTCAAAGTAATACAGCATTAAAACAATCTAAATTAAGCATTTCTGTTACATAAGATGCCTAAAATAAGAATTTCTTAGGTTACATAACTCAAGTTGCAAATGAAGGAGATTTCACACACACATGCTTTTTTCTAAGGCACTCTTCCGATCCTCTTCGCTGTCTATGGTGGCTGATGATTGGCTGGAGTTGTCATCCGTCAACACAGAACCGTTGTCGTCAGCCTGTAGGCTGGTGCACTGGGTGATCTGCAGACACAGAGGGGATAACTGTGAATAAGAGACGAGACATAATGCTGAAATGTTATTCACTTCGGGGATGGCTGGAGGGACAGAGAGGAATAATACAGAGGAGAGAGAGCGGAGTGGAAAGATACGAGCTGTTGTAATAGCTCAGGTTGCCTAGGTGACAGGAAAGGAGCATGCCGGTTTGCTGGTGACAGTGACTGAATGATAACAGGAATTCAACGCTTACCAATAATCATGACACCACAGAGACAGAGTAGACGCACTACCCTGAATCTCGACGCCATTGACCCCCATGAAGGCACGTTCTCATAGAAACTCATTTCAAATTGTTTAGTGGAGGATAGACGTGCAGACAGCCCTGCAAGTTGTTCAGTGATTTGAGACGGAAAGAGGAAGTTTGAAGACGTCCTGCCTTTGTTAATGTGATTGTTAACCACATCAGAGGACCACAAACTAGGACATAAACTAGGCTATAAATCCTCACACTTTGTCACGTCCCTCACAGTCATGCTTAAGGATTTCCCTAAATAAAAATATTTAAAAAGTAATTTGTTCCACACCATTTGTGCTACAGACATGAATTGTACCTCAAGTCCTGAAACTTGTTTATTACAATTTACTTAAAATTATATTGCATCGTGCAACCTCATAGGTTTGTGCTAAAAATCACTCCAATATTATCTATGCTCACACGTTTTTATACTGGGCAGTTTTATACCTTTGTGCATCATCAGATTGTCATTGAAGGGATAGTTTACACAAAAATGAACATTATTTACTCACCCTCATGGTATTCTAAACCTATGAATTTCTTTTTTCTGCAGCACACATAAAAAAATATTTTGAAGAATGTCAGTAACCAAATAGTTTTAGTAAACATTGACTTCCATTGTATGAACAAAAAAAAATTATATATATACATATATATATATATATATATATATATATAAAAAACGACTAACGCCGGCTCAGTATTGGCAGACACTGAGGTCAAATGAGCAGCACGACGCATGCGTGTGATGCTGACGCAGGAGCCGGCCAATACTGAACCAGTGTTCTGATGAAGAACTTGAAAGGTTTTGTTTTTTTTGCGCAAAAAGCATTTTCGTCAGTACATAAAATTAGGGTTGAACCACTGCAGTCATGTAGACTATTTTAATGATGTTTTACTACTTTTCTGGACTTTGAAAGTGGTAATTAAATTACTGTCTATGGAGAAGTCAGAGAGATCTTGGATTTCATCAAAAATATCTTAATTTGTGTTCCGAAGACGAACAAAGGTCTTGCAAGTTTGGAACGACATTAGGGTGAGTAATTAATGACATAAATTTTCCTTTTTGGGTAAACCAACCCTTTAATAAATAGTATAATAGTATACTATAAATACTAAAAAAACACTGGTTTGGAATGACTGACAGAATATTACATTTTTGGGTGAACTATCCCTTTAAGACCTTGTTTAGCATATTAATTTAGACATTTGGCCCCACAATGTATCATCCTACCAAAATCAATGGTAGACTTGAATATACACACAGGTAATAAAGAAATAAGTATTTGGCAGGGGCAAAGGCCATAAATATGTATTTGCAAAGACAAAAAGAACCATTGGCCATTGTTTTCCCTGCAATGTGTCTGCAGTAATGTACATCAATAGACATGTTCTCCTTTTGTTGGAATAAAAAACCTCTACAAACAAACAGAAAAAGCAATTACACTCATTTATTGTGTTTCCCTGCCTCTTAAATGCACTAGAGGCAAGATAGGATCTGCCCTTTAACCAAAGCAGTTTAGCTGCTTGGTTAACGTCACAGTCACCTGTGGAGCATCACTTTATCTTCATTCTCAGGACCCGGCTTCTCCCTCTCTTTCTGCACGTATTCTGAGAACACACAACACACGCCTTCCGCTATAACGTCACACATTCTCCTCAAAACAAGGATTCCTTTGCGCAGACCTTGTTATGGGTAGCATATCTCAATCCATCTATTCTAATATCACTTTTTTCAGTTTGATTATTAGAGCTTTACAAAACACTTCCTTTGCTTATGAGGGTGTCATTGTGTTGTGTGCGAGAGAAATGTGACACATTCTATTCAGAAACGATGTGGATTACAATGAACGGATGAACAATGAACAACCACTCTCATGTCGTTCCAACTACGTGTGATTTTCTGTCTTCCGTGGAAAACAAAAGGTGACATTTTGAATAATATGCTTTGGTTGTTCTTTTCCATTCAATTATAATGAAAAGGGACTGAAGAGTTTAAGCTTCAAGAAGAATTCAAAAGCACCATGAAGTGTTTCATATGACTTACGCCCTATATTCCAAGTCTTCTGAAGCCATGCAATCAATGCTGATTGAGACTGAAATTTAAGCCGTTACTCACTGAAAATTAACTGATTTGAAATACTTTTATAATGCACATCATATTTATAATGAACTATGTCTTTTACAATGCTTTGAATTCTTTTTGAAGCTTGTAAGCTTCATCATTGCAATTGCATAATAAAGAATGACCAGCCCACAGAGAAAGTAAGTTAGGAAAAACATGATTTTGAGCAAATGATAACAGGAGTTTCAAATTCATATTTTAATTTGACTCACTTTCACAATTAATTATGTTATGACACTCCTTGAAACACTATATTTATGTACACAACCATTCAGTAAGACTTTTCTTTAATGTTTCTAAAAGGAGTCTCTTATGCTCATAGCTTCGTTTATTTGATTACAAATGCAGTAAAAACAGTAATATTGTGAAATACAATGTTCTGTCATGAAACTAGATGCACAGGTTAATAGGTTCTGTAACTCAACCTGCTCCTAATCACATCATTATCTATAGGACACAGATGATTTGTTCCTGCTGTATCAGTAGCCAATCTTCAAATCCATGAGTAAGATTGGCTTAGCAGTGCAGCGCGCTTTCAGAAACCCTCCACCTTCCCCAGCTCCACCTGTATAGATCTGCTATGGGTAATTCATGTATGCTATATTGTATAGCAGCAGCATGTCTTACTTGCTTACAGCAGAGTGTCGTGCATGAATTGGCAGTAGCAAGTCCCGTACTTCTTTTGCAGCAGCAGTAATCAACAGCAGCGGCAACAATAAAAGCAGCAGCAGCGTAACAGATCTATTCCACCAAAACTAAACATATCAACATTGTCATTCCCATTACCATGCCAAACACTCCAAGAGTTGTCATGACAGAAATATTATTACAATTTAAAATAACTGTTTTCTATTTTAATATATTTTGAAATGTAATTTGTTCTTGTAATGACAAAGCTGAATTTTCAGTATCATTACTCCAGTCTTCAGAAATATTTCTAATATTCAGATTTGTTGCTCAAGAAACATTTCTTATTATTATCAATGTTGAAAAGGTTGTGCTGCTTAACATTGTTGTGGAAACCATGAAAAGAATAGTAATTATTTTAAATAGAATTTTTTCGTAAAAATGTAAAGGTCTTTACTGCCTATTTTAATCAATTCAATACATCTCCATTGAATAAAGCTGTTGATTTCTTTAAAAAATTTAATAAAACCTTATAAACCCCAAACCTTAAAAATCATGTGTATATTGTGTGGTATTGGTCCATCAAGCTGTGTTATATTCCAGTGTTACGCCCTACAATTTGCTGTTGCATGCGTGCCGTCAAGCCTGTTAGAGTATTATATTACACTGTTGTGTTGTTTTCTGGTGCGGGGTGGTGTTTGTGTGTTTTAGAGCAGTGCGATCACTCCTGCCCTGGCTCGCAGGTCTCGCAGATCATTTCCAGATGTTTTTTGGCACAGCCAGCAAGAGAACCCCAACTCTTGCACTTCCCCCTTTTTTTTATCTTCACCCAGAAGCCCAGAGTGTTTACTTGGACCTTTAATAAAAAGCTAGGATCATATTGGTTGTTATTTTTCTACAGGAAATTGTTAAAGTTAGCTTGAGCAGAGGGAGGTGATCCAACCTTCTTTTTATGTATGATACACACAGACTCATGTTATGGTTATATCATCAGTGGTCCCTCGCTCAAACTGCTGTGTCAGACCTCCATTTGCGTGGGGAATAAAACAAAACATCCAGTTTGATAAACATATGCTGCGTTCCTCCGTCCAGGAGACAGGCCGGATCCAAAGAGCGCTTACATATTCATTCAGGAATTTTCCATTAGCCAACAAATAATAAACTCACGCTGGATCCCCACAGCAAATCTTTCTGTGTCAGGTACAAAGCGGGCTGTCAGCTGAGCTAAATCAGAGACAGAAATTAATATGATATAAACTAAAACCTCAGCTTCTCCATGGAGAGAGACAGGAAGACAGAGAGTAATGCACTGAGGAGCAACACCAATTCCAAGTAACTAATACACACTGTAGAATGTTTGTCTTGTTTTCCATTTAAAAAGATGCAAATATATATAAGGAAATATAGGATATATTTCCTATTTAATATAGGAAACCCCTAGCTGCATAAGATATTAAGGAATTTGGGAATTTACTATATTGGTTGACCATTACCACTATTAACTTATGTTATGGACTACGTTTGGGGTTAGTAAGTTTTTAATAAATTAATACTTTTATTCATTATATTTATTTTATTCATGATATTATATTTTAAAGCTGCAGTCTGCAAGTTTTGCCTCTTTATCACCATCTCTGTTTGAAACCTGCAATTGCAGTAATTTGCGGAATTATCATCTTTACATGGGTTGTGCATCGGCTCCTCAGAAAATTTAATGAATCTAATGTTTGCTGTCAGTCACTGCACTGGTGTGGATACTGTACTTGGGAATCACAGATCATACGTCTTGGACGTATGACCAAAATAAGAATTTTCACTGGAAAATGTCCTCTAAACAAGTAACATATCTTCCACTTTTGATCTGACCAACTGAGAAAAAAACATTACAATAAATTGCGCTGCCAATGGTGATTAAATCTAATGATTGCTCGTCAAAACCGTGCAAAATATTATTATTGTAATACTTTGTTCTGCGTGACTATGTGTTTTTAGTGTGTATTAGAGTTAACTGTAGATTTCAATTTCTGTAGCCACTCTGTAATCTGAAGTCTTTTGCGTTTGACTACAGGTGAATCTCCAGTCACAGATGATTGCCATTTGGATTATAATCCGCCGTCAAAATGATAAACTGCTGTGAAAAAAGGCTATAAATGATTGTCACCTGCCGCATCTTCATATACGATATAGCCTACTAACTGGGACTCCTTCTTTATGTAAACAGACTTATGTAAATTTCCCACGGAAACCCACCAGTACTGCTCTTATTAGAAAACATTTTACAAGCTTACCGTTGTGAATCAGGCAAAGGTAAGGAGTGTTGAACACTGGCTTGTTCTGTATTTGTTCAAAAATTTATTTTGGATCATTTTTAACCACAAAAAAAAGTTACGGACTGCAGCTTTATCATATAACATTAACAAAACAGTTATATTAACGTTTAATAATATTTAACAATATTACTGTATTTTTTATTAAATAAATTCAGCTTTGATGACTATAAAAGTCTTCTTTCAAATTAGAAAAAATCATGCTGACCTCCAACTTTTGAATTGTAGTGTAATTTGAATAAAACTTAAATGAACTTGAGTAAATACTGCATCAATTGTCCCTGTAAATAATGCCTGAAGCTGTGATTAGAATTACTTACAAGTCTAGACCTGAAGTTCATGTTGTTTCTGTACAACATATTAAATTCATTTCCAGTTGTAATCACAGTGCTTGAGAGCTCAGTCTCCACCCCTTGTTGTTCTGCACTCCTGGTCATAATTACCTTTCCTTTCATCACTCAACTTCTGATGGAATGATCAAATGTAATGATGAATGTTACTGCGTTTAGCCATTAATCAAGATTTGCATTCGCTCTCTTCCAGCTATAATGTTTTGCACAGTGTTTTGTATTAATTTGTGTGCTCTGGCTCAGATAGTTTACACAAACATACAAAAATATACAGTGGGGTCCAATATGTCTGAGACCAACATTAAAAATCCATTTAAATTGGGAAATAACTAACATTTAAGCACAAGAAAGAAGCGGACAGAAAGATAGCGGAGATGAAAGATAGATTGTTTCTTTCAACTGAATTTTTCACTTAATTTGTTCAAAAGCTTGGAGTCTAATTAAGGAAAACACATTAAATTGATTAAAAGTGACAGCAAAGACATTTATAATGTTACAAAAGATTTCTATTTCAAATAAATGCTCTTTTGAGTTTTCTATTCTTCCAAAAATCCTGAAAAAGCATTGCGGATTCCACAAAAATATTAAGATGAGCATTTAAATGAGCAGCAAATCAACATATTAGAATGATTTCTGAAGGATCATGTGACACTGAAGACTGGAGTAATGATGCTGAAAATTCAGCTTTTCTATTACAGGAATAAATTACATTTTAAGTTTTACGTTATAAACAGATCAATTAAATGCAGTCATGATGAACAAAAAAGACTTCTTTCAAAAAATGTCTTAGAATAGAAAATGCAAATTATAAATCGGATAGCTCCAGTTCTTGATTATGATTAGTTGAGCCGCGCTCTAAGCCGTTTTAAATTACTCTACAAACATAGATCTGTAACCGCATTACATCAGTATTACTGCACCAGAGTGCGTGTGTTGCAGCGTCTCTGTTGCAACCATTCCATTTCTAAAGAAATACATTGCTTGGTTGAAGAATAATACATTTTTTTTATCAATAGCATTACATTTTTGTGTCTGTGTGTTTATTTTATGAAACCTTGCCAGCTATGTGGAATAACCATTTTATAAAAGCAGTAAAGAAGCTGTGATTTACGGTGAATTTAGAACAGCTAAGGGCGTTTTAGGTGCTCTGCGTCATGCCTTACAACGTCCCTTAGCTGTTCTTAATTCACCTTTAAACCTTGGCTTCTTGAGGCTTATTGCTTTAATACAACCCAACATAAGAACATAGAAGTGTCTTTGACCAATGTGCGTTTTCACCTTTAAAGGTTCAACCTGTAGAAGTGAGCCTGGCAACCAATGACATATCAGTCAAATGACCATCTGGCCTCTCTCACACTCAGCATGGATACTAACACATCGAACCACTGTGCAAACTGACAAAAAGCCCAATATACAACCTTTCAACCTCCGTTATTGTTTTCTCTTTCCCTTATTCATTCTTACTAATAGACTCTGTACAGTATAGCCTCTGCTTCAGATGACTTTTGCTTGTCTGATGTTCAAAGGTTTATTTGAGACACAAACAGCAAATACACAAGATCCTTGATCGCACCCAGAGTGACCCCAAAAGCATCTATACTTAGACACCTGAATAATATTATATTTTATTTGATCAAATTCTTTAAGTATCCAACTTTAAAGAGCACATGCACAGTTTTAAGTAAAACATTCAATGAAAATCAATAAATTACGGTTTGAAAAAGTATTCAAAATGAATACCTGTGTATGTCCTAGTGTTGTGGATCCCTGTGGAGAGTCTGACTGGAAGCTGTAGGACTGCAGGATACCTGGATCGCAGTCGCCGAGAGCAGGAAGGCCATCTCTGCACTCCTGCACACACATACAATATTGCTTTAAAACAACCAGGAAGCACAACTTTCAGGGTCTTTCACAAACATCAATACTGAGGTCAAAATAGAGCTGACCCATAATTCCTCTCTCTGTGTGACTATGATGTGTGGGTATGTTAGAGGGTCCTAGTGATTAAAGGTCATGTGTAACAGTTCTTTCGGACAGAGGCGAACCACAAGGCTATAGTGAGCAGCTGGCCACACGGTGTGGTGCAATTCACACAGCATTGTGAAAAACAGAGACATCTGTATTGTGATTTAAACCGATGCTTTCTGTGAAAGACAGTCTGTTCTTCCATATTGTGACGTATAACAGAGTGAAATAGCTTACGAACAAGAAAAAATGTAGGGCGGGACTTGATTTTTGTCTATCGGGAATTGATTGGATCGTTGTGTTCAGCTATTGGTGGATCTCATGTGAGTGACAGGTTGTCCTACCCTCACGTCAGCAAACATGCCATCAGAGAAGAGACGTTGTCAGGAGACGGAGGGGAAGATATTTTGATTATAGATTACGAAGGCACAAGAATGTACATCCTTTATAATAAACACTGCAACATTCCATAAAAAAAAGAATGGACAATTCTGGTTTCATGGTGACTTTAAACAGAATACAAAGGCTGATTCCTGATACTTATTATGAACAATATTGAGTGGTTTATGTAAAAACATCCCAAATCACAGCATTTTCCTCACCAGCTCTTTGTCTATGACTGGCAGGATGGTGAACTGCTCCTCTGTTGTTTGTGGGCTGCCCAGGTCTTGGCTGCTCCTGGTTGGTGGAGGCGGGGGTTTGCCTTCCAGTTTGCGGACCTGCCGCTCCCCTTTGGCCGTTCCGGTCGCCCCGGCGCTTAGCTTACGCACCGGATTGGTCAGCCACTTCTTCAGGGTGCTGACAGAGCGACGGGAGCCAGGGGAGTTTGGGGCCGAACTACCCGAAGCCTGGGGCGGTAGAGAGGCCACCGAGGTGGAGATACTGCCCTCACTGCCGGCGGCTGAATATGAGTCTGTACAGACAGAGAGGGAGTGAAGAGAGAGAGGGAGGAGGAATTAAGTCGGGAATAACCATCTGAGAAGACGACAGAAAGGGAAAACAAAATAAATCTGCCTTATATATAAACACACTCTACATAAACACACTATAACACTAAATATGGCCCATAGCTGAGACATTCAGAAGAATTTTTCCCATCTCAGACTTCAGGCCCCTGTGGACTTTCGGTCCGACTGTCGGTAAGATTTTATTATGTTTTTGAAAGATGCCTCTTATGAAAGATGCCTCTTATACAGCGAACAGTTTTACTGTTTCTGTTGTAATATATTTTCATCAGCCTTTTCTAGACTTCAGTGTCACATGATCTTTCAGAAATCAGTCTAATCTGCTGATTTGGTGCATATTCATGTTATAAAAACAGTTGTGCTGCTGCTTAAGAATTTGTTAAAAAAAAAAAAGTATGATAATGTATTAATTTCTTTCAACAAAAAAGTATTATTATTATTAGTAGTAGTACAAAAAAGAATTTTTACAATTCACAAATGTAGCATATATACATGCACTATTAGAAAATTCTGTCTTTTTCATGAGGATTTTTACTATATTTCCATTTTTACCAAATCATATTATACACAGTGGTTCATATCATTCTGGTGGAAATGACAGAGGTGGAAACACCAAATTTAAAAAAAAAAAAAAAAAGACATATTTGCCACTTGCCCATAGTCTCGCTAAGGCTAATTGACCCTTCGCAAACAGTTTGATTGACAGGCGATCTGACTAATCATAACCCAGAATCCGCCATTTTGTCTGACAAAGCAGTCAGCGGAGTTAGTAGATTAACATTGATGAACTTTAACTTCAAAAAATTGTGTGTACTCTCGACTTTCTGCAGTTGAAACAACATTCTTTCTGATGCTCATTCATGTTTATTTGATGCTATAAATGAACTAGTATGAAGAGATGATCGGTTCATGAGCCGCTTGTAGGAGCTACAGCGATCTGTCACGACACATTAAAGAGCCACTATACAGTATTTATTGTTTAAACTTCTTTTAAAAATTATGATATATTAAATATGAGCTGTTTCATATGTCTGTCGATGTGGTATCAGTGTCTTCTTTGCTCCACGATGCATTTTTCACTCCGTGAGAACATGATGTGTGGCGTGAGATCGCATGGCTTGTCGGACAGAGCAACAGTAACTAAAAGAGGCGGGTCTTTGCGAAGGGTCAATTTCATAGCTAGTTTTATATATCCCAAATACACACAATTAAATAATATTAGCACACTTTAAGCATAATTTGAAAAAATTACAGCTTGATGAGGAATGACACAAATATATTCTGTTTTCAAGAAATAATTACCATAAATTTTCTTTCTTCACATACAATATTACATATTGCCACAGTTGTGAACTGTGCCAAAATATGAAAAACTGGTATTTTGAAATGGATAATTTCAATTAGATATTGCATTGACACTATAGTAATTCTTAGTTCAGAGTAACAAAAATTATGTGCATTACATCACATTATATGTACCATAAACCCTAATTAACCAATCACATGTAGTCTAATCACATGTAGGTTTTGATAAAGACACACTTGAATTTACTCAAAGATCTTTTGGTTTAGATGCCAGTGAAACTTTAGGAAAAGCATACGCTTACAGAGTGATGAATGGCTCTATAGTTTATTGAAAAACAAATTTATGGAGATGCTTTTCCTAATAGCCCAATTAACCCTCCCTTTTTGAATATTACATATTCATCAACACTGGTATAAGGGTAAGAACAAAATCATGTGCATATGCACCTGTTTAACAGAAATTTAGCACGAGAACCTTTAAGTACGTTGTCATTGCAGAATGCATTAGTGTTCAGTGCAGATGTGACTGGTGCAGACAGGCCTCGTGCCACACTTCTCAGTTAGTGTTAATCACATGAGGACTACTCAAACTGGTTTAGGGCAGACTTTGAGATGCTACATTGGTTAGCCAAGCTGTCGTGTGACCCTGGAGAGCTAAATATAGACCCCGCCCCAAAGTCGAGGCTCAGGCTGAGACTGCGGTGTTGGTGTCAGAGGGACCCTGGGAAAAGAACAGAGGGGGATGTGCACAGGAAGCACACTTTAATCCTCGTCCACAGGAAGGTCACCAACTTTTTTTGTTCTCTCTCTACGTTGTGCCTCACGCCCCCCACTACTCTCTTCCTGACCCAGAACAGTG
Organism: Zacco platypus; assembly: GCA_038088235.1. Lineage (NCBI taxonomy): Eukaryota > Metazoa > Chordata > Actinopteri > Cypriniformes > Xenocyprididae > Zacco > Zacco platypus. The sequence continues at coordinate 15,893,602 of CM076067.1, forward strand.
GCTGTCTGAGGTTATCAGCAGCAGAAAGGACAGGCTTCACATGTTTCAGTCTCTCGCCAGTCTAATCTAGCCCCCGTTTGACCCCCTGATTCAGTCAAACACTGCCTGACAGGACGGCACAAACACATACAGACACAAACACACACACTTTTCCCAGAGACACGGTGTTGTGCCCAGATGTCAGGCTGTGTCAGTACCTGGCAAACCACTGAAGCAGTATTTTTCTAATAGTAATTATGAAGTTAAGCTTTATTTCCCCTTTAAATTATTTTAATGTTATTATGATATACTGTAAACCTGAATAAGTTGGTAAAACTCAAGAAAATTAAGTAAATAATTCATACATTTAACTTAAAATTATCATGTAATCTCAATGTAAACATTTTTATTAGTGGAAACTTAGCTAGCTATAACTAGATAGTACAGATAAAGCTAACTAATTGTTAATAGCATGGTATAACACTTATATGGCAAAGCAGCAAACATTTAACATGCCTGCTCTCAAACCAGCCGAATGCAGCACTTGTCACCATCATAGTAACTCTCCAAAAACCCATATTAACATAAACTCTTCTAAATTAGCATAACAAAACATGAATAGCTACTAAATCTCGCACTAAACATTAATCTTGCACACCAAAAAAAACATAGTATAACTCTTAATTTTAGTATTTACTCTCCCATTCGAATGCCATGCGGGGGAACAGAAATGCCACCCCAGTTTCAGTAAGACTTATGTTCATCTAAATGAAAAGAAATTAGTTCATAAAACTTAAAGCAATGAAACAGTTCAGTTTACTTAAAATATATCAGTTCTGTGAACTCGAAAGAAAAAGAGAGTGCTAAATACTCATAAAAGTTCATTTGACTGAACTAATTTGTTTAATTTAAGTTTGTCCTACTGAAACCAATTAATTCTTTTGAGCATTAGGGTTTACTGTGTACTGAAAACTCAGTAGGCAGCTTTAATATGATCACAAATTAGACATGTATTTTATCCAGAAATGTGACTTACATTGGTTACATCAGGGTCATTTTGATTTCAGCAAAAACACATTGTGTAAAACATAATAAAACAAATCAAAACAAACAAGTATCTAGAAAAATACTAGAAAGTTATTTTGAGAGTTTATTGTGGATCAAAAGAATTGTGTATTATTGTGCATTGCAAGTCAAACTAATATTTTTTTCTCATCAAAACTTTTTGAGTCTTAAACCGTTTTGCTCTCAAAACGTTTACTTGTAAAACTTTTTTGCAAGTGCTTCAAAGGGTTTTGTTTGAGAACCTCGTTTTAGAGTGTGTGTCCAATTATTTTGCGAGGATTAAAACATTTAAGCGCTATGGATGGGGTCAAAAGGTGATGATGGATGTTAGATACTTTTTTATTGGTCTATTACCAAATAAGCAAAGCAAAACATTTTCTAACACAAACAAAAAATTATTGGTTTTGCTTTGAAAACTTTTTGGATGCACAATAAACACTTCCAAATAGACTCCACCAAAAAAGAAAATGTTGAATTAGAATGAGGATTATTTGTCTGGGGCACCCCAGAAGTAACTGCAACATATTTAATTGAACATCAACTGTTAAAATGGCCTGGGGGTCTCTCTGACTCCAAACAGAACACAAGGGTTAATGTAGAGGTCCAACTAATTTATTAAGCTAATGTTTTGTGTAGCAGAACTGACCTAGAATTTGTGCTGATACACAGAGAAACAACCCCTGTCGAGAACTAATCCACAAACTTTCCACTTTCATCGGGGAATAATCAGTGAAATAATGGTGCTGACCTCAACCCAAATGGAATTCGGCAGAACCTAAAGTGGAGGGATTATAACTCTTATTGCTGGCTAAACAGCAGGGCAAATCTGCTTTCCTGATACTGTGCTGCTGTGTGCTTGGAGGGGGGCAGCTCTCTATGTGAACAACATGCCAGACTGTTCCTCCTGTCTCCCCACACGGGGCACAAAGGAGAGGAACGGTTTCATTCCACACTCAGTATGGATCCGACGGATTAAGAAAGAGTGGCAGTTATGAAAAAGCAAAACCTAATTCATTACCCTGTTTTGTTTTTTTGAGCAGGGAACTGAATGTTATCAGGAACTAAAGGCTGTTGGGAACTGGCAGCGACTGCTTACCATATCCTCCACAAATCAGCGGTGACACCCACAAGAAACAATGCGTTATCCGTCATTATATCCTACATTTAGATTGAAAATCTGCGCATTTGTTGAAGTAACAATGATGCAAAGCAACAAAGTAGAGCTGCATGAATCGTTAAAAGATTGCGATCTCGATTCAAACACCCACAAGATCTTATTCCTAAATGACAACGATTTGTCCATGTCTATTAAACCGTTAACAAAATCACACAGCAACATTCAAATCTGTGTTGGCGCTGCCGCTGAGCCAGAAAGAGCATGTTTAGGTATGAATCAGCTTCACAATGACAAAGTTTTGTTATTTCTGTGTTACAAGTGTAACCCCACCACCCGGGTCCCACTCTACCCGCTCCAAGCGGGCCTAGAACCCGGGTCTTCGGGTATGGAAGTCGGACGCTCTACCAAGGAGGCTAAAGGCTGCAACCTCTAGCGTCTGTCGCTAGAGCGTATCTTGAGGTCAGAGGAGTGAGGTTTACTCGCACAGCAACTACTAGCTGGCCTCTGCTACACAAGTATTCAAATTATCACAGAAATTCTGAGATAAAAGTTTATAAGTTTGAATATAAGCACTGACATCTACGGTAGCGATCAAAATAAATACGTTTTGAAACTTGGCACTTCATATAACGATTGTATCGATTACATTGTTGCGACAAGTGTGATTTGTAATTGAATCACTCATTCAAGAGATTTGTTCAAAAAAAGATTCATGCAGTAATGAAACAAGTGAAGTATTTCTGAATCATACATTCAAACTGATTTTATTTTTATTTAATTCATTTAAATTAACTAAATAGACTGCAGCAGTTCATATTTTGTCAGAATCTCTAGTAAGTTACATGTTATTTTGTTTAGTTTTCTGTTCAGAATCATGGGACAATCGTAATCTCTATTTGAAACAAAAAACTTGTGATTTATCCAGAATTGTAGCTCTACAACAAAGCACACAAATGGAGAGCCAAGGTTTTTTGATAAACTAACACACACCTTGAGCAGCAAGACTGAAATTGCAGGAAGCGATGCTCCATTTTGATTGCTGGTAAAGAGAGGGGCTGAATTGATTCGAAAGCTGCAACGCTATGCTTAAGTGCTGGTGGTGTACAGAGAGGGATCCTCTTAATATGACACTGACTGAGTGCTCATCACATTAGAAAGGATTTTCTAAACTCTTAATAGCTTGATAGTTTCAGCGAAGGAGAAACTAGAGAGAATAGATAATAAGATATCTTTATGCAATATCCTTTAAACCTGTATCTGCGTTATGTAAATTAACCATGGTTTTTCTACAAATAAAAGCAAAAAAACATGATTATTGTAGTTAAAACATGGTAAACACAAATTAACCATGGTTTTGCGACACTAACCATAGTTTAACCATGGTACTTGTAGCAAAACTTATGCAAATGGAAATCAATCCGCCAAAAAACATGACTACTACACTATGATAAAACCATGGTTAATTTTAGGGAAAACCCTGGTAAGATTTTTTTTCTAGAATATACAGTACATTTTTCATGGGAAAGAAAAATGATAAATTACATCTTAAATATCTCAGTTGTTTTTCTAATACAGAAATGATTTTAAACGGAGAGCAATAGAAGTCTCAGGTTTTTCTCCTGACATAAAGATTGTAATAATCTCTCTCCTCTTTTCAGACTTGGGAAGATGTCAAAGTCTGCAGAGAAAAAAATAAAATAAAATTTTAATATGAATATTGCTCATTAATTTCTTCCAAAACCAAATGATTCTAGCTAACATTAAAGGTCTTTGTGTACGACTGTCTGATATTTTATTTCAAAAATGAACATCTGAGACAATTTGATACTTATTGAAATTAGTTATAGTGTTGTTATAGTTAAAACTAAAGCGATTAAAATAGTTTTTGGTAATAACCAATAAACTGAAATAAAATAAAATATAAATATTAGATGCAAAATGTTAACTTAAAGTACTAAAGTTAAAGTACTAAACCTGGAACTATTTCTATTTAGAAATATTTATAAAAAAAAAATTTAAAAAATTAAATAATATACAATATACTAAAATTAAAATGCAAACTGAAAATATATAAAAACATAACAGTATATAAATAATGCTAAAATAACTCTACATTAGGTCCAGATCTCCTGATACTGAAAAATAAAGTGGTTTCTGGGTTACTACATTTGACTATTTATTTTAATACTGACAATAAATTATAAAATAGTAATCGGGAGCTGGCCATTTATAATGAATGGTCATTGATATTACTTGTGAAATCTAATTTACATGACGAGTGGGATCACATTCAAATGTTAATTAAACTACACAGAACAGAAGCCAAAGCCTAACCCATAACTATAATCTGGATTCAATCCGATTTACTGAATAGAAAGTAGACACAGTGTGAATTCTCCTGTCACCTGTTAATATGGGCACAGAAACGAGCCTAATGGTTTTTTGGAGTTCCCAGATCTCCGGGCTACTGAACTGCCTTTTAGTACAAAAAAGAACCTGCTGTTTTGTGTATACGGCAGAAAGCAACTGGCCCCTGAAACTCCATTCTGCATCTTAGGAAACCTCTCCAGGAAAATGAGTGCCTACACAACACATTAGCTGTGCGAGACGGAAACGAGAGAGCGCAGTGAAAACAACCCTGCACGAAACAACCCAGACTGAATGATTATCTAAGGTTGGCTCGGTTGGACGGAAGAAAACACAGAATTCCCCGCAGCCCCCCGCAGGCAGGCCCGGCCATCTTTTCTGAAGAGCATGTGTTTCAGCTCAGAGCGGCCGGTGGGCTGTTTCACCGGCACTCAGCAACAAAGTCAACATGAAAGCGTGAGTGGGGGGTGAGTGTAAGGGGATCTGAGATGGAGAGATGAATGGACAGAGGAGAACAGGGGCTCAAAATAGGAGAGAAGGGAAAAGGTCTTGAACAAACACAAGCTTAAGGCACAGTGGATACAGGAAGAGACTGAGAAAGAAAAACTAACAAGTCATATCGCTTGAAAACAGGCTGTAAACAAGACAGCAAAAATAATTCTATATAACTTCATAGGAAGCATGTACGTGTGTTGTTGCAGGGATCAGTATGTTATGGAAAGGACTTGCTGTTTGCAAGAGTCTGATTTCATGCGACTTGTGTCTAACTCCAGGCCTGCAACATACTCTCAGGATTCTCAGATGAACAGCGTGTAGAACTGAACAGAGAATGACTTTTATTATTAAATGTAAATTTATTGACATTGGAACTGAACAAATTAGAATTGAGAAAAATTCATATGATCTAGTTTAAAATCATCAAATTTCATTTTCAGTATGAATTACTAAATAAAAAAATGTTATCATACCATTATTAATGCAATGAATATTATTAATGAATATCATTCCAATTCATATTCCAATTCAACACGCTGTGAGTATGGCCAAACCAATTCAAATTCACACTCGTGCTTCTTAAATTATGTATCTTAAATTATACATGCAAGGCTTTTAAGAAATTAATGTTGCGTAACATGCTGTGATTAAGTTAGATCTATTTGTACTGTCTCGTGGTTAACAACATGATTTGTTTCCTGTATATCTTACCATGGTAACCAACACATTATAACCAGTAATGTCTTGGTGTTCCATGTCACATCAATCATGACACCCTTCCTCCCTGGATTGCCAATGAATGGAGTGATTCTCTGAACAGAGCGATTCAGGAGTTGTGCTACACCAAGACAACACAGCATTTCACCAACGGGGGATCCAGGGAATTAACATAATACCCTTCCAGCACTGCAAAGGCCTTCTAGATTTGTTTCTGACTGGGTTAAGTGTGTCTCTCTCCATCACTCTGACATTGGTTGACATGGAGAGGAGGGAATATAATATTGAAATGAAAAACCGTTCTCCTGTCAGTCTGAAGAGTGTGTGTGAACTCATTCCTGTAATGGTGTGTCTGAGAGCCGGGAGATTACAAAGAGGCATTTTGATAATGCTGCCACTGCACTGTTCAACAAAATTGATAATTAAAATCTGAATTAAGCAAAATATTAAGCCTGAGCTGCCTTAGTCCCCAGTGATCAGCTAATGCTGTGCTGGTCTTCCAATTCTGCCATCTCTCTCTCTCCACAATCCTTTTCCTTCTTCCAAATCTCTCTTCCTTCTTCTCTCGCACTCTTTTGAGCCCTGTCTTTATAATAAGTCTGGTGCAACAGAAGGGATTGTTCCCTTTTCTGAGCTTCACAATCTCTGTGCTCTGAGATAATGCAGATTCTAAGTCACTTCCAAAAAACTTCTCATACTATTATCTGACGAGGAAGCATACATTTAGTTCTTAATGATGATCAAAGCAAAATGTTTGAGACCAATATGGAAAATCTGGAATTTAAAAACTTCAAAATAAAGGTTCTAGTTTCAATAAAGCAAAAGAGAAACATTAAAAAAATATTCTGAAATTTATATAAATTCAACAATTCAAACCTTTAAACTCATCATTATGTTTCATTGAATTAAAATCTTGTACTAATTTAGTCATATCAATAGTGGACTCTATATGTGCAAAATAAAAAATAATAAAAAAAAAAAAAAAAAAATTAAAAAAAAAAATAAAATAAAAAATTATTTAAACATCAGCAGTCAATAAGATCAGGGTTGCCACGTATGCGTAAAAAATCAGCCCAAATGCAATTGAAAACCCACCCAATCACGGCACATTCCGGGAGGTAAAAATCACATTCCGGGCTGGAATCCCCTGGTAAAAACCATCTTCTGGGGGGTAAAAATCGAGGTCCTTGGTCACTTCAACCAGCAGACTAAAAATAAACAACCCGCAGCAACAGTGTAAAAGTAGCCCAGTTCTGCAGGAAACTTTTTTTTTCTTGAAAGCATAAACCTTACTAAATTTGTGCTTATAACAAATGAGAATGTGAGTGTCAATATGAATGATCTTTACTGCTGATAGTGATAGTGATAATGTCATTTTGTTAAATATATTTTCCTTATATAGCATATATACAGCTCAAAAAACGAAAGAATCTCATTAACCACAGAAGTAAGTAACTGCTTGAACTCATGTAGAAATGTATGTGATAACGTGTGCAAGACCAATGTTTTTTGGAGTCCACCTTTCTAGGAATTTTGGCTCCATTTCCACTTATTGATTGGCTGTGGTAGAGTGCTGATGTAGTAGGGAGTGTGTTGGATCTAATGGGCGGCAATTTTCAGAGAGGCTCAGGCCTCCGGAGACCTGCAGATCTTTAGTCAGCTTTTGTTTGGCACAGCCACGGTCACTGCATTTGGACAGTGGTGGAGTCACTGCATCTGCACCTGATGCTTTCTTCATATAGGACGGGAAAAGGTAGAGATCCAAATACATAAGTATTTTGTTTACCATCCCAGGTGGAGATGGACTGTAATATAAACACTGTAATTTGTAGATAACTAGATGCCATCTGAAAGTTTGGAGACTAGAGCAGAACTTGATATGTACTGAAGTGAGGACATTATTTGGGGAAAAAAACACTCTAGCTAAATAAATGTGTCATGAACAATTTGGTTTTCCATCAACTTCTACTTTGCAGTTATCTAATATAGCTGTAATTTAATTCCTGGAGATTGCACCAAACCCAGGCTTTCTCATTTACACCCACACTGAAGAAGCAAGTTTGCTCCTGGATGCATGATGTGTCCTCCCCTAACCTTTATTAAAAATACACCAACAAAAGTAGTTCTCAACCAGGGCACCAGGACTCATTAGGGGGCCTCAGCAAACATGCAAGTGTCCCTTTTTTCTTTATTATTGACTTACAGGGATAGTTCACAACTTAAATTTGTCAGTTTATTTACCGTATTTTCGTTTCAAATATATGGTTTTCTTTTAAAAGGGGAGATTATTTCTCTCAAGATTATTTTAGCTATTTTTGTCCATACAATGAAAGTCAGTGGGGTCCAAAATAACAGTGAATCCAACTGAATTTCATTGTAGAGACGTTTTCAAAACATTCTCTTTTGTGTCATACGGGTTTGGAACGACATGAGGATAAGTTATTTTCATTTTTGGGTGAATTATCCTTCTAATGTGTCAAGACTGCTTGCGTAGTGTAATTGTAGTGTCCTCTCACTATACAATTAGAGCATCATTCATCCATGATTGAGAGTGGCGTGCGAGTGGAGACACAAATGCAAAATCATTTGGAGTGTCTATTTTTCTCTCTTGCCCTGAAGTATGTAGTTCCTGCTCTTTGTCTCGTTCTCACTCTAGACCACTTGTTCTCAACCCAGACCTGGCCTATAGATTGTATTTCACCTACGCAGAGGAAATGGAAGGGTTTAAGCATCAGACAGGTCTGTGTGCAGTGGCACTGAAGGACGGCCTCTCCTGGGCAGATACGTAACACATTGTTCCGGATCGGACCGTACTGTACTGCACTGCACCATTAACATCATTTGCTCTGAGCTCGTGGCCACACACTCCATCACCCGCTCTCGATCAAAGTGCTGGTTTCCTGGCTGGCTGTGATTACAGCCATTTCCTGGCTTAGTTTTTCCTTGCAATGCAGCAAGACTTTCAAATGCAGCCTGATGTTTGTGGTGACAGCCTTCTTTGGGGTTTTAATCCTTTTTTTCCCCCCTTTCTGGGCTTCTTTAGTTAAAAAGATCATTCTAAACCTATATGAGTTTCTTTCTAGAGACTAATGCTTTCAAACTTCAAAAAAGCATGATGAAAGTATCATAAAAATAGTTCAAAAGACTAAGACTATTCTGTGAGAAGCAGACCCACTGAAAAAGATCACATTCATAAAAGTAGTAGTCTGATTCATGAACAATTCACTAAGTCTAACCATTAGTTATATAAATAAGACGGAGTACTGACAGCTCAATGGATGGCAACATCATCAGTAAATAACGACTTAAATTTCAGTTGGTTTAAAAATGATTGTATAGTTTGAATTACTAATATAGCACATGAGTCATATAGACCATTTTATACTTTTGGGTCCTTTTTGAAGCTTGAAAGCTCTGTCCCCATTCATTGCAATTGCAAAGGGGACTATATTTTTCAAAAATTCTACTTTTTGTATTCTGGAAGAAAGTCAAATGGTTTTGAAGATTATAAGGGTGAGTAAACGATGACAGCATTTGATTTTTGGGGGTGAACTGTCCCTTTAAATCGCGCTTTTTCATGTATGTTTGTTTAATTGATGAGAGCTGGCACTTGGCTGTTTCCTCCGTTGCTCTTCCCCCCTCCCCGTCTTTCTCCTTTGCATTTTCTCTGCCACATGCTCTTTTGCTCTCCTCCACTCCCCCCATCCTGCAGCATAGCACAGTCGCTGTCGGCCTCCTAAACCCCAGGGACCTTCAACCACCAATGCCCTGCACTGCCCCCACCCTGCCCAATTACAGAGAAATTCACATATTTCCCCTTTCAAGTAGATCAGAGCTGTACGTTTATGCCACCTACCCACCTTATGATTCCCTATCTATCAAAAACTAAAGACATACTGCATCCTAAGACACCATTTTAATGCAAAGTATTTCTAATTTCTTTTAATTTTGTAATTTTATAACTTCTGGATATCTTAGAACTTTTTGTACATTTTAATGTGGCTTTAAAATGCTATTGTAGCATCCTGATCCGTCATCAGTCCCCCACAAGTACAAAAAACAGATTTGTGGTTATGGCATAAGCAAAAACAAGCAACCCTCTGTGAGTGACCAATATGAATACTGTGTGAAGCCACAGGCCATAAATGAAGAACCACATACATATAAACAAACCCCGTGTGTTCCAGAAGTCATAATCCCTGGATTTATTGATCTTTTGTTGCCAAGTACGGAAAAGGATTTGCAATAACACACAGAAAAATACAAAAGCGTCTAGGTTTATAGAAGTATCAGTATGCACGTATAGCAAACTCAAGCACACACACACACACACACAGTCAGGCTGACAAAGTATATAGCCACAAAATCAGTGTGTGAACACTGATAAGTGCACTTCAGTCCTGACCTTTCTCCTTCTCTGCCACAGCATAAGAAACGGCCTCCCATTTCTGCATATCAAACGCTTTCTCAGGAGACTTTCTCAGGGCTGAATGAGTTGAACCATCACACACATAACTATAAATGTGCGCCACTGATCTAACTCATTGCTGATTGCTCAATGCGTTCTAAACTGCCATCAGGCGATGAAACCAACAGAAGTGTCAGCGGCCATCTTGCAATTCCCTACCGGCAGAGGGTATCATTGACTTACAGCCAAACATTAAGCTGAAATCACCCGATTTGCGGCATATCAGTGGCACATGAATAGTTTTTTTAACATATGTATGCTCATTAAATGATATTTCAAATGTCATCTTGAATGTTTATGCTCTGAACTAAAACAAAATAGATTTCTTAATTATGCAGGAAATATTAAGCATGAACATATATCTGGGATTACAAGCAGAAATGGATTTGAATATACGATGATTGTTAAAATACATACAAGACCCTATTACTATATTGCACTATATTGTGTGTATTATTTCCTGATGTCTTAGTGTTGAACAACATCCACTTCAGACACCTGGAGATCTTGAAAACAGTTAAAAAGCTACAGGTCAGCTCAAATTCTATGGCTTTTTACTAGCATTACAGTTTGCATATGAATTAAGTGTTATTTGTATAAATTGTTGAGATAATTATTCATTTAACCAACATTTAAGTCATTATCTTTACTGCTTCGATGCTTTTAAAAAAAACACTGTTGACTCATTTACAGTTACTGTACGAATAAAAACAATGATTTCTATACCAAAATAATTTCATAACCTCAGTGAACAACTGTAGCCTATATGACAAATTAAGTTGTGTGCATGCTTTACAAGGCATAAATCTGTATCCAAATTTCAGAAGAATAATTTTGACATTTATAACTCAAATGTTGAGGTGTCTCATCCGTCAGCTGATCTGATAGTTGCTACTGTACTGCAGATGAACGTGGGAAATTCCTGACAAATTACCATAAAAATCCGTTGTAAGAATGTACAGGGAGACTTCCGATATAAAAACACTGACTTGTTAGGCAATGTCTTCTCATTAAAATTAGATGAGCAATTCAGTTCTCTATATAGATCAGTGGTATGTGCACGTGCTGAGGTCACATGACCTTCCTTCAATGCCACTCCATAATCTGATGAAATGACTGCATTTTGATGACTATAAAAAGTGAAATTGGGCATAAAAAGCGCAAAATGCACTAGCGATGACAGTCTCACGCTCCAGAGCGTCTGGGTAAGAGGCTTACCACTCTATTAATGCTGTCTGTATGATGGTGTGAAAATTGAGAGGCATGGCACAAACTCCACAGTTGTGATGAACTCCTGGTCAGTGGAAGCAACCACAGCATTCCTGCCCGGCTGCTCCCAAAAAGCCTTCCTACCACAACCCCAGCCTCTCTCCCTCATCCTCTTGCCATTTTCCACCACAGATGCTAAACTGCTGTGCAAGACCAAGACCGTGGCTATCTGCTTTCCTGGCTCGGGCCCTGCTGACAGTACAAATGAGGGGTAAAAGAGATGTAAATTACACCCCAGACTAGAGACCTGAGTCAACCCCGACATCACCCCTCACTGCTGACGCACTCATCCAGACGGACTCTGACTGTTGTTAGAGCAGAAAAGGAGGGGTCACTAACGGAGTGAACGATGAGCTCGACGTTTCCAGATGACTCAGATTTATCTTTTCGCTGTCAGCTTTAGAAAGTGCCACAGAATCCTGAATGTGAATGTCAATAATACAAGAGAGGGATGTGTGAATGAGAGTGTGTACTCGCCAGTGGATTGGTAACTTCATTAGGAACTGTATCATAAGACGTTGGTTAAATCAAATCGTGAGAACAATATTTGACCCTTGTTGATCGTAAACTCTGTGAGTGAATCAAATCAAACATGTAGAAAGCATTGACTGCAATATAAAATATCTGCTATGACTAAACCAAACAATATTTAACTGGAGGGGTTAAATACAGGGTAGTCGTGGCCTAGTGGTGAGGGAGTTGGGCTTGTAATCTGAAGGTTGTCGGTTTGATTCCCACGCCGGCAGGAATTGAAGGTGGGGATTGTGAATAAACAGCACTCTCTCCACCTTCAATACCATGACTAAAGTGCCCTTGAGCAAGACACCTGACCCTAAGTGCTCCCCTTGTAAGTCGCTTTGGATAAAAGCGTCTGCTAAATGATGAAAAATGAAAATGAAATACACAAAAACACAGAAATCATTTCGTCACCCTCATGCCCTTCCAAATACGAGGAACACAAAAAAGTTAGTTATAGAATACCGTCAGCATCCTACCTCCTGTAGTTTGTCTCCATGCCTCTAGAGGTCCCCTGTGTTCTCCTCTGCCTTAGTTCTTCCTCGTGTAACCTTGTTAGCGTTATCCTGCTCACCTGTGCCTTGTTCCTCTGTGTATTTAAGTTTTTATATTTTTCCTTTGGTACCTCACTCAGTTTTTGAGTCACTGCCCTGTGGTTTCACTAAAGCCTCTCTAGCTACCCCAAGTAAGATATCCAGAGTTTCTTTCTTTGATTGTATTGTTCTCTGACTTTGTTTTCTCTCCTTGCGGAGGTTTTATTTTCTATTTTGTTTTTTAATGTTGTTAATACCTCGGTCCAAAAAGAATTTTTTTGTGTGTGCTATTCTTGCAAAGACCCTTTTTTTAAAATAATAAATCTACATTTCCTGGAAGACTGTCTTAAGTGTTTTGTTTGGGTCCAACAATACCACTCCCATGGCTCAGTGGTAGATCTCTCAACTACCACCCCAGAGACCCAAGTTCAACCCTGGCTTGTAACAGTATACAATGAATTTGGTACAATGGTTGAAACATTCTTCAAAATATTTTTTTGTGTGTGTCCCACAAAAGAAAGAAAAACACAAAACAAATGATGAGAACATAAAAACCAAATGTAAAATTTTGTGTTGACTATCCCTTTAATTTCGCATTTAGCTAGTGGTTAAGACTTAGATTTGTTACCTGAATTCAAACTGAATTAATAAAATAAACTTAAAATCTTTAAGTTGAGTTACTGTAATAATTGAATTAACCAATACTAAAATGTAAGTGAATTTAACTCAATGTAAATGAGTTTATACTTATTGGTTTTAAAGCTTAAACTGTTTACGGCAATCTGTTGCCTCAAATGGTTTGAGTTACCGTAACTTATCGGGTTTTGTGTCATCTATAAAACAGTAATGTAGCTGGTTGCAAGCAATAAACCTCTTTGCGAAAACACTTAGCAATAATTAGTTTATAATTACAATTAAGGGTTTAATTAAGGGTTTTGTTGCAACTGGGTCCTAAGTTTTAGCGTTTAGATATATGAATATCTTTATGTAGCAGACAAAAGGCCAGATAATAATAATTGCTGTCTACATTTTTGCATTACTGTTGAGTGTGTTAAGGGGAACACTCTCAAAAACAATGACATCATGGACAAAAAATGGACAAATTGCCCCGGTCAAAGCTCATCCACAGGGACAGACAGAAACGACTGATGAACAACAAAAATATGCTTTACAAAGAATGATGTCAAGGAGGTCATTCAGGAGCATCTTGCATCAAAAACAAAACCTGCTACCAATCAACCAAATAATCAGTTTAATGTTTACACACAATCAAGCTCGTGAGACTGAGCGTGGTTTTGCATGTTTTTACTGTAGTATTTGAATATGTATGTAGATGGAATCTATATAAATCTATGGTATATAAATCTACTCTAAAGAATAGTGCTGTTGTGTTTATCTGACTCCATTATAAAGATCCATACACTGTAATAGTGAGCAATCTGCATGTTTTTTCCATCAACGCCCTAGGCAACAATAACATTCCGATCACGTGGACGCACAGGAAACCAACACCTGTTCCCTATATGGGATAATTAAGTAAGAGAATAACGGGCATCCCATTAAGATGAGCGCACTCTCCATAAACATTGCTTCGGTCCCTAAACATTTGTCTGAAGTTATTCTTTCAAACTACTTTGTGTCTGTACCTCATATTCCATCGCATTTATGCATGTGACAATGTGTGTGTAGGCGGACCTCCCTGTGTGTAAGCTTTTATCTGCCTACAGCAGCCTTTGGTTCATGTGGCAGGATTTTTGGGCCCAGATGCCACTGATTGGATGGCTCATGGAGACTGTTCCAAAAGAAAAGCCCTGCAGTATGAGGGTGTCCACGTGGCACGGCCTGTGTGTGCATGGATCTCTACAATTATAATCATTAGAAGCAAAAAATATCTCCTTGAAGATGCCTGCTCATCCACCTCCCTGTTACTGTACCCACACATGACCACAGCAGAGAATCATGCATTGCAGAGAGCACAGAAAATACAGATTTTTTTACAGTCTAGTCAAATGCCATACCCACAGACCTCCCACAGTCCAATCGATACAATCGATAACTTGACGCAACAACAATAACAACATTTAAACCTCCTTAAAAGTTACTTTTACTTGAGAAACAAAAGAGCAAAAATATATATATATTATTGATTAAATAAAGACCAAAGAACCAGAGGGTACATATATATATATATATATATATATATATATATATATATATATATATATATAGAGAGAGAGAGAGAGAGAGAGAGAGAGGGTTTCTATATTTTCTTTCTAGGGTTTCTATCTTCTGGTTTCTTCTGTTTCTTCTATCTCTTAAAAAATCTTCTATTTCATGCAAGTACATATATACATTAAAATCCACAGACAGACAGACAGACAGACCAAGTTATATTGAGGTAGTTTAATGGGTGTCATCATCTGTGTGGGAAGATCTCTGCTTTGTGTAATACTTACAAGTGATGATGCTTCCAGTGACTCATATGGTGCATTGTAGTTAACATGACTGATTGCACACTGTATACAGTAGGTGCAGACCAATAATGGTTGTTAAGCCTCCAGCGCAAATTTTCATTCCTTCCCATGTCTTTCTGTTTCTTCTAAGTCACATTGCCATGGCAACAAACCCCCAAGGGAAGAGAGTTAGGGACAACCACACAAAAGAAAAGCTGTCAAAGAGACAAGTTATGGGCATCGACTGACAAATCCAAGCACACACACTTCTGAAAGTTCACTTTACACAGCGAGCTTGTTATCACAAGTCATGCTCAAGCCAATCACTGTCATCTTCATCGCAAGAGATTGACTGACAGTGAAAATCCTGAGCATCATCAAATGAGTGAAGGGCTGGTGTCAGCAGAGCCTGCAATTGTTTACAGGTGGAAATCTTTCTCTCTTTTTTTTTTTTTGTCTCTCAGTATCAAAATCATCTATTATTAATCACCATTGTATTATCATACTATCAGATCACAGGAACATGGTCTCCAGTACTTTTTGTAAGTACTTCATTCTTTCTTTCACAAGAAATACTATGGTATAGTATTTAGCACATTTTTGGGAATGGAGCTGGAGATAAAACAAAGTTTTATAGACATGTGCCATGGTATTACCATCTGATAAACTTCTGGGCTCCTTACCAAAAAGTCCTGTGATCTACAATAGTACAGTGGAATCTAATGGTAATACCTTGGTATTTTGATATGTATCGTACTGAAATTTATGTAGATGTTTAGTCTATATGGTAAGCCAGGGTACTTCCAAAAATACCATAGTACTACCATGGTACATTCCCAAAACACTATAATAGTACCATAGCAAGTGTGCAAGTGTTTCTTTTCTTTCATAAGGAAGGAAGGAAGAAAAAGTGAAATATATATATATATATATATATATATATATATATATAAATAAAAGAACATATTATGATAGATGGATATGTTTTACGATAGATAGTTATATCTACTGTATAGTGTATAGTTATATCTACTGTATATCTACTATATGCCTATCCATATAAATAGAATATCATGAAATTGCATGCTTTTTGAACATTTACAATGGTATTACCATGGTATTTTTTGAAGTATCTAGGGGTACAATATAAATACCATGTTATGTGAATTTCATAAAGCTATCAACAATAGCACAAGGATACATTTAAATGTACCATGGTTTTACCATAACATATTGGACAATGGTATATTCTATTTTTTTTGGAAGGTTTCTTTCTTTTTTCCTTTCTTTCACAAAATGCCTTTGTTATCATATTATATTATATTACCTATATGCTTTTGGACATAGTACCATTTAAATACTTTTTCTTTTAAAACACGAACCATGATATTATTTATTTTTGAAGCACCAAGGTATATAATATAAATGCTAAGATATCTGAATCACCAATCAACAGTACCATGGAAAATATCTAAGTACAATCATTGGAACATGGTACCTCTTACCTGTAAGCATTCTTTCTCCCTGCGTTTCTTTTTCTAATTAAACCAACACTGGCCCTCATATGGAACTTAGATCAGCAGTTTAAGCTGAAAACCACAGGAGCGACTTAACTAACAAAGCTTGACGCTGAAGCAGCACACTTTCTGTTCTAAGATGAAAGCACATAATGTCCGTTAAAAAACACTGTCCGTTATACGCATTTCATTTCCGCCCAAGGTCAGAAGTAACTGTATACAGACATGCATTTCTTAGTAAGTCGCTAGCTTGTTGCATAAGAGGATAACACGCTGGATTCAATAAACAAGCTATTATTCTCATGCTCGCTCTGAGCCTTAGCAAGGAGCATCTGTCCTTTTTTTGTATTCTGTGTACACAAAGTCAAGCTGCTGTTGGTCCAAGAGGTTAAAGAACTGTCTCTACTCCACCACAATTTGTTTGTTCTCTACAAGAAAATATGTCTACCAATGCTGTCCATGGAGAACCCTCAAGGGAAACAACTTCAAGAGACTGCCAGCAGTGACAGAAAGACCTTTGTGTTGAAAAACAATTCAATAATGCACCACTAAATTACACATCAACGGTGAATGAAAACACTCCTCTTTCCTTCAAGATAAACACCAGAAGCGTTTTGCTCATTCTGGCATTTGTAATATTGTGAATCACAGCACAATTTAGAGTAGAGATTATGTTCAAAGAGCAGCAGAATGTGGAATTCAGAAGAACGATGTCCTCCCTCTTTCTTTTTTTCTAAACAAGGCATGGAATGCACTCCTGCGTCTAATAACTTGTCCCCTCGTTCTTCTTGTCCTTACACTAATGCAAACAGCAAACACAATGCTGCTCATGCACCTTGGTGCAGAAAACAAGATGAGATATTTCTGTGGTGGTTCCAAGGGGTCAAGGTAGAGCTGGTAGGTGCTGTAACTACACCATCCGATTAGCCAAATGACATACAGCTTCAAAAGATCTGTGGTCACATGAGCAAATCACAGATTTCCAAGGATGCCAACTGAGCTGCGGCCTTTAAGACGAATTGGAATATTAACGGATGATTTATTCCACATAGTTTGGATCTCCTTGGGGAGTTTGGGGTCAGAGACAGAAAGAGAGAGGGGGAAACGCTGAGGAAAAGCAAAGGTGAATATAGTAGAGGAGGTTATTGTATCCAGCTGTGGACAGAAGTTTAATTTAGCTTGGTTTAGGGGGAGAGAGACAAAGAGAGAGAATCAGAATGTGAGATTTTGCCCCTGGAATGATCTTAACGCTCCACTTGATGTTCACATTCCTCACAGGCATATCATACAACTTTCTGCCCAATATTCGACTGAGGCCATTTCTTCGTTCTGCTGGAGGAGCTGCATGTGAGTAAGAGACGAAGTAAGAGATGGAAAGAGTGAGGGATGGAAGGAAAATAAATCAGGGAGATTTACAGTGATAGAGAGGGAAGGAAGGAACGAAAGATAGCTAGAGAGAAAAAAGGGGGATGGGGTGCTGTGTTAAAAATATCTCCTACTACTTAGTGAAGAGCAGTCTCTAGTACCTCAGCTTGCTTTAATTTTTTGCTATTTTTGCAGCTTTTTCCATAATGCATAGAGGAATGAGACCTTATAAGTGGATGACAAAAAAATATGTCTGGGATTTGAACATCCATCCATCCATCCATCTATCGTAAATTATATCCATCAATCTATTAATCCATTAGACAGTTAGATATGGTGGATGAATGGATGGATGGATGGATGGATATGATTTATCTATGTATGGATGGGAGGACGAATGGATTTAATATTAGTTTGACTCTAAAGACTAGGGCTTCTGCCACAAAGGTTGCAGGTTTAGTGCTAAAGAGCTCATCCCATTGGACTTTAGTACTACTGCGCCCTTGAGATTGGCACTTAAACCCAGAATGTTCCAAGCATACAGGCCATGGTAAGTGGCTTTGCATAAAAAATGTCAGCTAAACAGCTGCTAATAACCTGACAACCCCTTGAACAGCCACTTATCAGCGTTCATGTGCAATGGGAGCAGATCAGTCTTTTTTGTATGAGATAATTATTATTGCTGTAGTTGTAAAGCCCTCTCTCCCTCTTTTGGTTGAGTAGCTGCCAAGCACTGTGAGCGCCTGCTCATTACAAGGCTGAGTCAAGATTGTTCAGAGACACTGGCCTCAGGTGGGCTCGTGGTGGCCTGGATGTGTGTGCTCGACAAATCCAGCAGGAAGGGGCAGCTCACCTTGAAATAATATTCACCTGCTCAAGTTGAAATGGACGTTACATTGGAAGCTGATGCTTCTGGATCTCAAAATGGCTATATTATATCAAGTGGACACTCAAGACTGAAGCGTGTTTCTTTAAAGACTCCCAGTTTATGGTTTTCGGTCATGTGGATGTACCTTCATACAACTAATGGCAGACAAAGTGCATATTGACCATGGCTGGATATCCCATAATGATGTATTGCAATAACAGCTATAAAATCCATGTACTCAACAGCTAACCGCTAGAGAATACCCATGCACTGTGAGCTAACTCATTAGCTGTCACCTATTTTTATGCACATTTTGGAATATTGCATAAAAAAAAAACACTGGATGGAAATGCCAAGATGCACATACATTTAAAATAAATAAATAAATAAATTATGCGGAGGCGGATACATTTTTTGTCCAAAAAGAAATGCGCATAAACTACTTTTGACTCCTTTGATGCACAACAAAAAAAATTCAAGTGAATTTTTGAACAGTGAATGTTGACTGGACTAACCAGCAGACCAATTTCTTTGCACAGCATGGTTTGATCATTCTGAAATGCCTGAACTAAAGTCTGTCATCAAAATGATTTGGATTAATTTTCTCCCAGAAGTGTCTCACATGATTGCATTCCTAAACACCAGGCAGCCGAACTTAAGATAACATGACAGCGTTATTGTGTTTTGTCTGTGCGCTCTGAGACACGCGTCCTTCATGATTTAGGAAAAAACAGCCACATTGGCTTCCCCGATTGCAGTAACTTACAATTTTATTACAGATATTTTCCTCCAATTTCTCAGAAAGTGATGGTTTTGTTCTCTTGAATACATGAGATGCTTTATTCGCAAACGTTTAATGCAAAATTCTAATTTTGCGCATAAGTTAAATCTTTGGATGGAAAGCTAGTGTCCGATTAACTCTCTCGTTATCATTTACTCCTTTAAGTGGACCATCTTTGTGGAGTACCAGCCAATATCTCAACAAACAATACGAAGGTAGGGGTTTCTCCCATTTCTCACAATGTCAAGCACAGAACAGAAATAAAACGCACACAAAAAGTTTCTGTCATGTCACTTGGGTTTAGAGACATAGATGTACTAAATGTGTACATGAGAGAGCAAGAGACAAACGATTGTTGTTGTGACTGTTTCTCCACCCCTAATTGCCCTTTATCATGCCTTTCAGGCATCACCCCAGTCAGCTTTCGAAATTGGCTTGGGGTGAAAACAAGAAAGCAAACCTGCAGGTGAAAATGAAGGCATGGGGAGGCAGAAAGCATGGAGTCATTGGTTTCAATATACGCCAAGGCCAAAGAAAACAGAAGCTTGGAAAGGAGAATATTCTCTTGGCAGAGCACTGACGCTAAGGTCAGTTTTACTCGATTTGCCCCCTTCTTTCCTGCCACTGGAGCTTGTCTGATTTACTCACAAACGTTATGACTGCCTCTACACTGGAAAAGTATATTTAAAAGATTACCTTTTTTGGGGGGTTTGCAACTAAACACTGGAGGTGTACGGAGCTTGAAATGCAATATAGCAACAGATGTTGTGACTTACTGCAGCGTGGTACTGTCTCCCTCTTAATCACTACCATGACGAGAAGCACATGCTCATACCCAGGCTTCATTAATTCGTCGTTCTTTACCAGCCGTCTAAAGCAGATGGGTTAAGAGGCTTTACAAACCTCTGAAGATCATGTAGTTTGGTAATGTAAAGCTCTTTTTGGGACGGCCATTTTGTTTTCATGATATAGGCTACATTTGCAGGATAATGCTGAGAATAAGTCTAGAGCTTTAAATGTCTGCATTACAACAGTCTTCCAGAGACAGAAGGGAGACTGAATTAATTAACGAGAGCAGAAACTTTTCAAAATCTTTGCAGGTGCAGGCTTTCTAATAAAGTTAAAGGGATCATGACATGAGAAACCAAATTTTTGACACAAAGGGTTGTTGAGCATCCTACAAGTTTCACAGCTTAAAACATCTTTCTCAGTACAAAAATAACATTTATTTAATCAAACTTCAAAAATGTCTTATTTAGATGAGGGGATTTTTGATGTCACACAGGCAAATACATTTACATACGACATTGACCAATAGTTTTACATCAACGCACCATTGGCCCCACCCACAGTTGCTTAACAGCTGACACCCATTACATTAGTAAATCGCCACAGTTTAAAGCAAATAGATCAACTCACGTGGTCTACACTGGATACACAGATTCCCCTTCAATTACTAACACAGTGACACTGCACGTTTGAGTCTGCTGACAACAGGACAAATGGAAGAGTAAAATAATGTTTGCTTTGGCGCATGAAGTTTAAAGAGCTCTTTTAGTCTCTGTACAGACTTCCGAAGCACCCCAGCATCAGCAAAATGGATGGTTTATTTTTAATAGCGTCCCAGATCGTGTCAGACATGATTATGTTTGTTCGGAGCATTTGACTGCAGATTGTTTTGTGAATGAGGCACAGTGTAATGGATAGATTGCAAAGAAACTTTTGATGAAAGATGGAGCTGCCAACTGTATTAGATCTGACAGCAGATACATTCCAGACCTTGAATTAACAATTTCAGTATGCTTAGTCTGTCATTTATGGTTTTGTATGATTAAAGTTTTCAAAACACTTACTCACATGCAATAGTGAGGAAGCGCTGATACTTTTTCCTATGCAATGATGTTGGCCAATCCTAACAATGGCACTTTACTGAAAAAACCTTAAGGTTGAAGTAATCATTTTTTGTGGATATATGGCTGGTTTTCTATGCAAAAATAAAACTTTATTAACATTATGAGTTAACCTGAAGAAACATTAAAATAATAACAAAAAATCCATGTCATGACCCCTTTAAGCGAATTCAGTAAACTGTCACTTTATTATGTTAGTGCAAAAAAAAAAAAAAAAAAAGAGTCTTGTTGACTAACTAACCCACTTTATCCATGCAGGACTTGCAACTTTTAGTGACTCGTGTGCTAAAACAAGCCAGACAGTCAATGTTGATAAATAAAATGACCATGCTAATCAGTAGGCACAATTCCTATATCTTTTCCATGGGACATCAGAAATGGCTTTCAGCCTGAATGCAGTGTTCTTCTCAAAGAACACAGCTGCAAAAATCTACAACAAGCCCCTTTGTCCAGCTCATTTAAGGCAAAGACATGTTTTTTCCTGAGGTAAAAACTTAGCTTCCTGTTTCTGTCAGAGCCAAGCAAGTTTCAGAAAAGATAACACAAACTCTTAGCTCGGCTCAGAAACAATTCTTGAGTTATGTTTCTTCAGACTGTTTGCTTCCATCCTTTACTTCCTCCCTCTCTATTTTTCTATCCTTTTTGCTATTATTATCAAAAAATTACTGTCTTTCTAGCTGCAAGTTCAGTGTTATGCTAATAGCAATCACTATGAAATGTGCTGTCTCCGCTGTAAGCTCTGCTGATGCTTGATTTTATAAAATCAATGCATGGTGCCATTACGTCCAAGATTTTTGTTATAAGTTTATTGATTCTCTAAGTGGGTCTATGAATGATACATACACACATGCAGACACCCTATTTAGCAACCCGGTGTTTTCATTCAGATACCAGTGGGGAACTGTTTCAGCTACATAGTCATGGTCACCTTGATAGTGTCTGAGTGGATGATTGTCATGCGTCTCGAAACTTGGTGCTCATTAGGAAGGAGAGAAGAGACGTCATATGGTGGATTCCTGCTGGGCTTGTAAATAATAGCCATCTACAGCTACAGTGTGGAAAAGAAACAGCTTTCACTGCTGTGCAATTACCAGAATGATGGTTTGGCTAAAAAAGCATTGTGATTGCATTCTGCTGGTCATTGAAGAGATGGCTACACCACCGGGGAACTGATGCAAGTGGTTGCGTTTTTGTAAAAAGGATACATATCAATTAAAAATGATTTGAGCATAAAGGATGATAAAATGGGTGAAAAATGTCATACATTTACATTGAATAAAGACATATATAAAGACCAGGATGTCCTTTCTGACTTCCATCTTGGAATTTCCATCTTGGCGAGTATTCAGGTTATCGCAGTTTACGTTTTAGAACGTAAATAGCCGAAAACCCATGTTGAGTATGTTGGATCGGTGCATAAACTCTTACAGTCGTGTTAATCAAAGAACAAAGACAATGAGAAAATCACTCACTGTTCTTGACTGAAAAACTTTTGTGACTTTAATTGTAAGCATTAATCTGTATTTAACTTTTACATTGAAGACTATCCAAGAGTTAGTTTACATTTCCGTAGCATTTCTAAGTGAATGCTACTAGACGCCCCCTAAAAAACTTAGTGCTTATTTCATTTGTCTCTTTATTCTGTTGTATTTATATGTGCTACAGTTTGTTTATTAACTTTTTATTTGTCTTCTTTTAAATTTAGTTCAAAGTTTAAAATAAAGCCTCCCTGTGCTGTGTGTAAGCTATTGCAACAAAATTATCAAAAAATGATCAGATAATAACAAATGATCTGTATGACAGCATATATGACAGTTTTCCATGTGGTATCGAAAAAAGTGTTGAATATTTTTCAAGATATCGTATCGAAATTGGAAATTCCAGTATCGTGACAACACTAGTTCCTGGAAGAGCAAGTTCTGAATTTTTCCATCCATTGCACTTTCACAGACAGGAAAAACCTTTGGCGAACAACTGATATGTGAAGATCATTATCTCTGCACAATCTAAATTGTTTTCCCTATAAACATCAAAACAAAAAGGGTGTATGCAAGTGTTTGCACTCTGCGTATGAAACATGTCTGCGTGTTTCAGACACAGAGACATCTGTAGGGTCACGAAAGGGATGTGCGTGACACCAGGCCGATAGCTCTTCCCTCACATGCGATCACTTCTGCCCCTTTAACCATGCAGAAAACAGCACGTTGACAGCCCTCCTGCTCTGTGAGCATTCAGGTTGTGTACTTTATTCCCAGGGCTGAATAAACATTTAGCCCTCATCCGAGCGTGATTAAATGCTCTTACGTAAACCAGTCATTTATACTCCCTTCTATCATAGAGAATAGAGCTTAGGTGTCAGAAAGAGGCATATAATCTTCAAGGCAGGAGAGTCAGGCTTGGAAACTGAAAGAGAGGGAGATGGTGGGAGGAAGTCACATATGGGTTTAAGCTTCTCCATCTGCCTACAGCTTTCTCCTAATGTGATTTATATTTAAGGAGGAGAGGCTAATGCTAATGCCCAGCATTAAAATTATATTTGCTGACTTAGAGCTGCACTTGAAATCGACTACACGTAACCACAGGGTACCGTCACTTCGAGACAGTCAGCATTGCTAGTGAAAGGAAGTGCACTGCCATTTTCCACTTAAGAGGCGTTTTATTTACTATCCATGGATGCTTAAAGGTGCACTCAGTATTTTTTTGTTTGGCCGATATGGCAGTTTCCTAGTATCATGCAAAGCAATAATTATCTACATTGTAGAATTGCACTATTCACAGTCAGCTATGATTAATTTATCATCTGCGAGCAATAATAGTGGGGTTTCTGAAATCACATTAATAGGTCATGTGATCATACTAATGTTTTATTAGTAAAATTATTAATAACATTAATAGAGAACAGTGAAATTTCACTGGTGTTGGTAACGATTACTGAAATATTGGTCTTGTAATAATACTATTTCAGAATGATGTTGTAGATTAACTTAGATGATCCTAAGTGAAGGTAGAAAGCACATACTCTGGCTCGGAGGAAGAATATCCATTACATAAGCACTGGAGATTAAACTAGAGGCATCTGAACTATGCCAGAGCCCCGCAGAGTCAAACAATGATAAAAGAGCAGATGAAGAAAGATTTAAAGCAGTGCATTTTACATAAATTATACAATTTTAGACTGAAAACAGATGGGATATAGCACAAAGCAATTGTGTAGATGACATTTTGCTTTGGAGCTACCATTTAACATGCAATATTTTACTCAAAGTTGAACTCACTACTGCAACCTTAAAGATATAGTTCAACCAAAATGAAAATACTGTAATCATTTATGTCATTCTAAACCTGTATGACCAACTTTCTTCTGTGTAACACAAGAAGGTATTTTGAAAAATGTTTCAAAAACTTATTTTGTCCATACATTGAAAGTCAATGGGATCCAAAACAACATTAAAGGTAATGTTGTTTTGGATCCCATTGATCCAAAACAACATTACCTTTAATGTTGTTTTGGTTCCCAGGTAATTAAACCCATGAAAGGTTTAGAATGACATGACGGTAAGTAAATAATGATGAATTTTAATATTATTGTTAAACTATCACAATAAAAACCTCAATCACAGCTAAAACTCCTGAGAGAAAGAGGAAAAAGAGACAGAGGCTGTACTTAGTCAAAGTCTCAGTGTTAAATAGGGGAAGGAATGTTTCTGTTCAGCCCCCAGAGTTTCGTACACCCACGTGCTCCTCTGAAAACCCCCCTGAACACATGGCACCCTGTCGTACACGCAAACGCTCTGCATCTAATGCATGACATAAACATGCACATGCACACACACACCTTTCTTGCCATTCGCTAATCGTGTGTATGCCATTGAGAGGGGGAGTGAGATGAAAAGTGTGAGGGGAAGCCGTAACCAGGAGAAGTGACAGACATCTGTTGCTCCAGCTGAGCGCGAGCAGTAGAAAAAGAGGCACAGACAATTCCCCCCGACACACATGCAATACATTCACACTCAGAGAGTAGAGATAAGAAAAAGGTGGGTGAACATCTGCCAATGCAGATTTGGAAGGCAAGACCCATTGGAAGAGGATCACAGACCAAATAAGAAGGAAAACTCCAGGAATAACATGAAAATTAGCATTCAACAACGCACACCCGACCAAGAAGTTGCAAACTCAAGGGGTAGTAGTAGTTTTCTTATCCTTCATCTTTTTGTAATCAAGTCAACTGTGACAAAGTTAAAGTCACTGACCTCTGACCCGGGCATAACAGCAGCCGCACTTTGCCAGGACTTTCCGAAACAAGTGGTGGCAGGCGCAGCCCCGATGGTGGTGGCCCCCCTTCATGGTCTACCCCAGTCACTGACCACAAGATTAGCAGGCATGGGCATGGCACATCACACGCGTTCACGCCGGGGATATCCCTGTAGTGGTAATTCCAAAGAGGTGTGGGGGAAAACCTCAAAACAAATCCCAAGAGGTGGAAAAAGTCCAGCTAGTCTGCTTGGGAATCATATACCGTCCGGATATCCAGTCCCAGGTTGTCACTGCACAAGCATGAAGACGAGTCAACAGCAGGCAAAAGCACAGCTAAGTCTCCCTGTTTTTCCTCCCTCCTGCTCTCACTGTCTGCTCAAATGACAGACTGTAAGACTGCCAGAGAGAGAGAGAGAGAGAGAGAGAGAGAGAGAGAGAGAGAGGAGGGGGTGAGGGGGTGGAGTTAGCAGCTTGACTTGCTGGCTATTCCAGGATACAGCTCCCACTCCCCCTTTTATCCCCTTCATCATGCGTTTACTCTTCTCATAATTTTCTCTCTGCTCTCCAGTCTATTCAACCATCTGTCTTGGACTTTTTTAGCACATAACAATTTTAGAAGATCTCAGATGGCTGGTCCAAATTAAAACCCCTCATCCAACATAAACAAGACGGAAAATAAAAATCTGCTTGTGAGCTTAATTGCACGGGGTAATTATTTCAGGAGTACCAGGCTAAAAGGGTATCTCTACAACTAACTCCACTCAAGAGGAGTGTTCACAGACCTGCTGGGATGAGGTATGGGTGTGTTGTGTTTACTGTACACAGGGTTTACAGAATACATGGGCGAAGGGACGAAGCTACTTTTTGCTTAGTTCTGAAAGTTACAGGCCTGTGAAGACACACAAGAGTTGGCTGTGTTGAATCCAGAATATCACATTTCAACTGGTAATGTTTACACGTTTTGACCACATGTGTCTGTGTTCATACTTCACAGAGGCTGGAGGCAAGACGGCGAGTGTGTTTTTGTGCTCGTCACTTCTGATTGGATGTTCTGTTGCAGCACTGGTGATTTACAATGACATTTCAACAGAACCAATGTGGGATTGTTATTGAGGTAAAGCTGACATAAGGGCTTTTCCCTCCAGTTATAACCAACAGTAAAGACCGGTTTAGACCCCAGGTTAAGCAATGTCTTCAAATTTTTTGTTATTTATTACATTATACATTTCACTATAATAGTACAGATAATAAATAGCTATGATAATTAGGACTGTTAAAATATTACGAGCTCTTTAGTGATACACAACCAATCCTAAACTGCCTCGGTGCCACAATCTTTCAAATGCTGTTAGATTTTAACGACTAAAGAAATTAGTGACTAAATTGTTGAATGACAAATATGTTAAGTGAAGAGACACTTTGTCTTTACTGTGTTTTAGAAGACTTCAGAAAACCAGTGAGGATGTGCATATTGACATTTCCACAGATGGACAAACAGTTTTTAAAGGAATAGTTTACCTGAAAATCATCCCATAATTTACTCACCCTAAAGCCATTCTAGGTGTATATGACTTTCTTTTTTTAGCTGAATACAGTCTGAGTTATATTAAATAATATCCTGGCTCTTCTTAGCTTTGTAATGGCATAGTGCCTGAGTTTTTGAAGCACCAAAAAGCTTGTCCATCCATCATAAAAGTAATCCATGTCTTTAAAGAAAAGACCAGGGCTCCAGGGGGTTAATAAATTCCCTCTGAAGTGAAGCAATGTTTTTTTGTAAGAAAAATATCCAAATGTAAAACTTTATAAACTACAATCACTGGCTTCCAGCAACAGCAGTGCACGTGTTCACAAGGGAGTTGAGTTCCGGTGGAAGGGTGACCTCTGACCCCATGTATGATGTGGAATGTAGCTCCCCTTTTATATTGAAATCCTTTGATAGTTTTCAATAAAACTTTGTGACTGGCTTTAAGTTTTGTTCTATCCTCGATGCTTCCGTGTTTGTCAATTCTCACCTAAGCTTACGCCTATGTTATACGTCCTATGTCGGGTCACCGGTCACCCTCCAACTGTGTTCTACTGAAAGAAGAAACTCATACCTAGGATGGCTTGAGGGTGAGTAAATTAAGGGATAATTTTCATTTTGGGGTGAACTATTCCTTTTAAGCTGGTGCTGTACTACTGCTGTACAATAGCAGTATATTTTATATTAAATATTAAATTTAATATATTATTTTATATTAAATATATTTTACACAAAATTAAAACAACAATCCTAATCTTACAAAACTGATAAACCCTGGTTACCATTGATCTCATATGTTCATGTACAAAAGAAAAACCCAGGGTTTACAGATGTGCAATGTAAAATCTAAACCTGACTACCCATGATTAATTACCAAAACAAGATGAAAGTAAGAACGATGTGAAATATGGAACAAGATAACCCAGGGCTAAAGTGATAGTCTGTTAAGCAGAAGAGTGTAAGTGATGACAATTTTCATTTTTTGGTAAACTATCCCTTTAACAAAGAGACAAGGCTTGTGTAAGTAAAGTGTGTATCAGAATGTGATGCTAATGGTAAAGACGAGCAGGAAATGGAGTGCAGGCCTCTTTTCGAGTACATGAGCAGCTGGGGATTTTGCTGAGTTTGTGTGTGTGTTGATGGAATTAGTCTCTCTCTAGAGCCCAATTACCCAGTGTCTATTGCAGAAAAGCAGAGAGGCTCCATATAAGTACGATACAGCCAATGAGAATGGAGAATTCACTTTAGTAGCCAACAAACCATTCCCCCATCAGGCCCTGTTTAAAAGATAAAAAACATCAGGAATGAGACTGCCACATGCTGAATATATGCACTGCATGAAAGTCAAACAACCTACAGTATCTTGCATATACAAAAATGATGAACTGAAGCCGTCTTTAAGGTACCTCTAAATGTCTAAAAATTTTGTGTGAATTGCATCATGTACAAATCTAGAATGTATTAACAGTTCGGTTTCAGTCAGATTAAAGCCATAATCTTTTTAAGACACTTTAGTCAGACTGAAATTACAAAATTGTTCGAAGTCAAACTACCAGATTTAGATAATGTATTGTAATGGCTTCATTCAGCATTATACATGTTAATCAGACTACAATTGACCCTTCGCAAAAAGTGTGATTGACAGGCGATCTGACAAATCATAACCCCGAATCCGCCATTTTGTCTGACAAAGCAGTCAGGGGAGTTAGTAGATTAACATTGGTGAACTTGAACTTCAAAAATTGTGTATACTCACGTCTTTCCACGGTTGAAACAACATTCTTTCTAATGTCCATTCACGTTTATTTGATGCTATAAATGAACTAGTATGAAGAGATGGTTGGGTCATGAGCCACTTGTAGGAGCTACAGCGATCTGTCACGACACATTAAAGAGCCAATATACGGTATTTATTGCTTAAACTTCTTTTAAAAATTACGATATATTAAATATGAAACTGTTTCATATGTCTGTCAACCCCTTGTCAGTGTCCTCTTTGCTCCACAATGTATTTTTCAATCCATGAGAACATGATGTGTGGGATGAGAGAGCATGGCTTGTCGGACAGAGGAACAGTAACTAAAGGGGGCGGGTCTTTGCGAAGGGTCAATTGGCCTCAGCGTTGTGCGCTTGCTCAGAAAGACAGAGATGACATGACATTTTTAATCCTTCAAATATTTGTTTACACATTGTGTCATACTTGGCCAGAGAGATGGAAAATGTAGCTTGACTATGCAAAAACCTGCTGTGGCTCCTTTATAACCATGCATGTAAACATACTGCTGGTCGGCCTATCACTGTCACTCATGTCACCTCAAATTGACAACTCTCATTGAAAACAAATGATGTTACTTTGTTACTGCAGATTACTGTCATCCCCTTAACACCTCCACCAGGTTGCAGTGTTGTAAACAGCAACCCATCATGCTGCTGTGTCTGCCTGTGACGTGAATGGCAGAGGATTTTACTCGCAAGAACAAAGGAGAGCTGCATTTTCTCTCTTATAATCCAACTACACAGACAAGACAGAACAAACAGTATTTTGTTAAAAGGAAGACAAACTAAATTGAAACTGAAAAGCAATTTTAAAAGCACAACGTCAGATTCAAAGACTAACGCTGCACATGTTCCTTCTCATTTCAAGTGTACACTGCTTAGCAAAAGAAAGGGAGTTGCATGACTATGACAACAATTAGCTCTTATGCTGATGTTTGTATATGACCACAAGTCAAGTTTTCTCTCCTCCTCTCTCTAATCTCACATCCTCTTTCCCTAACCAGTTTGCTTTTTCACTCTTTGTATTACTTGATGAAATTAACCATGACAGGATTGCAAATTTTGATAAGTTGATCTGAACACTTGTGTTTGCTTTTCCAGTGAAGGTACAGTATGTTGTTTCTTTAAAGACAAGCAAGCAAATAATTTCAGAGGCAGATACCTCCCTCAAAACCAACATACTGCACAGTATCTGCCTATACCGGTTAAGGGAAGAATGTAAAATGAACATCTGTGTCATCAAGCTTTACATGTGTGCTGTATGGAGTGCAATAACATTTCTGATCAGTAGAGGGAGTGTATATAAAGTGCCTGGTCATTGGGCAAGTCTTTACCCCTCTCATGACTCTTCTTCTCCGAAAAACAGGAATTTCACTGACCTTTCTAGGAGTGTATGATGAAAATATGCACTGTTAAATATTGTTAACTGCACTGCCTTTTTTATATTACATTTCATTCATTTTTACAGCAAAAACAACTTTATTATTAATATAGCTGCATATAAATATCAGAGTAAAAAATATTAGCATACTAAAATAATGCTATAAACTTTAATTAATAACAAAATGACAAAACACTTTAATAACTTAAGAAAATATACAAAAATACAAATAAAATCAAAATGTAACACAAAACACAGTGTCTTCTGAAAAATTCTAAGGTAAGGTGCCTAGTCTTTTATTGTAAAATAGATATATTGTCCTATTAAATATCATAATTTCTGACTAAATATAGAGTAAGTTTCCAGTTAACCAATAGACAAGTTTTTACTCAAGTTTTATACTCCTTTTCTGTTAAATGTACAAAGATGTTCAAAATTAGAAAGGCAGTTTCCTATGCTGAACAAGTCTTTACTACACAATTTATCTGGCATTTTAATATTGTAATCCATCTGCACAGACACATTTTAGAATTCCTTGACAACAGGGCAAAAATAATCAAAGAGGGAATGTGAGGTGAATAGTTCATTTAAACCCATAGCTCTCTTTCATCTTCCCTTCTGTCTATTACCATTCCTCTTCCTCTCCCTCTGTTCTTCCCTCACCCTTTCCTGTTTATTTACTCATTTTTCCCACTTCATTGCCTCCATTTATGAGTCAACCCCAGAATGCACATATTCAACACACGTAAACTCATCCACACTCACCCTCGTACTTTCTGTATGCACAACAGCTGCAAAATTAATCGTTAAAAGATTGCAATAATGAGTCTGCATATCTCGGCTGCCATGTCATTAAGCGCCGCTGAAGGACATCTAAATTTGAAGGATCCTTGGAAAGCAGCCTTTGGCTATGTCTACATTACTCCGGAGACATTTGAAAACGCAAGTTTTCATTTAAAAATGCTCCTCATTCACACTAGCATTTTCAAGCGTTTTCCAAAAGTTTCTCACCCACACCGAAACGTCTGAAAACGCTTAAATCACCTAATTGCGCATGCGTAAAACATACCAAAATCTCACAAGATGATGCAGAGAGAGCAGTTATAATAAAGTTCTCATGCTATTCTTCTAGCACGATCATTTTATTAGTAAAATATCACTCACTGTTGTGTACAGGTCACGCTCAAAATCGTGTTTAAAATGCAACTGTCATCATATTTTGCCATGCAGGACAGCAAATGTGAGAAAATTCAATGTCATCCTTTCAGGAATTCAATAAAATTCTACAAAGGAGCATTTATCTTGAGCAATACTGTTAATGTAAATAGCAGGCACAACTTATATCTATAATTTGTATAACTATAGATATCTATGGGTACAATGTGCGTCATAAACATGTGTCATCATTTTCTAATCCGTTTTCGCCATCCACACTACAATGCAAAAACGGCGTTTTCATCCACATACAGACAATATATGGAGTATATCACGTAAATAGCGTAAAATCGACTGGCTTAAGATGTTATGGCTTAAGTGAACTTATACAGCTTGGTGAAAACCGGATATGTGTTAGTAAATTCTTGCATTCGGTTTTAAAGGGACAGCAGCTTAAAATACCTGTCTGAGTCATTAATGTTAATCAAAAAAAAAATATGTTAAATAAATGTATACATTTTAAATAAACCTACTGTAGCCTACCTGAAAATGTAGTTTATCTCATTTGGAACTCTATCGTATTTGTCCTATTGTTTGTAATTTCCTTGTTCTTTTTTGAGCTACTGGGAGACTACAAATGTTTGTCAATCACTGTATTGCATTAACAGAAAGCCAGTTAATATAAAGATTTTTAATACAAAGTATTTATCCAAAAGTAAGTTTTAATAGTATTTTCATGCTGTGACTGTGGGGGCAGGCACATGTGTGACGTGTCCATGTGAAGTGCACTACTATACTCAGTTTAGTGTTTAATGCTGAGGAGGATTCTAGCTTACTAGCCTCTAAAGGACTGGACTAGGAAGGACACAGCCTCAATAGGACGCAGCCTTCTGTTTTAGAAGCACCCTTTGAGTGAGTCATTGAATCATTCATTTAAAATATTCGCTCAAGAACACTTGGGCACTGTTTACACCTGGTATTAAGATGCGTTTTGCCGTTTCGGATCACAAGTGGACGAGGAAGATACACACCCGTGTACAGCTGGTATTTTAATCCATCTCTATTGTTCACTTCTGTCCTAATTTCTACGAGGAGAGGGTCTATGGGCGGGTAAATGTAGGTTTTTTCTCCATATCTTTTCATCTAATGGACAAGAATAAGCTTAAGTAATTTACATATGAATGCACTCAGAGACGAAGGAAAACATAAGGAGAGCATCAGCTTTCATTTGTGCTCCGACAGCCGCGAGACCATACCGAAAGCAGTGAGGGCGTGTTAGAAATCCGGAATGGTGAGAGAACATTGTGCTTGGTAGGTTTTTCTTAAGCCGACAAAATTTAAATCCCATCTAGCGTGCTTTCCATAATGTTTACGCGTTAGGGCAGTAGGCGCAGAGGAGGAGGTCTTTTGCAGCTGTTCCATGAGCATTTACACTACGAAAGCTATCCGGTCGAATTCTACTTCTGGAAGTGGTTGAAAGTGGACAAGCTCAAAACGTTTTATACCCTGTTTATACCTGTATTTAGCATCATCTACTTGTGATCAAATCGACCAAAATCTTAATACCGGGTGTAAATAGGGACTTGTTTCATCCAGTAAAGAAACAAGTGAAGTCTTTATGAGTGAGTGATTCATTCAAACGGATTTTAAAAATAATAATAATTATAAAAGGCTAATTTAATAATAGTAATTCAAATTAATTAAATATTCTTTAAATAGAATGTAGCAATTAACATTTTGTCAGAATCTCTAGTAGATTACATTATTTTGTTTATACTTCTCTATTCAGAATTGTCGAAGAATCTATTTAAAAAAATAATAATAATAATCAGGATTCTCAAGTTATCCAGCTCTAGTATGCACATATGCAGTTAGCCAAACATTATTGTGTTGGGATCCTCAAAAAATATTTTGAAGATATTGTCACTCCACTCCTGTTTGTACACATAAGTACATAGACATAAAACTTGGATGGACAAATGGTGTAATGTAATGTTGGCTCTGTTTTCCAAGTCCCCTCTGACTTGTTTTTGCACATACTGATGATGATTATGGATTCTGGCATTGGTCACTGCATGCTAATTACACAAACAATGATTCAAGGACTACTAGCTTTGACAGTGACAGGAACAGTGAAAATACTAGTAGTAGTGGGTTCAAGGTCAGCCAGCTTAAATATGCAATTATGCCATCATGCAATAACCAATACAATTGTCCCAAGTTCATTTATCTTTATTTATGCAGATGAAAATGAGTTAGTTAATATAGGCTAAATACATTCACTACTCATTTCTCCACTTCTCCAACCCATTCTTAATCATACTATGCAATGCCTTCACCAAACTGTGTTTTTATTGGGATGTTTAGGCCTCTCAAATTCTCATTCTTCCTCTTTCTCTGTCTAAAAGCAGGAGCTCCAATTAAGGCCTGCATGAATAGGCAGGCAGCACTGTGAGAACAGAGAGACGGTTGGCAGAAAGCCGGCTGGCTGCAGTGAGCTGGTGTTGTAGGGTCTGCACTTTGTTTTGCTGGTCTGTCTCCCAACCCAGGCCAAGAGATTGGCCAGGACTCTCACAAAAATATATACAAAAATGTGCACACACACGCTCACATATTCAGACACAAGGTATGTGCACCATTTAGAACTGAATCGAGAATTTAAATTTCAATTTAGTTCCTATATTTGTAATGAGGTTGTTAATAAGATACAGAATTTCAAATTTGAATTTAAGGAATTTTAATTCAAATTTAATGATATTAATTAAAAAATTAATTTTATATTTCATATTAACAGCAACTGCTGTAATTGTTTTTCAGTATTAATTACCCATAAAACATTACCCCATATGGGGTATTTTCAGAAACATGATAGAAAGATGATATTAAAGGGTTAGTTCCCCCAAAAATGAAATTTCTGTCATTGACTACTCACCCTCATGTCGTTCCACACCCGTAAAGCCTTCATTCAGAACGGAACACAAAATAGGATATTTTTTTATGAAATCCGAGAGTTTTTTTATCCCCCATATAAAGAAACGTAATTACCACATTCAAGGTCTAGAAAAGTAGTTTACACTACTTATAAACATTTCAAAAACAAACAAACAAAAATCTTACCAACCACAAACTTTTGAATGGTTTTGTGTGTGACACACACACACATTACACAGGGCTTCACATTAACTTTTTGCTCACCAGCCACTGTGGGTAGTGGTTTTCCAAAGTTAGCATTTTCCCTTGCTACAATTTTAACATCAATACCATGGGGGAAAACTGGCATATAGATATTTTAATATTATCTCATAATTAGGCAACAAGTATAAAGGCTACTGTCACTTTAAGACCTGATGCACGGATCCATTATACTGTTACACATGGGTTTTCTTTCTCAACTGTTCATGTTCACTTAAAACATAACTGACTGTGTTCACGTGAATACTTGCCAAGACTGGGATTTTGACATTATTTTGTGTGTATTTGACTGTATAATCACAATAAGCAGTGATAAACTCAATTTAGTCCTGAGAGGTGGCTTTATGTGCATCCACTTTGGGTGTGAGCACAAAATCTGCGGGAATGAGTAAAATTGTGCACAATACACACAATCCCACAGGTTTGTGTGTCAACTAGATACTGTAGAAACACATATGCATG
Organism: Zacco platypus; assembly: GCA_038088235.1. Lineage (NCBI taxonomy): Eukaryota > Metazoa > Chordata > Actinopteri > Cypriniformes > Xenocyprididae > Zacco > Zacco platypus. The sequence continues at coordinate 15,928,764 of CM076067.1, forward strand.
AAAAAGTTGGAAACTTATCAAGCAGTGCCTCCCACAATCCCTCTCACCAGAACTCCCCATTCCTTGCATACTGTATTTAAACATCTGAGTACTCTCCAGATCCTATAAATCCAGTCGCTAAGATGTCCTAAAGAGGATTTCAGGATTTTTAAAGATTAGTGTTGAGATATTTAAACATATAGGTTTATCTAAGGTAAACACAATCCTTCTTACCATGCAATAAAGATCATTCAACCACAAATTAAGGCAGAGATTATGTAAAGCATATCTGTTTTAAATTATATGCAGACACCAAACTTCTTCTGCTTCCATTTCCATATAAAGTCTCCTCTTACATCTTATTCTGATGTCTAGAGAAGCATGCATTTCCTCGGTCCTTTAACTCACCCTGGGATTTTTGTTCATAAAACATCACAGTGTGGAAATGCCATCTGTGGACCAGTTTTGCTCCCTGGTACATAAAGAAGCAGATCATTACATCTGATCTCCCCACATGCACAGTGCTGTCTCTGTCTGCATGAATGTATTCTCTGAACACTGTAGCCAAAAAGAAAATGACTCAACATTGTCAGGCTACCCTTTTCTCATCTTCAGATCAAAGACTACCTCCTCAGAGCGCTGTTCATCATGAGGACTTGGCTAAGGCATTTGGAGGAAAGTGCAGCAACCTCTGCTCTGATTAATGACCAACAAGGCAACAGTTAGCACCAAAGAGCAAAACAAAACAGGCCAGCGTCTATCACATGACCCATCCTATTCCCAAGCTCTAGCCTAAACCACAGATTTTAAAACAACGGGACGCATCTCGCCCAACAGTCACCATATATCAACATCCAGTGGATAAACACAACAGAGAAATATACAAACAGCCCTACAACTTTACGACGTGGCTGACATGGGCTCAAATTGTTCTAGGAGTTGATTGAGAGGATGATGTCTGATGGTTGTTGGGTGTGAAGATTTGGCTTCCGGCCTAGAGCCCCAGTGCAGAGGCCAGCAGTTTATCACTGTATCACCCGCTCTGGAGCATTGACTCGAGAGGATGTCTGAGCTCCTTAACATCTCTGGTTTATTTTAAAATGCTTTGACCTAATTTAGATTTAGACCTATAGTGACATCTTTTTTGTTTCTCTTTTATTTTGTGGTCATGATGTGTGCAGGTTAGACCCACATATATTGTCACCATTGCAATTTCCCCACTGTGGGACAAATAAAGGCTTTACTTACTTAATTGAGAACGCAATTTAAATTCAACTATATTCCTGAATCTGAACTGAGATAGCAAAAGGATGCAGAATTGCAACTCAAATGTGAATGTAAGGAAGTGGAATTAAATTAATTGAAATTCAAAGAAATTAATGTAATGTAATGTAAATACAAAAGCTAAGTTTGTCAAGACAAAGGAAAGCCTGGAATTAAAGTTTTAAAAAATATATAAAAGTTCATAGGTCTTAAAAACAGAGAATAACAATAAAACAACAGATCAGAACAATGGAATTGATAGACTGAATAATAGCATGATAGATATAATTAGTAATAGAATAATATAGACAATGACAGACTGATTAATACATATACAGATAGAACTATATACACCATATACTATATATACACTAAATTCTAAAATTATCCATTTCTGTGGCATTTATCAAATATCAAATATTAAATATCATGTGGCCTTCCTTTTTTAGAAAAAAAGACCACGCTTTTGAAAAGTAGTGTATATAAAATAATAGACATAATGACAAAAGAATTATAGACAGAGAGAAAGAATGATAGATAGACAAACAATAGAATGACAGACAGGGACAGTAGATATACATTATTAGACAGAATGATAGAATGAGAAATAATAAAAATAAATAACAGACAGAATGAATAACTGATATAACTTTTTTGGAGCAGGGTGAAAGAACACATTTCCCAGAATGCAATACCTCTGGTAAATTTATAATCCTATCATTTCCATTCAACTTTTTAGGGTGTGGCCAATTCTTTTCCAATTTCACCTCATGAATCAAAAAGGAAGCCAATTCTTCAATTCTGGAAGTTAGGTTGGATAACAGACATTAACAGTTAATGTTCTAAAGTCTTGACATCCATTAAATATATGCAATAAAACATACAGACATGAAAAAACACACACTGGGAAAGCCTGAGGCAACCAGCACCAATTTTCCCTATGTGTGGCAGCGCAGCTCCAAATCTGTGGTAACAGAGGACCTTTTAAGGTCGGGACTTGCTTAGCCTATGGTTCTCTTGGGAATTCTGACTCCACATTCCCCCAGCTGTGTGTTTTTGTTTTTTAGTCTAAGGAATATGAGGAAAGGAGGCCTTTATAATGTGCCAACTTATGAATGGATGAACATTTCTTGCAGAACAAACCATATATAGAGGTTTTTTGTGAATACACTGCCACATAATGTTTTATGTCAAATATCAGCACCCCAAAAATTCCTTGTTTGCACAGCGAGCATCTTCTACTGTAGTGATGATTGCATGATTATTCTGACTTTAAGAAAACAATACATTACATAGCAACACATGACAGAGCCAAGCAGCTTTGCTGTAACTACAGAACAATGAATGAAGAATTATGAATAAAAAAGTTATGAACAAAAAATACTGCACTACACTAAGCCTTGCACACACATGAACAAACTACACATTTATGTTCAAAAATGAATAATGCAAAGATTCTAAAGGACAAATATTTCCCAGAGACCTGACATTTTAAAAGATGAAATATTTCGCCACATAAAACATTTAAAGCAAATATCTCAGTCAGCACAAGGATCTGATTACGTCTCCATATCGGCAGTCATATTCCTAGGAAACTGTATGTGTATCAGCCATTCACCTTTGAAACGGCTGCACTTGCTGCTTTCTGTTGTTTCTAAGCATTCAACCAGACAAAAGTTAGGAGATGAAGAAGTATACATGTTGTTTCAAACGTTCGCGTAGTAATCCTAAGCCAACTCTGTTACGAAAGAGCTACATGACGTGCTTCAAAGTTTGTCCGCCTAAAACAATAACTCCTTGGGTGGACAGTGAAGCTTGGGGATTTGGGGAAGACATGAGGGCTTCTATCCAAGAAAATGTCCTGAATGGACTGCTGGACATGATCTTTGGGTACGGAAGAGAAGAAAAAAATGGAGTAAAAAAAGGGTGAATGTGTGCAAGCTACACATCTGCATGTGATTTAGTGAATGCTGGCACTGTCTCGTGATTCCACTGAAGCCACTAAACGGCATCTTGTTTCTAATCTTTAACAGATGGGTGATCTTCCTGTGCCTCTAACTCCTCTAGTAATGCAGCGGCCTCTTTAGCCATAGACAAAGCAAGGAATGGAAATTCTACTCAGAGCCCTTCAGATCTTATTGATGGGGAACTGAAAAGTATTAACTTGAAAAGACATGCATATTGCAAAATGGCTAAAGCTTATTTGGTTAAAAAGGCCGCCATTGAAGCAAACGTTTGCCCAAAAATAAAAATTGTGTCATTGTTAACTCACCTTCATGTTGTTCCAAATCTATGATGTAGTTTTTCACAAACGAAGAACATTTGAATAATGTTCTCCATGCTATTTTCAAATAAATTACAATGAACGGGTGCTGAAGCTTTCTAGCTTCCAATAGGATGCAAGACATTATCTTAAAAGTGTTTCTCATGTGCTATATTCTAAAACCATTCAAAAATTTTGATTGAGAAACCGTTCAAAATTTAAGTCGTTCATGTGAGAAGCAGTGATGTCTAATTTGAGAACAAATCATTCTTTTGAGTCAAATCTCCTCAGTTAATTGGTTTATCTGGTGCACAAAACCAGTCTGAATAATTCATTGATTCAATTGGACTTGGACTGGACTGATTTGCATCATAAGCATAAGTAGATCACAATAGATGTTTCCACAATATACTACATACAGCTCACTGAAAAGCAAGACAGTCAGTGAATAGGAATCATAGGCGACTTTTGGTGCTTATGAGTTGTGACATTAACTTTATGGTGATTTTGCATCCTTTATTGAAGCTTGAAAGCTTTACAGTATCTTCAGAACTTCTCTTGTGCTCCATTAAAAGAGTCACAGATTTGGAATGACATGAAGGTAAGTAAATGAAACACAAAAGACAAAAACAAATCTGTACAACAAATTCACAGCATAAAAGTAAATAAAATAAGTAAACTTGTATAAGGAAGCAACCCTGATTAAATGGGCACTGCTGTTTGTGCTTGGTATGGCTTAAACTAATATTTAGAAGCAACAGCTTTGACACTGCAATTCATCTAAGCAGACTCATTTGTGACAAACATCCTAGGGCTCCTTGCTTTCTTACACAACACGCCCTGAACAGTTAATGATTTGGCTACATGACACATACCTCAGGATTCAGTACCCATCCCACTACAAAGCCCTTTCTGTTCCGATGAACTCCATTTAATGCATTTAACTCCAAATAATCATAGCTGCAACATGTATTGCTTTTTTCCAGACATTGGGCAAAAATAGGCGAGTGGGTCTCCCATCTGGAAACTGTTGAGGGCAGCTTTTCATCCAGTTTTCGTCATGGAAGATTAGTAGATATCGTTCCCCCACTACAGCTTGATTAGGTAAGTTTGATTATCAGTTCAGGCAGTACAGTTACAGGGTGTGGTTCATTAACCACCTGTTTAGACCCGTGACAATGCCGATCTGATAAGAGCTCTATTACCTCCACTTTTCTGCACCCAACAGAGCCACTAACAACCAAACCACAGCATTAGCCATGTTTACCCTTTCAGACTTTCATTGTTGAACTGCGGTTAAAATAATAACATATACAAAAGTGTCATTTTTCCTTTTGTAATTGCATCCAGCCATCAACAAACACTAAATAATTAAACACTGGTGAAGGTTGTGATATGGCCAAATTGATGTTCACTAAGAGTAAGAATGTGAGCATTATATCCATTTTACACAGAATTCCAATAAACAAGAAATTAATAATGAGTAACTTACATTTTAGTCATAATATTGTCAGTGAATGTGTCTAGTTTTGCTGCGTCAACAATAATATTTCCAAACGAAGCCAAAGCGGGATCAACTGTAGAGTGTTTCAATGCAACACACATTGTTGCTGTTTATTTCCTGAATATAGCAGTGTGTTTGAAGAACAAATTGGTTGAGTAAATGATTCACTGACTCATTCATGTCAGTTGTTTCAGTCCTAAATGATGCACTTTATTTAAACAAATTGTTTGAATGAATGATTCAGTGAGTCACTTTCACATAGCCACTTGTCGCCACCTACTGGTATAACCTGGAATTATGTTGTTGTAGTTTGGTTAAAACCATCTTAAAGGTGTAGTAATTTCTGAGAAACGCAGTTGCTATTTGAAATCACCAAAACAAACACGTGCCTACCCAAAAGAATCACACTGCTAGCTTGATAGCTCCGCCCCCATATTCATGAACACTCTATGCAACACAGGCACCTCCCCCCTAATGAGTGGATGGGCCCCTTACTGCTGATTGGCCACAAGTGTTTTTTGGGTCTGATCCACTTTCAACAGCATTTCGCAGAAATTGCTTACTGCACCTTTAATAGATCTTAATAAAGCAAAATGCACCGTTGAGGTACTGTGTGTGAAATGTAGGGTTTACTTACGCACAGTTAAAGAAGATCTTAAAACTGTTGTGGCTGATGTATAGTTGGAGGAAAACTCTTAATATTTAAGTTTTATTTATTTATTTTAAACATTAAACTGGTATGCACTATGCAGCAATTTATTTTATTTTAAATTAATACAAATAATTTTAAATAATGCATCTCCATTATGAACAAGGTAACATCATACTAAGAAGAATCCAATGAGTGTTTTCAAACAGGCTGCTTATATATGCCCTGTCTTCCATTGCTCAGACAAACAGGTAGTCCAACCCCAAACTCATGCCATTAGTTCACCCATTGTTATTAATGTCCTGCTGGATGGATTGGTCACACAAACAGAGCAATGTTTTGACAGCACCACAGTGTTTACTCTTCACAGGGAAATCAAACTACGGCTTTCAATCTTATTTTTAAAGTTATTTTCAGCCCATGATGAAACCCTTATAATTCCATGTAAGCACCCAAAACATGCTGGATAGTGTTAACTGCATTTGTAAATATTTGGCAAACACTAAACACTGTAAGCCAGAATGTTTGTTTGTATTGTGGGTTGAGTCCAGCAGAAAGACGCCTTTTTCATATGGTTTCAGACCATAATAAGGATATCACTCTTTCATTAAGTATATTGCTTACATCAAAACAACAACTGATATCACACGTGGCAGGAGAGAGGCGTAGTTAAAACAGAAATGATAGCTACTTTAAACAGGAACACAGCCTTACATCAACATCAGCACTGGCATGTACTCCCTTGTTGCTGAAGGTCAAGGCTGTGCCATGTCAGTTTTCAGACTCTTTTTTTAAATGTGCCTTGGCTCCATATCCCTCACGTTGGAGTTGATCACTAACAACTCTTGTTGTGTATGTTTAACCTGCTAATACATTTGACCAAATATGGTTGTTTTACGATTGTCTTACTTGCTCTGTCTCGTCTTCGGACTCTTTCCAGGCTGTCCCGGGACATATCATCCCAGTTCAGTCCCTCTGTGTCCCATGGGGGTTGTTGTCCTGTCTTCTGGTCCGGTTTCATACTCAGGTGCTCAATACCCTCTGAGTTCTACGACCAAAGATTGAGTGTCACAAATTATAAAATGTAAAATTAATTAAAAAAATTATAAAATGTAAAATGTGTATTTTTGTTAGAAGAACAACAAAAAAGAAATCTTACTTACTTACTAAAAACAAAAAAGTCTTTTATGCTATTCCTGTGATGGCAAAGATGAATTTTGAGCAGCCATTCCAGTCTGTAGTGTCACATGATCCTTCAGAAATCATGCTAATTTGGCGCTCATGAAACATTCTTATTGTAACCTTTGTATTTTTAGAATGTATAAAAAGTTCAAAAGAACAGCATTTATTTGAAATAGATGGGGGGGTTGTAACAAAGTGTAAAAGTCTTTGTCACTTTTGATCAATTAATGCTTCCTTGCTGAGTAAAAGAATTAATTTTATTTCAAAAGAAAATTTTACCTCCTTTTGAAAAATGTAACCTTTCAATATCTTGGATCACTAAAATATTGTTAAATCTAGTTACCGTCAACCTTTGAATTTCTAAAACATTTCTCTCTAAAATCATAAATGGTTAGTTCACCCAAAACTGAAAAATCTGTTAAAACCATTGGAGTCACATGGATTACTTTAATGATGTCTTTATACCTTTCTTGGGATTGGAAGTGGCAGATGCGTAGGCTGTCAATGGAGGGACAGAAAGCCCTCAGATTTCATTAAAAAGATCTTCCTTTATGTTCCGAAAATGAACAAATCGCTTACGTGTTTGGAACGACATGAGGGTGAGTAAGTAATAACAGAATTTTAATGGGTGACTTAAAATTTTAGAGAGTTTTAGAGAGTTAAATGTTTTAGAGATTCAAAGGTTGACTGCAACAAGATTTAACAATATTTTAGTGATTGTTTACCCTATAGACTGATATTGAAATGCTAAATTTATATATATATATATATATATATATATATATATATTCACATGTACTGTTATGTTCTTAGCATATGGTTTTCTACCAACTAGTCTTAACATTCCTCACGCAAATGTTTTCCTCCTCAGACTTTATTTTGGCAGTAGCAGTGGAATTGAAAACATAAAAGAGTGGTATTTTAAACCTTATTTGAACAACCTCATATTATATATATATATATATATATATATATATATATATATATATATATATATATATATATATATATACACACACATATTATTATATACTATTATATACTATATTATATACTGTCCGTTATATATATGTATTTGAAATAAAAAGGTAATATTATATTCAAAGACAAAATGCTATTTTGCCTGTCAGTCATTCCCTTGTTTGTCATCTTACAGTTTGAGTCACAGGTTCATTATAGTGTTTTAGAAAAAAAGTTATATGATTGAGGGGAAAAAAATGTTAAAACTTTTTTGAATGCCTTAAAAAGACAGTAAACAGCCATTTAGATCTAAAGATTGACAGCTGTTTTAAGAAGACTGCATGCGCGTGTTTGTTTATGAGGAAATGTTTTAATCAGTACTAGTTTCCTGCGCCTGCAACTGCTCTAAATTCCTCTAAAACACCCAGGAGAGTGTCCTTCGCGTGTCACCGCAAACAGGTCACTGTGTTCTTGTGTAGTTTTCCCCTGAAATTCTTTTCTGTCATGACTTCATTGTTTATCCCTCCATTCTTTTCCTATTTGCGATGTGTTCATCCTTTGATAGATGTCATTGTTGTGACATAATTTTAAACATACAAGTTCATAATCAAAGGGTCATTTAATCTTTATATCAATTGTTTTTTTGAAGCTGTACACAGAAAGGACACATTGTAAGTTTAATTGTTCGACTGTCATTTCTTAACCTCAAATTAACAAATACACATTCTGGAGCATGTGTTGCAAACAGATTTCAGAACTGAAATCAGTTAGATTGGATGACTCACAATAAGTTTATCCTTATGTCTTTATTTTTTTCTTACATCACTGGCCGTTAATCTTTATCATCCCTGAAAAATAACAGCAACTGACTCATTCTGCTCCATGAATTATGATTATGACCACGCTAAGTTACAGTAAATATAAAATACATGTGGATTGTTTTACATCCACGCAAAACCAGCTGCCGTTCATCATCATTCGGAGTGATATGAATACATATCAAAACAAACTTTACTTAAAATAAAACCTAAAGTCTCTCAGTGCAAAAAAATACACAATTATTACAGATATTAATTGGTATGATTGTGCAGTGGCCAAATGTGCTACATAAACATTGTGTACAAACTGAACAACGTAGTACAAAAGTGAAAGGCCAAACAAGTCACTCACCCACTTCTGATTGGGTATCGCCAGAGATGTCAGCATATCCGCCATAGCGCCCAAAATCTGATCGGTTCGTCCCTGGTTCTTTGGAAGAGCCTTCATATTCCACCAGCCTCTGTCGATGTGACTCTCCTTGTCGATATTCCCTCCCTCCTTCAAAATGCCTCTCTTTCTTATGGATTGTCGTGCCAGAGCTTTGATTCACAGCCCAGCTCCAATTTTGTTTGATCCTCTGGATCGCTCTTGCACATAAATAATGAATTATAGTGGAGGATGGTCTGTTTTTGTCTCGTTTAAAGTGGACTTCAGCAGACAATAGAGTGCCGTTGTCCAGACTAAAGTGTCTTCACTGGCTCCTGTCCTTCACACAGGTGGGAAGGTCTTGCTGTGGGTCTCAGTCAGGCCTCTCTTCCCCTCCCCCTAAAGCCGGGTTTGTTCCTGAGATAAGGTTAACCACACCACAGTAAACAGTAAAGATGGCTTTCTGTTCTTTCTCCTTTCCTTTTCTTTTGACAAAGTAGCTTGTTTTTGCAAGCTCCTTGGCTTTTGGGACCTTTTGTGAACAGAACATCTAACCACTCATGAGTCAGCCTTTTCTGGCTTGTCATTGGCTGCGTGAATCTACCACCCCTTCGGCCGACTCCTCTCCACCCTCTCTACATCAATTTCATCTTCTATTGTGCCTCCCTTGCACAACACCACACTGATTCTTAGAAAAAGTTTCTGTCCTATCTCCTACTTCTTCGTCCTCTTCCATTTCTTCTCATACTTTCACCGTCATTCACTCTTGTTGTTTCCTATCCAGTCTGACTGGATGAAACATGGTTTTTGGCATGGTGCAAGTATAAAAAGCAGCAAATAACCCAAATAAGGCAGTTGTGCTGGGCTCAGGGCACCGACACAGGAGCTGTCAGATATAATTCATAATGGCTTCCCACTTTAAAACTTACAACAAAGGCTTGAGGAGGAGGAGGCTGTGGAGTTTTCCAGAAATCTCTGAACATGTTAATCTAATTTAGTGTTTCTCAACTTTCGTTTTTGTTTTACTGTATTTTTGATCAAATAAATGCAAAAAAAAATCACTTTTAAATCAAAAACGTGCAAAAAAAAAATATTGTTAACAAAAACTAAAATGAAAACATTTCCATTAACTGAAATAAAAATATATAAAGCATTACTAAAGCATAATAAGCAACAAAAATTATAAACATTAAAACACAACTGAACTAAAATACATTTTCATGACTAAAAAAAAAACTAAAACAAAATAAAGTGACTAAAATACAGTATAAAATCCAAAACCTTTTATTCAAAAACACCTTCATTAAAAATAACAAATACCACTAGCATAGTAATAATACTAGACATCCCCAGAAAAGTTTAATACCTTTAAATATATTTATATGAAAAATTAACTTTGGCAGCCCTAAAATACTAAAATGTAAAAACTAAATATATTGGAAAAACTGAAACTAAACTGAAATTTGAAAAAATAAACTTGTTTTAAATATCATACTGTATGTATACAGCTTGCTAATCACTGATTTAACTGATCCACCATAAACTAGACAAAAACCCTTTTTGTTGGATCTTTTGTTTACTTGTCTAGAACCTGTGCAAGATCTCTGCTTATTTTAGCGTCAATATTTTCCAGGTTAAATGAATGACCGTGTCATGATATGCATACTTGGGTGGCCCACAATATATATGTGTGCTTTGCTGAACAGAGCAGACATACGCATTCCTGAGTCTGCTGCTCATTCCCTCTTCACCTGGCCTGGAGTCAAAACACACGTTTATACAATTACAAATGTTAGTCTATTCTCTCTCTCTCTCTCTCTCTCTGTCTCACTCTCTCTCTCTCTGTCTCTCTCTCTCTCTCTCTCTCTCATTGCAGCCCAAACCACACACAAATTTGGGTCGGATTTTCCTCTAGACAGATTCTTCTCTGATGGTGTATGTTCGTGGATAGCAAGAGTGAAAGAAGAGAAGGACGGCAGAAAGCGGAATGTGATCCGGCTGAGCCCCTCCGAACTGAAGCCAAGCCGTGTAAAGATGGGCTGTGGAAACACTGCCAAGACTCTAATAATAACTCTGCACATGGCTGTCTTTAGCACTGCTTTTGTGACTAAACTTAGAGCTCAGCAGCCCGTCGTCCTGCAAACATACCTCATACATACACATATACACACACGCACACACACACACACACACACACATTCACACACACATTCACACACACACACACACACATCATATGGTACTAATAAAGAGAGCTAGAATGACAAATTCTGACTATTTTGCTGGTCTATCTGGTACAAAGATATCAGATCATTTAAAAAACGTTTACAAGAACATATAATTAGAAGGAAATTCAGTACTTTGAACATAATGACAGTACTCTATAATTGTGCTAATTGCACATAATTAGAATTACCATAGGGTAGCTAGATACTATATGTGTGTGCATGTAAACTGTTTACTGTGACACACTGAAACACTGACATCTTGTACAGTGGGCCTATGTGTTCAGAAATGACGAGTCACACATCCCCATTAATTATAGTTGTCTCAATGTGTGTGTTGACTTGGGAAGCTCTTATTCATGACGGCAAGCTGAATTTTCAATAGCCATTACTCCAGGATTTATTGTCACGTGATCCTTCTGATTCGGTTTTCCATTATAAGTTTTTTTTCATTAAAATTTGTTACACATAAATAAAACATAAGAATAAAAAGTACACTTTAATTAAGCGTATCAAAACTAAGCAGAGGTATTGTGCTGAGGTAGATTTTGTGATGGTACACGGAGTTCCATGAAAACACTACATAACAACACCCAAGTGACAGATGCAGTAGTGGTGCAGTTTGCTGCCCTCTGCTGGCGCAATGAGCAATAGACACTCAAAAGTGCACATGTAAAACAGTAAACACTACGATATATAATTTGTGTGGTATTTATATTAACAGACACATTTTAACCAACACATATGTATGGAAGCCCGTTCCCGCCACTGTTGAGAAAAAAAATATATTCCGTAAGTCATAATAATGAGAAACTTTCTCATAATAATGACTTAGTATCTCATAATAATGAGAAACTTTTCTCATAATAATGACTTAGTATCTCATAATAATGAGAAACTTTCTCATAATAATGACTTAGTATCTCATAATAATGACTTAACATCTCATAATAATGACTTAGTATCTCATAATAATGACTTAGCATCTTTAACTTAATCAAAAAAAAAATTTTTTTATTTTTTTTAGAAACTTTCTCATAATTATGACTTAGTATCTCATAATAATGACTTAGTATCTCATAATAATGACTTAACATCTTTAACTTAATCAAAAAAAATTTTTTTTAATTTTTTTTAGAAACTTTCTCATAATAATGACTTAACATCTCATAATTATGACTTAGTATCTCATAATAATGACTTAGTATCTCATAATAATGACTTAGCATCTTTAACTTAATCAAAAAAATTTTTTTTTATTTTTTTAGAAACTTTCTCATAATAATGACTTAACATCTCATAATTATGACTTAGTATCTCATAATAATGACTTAGTATCTCATAATGACTTAACATCTCATAATAATGACTTAGCATCTTTAACTTAATCAAAAAAAAATTTTTTTAGAAACTTTCTCATAATAATGACTTAGTATCTCATAATAATGACTTAGCATCTTTAACTTAATAAAAAATTAAAAATTAAAAATGTTTTTTTATTAAGTTAAAGATACTAAGTCATTATTATGAGATACTAAGTCATTATTATGAGATGTTAAGTCATTATTATGAGACAGTTTCTTAAAAAAAATAAAAACAATTTTTAAGTTAAAAATGCTAAGTCATTATTATGAGATGTTAAGTCATTATTATGAGATACTAAGTCATTATTATGAGATACTAAGTCATTATTATGAGATACTAAGTCATTATTATGAGAAAGTTTCTCATTATTATGACTTACGGAATTTTTTTTTTTCTCAACAGTGGCGGAAACGGGCTTCCATACATATCAGTTTTCTTTTCTATCAAATCTCTATCAAATCCCCCCCACACACACACACACACACACACACACACTTGAATTCTCTCTAAGGCCTGCTGAGCTTCCTCTTTCTCTGTCTCATTTCCTGAGTCTTTGCACTGTAATAACTCTTGCTTCAGGTCAACAGTCTGAGGAAATAACTGTAGCCGCACATCACCTTTCCTCCTGCTCTCCGAATCCAACTCATCAGCCAACCTGACCTGATCCAGCTCTAAACTACCACAAGGTTTGGCTGGCTTTGCTTTGCACTGAACAAACACCTCACGCATAGATTTTTATAAAGGGTTACGATCATTCTCACAAAATCAGGGTTATATGAATTTAATTATGAATTATAAAAGCTAACATTCTTTTTTTTTCTTTTGTACATGCAGAGAATTAAGGTTAAGATCTGTTCTTTTATGTGTCTGATTTTGGACTCCCTCTTTATCAGACTGAATTACATGTTTCTGACGACAGATACATGAAATTATTTAAATTATTGTACAATGATATTGTACTATAAATAGAGAAACCATAGATTTCACAAAAAATGAATTGTTTCCATATGGAATACACCAGTCACTCGTGTTTGTTTGGTTCAGATATTTCATTCCAAGGCCCTGAGGAAATGGGCCAAAATGTATTTTGTGACTAACCAACAAATGTGTCAGCTCATTTTGCTGGATAAACTTAATTGAATTTGAAACACTTGAGTCTGCTGTGGTTGTTCACAAAGCCATTGATGTCATGCATAAGTGCCTACCTTTGTTTTAAAAGTTTCTGCTTTTTCAATATGATGAACTTTCAGAGAAGTGAACACAGAGCACTTTGGGCCTCATTCGCTAATCATTTCTTACATTTAGTGTATTTACGTGGGCAGAAAAGATTCTAAGACAAAACCTCTGTCGGATTCACAGTGAATTTAGAAGCCCGCTGCACTCTTAAAAATAAAGGTTCTTTATTGGCAACTGAGATTCCATGAAGAACCTTTAACTTCCACAGAACCTTTCCTTCCACAAAAGGTTCTTTAAAATGGAAATATGTTCTTTAAATATTTAAAATGTTCTTCATACTAATATTAAGGTTCTTTTAAGAACTGTTCACTTGAAGCTTCTTTGGGACCGGAAAATGGTTCTTCTATGGCACTGCGAAACCCACTCTGGAAACTTTACTTTTAAGAGTGTGGGATGTGATGTTATTATTGTGTTGGTTAAAATGTTATTTTAATTGTATGCATATTTTAAGCCCAAATCTGTATGTGAATGAGACCCACTGTTTTGAGTGAATCATAATTTATGGGGATTTTGGAAGTTCCTCAAAGCATGTCCACTAATAGAAAATGAATTACAATTGTGCATTCAGGTCATGTCTGGATGATCGTATTTATGAGCTGAATGCACAAGAACATCACCACGAAAGAATAATTACAAGTGGGAAACTTTGAAGTTTCTTTAATGTCAGAGTTTCAGGTAATTTTGTTGAATTAATTGGAATTATATTTTTATTTACAATAAAACTAAGTTTTATGTACAAAATACCATAGTAGTGTACACTTACAATAGGCCTTTAACGACTCAATTTACAAAACCATGGAAATTTTTTGTAGTAATATCACCTTCTTGCTCGGACCAAAGTGACTTTAACGCACCTGACGTCATAATTACGGCTTCTCAATTCCTAAATTCGAACTGCCAGGAGCACTTGAATGCACTATTGATGACAGATGTCATGACATGCATAAAAATTATTAGCCTATTAGTTACAGATTCATGAGGCCTTAATAACAGGTGTCTTTGCAGGTCGGCCAAGAAACAATTATCTTATTGGAACAGATTAATCTCAGTTGGTAAGATTAGTTTCAGTTTCAGTCCCTCTGATTTTTCACGTGACTGCTGCCAGATGAGAGGCGCCTGGCTGTAAGATGTGTGGCACGAGGTGTTACCTGGGCTTGTCTAATATGCTTAAGCATGTTTTAATTGGCTAAACTCTACCATATTCTGATCCACAGCTATTTCAGGGCATGTAAGACATGGGTGTTTTGAAGACATGGTAGGCACAAGCAAGGAACAATCCAATTCAACTTGCTAGAAAATCAGCTATTGGCAGCATTATTTTAATAACTATAGCAAAGTTCATAATGTGCAATTCCTAGCACACACACGATCTGTAAGGTCTACTGTTATATGGTTTTGTAAGTGTATCATTCTTGAGCGGTTGTACTGTCTAGAGATAAATTTGCAATGATTCAAAGTTAATTGAAAAATTATTTATTTATTTTTTGAGTCGGTCAGAGAGCACAGAAATATGCCAGCTTTAACCACAGAAATGAAGCAGTGACAATCTCACTGGCAGCTGCCATTTCTGAATGTTAATCCACAAATCTCTTGTAATCAGGATGAGTGGACATGCCTGTCTTAACAGAGCACCTGTGTTAAGATTTAGAAGGATTCCTCAGTGATCGGAGGCCTAAGTGTCCAAACAGACTCAGAAGGCTGGGAGGAGGAGACAGGCAGGGACCCGGCTCAGTCCGGTGGGATCACACAGTCTACAGTAAGAATCCATAGTGGGAGGACTACACAAAGACAGCAGGAACAATGATCTGATCACCCAGAGAGACGTGGACAACATTAAACCTTCTTCTGAGCACTTTTAATGGTGAGATACAGTGGATGTGTTTGTTGATATGGTGCATATAGATTTTGGAAAGGGTGGGGAAACAAGTAGAATTTCTGAAAGGGCACATAAAGTGGTACAACAGAAAAGAAAAGTTCCTAGCATATTATTTGTGCTTTTGCTCCAGTGTGAAATAGAAATATAATTTAAAAATATAAAAAAATAATACTGGATTTATATATTGTGGGATCCGGTCGAATTTGGTTGTGAATTTACATATTGCCTGAAAAAATGTAAGAAAGTCTATATATGATGACTCAATTATTGAGTCCTGTGAAATCACTCACACAATCTATTCCTAATTGGGCAATCTCTTGCGGATCCATAAAACGTTTGCTAGGACCCTATAAGGAAGTAAATAAACATTTTTAAACTTGTAAATTAGGAAGAGAAAGAGTTTTACCACCTACTGTCAATTCAAAGTTTATGTGGAACTACTTCCCAAAGTTCATTTATTTTTGTCCTGCTGTGTGATGGATAATATATAATGCTTAATCTGAATAATATAAGTTAAACTTTCAGTTAAACTTGTAGTCATGAAACTGTAGATGGTGCACCCAAAAACAATCTCATCACTTACTCACCCTCAAGTTGTTCCAAACGTGTATCAGTTTCTTTCTTCTGTTGAACACAAAAAATATATATTTTAAAGAATGTTGATAACCAGAGAGTTTACGATAGCCATTGACTTCTACGGTATTTTTTCCTACTATGGAAGTCAGTGGCTACCGTCAACTGTTTGATCTGTTGTGTTCAACTCAATCTGCTTGCAATCACATCCTTCTCTATAGGGCACAGCTGATTGGTTACTGCTGTATCAATAGCCAATGATCTCGCTGCTCAGCCTTCAAATACTTGGTCAGTATTTGCTGTAGCAGTTGCTCCGCACTTTCAGAAACCCCCCACCGTCCCCAGCTCCACCTGTATAGATCTTCTATGGGTAATTAATGTACGCTATATTGTACAGGAGCAGCATGTCTTACTTGCTGAGAGCAAAAATTAGAGAGCTGATTTAAGCACAGCTCTGTGATCAGTAATAAATGCGGTTATTTTCGATTAATCGTGCAGCCTTACTCGGTGTATAAAGTTACATCGGTATTGGGCTAACAGTGGGACAGTGTTGTTGTAATTCTAGTCCATGATCTGAGGAGTTAAACCAGCATGTGGACAGTGTTGTGGTTCTCATAGGACAGACTGTTTATGTGGCACTAACAGGGAATGTTTTCCCATCCTTGCTACCCCCTTCTGTCTCTCTCTCACACATGCGCGCAGTACATCTATGTCAGTCTGCACTGGCCACTGTGCTACCAGTAACAATGGCTAAATATAGCTGGGAAAGCACTGTGAGAGCAAATATGTTTTAAAAAAAAGATTCAAACTATTGGGCTTTTAATGCATGAGAAAACTTCAGCATCAACATCTTCTTTTAAACTAGCATTGCTGCATGTAGCTTCTCTTCTATAGAAAAAGGTGAGAAAAGTAGCCATAGAAGATGCTTTTTTCAGAGACTTACACGAGTAACCTGAGGTTAAGTGCTAAATGTTTCGCTCCTGGAAGTTTGAAAGTGGGAAGTCTTTACTATTAGGATTTTGATTAGTCAAAAGTATGACACATAAGCAGCCACATTACTCATGAGGTTAAAGTCTGACTAACTGATTCTATTCTCATGAGCTATCAGCACAATATGCTCTGTCCAAAACATTTACAGAATGACAACAATATTAGAAATTTAAGACACAGAATATCAATATGCTATGCTTGACTTGTGAAATGGTTACTCTTTTGCAGTTTAGCAGGGAGTACACTTACTGACCTTGTTTTCAACATTCCTTTGAATTATTTCAGAAAGCCTGAACAAAAGTTCAGAGGTTACTTCTCATTCACATTCATCGTGTTGCTTAAACTGTGCTTCATGAGTTCCGCCTTCAGTCAAAATAAATACCAGTAAATGTTCTCTTGTAATAAATAGCCTCATCCCAGATATAGCTGTAATGAAGCTCTTCACAGACGCTGAGCCTGTTACAGCACAGCTGAGTGAAGTTTTCCAGATTACTGTCTGTCAATCACAACAATGTTCACCTGAGGTGAGGCTCTTCATTCTAACTTTAAATTATAAAAGGCCACAAATGTCTACAAATATATCCACAACTCCAAACCCTGCGAAAAAAAAAGCATACATGAAAAACTTGCAAGTGAGAACAAAAAAGTGAGCAGGAGAAAACGTTTGTGTACACATTACCATTTCCGGATTTTTTTTCTGCAAATTTCATTAAGAGGCTTTGTAATGAAAGATATAAGATTGGAAACAAGTTTTTTTCTCCTTACTTTAAGCATAAACCTCATACATTTGTGCTAAAGCTAGCCTACACCATGTCGGGGGTTTTCAACTTACGTTTATTTAATTTCATTCGCGAATTGTTTTGGTTGTGCTTTAGCTCAGCGTTACTGTCCAGATGAAAATGACCCTTCACAATAGATAGATAATGCTTTACAAGGAACTCGATTTAAAAGCTGCATATGGCAATTTATCTGTACAATAAAATATCTTACTCACCTGTTGAGTAATAAAAACGCAATTTCCACGATGATTAAAACATATTAAATCCCTCATTTCTCCGAAAAGCCAAGCCAATGTTTATAATCATTTTATCACGAGCTCTGTCAGCCGTTTTTTAAATGGGTGATTCCCCTGTGGTTCGAGATTTATTGTGCTCCACGTCAACCTTGCTCACTTGATACATGTAAATAACCTATGCTATTCCCATCATACACGCGTAAAAGTAGCAGGACACACTTTTCTCTATTTACGGATATGACGAGACGCGCGGGGCGCGATTTACCACAACAACAAAGCATCCCATCTCTGCAAGCCGTTTTGTATTAAAAATACCCCTGGCTGTACAAGTCATAATTTAGTTTTAACTATAGGCTAGTCAAATTGAATCTATAGTGTAATTATAATTGCAGATATCTCTAATTATCATTCTGACTAATAATTATGACTCATCTAAATACAATTGTATCTAGGCAATCTAAAACATATGGCCAGTCAAACACAAGCCAAAGTTTTATTTGCTAAAACGACTTGTCATGGCCCATCAGGTGCCATCCCATCTTATAAACACGTATAATAGGCTCACAATAGTGAATCAGGGTAAGACAAAAATAGGTTTTGGAAGAAGCATTGATGATGTATTGACTCATTATTTAAATGTAGTTACTTTTGAACAAAGAAAGTTGCGTAGTGTGCATTTAAATCTATGCCTAAAACTAGAAAGAAAAAAAAACGGCAAGAATAAACTTAACTCAAGATTAATAGAAGGATTAATATCTTTTACCTTAGTCCTCTAGTAGGTTAAATTTAAGTTGTTCTGAGGATGTTTAGATGTTTTTACTCAACAATGTGACAAAAATACTCATTTTGATAATGATTTTTGCCCCCAAGACTAAATAAGAAATGTAATTTAGATATTTAAATATTTAGGTAAAAAGCCATTTTTAAGACAGCAGGCTAACAAACAGGACATGTTTTTT
The DNA here is from genome assembly GCA_038088235.1 of Zacco platypus. Classification (NCBI taxonomy): domain Eukaryota; kingdom Metazoa; phylum Chordata; class Actinopteri; order Cypriniformes; family Xenocyprididae; genus Zacco; species Zacco platypus. Next base: position 15,947,988 of record CM076067.1, read on the forward strand.
TTTTTACTTTGCTTTTTATTTCCTACTGTCATATGGCTATGTAAAGTAAGTATATGAGCTCATATGTATGTTTTGTTGTAAATCAAAGTGGGGTTTCAGCTTCATCTTTATCTATGTCTTTGCATCATAGATTCCAGGGAGGGAGCAGCGAGGACGCAGATGATGATGAAGTTCCTGCTGAGCGTGTGAGTCCTGGCTCGTGCTGGCCAGATGGCTGAGGTTAAAGTCACGGTGCGGGAGGATCCAAATCTGGGCTCCGGTCCAGATGAGGATGCATCTGAGTTGTCAGTTTCCGAGAATTCAGATTCTGGGAGTGTGCTGTCTGATGACTCCGTGCTCCCTAACTATGAGCGGGAAGATGCCAGTGGAGGCCCTGCCAACACCCTGTACCAAGCCTGTGCCAAGAACAATGCACCAGCTCTCCGCAGAGTTCTGGAGAGGGGTGTTGCAAGAGCCGAAGTTATGGAACTAGACATAAATGGCAGGGTAGGGAGTGAGATAACCTTATTGCTCGTAACGCATCATCCACATAACAGAAATCGTGATTGTTTACATCATTTTATATTCTGACAAATCCTCTTCTTGTTATTTGATAGAACGGTCTGATGTTGGCCATCTCAAAAGGATTTGTGGATATTGTGTATGGACTTAACCAGTGCCCATTTCTGGATATCAATCATCAGGATAATGATGGCAACACGGCACTCATGATCGCTGCACAGGCTGGTAAGATCTTTAATAACACATTAAACAGATAAAAATTATGAGGTACAACCTATCTAACGAGAAGCTTTCCCAACTTTCTCATGAATGTATTTAATTGAATCTATAAATATTGCAGGTTTCGTTTCCATCCTCACCTACATTCTAAATTTCTTCACTGGGGTGGACATGGAGCTCCGGGACAACCGAGGCTTCACCGCACTCCTCAAGGCAGTCATGCAGGGCAGCAATGACTGTGTGGCGTCACTGCTCATGGCTGGTACGTTATTTTAGGACTGTAATAATTAGTTTACAGACTGACCAGGTCAATTAGGTTGAGTTCCAACCGGCTTCCTTTAGGCAGTTTGGATGACGTGAATTGGTGCATAATATTGGGTTGCTGTTTCTGTGTCATCTAAGAACATCCTCAAACTACAGCAAAATCTATGAATACAAGGCTAATTGCCTGCTCTTATCATGTGTAATGGTTAAAACACAATGCAACACATGCATAACACATCAAATAAGTGAGATTTTTACTCTCAGTTGTACATGCTATAATTTATATACAGATACTGTATGTCATAAAAGAATTTAAAATATTACGTAACTGTACTAGGTTGAAAGTTGCAACAGTCTGATATCAAATGCTGCTGTTTTGCAATTTTCTTTTTTTGCATTAAAATTAATATTATCAATATAAAAAGATAGAAATATGAATTTCTGGATATTTTTTAGTATCTCAGGTCAAAATGCCACGATGCGCAATGTGTGTGTGTGTGTATATATATATATATATATATATATATATATTGTAGATAATGATGTGCACAGAGTAGTAAGGTATGTAAGGTGAAGTAGATCAAACAGTTTTTTGAAGCACAGTGATTTGGTGACACATGACGTAAGCTTGAGCAGGTTTAAAAGACAAACCTGAGGACATTTTCTTTTCTGATCCCTTGGATTACTAGCCCCGTTGGTGAGTAATGGATTAGCCATGTGTGCACTTAACAGTGATTATTTAGATGAGTTACAATTCAGTACACTTATTGCACCTACAGTGCACAAAGTGCACTGTCAAAATTTGTTTCACTTATACAAATTCAATCAATTTAACAATCTTCATAATAAGTGTTGGTCTTGCATTTTATTGCATTTGTTATTTGACTTGCGAGATGTATGACATTCCATCATGTAAGCCAAGTCAACAGTGATTCAAGGTGTTTGGTTTCATTTGGTCTATGAAATTTTTTTTGGTTTCATTTGGTCTAAATTTTCACTGACACCCCAAGTTTTGCCTTGTTTTAGCCTAGACGTCAGGGCTGTGTTTGGACGACTATTATACGTCTTTTAAATGAAAAATTGCTTGCTGGGATACAATGTTTACACATTTATGCATTTCTTACCAGAGCAGATAGGCACAGATTAAACTCAGCTCAACTTGTATACCTTCATTAAAACACTCATAACGAATGAATCCTTTTTTATGTAATTTATCTTATATTATCTGCTTTGTTTAGAGACTTTAATTACAAAATTGGGCAGATTGAGAGGTTCATTTTTATTATAAGGTGTTTTTCTAAAAAAAAGACAGGAAAGCCCCAGTAATATATATGTAACTCTATGCCTTGAGGATTTTCTGTAATTTTTTTTTTTTGTACATTGTACACTGACCATATTAACGCTGAATAAACATGTAAAAAAACATTCATAACGTAACTTAGACTAAACTTAAAAACTTAATGCCTTATTAAGATATCTTTCAGCGTTACTTTTTCGCAACTTGCAACATAATGATACCGTAATCTACAAAATTTACAGCAAGTCTGCCGATAAAAAAATACAATGAAATTTTAAACAAATCCTATATAATTTTGTTACTAATCACAAAAAATATTCAAAATATTCTTATGTGGATTGTACCTGAGAATGTACTTATGCTTATAAAGGTATTGAAAAAAATATTATTTTGTTATACTTCTGGATATTTGGCTAAAAGAATGCATTTCAGTGTATAAGCAATGACGAAAAATTGTAATGTCATCATGGTTTACATCTCCTGTATGTCTCTCTTTTGCTAGGGGCCGACATAAATGTTGTAGACGCCACAAGGGGGAAGGATATACGTGAATGGGCTCTGAAGACGGGTCGCTTTGAAACATTAAACAGGCTTAGACGACTGAACAGCAGACCTCAGGCTGAACAATTCTGTGAAAAATATGTCCCAGAGTGGCCAGAGCTGAAGCTGCTGGTGGCCAAGGCCACAGCCACAAAAAGCACAGGACAGAAAGTCGCCCATCGCCTGAAGTCCACGTTCACTTTTAATTTTCCACATGACCCCCAGGACAATGGCATCATGGACCATATGGTGCGTATGACCACAAGCATCCACAGTCCCTTGGTGGTCACCGGATGCCGTCCACTGTGTCCCTCGAGCCCGCCAGAGATCGGAAAGAGACGCATGGCGGTGCCTGAACTGATGCAGATGCACCCAGGGAAAAAGCTTGAGGAACATGTGATACGGCACAGCAGCAGCTCTCTCTCTGTCGCATCTACCTCTGCCTCTTCTGTCTCGCTGGCCTCATGCTGCTCCAACTCAGAGCGAAGAGGCAGCGTGCTCTCAATGGCCTCCAATGGCGTCCGCAAGTTCGTCCCACGCAGCATGGCCCGTCGCAATAGCGTGTTCCCTGCCGGCTGTGTCCCCCAAATCAAAGTGTCCAAGTCTGGAGACCCAACACCCAAAAAGGAGAAGAAGAAGAAGCTAAACAAAAGTTATTTAGAGCCACCGATATGGAAGTACAAGGAAGCTAAAGAGGAGAAGAAAAAAGAGAAGAAAAAAGCAGAACAAGAGAAAGCGGATAAAGAAGCCAAGAAAAAAGTTAAAAAATGAGTAAACTGCCAACAGATTGCCACGATGCTATCATGCTAGATCTTTCATATCTAGAGGTAAAAGGGAAATGGATCATGTTTCTATGGATGGATATTATTCTCACGGTTGTTTTAAATGAAATGCAGTCTAAAGACATTTGAGTAATCCATATAACCTCAATATGATTAATACCTCTCCAACAACCAGTAGGCCTATATTTACATCCATTTTTAACATTTTGATTTTTATTTCTTTAAGCCCATTCTACTCGAAGAGTTTACAATGGCATCATTATTTATTTTAATGGACGATTTTAAAAGACTTTTAAAGCTACGCCACTATTCAAAAGTTTGAGGTTAGTATAAGTAAGTCATTTAATGCTTTTGAAAGACGTCTCTTTTGTTCACCAAGGCCAATATAAAGCTGAAATATTCTGAAATAATATTATTTTTTTGAATAATTTTTTTCTGTGTTAATATATTTTAAAATGTAATTTATTTGTGAATTATCTGAATTTTCAGCATCATTACTTCAGTCTTCAGTGTCACATGATACTTCAGAAATCATTCTGATGTGCTGATTTGCTGCTCAAGTAATATTTCTTAATATTATCAATGTTAAAAAACTGTTGTGCAGCTCAATATTTTTGTGGAAACCATTTTTCCAGGATTCTTTTGTGAACAGAAAGCTCAAAAGAACAGCATTTATTTGAAATAGAAATATTTTGTTTCGTCATAAGTGTCTTTAATGTCACTTTTGATCAATTTAATGCTTCCTCGCAGGAAAAAAAAAAAATAATTTCTTTAAAAAAAATCTTACCACAAACTTTTGAAAGGAGTATTTGTCTAATACTGTAATTTTAATTTGTCTGTATTGCATTCCAATAATCTACAGGTGATTTTAAAAGTCTCAGCATAGCAGTTTGACTATGTTCACTTTGACAGCACTTTAATAGTTTAAGTCTTTTATCATACCGGCAAAAGGACACAATATTTATCATTCCTATTTGCCTCTATGCATTTGTTTGAAATGAATATTTATGGATGTGTTCATTACTTTATCTTTCTGTGTCTCAGGGAAAGCACTCAGTGTGTACTTTATAAAACCAGGCACTAAAGTGACCCTGTTAAAAGCACAATCTATGCAACACCCTGCATGTATTTATCATTGGTCTGTGCATGATGATCCTTCATACTGCAAGATGGAATTTGTACTGTACATTGCACCAGCCAATATTTGTTTCTGTTCGTTTTGACTGACTATATGATATTCTAGTTGTATATAAATTGTAAACACAATATTTTATGAAACAAAAAGTCTAATTCAATAAAGTTTGTGACCTATTTGTGACGTCATATTGTACACTAATTTAGTTCAATTGTATCGCTGGAGGTTTTAAACCAATCACCGAGCTTAAGGAAAGGCTATAAATGGAGCAGTAAGGTCAAAACACTAAGGACAAGGACATGTGGACTTTGAAATTAATCCACTCATTGTGCCAACCTTACGTAACTGATGAGATCTTTGCCTTGGTGTGAAGTGAGGTGAAGGCATGTAAACCAAAATAACAGGCTGGGTGAAATATTTTGAGAACATGTTTTGAGACCTTTACTTTTTTAACTCTGTGGTTCCTTTTCTGGATCGCTGAAGCCAATTTTTTCTTCAATGAATCTTATTTGGTGTATATGCTCTAGCTGTGCGGGATATGAAGAGGGCAGTTGTGGCCTAACAGAGAGTCAGACTGATAACCTGAAGGTTGCGGGTTCGATTCTCAATACAGGCAGGAAACAGCTGAGGTTCTCTTGAGCAAGGCACCTAACCCCCAATCACTTCCCGGGTGACACTGCAAAATGGCTGCCCACTGCTCTGAGTGTGTGTGTGTGTTCATTACTCCTAATGTGTACATTAGAATTATACATACATATAGAACATACAAATTCCATACCATACTTGGCCCTCACATATTTAATTTTTTTAAAATAATGCATTGTACATTTCAGACCTGTAGGTTTTTAATAATTCCTGTAGTTGTTGAGATTTTTTTTAAACAAACATTTAATAGAGAATCGATTGTTTTGGTTTATTTAACTAAATGGTAAGATAAAAAAATGTCAAAATAATTGCTCATCAATTATGGGGAAATAGTATGTTATAGTGTCTGTTGTTGTTAATAGAAGTCTGAGAAAAGACAGAGATCAAAAATCACATATATCATGGGAAGAGGGAAATTAAATACATGAATAAGAATAACAGTTCTCCTTCTCTTCTAGTCAGGTCTGAGGGGTGCCAGCTGTGTCTAAAAACACCAGCCAAGAAAGCAGATTGAAAAAGTCTCCAAAGGAAAAAACTGCATGAACGTTTTGTCTTGTCTTATACAACTGATGCAGTCTACGTTAATATTATTCTCTGAACTTTTTTTCTTCATTATGTAGTAATGAATGAGAGATGGGATTTTTGTTTCCATCATATCTGTAAAAGCTGTGATTTACCCCAACTGAGATTCTTCTCCGTCTCATTGGACCGTATGGGAGGCTTCAAGCTTTAGTGGGAGATGTCACTGTAACTTCAGGCCGCCCTGCCTTCAGCAGTATCCCATCAAATAAACCAACTGTCCATCTGTGTCCAATCTCCTTAAAAGCATGTCCCCAGGATCACCAGTTTTGCTCATCACTGGAACTTTTGGATGCACCAAAGTTTCTGATTATGGTTTATTCTAGTCCTTATGTGAATTTATTACTTACATTTTCACGTATGTTTTAAATAAACTAAGACATGCATATTCTGTTTTGGAACTCGCTTTTGTCACAAGTAATGTTGCCCCTTCGCAAAAAGTTTGATTGACAGGCGATCTAACCAATCATAACCCCGAATCCACCATTTCATCAAAGGGTCAATTTTGTCATTTAGATAAGAACTTAGTCATTTGTTGAATGTACACTATGTTTGTACACGTTTTTAACAATTATCCTTGGTCAGAATAAGAGACTTATTTGTAAAACAAAAACAAAAATTGAACGGTATATGATTTCTTAGCCTGAACTGAGATGCAGTCAAATATTACAAAGTGCAGCCTAATAAATGCAAGAAAGAGCAAGCTTTTCCAGAACTGTTCACCCCTTGCCAGGTTTCGAACCTACAACAATTTGGTTTTCCAGCCCTACACCACACAAAAAACAACCCTGCATGACTATATTGACAACTAAAATGGCAACCAAACATTTTATTTTAAATTAACCAACTTATTTTAAAATATATTACAATATATTGTTAATTAAGTGAAAAGCATTTATTTGTTGGCGAAGACTTTTGAGATGTGACATGTCCAGAGCTTATGCACATGGATCCTCCATGAAGTTCTATTCATAAGCAACCAGCTATGAGGGGAAAAAAACAGACGTGGAAAAAATGAAAGGTCTTGCAGCAACAGGAAAACAGCTATGAGAGCACATTCCTAGTGAACCCCGGCTGAGACAATGAGGGGTGGGACAAAACTGTATATTTTAAAATCTGTAATCTAACCCTTACATCAGGAACATTGCTCAAAGTTTGCTTTACACTTATCGAGATTGAGTCGTTAGGAGTCGATCTGGGAATGTTTATTTCCAAGCGGAAGAAGACTGTTTCTTCTCCGAGAAGCAGTTTCTTGTTTTCGGTTTATCAGCTCGAGATTTGACTGGAGATATATGCTATAGCTCGATATGTTCTGCGTTACGGCGATATATGCGATATTTGGCTTGAGGAAATAGGACTGTGAGGATTGTGAGTGAATGAAACTGAACTCTGAAGAGTTTAACTTAAGAGTTTACTCCGAGAATTTCAGGATGTGGCAAAAGTTAAGGATCAAGCACATCTGGATACGACTGATTTCACTGTATTCGCCGTTATAAGACAATACTTTTATGTTTTAAAGAAATGAGAGACGAGTTTCACAAACAGATGAAGATTGATAAGCTTGATTGGTGAGTTGAAGACGAAAATCAGGTAAATCACCTATTATGTTTTCTCATCTCTTTTTAATCTCTCTCTGAACTTGCTCTTATGTTGAATGTCGAGTAATACATGAATATATTGGCTATTTAATGAATATGAATAATGTTGATAACGTTTTGAATTAAAGGGCCATGCTTGGCATAAATGCTTGGTCGTAGCTTTTTTCACTGTGAAGGGGCAGAACTGGGATTTAGCAGCAATTTTGCTATTTTAAGAGAATCACTTCATGCAGAAAAATTCTTTTTGAGGAATGTGGTCTTCTCAGGTGAGTTGTCAGATAGCTGAAGGACATATACAGGTATTATGAGGACACATTTTGATGATGATGATGCAGTATGTGAGGTCATGAGACATGTGGATGATGCTTTACATTCTGTCAACAAATATTTAGTCACATTATATATCAGACTGTCTAATATTAGAGTTTACCAAATACAAATATACTGTGTAGGCATGCCATGTTTTTACAAGCAGTCAGTTTCACAAACAGAACCTTTAATAAAACCCACATATACATATCAGTGACCTGTGAGATCAGTTCATTTATCTCTGTAACTGTGAAATGCTGGCGCTTACAAATACATTGAAGCGTACCAGTTCTTTTTAACTGCAGTCAAAACAGGCAAGCTCCTACAGCTGAAAGATGGAGCCAGAGATACGCTGCACAATGTTGAAATTCTTCTTAAATATTTCAAAATCCTGATTCAGACTCTTAATTTATTTCTTCAAGATGACAATATGGGTTGTTAGTGGCGGTTGACATGAAATACTTGAGGGAAGTTGGCATGTGCTGCAGAGTAACATGCTATAATCTGTCTGAAACTATGGAGAATTTGTATATTTTTCAGCATTATTTTTATGCATGCAGACTAAATGGAATTTTTGGTACATTTACAAATAATGCCATCACAGAACTATACAAAATGTGAAGGCAAAATGTGATTCAAAGTGAAAAGAAATTGTCACCAGTTACAGGACCTATCACTATCACTTATGCATTCATAAAAAGTGTAACCTAAACATTAAAATAAAAAAAGCTTGATCTATGTTCACACTATAGGGGATAGCTGCAAGTCACTTTAGTAAGAAATAACTGTAACATAAATAAATGTAAATATAAATGCCAAAAATAAAGCTGTGAGCAGCAAAGGGGTTTATTCTATTTCAAACAAGCAGTCTTGAGAAAAGTGGAAGGAGAATAAGAAAGTTCACTGTTAGTTCCCATGGGTCTTTTCTCAGAGAGAATGCTGACAAGCAGGTCATCGAAACAGGAATCGCATTTCATCATGTTCACTTAAGGCTTTGATTCAAGACGTCCACTATCTGATTTGAGAAACATCCTGGCAGCTTGGAAATAAAGATCAGAATACCCAGAGAGAGGAAAGCATTTCCAAAAGGGTGGGGTTGTTTTTCATCTTAAATGTGGCCCAGAGGGCCCAGCAATCACCCATTTTTTGTGCACTGAGCGTACGTGACAAAGTTGTTTACACTGACCTACCTGCGCTTGCATTGGTGGGATTAAATGGGGAACTTAAAAGACTCCGCAGACAACGTGACTCCTGTTGGAATCTCGCTGCATGTGTTTCTACATCAGGCAGTAGCCGTCGTCATTTCCAGTTAGCTAGTATGTTTGTTCGTGGACTCGCATCCCTGTAATGCCGACCACTTATATAAAATGTATCGCATATAACAACCCAGGTGAAAAAAGTACACGTCTGCAATGTACTTAAAGTGATCTATTTTCTTCTTTAGTACTTCTTAAGATAAACCTAACAACATCTAAGTGTACTCAACTGTACAGTATGTCAAAAGCACATTTTAGTATATATTCATGGTGACTCAATATAGCACCGTTAGATGTTCATACATTTATCTAGAATTTTAGAAAAAAAATAGAGCACTTTAAGTACATTAGGGAAGTGTACGTTTGTCCACCTGCGAACAAATATCACAAATTATATACACAAATGCATTAGGATTCTTCTCATATAGTCATATCGCCCAAGGCAAATTTATGTATGCGAAGAATCAACTCATACAAATCAACTCTGGCTCTAATTACCGATCTGTTTCAAAACATCATGGATGACTCTGTTTTTCCATGACATCACATAAGTATATAGTATGCCTACTTTAATTACAGTGTTGATGCAACATGAAAATAGTTTGTTGTTTTCAGCATGGAGACCTAAAATTAATTTGGATCGTTTTAGACACTTAAATGTTCATTTATTGCTTCTTGAAAGCAGCCTGGAGAAAAGGCCAAAACTTTAGCATGCAGGTTTTCCATTATCTACATATAATAGGTCTTCACCCAGCCATTTTGCTTGCGTGACCGGTCGACTTCCAGACCAAGAGGAACAAGCAATCCGGAGTATCTGGACGGCTAGCCGGGTGCGGCCTCTGAATGGCAGGAAGTATAGCCATCAATATTTACTCTGCGTGTGCAGCAGCCAGAGTGTCTGCAAGGACCAGCGCGGCACAGAGGAGAGCGAGACCTCCACTAAAGTCCTCTCCCACCCACTCTCACTATAATTGCAACACAGACAGACTGACTGGACCCTCTCCATCTGTCGTTCTTTAACTCATGACTTCCTTTGGTGTGGACAGGGGATATTGAGCTTTTTTCCATTAAGACATTCCAAGACATGTCATTGTATGATTGTGCCATTATATGATTCCAGCATAGAGTGGTCCCTTGTAAATGCTAGATCGGTGAAGGATGATGCAAGGGAGCATGGGATATGTATATATGATTAAATGGAAGGAGCTGGAAGTGTTTTTTGTGTCAAAGTGCTCCCTCCCAAGGCTCGCTCTCATCCTGTATTCCCTCTTTCTTAGACATGAAGGCTTCTGAGATGATCGTTGTGTTGTTTGTTTTGGTGTATTCGGGGAGCTATGCAACTCTCGCAGGTGAGGTTACATATTTGCGGTCATAAAGCTGTTTATTTGTGCATATGTCTGAGTGTTGCATGAAAACTAGCCGGGTGATGTAAATTGTTGCTTTCTCAGTAGACAATAAGCCAGAGGAAATATGTATCTTCCTGCTCTGTTTGGACATCTTTTCACACAGAAGTGCAAAATAAACAGGATGGTGAATTAGCCATCATATCTATATCAACTGAAATACAGTAATATTACTCACATGATCACATTCTTCTCCATAGATAAAGGCGAGGAAGACACTTTACAGTGCACATGTGAGAACCCAGGTTACTGTAAAACCAACAGCTGCTGGGGCCGTATTTGCTTCTACATTTCGGTCCATGAGCGGGTAGTCAGGGGCTGTTTTTCCTCCCACGAACAGTGTCACGTGCCTGACAAACCTGGAGTGTATTCCGAGTGCTGCACAACACACTTCTGCAATGCAAACCTCAGTATGCCTGGAACAACAGCTCAAACAACAGGTCAGTACATTTCTTTGAAAAACAAATTTTTAGCTCAGAAAACAGTTATTCATTTTAGAATTGCTAATACAGCTATTATAATTACAAGAATCAGAGTGGTTCGTGCCTCGGTAGAAGTTTACTCTCTGCTGCCTCCTAGTGTTCTGTTGGTGTTTCACGGGTTTTTACTTTCATAGGTTTTTAAACTTGTGTTTAAAGCAGATGTTGCTGTAGCTCAAATAAAAACTGAAAATAATTCCCAAATAGAAAAAATATATATTTTCAGATGTATTTTTAAATATATTTCAAAATATACAAAAATAGCAAAACATATATTGCTTAAAATTTATAAGTTAAGTTAAGCCATGACCAGGGGCGGACTTAACCATTAGGCAAAGGTAGCCGTCTGCCTTGGGCCCCCGAAAGCTAAGGGCCCCCTAAAATGCCTTGTTTATATATACAGGACAACTGTCTACGTGTCCGCGTTGAACGCGCTTTTGGCAGAAAATGCAGGGACATGGTTTCAGCGATGCAGAAAACGCGGACAGAATCGCGGAATCCATTCATAAATGGGAATTACTGTGTAACGCGGAATGTCAGGAATGAATGGCGCAGGCAGGCGGTTTACTGAATCAAGCGCGACGCTCGCGCTGCTCGTCTGAACAATTCATTCAGAGACACAAAACATAAAGTATTCATGTTTAAATAGTATTTTTGCCGTTTAATATTAACATACACTAGTCCGTATCGCTATTTGATTGCAGTGTACCGACCTGCATTTGATGTATTCATCCAAAATTCGAAAAATTCCGTAACATTCCACGTTAAACAGTAAATTCCGATTTTATGAATGCATTCCGCGATTCCGTCCGCGTTTTCTGCATCACGGAAATCGTGAGCATTTACCGTTTCATTTGTGAGAAGCACACACACAGAAAAAAAAAGATCTTCAAGGCAACCCCTCAAATTAAAGTTTGTTTATACTTTTTAACAGTAGTGTATGTCTAATTTTAACAGTAAACCTCTGTTTAGCGAATGTATAAAAATTAAAGTTTTTTTTAAAGTAATTTTTACATTGGAATAGAAAATAAATGTTTTATGCCTTCATGTGATTACCAGTAAAATTAAAATACATAAAAGAAATAATATACATTTCCATACAGGCACACTTAATTTTTGGTTGAAATAATTCTTAAGCATGTAAATGTACAATTTCCTTCAGTTTAATTTAAATCTGTAATTAAAATAAATAAAATATATATATATATATATTTTAAAGAATTAGACAGCCCTGCGCTGTGTAAACAACTGTGCAGTGAAAATTACCCCAAAGTACCAGCTAGTGTCCAAACTACTCTAATACTGTTATAACCCGTTTACATGTGAACATCTACATTATGAAGAAAGTATGGAAGCCTGTTTCCGCCACTGAAAAGAAAAAGATTATTGCGACTTTTTAACTTAGAATTTTTACTTTTTTTCACAGAATTGTGAGATATAAAGTCAGAATTCTGAGGAAAAAAAAAGTCAGAATTCTGAGATAAGTCGCAATAATCTTTTTTTCAGTGGTGGAAACAGGCTTCCATAAGAAAACCATTATAACATGAACACGAAAAATCTAAAAACAAACAAACAAAAAAAAAAACGGACACAACTATATGGGACACCGCCATGCAGCAGCAAGCATCACAACAATGAAAGAAACCTCAAGTTTAAATGTGTGCAATCAGGGGCCCATTCCTGTGTTTTGCCTGGGGCCCCCAAATCACTAAATCCGCCCCTGGCCATGACATATACTCGAAATTGGTGCTATTCATCCACGGTGAACAAATGCACACCACACACACACACACACATATAGAGTGAACACACAAGCCCGACTCCCTCACCATTAAGCCATGACTACCCCCAATTGACATGAATACATTTTAAGAATTTTTAATATATATAGAATATATACAAAATTGAACAACATTGTCTTTTCAGCTGCTGTTGTACAGAGATGTTTCTCACTGTTGTCTCTGTTTCCAGTAGAAAAGCCAATCAAATTGATTCTGTTTGTGGGAGTGCCGTTGTTGGTGCTGTTGGTGATATCCATGGCAGGCTGTGGGCTCCGGTTGTGGCTGCGTACAAGGCGACAGCACCACCCGCTGGAGGAAGCCGACATCTCTATGCTCACAGTCCCCAGTGGGGGGGACCCCACATACGGGGTAAAACGCTTCTCCTGGGTGACATTCACAGATTTTTGGATGATCTCATTATCCTCAAGTCTTATTTGTAGTGAAATGAAATAGAACTGAAAACTAGTCTTTTGAGCAACATGTTCCTCTGGGTTTTCACTCAAATGCCAATAATTTGACTGTAAGTGTGTGTAATTCTCCTTTTTAGGATATTTTTGATGAGTTTTGTACATCGGGGAGTGGGACCGGTCTGCCTTATCTGGTGCAAAGAACCATGGCCCGACAGATCTCTCTGGTTCAGTGTGTTGGTGAGTGAAACTCTCATATCTCATTACACAACGCTGCATAGGCGGAGGGTAAAACAACTGCAGGATGAAGCTATGAAGTCTAGGAGGTGGAGATCTGTTTTGTTCCATAACTTTTTTTTTTTTTTTTTTTTAAAGAGATTTGTTTTCTTTTACTACATAATGTACAACTTTAAGTTCAATAAATGTACTCTAAACTTTTTTTCACATGTAACAATTAATCCAGAGATTGCATTTATTTAAATTATATTTAAATAATAAATATATAAATGATAATAAGGATGATGATGATGATTATTTTTTTATTATTAATCATTTATGATGATCAACATTAATTAATTATGTAATATTTATACCTTTTACTTGTAGAGATTTCTTTCTTTTGCTATATACTATACAACATAGATTTTGATTGAAAGGGTGGTCACATATTGATTTAAATGTACTCTTAATTTGTCTTTAATATTACTATAATTTAATAAATATATGTGAAGCCATAGATTACACTTATTTTAAAGTTTAATATTTCAATTATTATTATTATTATTATTACACAAAATAGAATTGAAATTTGTGTAATAAGTGTAGACATTAAAATTGGGATCTAATAATAATAAAATTAATAAAATTTAAATGAGTAATCTTTTTATTAAAAAAATGTATATTTTATATATTATAATTACATTTCTTTTAAAAATCTAAAAAATAATCAAATAGTGCACTGATCGTGGCTATACCTCATTATAATAATATGCATCTAATTTCAATTTATCATTTCCCTCTGAATGTTTCTGGCAGGTAAAGGACGTTATGGCGAAGTATGGAGAGGCACCTGGATGGGAGAAAGTGTGGCGGTCAAAATTTTCTCCTCTCGTGATGAACAGTCCTGGTTTAGAGAGACTGAAATCTACAACACGGTCCAACTAAGGCATGAAAACATCTTGGGTAGGTTCCACCCACACTGCATTTTCCATCGCTAGTGTGGGAAGGGATCGTTCTGAGAGTACTGCTGCAGCCGTAATATGTTCTGGCTTACCCAAAAATCATTTTTAAATGAAGGAATTACACAACATTTGATTTCAAATGTAATATTGCACATGTTCTCTGTCCATTAGGCTTCATAGCATCAGACATGACGTCTAAAAACTCCAGCACTCAGCTGTGGCTGGTCACACACTTCCATGAGTTGGGCTCCCTCTATGACTTCCTGCAGCACAACATACTAGACCCAGAGGGCTGTCTGCGCATGTGCCTGTCCATCGCCAGCGGCCTTGTGCACCTCCACACGGAGATCCTCAGTACGCAAGGCAAACCAGCCATCGCACATCGAGACCTGAAAAGCCGCAACATTCTGGTGAAGAGAAATGGGCAGTGCTGCATTGCAGACCTGGGTGAGTAAGTTGAACAGAAATAGCTGAGTCTGAGTAGGAATTTTTGGCACATATCTTATTCCATGACTCATGACTTTTTTCAGTCCAGTTTTTTTTTTTTTTTTTTATACTTTGACTAATCATATACTTTATTAAGGGTGAAATTTCTTTTGTCGCCAGTTGATATCTCAAATATAATGTCTTCTTTGTGATCTCTCAGGCTTGGCTGTCATTCACTCTCAGTCTAATGACTATCTGGATGTGGGCAACAACCCGAGAGTGGGCACCAAGCGTTATATGGCCCCGGAAGTTTTGGACGAGAGTATTCGTGTTAATGTGTTTGAGTCCTATAAACAAACCGACATCTGGGCCTTGGGTCTCGTCATGTGGGAGATAACTCGTCGAACTATTGTTAATGGTAAGATGGAATAATTATTCAACTTCATTTCATGGCACTACCTCTATTCTGTGCTCTTGTGAGTTGGAATTAATTTTAATTATGATTCAAAATGTTACACACAGTATTAACACCAAAAACTTTGATATGCTTAAACTTACCAAATAATATGTTCCCAGAAATAATTAATTAGTTAACGTTTCATCGCACATTACATTACAACTTGAAACACGAAAAGTTCTGGATCTCAAGGTTCTAACTAACATTCGGATTTCTGTTACTAAGCAACGATTTTCACCTTTCTGATAGACGTGATAGGCTTCTATAATTATTTTTTCTCATAAGTTTCTTTGTCTTACTTCCCCTCCTTCGCTCCCTCAGTTTTTTTCTCAATGTCTGCGTCTGTCTCTATCCACCCACGATTAGCGGCCCAATAATTATAAACAATCTTATCTGCTGTCAACACTCCTGCTCATATAGTCCAGATGTGCTTGTTCTCTCTCTCCCTCTCTCTCACACACACACTTACTTTTTAAGAAGCACTTAATCAGCTATATATAATTTATATGTAGTATTTATTACATAATGAGGTTCAGAATAGCTGTAAAACATTAGTCCATGCTTTTTTTCAGGATTCTTTGATGAATAGAAAGTTCAAAAGAACATAATTTATTTGAATTAGAAATCACTTATAGAAGTCACTTATATACATACCAATGAGTCAAAACATTATGGCCACCTGCCTAATATGCTGTTGGTCCTCCACACGCTGTCAAAACAGTGCTGAGGTGTGAACTCTACAAGACCTCTGAAGATGCCCTGTGGTATCTGGCACCTTGAAGTTAGCGGCAGATACTGTCCTGTAGGATGCAAGGTGGAGCCACCGTGGATCTAACTTGTTGGTCAATATTATAACGCACCAAAATAGAAACTGCCCAAACATGCATTTTCGCTGAGACCTAAAAACCTTGATAGATGGAGCCTGCTAAATCTAAATATGAAGACTGTTCCTCAACTTTGGAGCTACTGCAAAAGCTGGATCACCTTTTGACTTCTTCTTGGATTGGGGAACAACCAGGAACATTTGATGTGCCGATGTGTAAAACAATAAAAGGTTATTGATATAAATTCAGAACATGTTATGAAGAGTTTTAAAAACCCGATAATACAATCTTAAAAATCAATCCTATACTAAAGCGGTAGTCAGTGGAGAGAGGACAGTACCAGAGTACTGTGATTCTTTTTTTAGTGCCAGTGAAAAGCCTGGCTGCGCCATTCTGAACAAGCTGCAGATGAGAAAATTGCCACTGACAGATCCCTACATAGAGGGAGTTGCAGTAGTCATGCAGTCTCAAGGTAATAAAAGCATATACAACAATTTCCAAATCTTTAAAACTAAGGAAGAGTTGATAAGATGATTAAACTACTACTCCAAGATTCCTCACGCTGTGTCTTTCACAGTTATTGCTAATGGAGCAAGAGTACTGGCTATCTTCTCTTTGAATTTTGAATATTATAATCTCTGACTTTCTTTCATTAAGCTGGAGAAAATTTTTAGACAGCCAAACGTTGACCTCATTCAAACAGACCAACAGGGACTTAAAAGACTCGTTCCCAACTTTAAGTGGTATATATATCTGTGTGCCATCTGCATACATATATGATAAGAAATGTCATAGGGACGTCAGATGGATCCCAGTGGGCACATATACAATGAAAACAACGTAGGACCCAAAATAGAGCCCTGAGGGAGATCATATTTCAAAGGGACCACAGAGGATGAAGTGTTTGCAAAACTAACAGAGAATGTTCTATCCTGTAGATATGAGTGAAACCATTTTAGAGCTGTCCCACGAGTGCCGACCTCACTCTCCAAATGATCTAAGAGAATCGAATGATCAACAGTGTCAAGTGTGGCACTGAGATCCAACGTAATTAAAACAACTGCCAGTGAAGAATCGACCGCTATTAATAAATCGTTTGCAATTTTTAGCTCTGAATCCAGATTGGAATTTTTCCAGGATATCATTCTCTGGTAAAATGGGGATGTTTGAGATAGAACAACATTTGGATTAAAATGGCAATTTAGAAATTGTCTGAAAATCATTGAACTCTGCAAAATCAAGGGTGTAACATCACCATTAATTAAAGTAGCATAGTATACTAGGTAGTATACTGGGGCCCATAGGTGCAAACAAATCTTTTAAAAATCGAGGAGGAATAGGATCAGAGTAGATGACAATTTCACATGCTTAACTATGTCTGCTATGACTGGAAGAGAGACAAGATCGCAGCAGTCTAATATACAAGAACTTGACTTGGGAGCTGCTAGAACAATATTTGATGGTACAATATCTTCTCTAATCAGTTTAATATTTATTACAAAAAAGTTCAAAAATCCTTTCAGGTATTTGAAGTAGAATCTGTGGGAGGTGCTATAGTCAGATTTAGCACAGTGTTTATTTTGCTAAACAAAGTTTAGGCCTTTTAAGTCTGAGTGGAGCAACATCATTCATAATGTCCAGACATACAGAATTGACAATGGCAGTCAGCTCTTCTGTTTCTAGATAGGGCCCAAAAGCCTCAGTAATAGAAGAAACTGGGTTTTTGCGGACGCCTCATTAACAGGTCAAAAATAATCAGCAGGTCAGCTACAGAAGATATAAATGCAGTCAGATCAATATTAAAAAAGAGAGGTGTTTGGTCAGATATATAATTGTCCTCTGTAGCCACATTATTAATAGACAAACCCGTGAATAAATATGTGTCAAGCGTGTGACCATGTGTGTAGCATCACAAACTGACTGTGTTAATTTAAAAGAGTCAACAAGTCAGAGAACTGCCTTACCAATGGTTTAGACGGGCAGCATGCAGGAAAGTCCCCAATGATTAAAAGATTATCAGTGGTCGGAACAATAAAAGAAACAAAATCTTAAAAATCCTGAATAAAGTCCTTATCTTGGGAGGGCGGTTGATAAGTGCACAATGAACAGTGTAGGTCAGTTCCAGTTTAACCAGCTGAGTGTATATAATTCAAAGCTTGAGTATTCAGTAAGCTACATTTAAGACTGTCCTGAAAGAGTATGGCCACACCCGCACCTCGACCAGTGGATCTGGGAGTATTTAAAACATTGTAGCTCGCAGACAACAATTCAAAAAGAAAACAGGTTTCCACCAGGTCAAGTCAAGTCTCAGTTAAAAACAGAAAATCCAAATTTTGCGATACAATAAAATTGTGAAGTTTAAACATTTTATTTCCCACTGACCTCACATTCAGAAGTGCAGCTTTAACTGTGATAAGGTGACCTTAAGATCGGACAAGGTGATCTTTTTCACTGCTCCAAGGTCCAGTTACGATGTGCGGCCAGGGGTCATCATAGGCACTCTTATTGGTTTGCGGCTACGCAGCCCCATACGCTGCAGAGTAAAATTTTATGTGACTTGTGCCACATTAGACCATCTATTGGCTTGAACCAGATGGGATAGCCGTCATTTCCCTCATGCATCTATGAACCTTGGGCACCCAACACTCTGTCGTCGGTTTGTGGTTTGTCCTTCCTCAGACCATTGTTGGTAAATTCTCACCATTGCTGACTGAGAGCAACCCACAAGCCTTGCCTTTTCAGAGATACTCTGACCCAATCGCTTTGCCATTACAATTTGGCCCTTGTCAGAGTCGCTCCGGTCTTTATTCCTGTTCATTTCTCCTGCACTGAACATTTGATTACGAGAACTGATTGTTTGCTTACCATCTAATCTACCCGAACTTTAATATGTGGCCTTGTTAGGATATAATCAACAATATTCACTTCACCCGTGACTGGTCATAATGTTTTGGCTGCTCAGTATATATATATATATATATATATATATATATACATACACACATATACATATATATATAACAAAAATGTAAAATAGAAGCTTTTTTAATGACTCCACTGTAGTTTTTTCCCCATAATGTCAGCTGCCATATGCTCTTAGGCTCCCTGGGTAATTTCCAGCAATCCTCCCACAGAAGTATTAGTACTGCCAACCTCCCTCAACTCCCAAACCACTGTTTTATAGATATGGCCAGAACAGACTTTCAGTCTCGGCACACATCTGCATTTGTATCAGTAAAAAATCAAATGCAATGTAGTCAGCAAACGCTGACAAAAACTCCCAAATCCCTTAAATCTGTGGTTTTCTCAGGGATCGTGGAGGAGTACAGACCGCCGTTCTTTGACGTGGTGCCCTCTGACCCCAGTTTCGAGGAGATGAAGAAAGTGGTGTGTGTTGACCAGCACAGGCCCAGTCTCCACAATCGACTGCACTCTCATCCGGTGAGATATTCAAACATACCAGAGATACAGGCTTAATGACTTGTAAGACTTGGACTCGAGTCAGACCCTACACAAGGATTTGCTTTGACAGCTGCAATCTGGAGCAATTTGTTAGGAAAGCATTACATGCGTGTGGGACAAAATATCAGTCTATGATGTCACTGAAAATAATCTTGTAGGCTTTCATTTTAGGTTTCCTGTAGAGAGTAAATTTATTGCATATGCAAAAAAGCACATTTACATTTATCCTGCTTAATACCTAAAGCTGCTGCAGCATCCTGGTACCATGTGCAGAGGAGGAGCAGACTTGCAGGCTAGTCGCTAGATTTGTTGCTACGCTCTTAAAAATAACGGTTCCAAAAGGGGGCTTTTGCAGCGATGCCATAGAAGAACCATTTTTGGTTCCACAAAGACCCTTTCAGTGAACAGTTCTTAAAATAAGCATTTTCTTTTTAGTGTGAAGAACATTTTAATAATCCAAAGAAGCTTTTGTGCAATGACAAGGTTCCTTGGATGTTAACAGTTCTCTGTGAAACCATTGATGCCAATGAAGAACCTTTATTTTAAAGTGTAGCTGCATTTGAAAATAATTCCCCTTTTGAGTCCATTTATCTTGCTGGAACTGTTTTGCCCTATTAGACAGTTTTATGTCTGCCATAAACACACACTCCCTCCTACAGTGTATCTGTTCAGAGCAGAATGCCAAAAATGAAGAAGATTTAACAGTTCTGAAGGACAAACATGATTGTTTGACATCTATTTCAAAGCTAGCGTAATCAACACAGTTCTCAATCTCATTGTTTTGTGTCAGAAGTTGCTGAGTTTGGATTTGCAATTGAAGTTGAAATGCACTGAATTTTTTTGAAAAACACTGTGTTTGAAAATGAACTCCAGAAGCAGTCACTTATATTCACATAAACATATAGGTCTACTCACACAACTGTACATTTACACACTAAGATGAACATCAGAAATGACTAAACAAATCATTATCTACGCTTTCTGTATGTTTTTCTGTCAAGATCCTGTCTGCAATTGTGAAGATTAAGAAAGAGTGCTGGTTCCAAAGCCCTTCAGCTCGACTCACTGTTCTGCGTGTGCGAAAGACCCTCTCCAAACTGGACCAGGAGCATGACTACAACATTGACAAGCTTAAACTGGACCTCTAAAATAAACCTCCTACCACACATTTTCAAGAAAGATAAATTCTAATGGACCCACATTCTAAACTCTTTTAATGCGCCTTTTAAGCTTCTTGTCTTAATGCTTCACTGAACATGGTTTATCTTATCATGACATTCTCTGTGGGAAGGCCATAACTGTGCTGTTAAAAGTTTCTCCTGAAACATATCCACACGACTACTCTTCTAAGACCTGCATATTTCAACAGTGACTTATTTGTTACTGAAAGTAAAACAGAGTTGATAAACCCACAGAATTCTTTTTAGCATAGTGAGAGTGAGAGGGTTTTTTATAGTCAGGATGTGGGTTATTCTGGACTTCCTTAACTGCGGTGTTTCCTGAAATTCTGAACTTCCTAAACATGACTCTTACGTACAGAGGTTGGCACATGCCAACTGTTTGTTGCACTTATTTTTTGTTTTTTGGTTCCGTGAAAGTCTTTGAAATGGGCCATCTTTTTAAGAACAAGAACTGCATTACAACAACACCATGTAATTATTAAAACAGAGGACATATTAGTATAGTGCACTTTTATAAATTGTTAAATATTTTTTACAAGATCAAAATCACTACTCTAGCTGTACTATATCTTTTTTTTTACAATGTAAGGGTAATCTACTATATATTTGATTTTTGAGAAATTATAATCAAAAATGTGTATCAAATTTTTTTTTTTTTTGCACAAAATGTCTTTTATTTCACTCCAAATAATAGTATTTAAGTATTAATAAAACTTCAGGATACTGAAACAGATTTTTGAAAAGTTTTCTACGGTAAAAAGGTCTTCAAACCAAGTATGGTTTGCTCTCAAACTTTTTAAAGTGATAGTTCACCTAAAAATGAAATTTTGTCATCACTTACTCACTCTCTTGTTGTTCCAAGGCTGTACGAGTTTCTTTCTGCTGTCAAACACAAAAGAAGATATTTTAAAGAATGTACATAATCAAACAGTTGACGGTAGTCATTGACTTCCACAGTCATTAAAAATACCATGGAAGTCAATGGTTACCGTCAACTGTTTGATTATGAACATTCTTTAAATTATCTTCTTTTGTGTTTGACAGAAGAAAGAAACTCATACAAGTTTTCGAACACCAGTATGTGATGACAAAATTTTCATTTTTGGGTGAAAATCCCTATCCCTTTAAATGTGTTTTTGTAGTAGTAAAACGTTTGTCCACTAGAGGGCATCAATAATTGCACGTTTTCCCCTGAAAGTGTCACATTTGGTTCTTTTTCCCATAGACTGATCTGAGTAAACTGTGCCACAACCTGATCTGGTTAATATATACTACGTCACTTCAGTAGTCCTAAAGGAGATATAAGGGATCTATTTCCTTTTGCCTCAATCCAGTTCTTGTAAACCATAAACAATGTGTATCCTGTCTTACAAGCCATGCAATCTCGCAATTGTTATAATCGTTGTTCGGCACAAGAGACACTAAAGGACCTGATACCCCTCTGGAGCTACCAAGACACACCTCGGTGTTGTTGAACAACATTTCACGGATACAATACTGAATGCATCCTTCACGATCATGTTTCAGACAGACCTATATTTACCCGTCGCAAATAGATATCTCACGTATCTTATTCATAGAAATGAGACTGCCAAATGGGTGTCTTTCCAATATAAATCCCATCCTACGCACACCAACATGCAGAGGAGGCCAAAAGAGCAGATGCTCCACTGATTGATGGGTATTTATAAGATGTTTATCTCATTTTTTTCCCCAAGCCAAAGTTTCCCTTTGGCGTGTTGTGTTTGTCTTGCTGTCAGACTGTATGGCGGAGTGAGAGGATGGGCATTGATTTCTGTCTGCCTGTTTATCTATATCAGCGCCCTTGCTATATCCATCTGTGGAGGAGCACAGAGAGGGGGCTTTGCCGGAGATAATTCCCCAACTCTGTCTGTCCGGTCAGATGGAGAGAGGGTTATTTTTAACAGAGCACAGAGGCTGAGTGGAGTATCAATGCCCTGCTCTGGTAGGCCAGACTCCTCTGAAATGGTGCCCTTCTATCAGCTGTGACATTTTTACATAGAATGGACCCATTTCAGATGTCTTTGTTTGAAGTAATCGGATATGAACGCCCAGCTGAAATATGTCGAATGATGATTGAGTGATATGACCGCACTTTATAGACAATAGACCGTCAGCGGCCAGATTAATATGTAGTCTAGCGAAAGCAAAGAGGTTAATGGTAACAATAGAGGTTTAAGTCTGCAGGCCGCAACTCTAAATGCTTTGCATTTGACCTCTGCATTGAGAGCAACTTGAAAGGAATTTCAGTGTAATTAGATTAGATTTTGTATATCATTCTTTATGTACCCATACGGCTTAATGCACTAACCGAGACTCTCCTCGTGTCATGTGGCCATTAAGAGGACAAATAGTGAGTGCATCAAATGTCTCTTTATTCCTCAAAATTAAAATCACAAGTTCCCATCTGCCCTGCTATTTAGAGGAAGTAAACATCCTGAGGTCCTGGCAGAAGCAAGAGCGCTCCTATAGGAATATGTTTTGACTTCTTTCCCTTAAGACACGGTTTCCTTTTTACTAAATGAAGTCAAGGACTTTGTTAATGTTATTTTTTTATGTAATCAGAGATTTTTTATTGAGGGTCTGAGCCTGAGGTCTCTAAAGCTTAACCCATACTGTGGTTTTTGTGGGAGGCCTAAATGCTGCTCACAGGGGTTCTGTAAGCTCCTTTGAATCACACACGTTTCACAATGTTGGTATTAGCTACTCACAAAGGTAACTTTGGCTCCGGAGTCATATTATTAATGCTGAGACTCTGGAGAAAAATGAAGACCGCCTGCTGGTCCACTACAAAGACTTGACCTGCAAATCTGCTATGTGTATATATATATATATATATATATATATATATATATATATATATATATATATATATATATAGACAATTCCATTTATGACCTGGATGTATTTTTTTCCATTAAACAGTTTATATCAAATAAAGTTGAAATAAATGTTTTATCTACTTATACTCAATGTTGAAACATGAGACAAAACATGTATAGAGTTGTACCTGCTCTAGGTTTTTACAAATTATTTTATTAATTTGAATTTTAAATGACCCCGTTTTTGTTGTTGTTGACATTTTGGTTTATTAAATGTAATTTTTTTTAAATTACTACAATTTTTCTAATTTTATTTTTTAAGTGATTGTGCTTATATTTTATGTCGGCCATCCGTCACACAACTGTAAAAATATTTTTCTTCATTTTAAGTATTAAAAAAATGGTGCATGTGTGTTCACTGGCTGATCACAAATATGGTTATTTTAGTATACATATATATAGTATATATATATATATATATATATATATATATATATAAACAATCACACAATCTTGTCTGTTTAGACACAGGCCTGCTACCATTTACATATTAAATATTTAAGGTTAGGCAACTATAAAATAACAAATCCATCACACAACTGTAAAAATATGTTTGATCATTAAAATGAATTTTTCTTTACTTTAATCATTAAAAATGGCTCCTGCATTTACATGTAATACAAACGTTATTTTTGCATCTGGGAGGGCTGAGCCATACTTTGAGAGAAAGGCCAGGAAAAACACAACTGTGTTTGTGAGAAATTGAACATTCTGATCAGATTAGTCCAAAATAATTCAATACATAGATCGTTTTCCTGCTTTGTAACCCATTCCAGAATCAATATCTAAATTTCATCCGTGTTAAAGCCACAAGCTAAATGTCTAGAACATAAAACACGACATGGAGTAAATAAACAACAACTGATGAGACCTTAACTACAGACAGGGCCATCAGGCCAATTCACAAATGAGTCCTTGTAAAGAGACATTTCACCACAACAAAGGAGTCCAGGCGTGGAGCCCTCCCCTTTAAAACAAGGCACACCCCTTTAACCCACTATTGTCTAGCCGAGCCTGGCAGGCGGTGTACGGTTGGTTGGTTTGTGGTTGTGTTGGAAGTCTCGCTCGCTTGTCAATATCACGCAAAACGAATGCATTAACGCCAAGAGATGGGAATCTTGCAGCCATGCTTCCACGACGAACTGCTGTAGCGCTGCTCGCCCTGTGTGGATTGATAGCGGTCGGCGGTGGTGAGTCGGGTGTTTGTGTCACCTCTCTGTGTGTGTGTTTATTTATTTGATGGGCTGCTGGTGTGTGGATAGAGAGTGTGGCCAGGCTGTGCTGTGCTGGACGGGGCAGCCTGGCTCTCATCATGGCGCTGTAGACTAAATCATTTCTTATTCATATATAACTAGTATTATATTTGCTAATGCGCGTGATTTGTAATTGTATTTGTCATTTTAGAGATTCGTGTAAGATGTTTGTTGTCCCTTGCTAATCTAACCAAATACACTCGTATGTATTATACTATATATAGGCCTATAATATATAAAAAATATCTCATACATCACACACAATCTTCTCTGTTTATAAATTAAATGTTTAAGCTTGCCTTACGTTAAGCAGTTATAAATTATTAAAGCACAAATGCGAATTTCGGTGAGGTGCAGTGGCATGTTTGGCCAAACCTCCAGTATTTTAAAAAGAACTGACGTTAGATGTTGAAGAACTTCTATTTATAAATTTGCAAAGTCAATATTCCCTGGTGGGTCGCACATTTCCTTATATTTGTAAATGAATCGTGCTTTTGATTCGGATCTTTTTTCTATTTTTTTATTCGGTTGAACCGGTTCATATTCACAGACGAACGAACGAATTGTTCGTAAACAGGACTGAATCGGTCAGAGTAGTTCTCGAGATTCGAAATTTCTTACTCGTTGAACCGATTCACACGGATACGACCGATTCACACGGATATGTCTAAATCAATACATGATGACATAAATTCATAGCGATTCTGTTTGTGAACTCTTTGGTTGAAGGAGAAGTGATTCAACCTAAAATAATCGCTTTTTTCCCTTCGATTTTTATTGCCTTTTTTTTTGTAAAAAAAAAAACAACAAAAAAAACTTTTGAAGCGCTTAATAAAGAGTGTTTAAAATTTAAATTTAATACAGAATTGATAAGTACCCTTTGATTTTTTTGATTTTTTTTACATTGATTATTTTTTCCAGCTAGATTACAGTTACAAAGAGAACTTTTCATTTCAGAAAAAACGTTCAAAAGAACCGACCCACAGAAATGAATCTGACTTCCCATTACTAGTTGTGACATGTAGCTTGACATGAATTCCAGTCATTCATTTAAAAATGACTGGCCTTGTTTTTAGTTATGTGTTAGATTATATCATAAATGTTGATGTCAGTACATTGTTTACTGTAGTATACCCTGTTTACAAAACAGTCTGGTGGCGTTTCTTAACATTAATCAGCATTGTGTATTTCAACTGGTGATGCAGTCCTCATTGACCCCATCAAGAAATGCCTCACCATAAAATATTGCCAATTTGCTTTATGTATTAATGTATGCACAAATTTTAATGGTTCTAGAAAACTAAAGTTGTTTTATAACTCCTGGCAAGTACACTTCTGGCGTCGAGTACGATGGGAAGCTAGTCATTCAGCAAGTTCAGACTGAAGTCAGATTTGGAGTCTGGTCCTTTGTAATGGAAATGTGGGCAATGAGCCCTATTCAGTGGCCTGTCAAGGGAGTCTGCCTTTCTTTTGTATGGCCAAACTCATGGTGGTTACATCCACAGCACAAATAAACATGTCTGTGGTTGCATGGCACAGCACGACAACAGTTTGTGCTTGGAAACACTGGTGAGATTTTCTGGAAGGACAAAACTGTGTGAATCAGTGTGATGTTGAGAATTTTGGCAAAAGATATTGAGACGCCAACAAAATAGCATGAATACTTGGCCACCTTTTTGTATGGTGAGCATAACTAGAATACTAATGCATTTTATAGTGTGTAGGCATTTTTTGGTCATTAGAATGTGAACGTTTTTTTCTTGTTGTGACTTGCTGTGCTCCAGACGTATCAAGGAAGACTGTGTAATGAAATGTATCACAGCAGGGGCCATTTTCATCAACGATTTGAAAAAGTTAAGCAATCTGTGATCTCTAATTGGTGACTCATCTTTTTCCAAGAAGCATCGCTCCCACTGTTCGCAAACGGTTGTGTTGCACAAAATGTTGCCAAATGCTTTAATAGAACTTGATGGGAAATGCTAAACAGACAGATCCCACCTGTAGTACGTCTGACAGGGTCGCCTCAATGTCAGACTCTACAGTGAGCGGATTGTAGAGCGAGAGGCGCCTTCGGGCTGCCAGTGATGGGTTTGCACAGCTGCCGGTAGTTGGACACAGACTAGTGGAAATGAAACAGATTGGCGACTCCAGCCATGTTATGGTAATTATTCAGCCGAAGTGCTGCTGAAACCAGGGAATCGAAGGCGATTCGATGTCTTTAGGCTCTGGACTTGTAGTGTGGCTGCCTAGTTTCTCAGTAAGCGTGCTGTTTTTTTGTTTGTTTTTGATAAACTGGCTTGTCGTGAGTCTTCGAGCTTCTAGATGTCCGTGTGACGCTTCTCGCAGGCCTGTGTGAGAAAACAACAGCAATGTGATATGGGCACTGTGAGCTAGGCAGACAGCCGTGAGGCAGGGTGCGTTGCTTTCATCATCTTTCATTCTCTCTCACATTTTTCTTTTCCCTTCACATACAGACCCAACTTGAGTATCCCTGCTCCTCCACATTTCTGTTTTTGGGGAAAAATGTTCCAGGAATGCCACATTTACTCATTCAAACTTACATTTTATGAGTGACTCACTAGCTTACAAGAAATGACCATTCATGTGTTCCACTCTTCATAACAGCAGTGCCAAAAAAGTGGAACAAAAGTACTTCACAATGTTAGGTGTTTGTTAAGGCATAAAAAATGTAGTAGTGTCTTGAACCCTTGTACGTGTGTTGTGCAGGCAGGAAGGAGTAGACGTTTGAAGCCTGTATCACAGGAGGCCTCCAGGTGCTGTGAGAGTGCTGTTATGGAAATGAAAGGGAGCACATTAAGCCATATTTTGCATGTGTGTGCTTGTATATAAGATCAGAGTACGGAAAGTGTTGCAAAGAAAGATATGTGGGTTCATGGGGAGTGTGTGTGTATGTGTGTGTGCGAGTGTGTGTTGGGGAGGCCGGCTGGTGGGGTTGAGTCCACGGTCACAGCCGACTGAAGCTGGTCTCCGCTTCATTAATGACCTTGCTAATGACCCGAATGGCCGGCGGGCAGTGCCGATTACACAGAGAGACAGACCTTTGTGTGACCTACATTATAGTGCTTGTTTAGAAATAGTACATTTAATTGACTTTTTTTCCCCCCTTAGTACTAAAAATATTATCTTGCATCTTTCATTTTCTTATAATAAGGGTCATTATTATAAGCTTAAAGGATGAATTTATCATTGTTTACTCACCCTTATGTTATTCCAAACCTGTATAGCATTATTTTTTCCATCAGACAGAATAGCTCAACAGTTTCTGACCATGTCTGCCAAGTAAGCCCCCCCCCCCCCAAAAAAAAATTAAAGGCATCATATTTTACTATGATTTGTGCGCTACAATAAAAAAAGCCTTGCAATAGTTTTGTTAAATTAATCAAGTGTCAGAAAAGACTAGATTCATAATGTTACAAAAGGTTTCTATTTCAAATAAATGTCTCTTTAGAACTTCTTTTCATCAGAGTCCTGAAAAAACTGTTAGTTTCCACAAAATATTAAGCAGCACAACTGTTTTTCAACACTGCTAATAATAATAATAATAATAATAATATCAAATCAATGCAAATCAGCATATTAGAATGATTTCTGAAGGATCATGTGACTGAACTGGTGTAATGGTGCTGTGATCACATGAATAAATTGCACTTTTAAATATGTTCAAATAGAAAACCGTTACTTTAAATTGCACTGATAACATTATTCTTTTACTGTATTTATGATCAAATAAATGCAGCCTTGGTGAGCATAAGACTTCTTTCAAAATCATTGAAAAATCTTATTTAAAACTAATGCACTCCTTAATATATTTGTCACAAGAACTGTTATTTTGTCGCATGAAATGGTTTGAGGCTGCTGCCCTTTGAGAGAGGAAAAAATCCCTGAACGTTTTCGGGGGGAAGGAGAGATTTGTTCCTCTGGACCAGATGAGTAATTTGACCATGAGGGTTCTAAAGAAGCTCCCCTTCCTTTCACTGCATTGATTTTGTGAGTGTAGTTCACTGTGTGCTTTAGAGTGCATGTCTGCGTGAGTGTGTGTGCATGCGCTCTGTCTGGTGGCGTCGGCATGTCTTAATCAGCTCCCTGTCTGGGTGCTCAATGGATCTCATTTCAGCTCTATGCATCTTGGGTAACTGCACTCTCTCAGTCTGCCCGCTCTCAGTAGCCCCTGGCATCCTGCTAGAAGAGGAGGATGATGGGCTTTCATTGTCCAGAGGAGGTGAAGCAAGAGATAATGCCTCCAACGAGAGACAAGCACCGCTCTGGTCGTCCATTTGTAATAGATATGAGAGGACTGCTTGTGTCGTGGGGGGCAATATTTGCGTCTGAGTGTTTAAACCACAAACCCTGTGAGCTCTTAATCCTTGCTTTGACCCTGACGTGGCAAGTTGGTGCTCTTGTAGGAGAGGTTGAGAAATTTTTGTTCCATAGTGAAGGATTTAGTCACAGTACCAGTAATGTGAAGTTGTTTGTGGCTTCACCGTTGACTAAAGACTTTCCATGAGCCCGGCTCTGATCAACGAAGCACACTGTTAATGGCAACGATTTCATTCACATCTTCCTGCAGTGGTTTTCATTTCCTGTCTAAACAAGAATGGAATGATAGGAACTTCACACTGGCAGTGAGGTTTTGATGTTGTCCTTTACTGAATTCCCCCATTTCTGTTGGGTTAAGCCAAGTCTAGACTAGGGTTTTAAGGTCTGTCGTAGCTAGTCTCTCGGCCGAAATCCCATCGCAGCTGGGGGTTCTGTAAGTCGCCCTCTGTTACCTCTGTGTTCTGTCCTGGCATATCTGTTTCAACGACAGCTCTTAAAAGCATGTCGGGGGAGTCCCCTACCCCCCAGCCACTCTAACAGTAACTGCCCCATCCTCCACCGCACAGCCCACTCCCATCCTTTGTCCAGACACAGCCCGCCCAATCCCTCCTCATGTCCCCTTAATCTCCACACAAAGAGCCAGTGTAAGGCCACCAATTATGCACATACAAGACCTCGCTTGGCTTGAACCGCTCGCGCTCCCTCGCTGCAGGTTTGGAGCCACTCGCACCGTTCTGTTGACTGGCTTTGCATAAACTGATTGATCTTTTCGAGGTTTCACAGACCATGTTGCAGGGATTTAAGTGTCGGGATTCTGTAGTGCATGTGATTTAGTGTTTGGTAATGATGTTGTTGAAGGTTTAGTTTAGTAAGTTGGTCACAATTGTGAGATTTTACAATACATTTTTTAAGAAATACAGTTAAAAAGGGTTTATTTCTCATGATTATGACTTTATATCTCACAACATGACATAAAATGTTCCCCATATAGTTAAATTGGTGATGAAATGGAAATGACGACAGATCTTTACTTCTGTATTGTGACGTACATCAAAGCAGCAAAATAAAAAATGTTGGGTAGGGGCTTGGCTAAATACATGTTGTTGTTGTTGTTGTTGTTGTTTTTATATATATATATATTTTTTTTTGGGGGGGGTTCTACATTCTGTCATCTGTTGGAGTTTGGGTTCCTTGCCACTGACGCCTCTGGCTTGCTTAGTCAGGAACACTTAATATTGAACAACATTACTGATCTGCCTGCATTGACACCATTGTATGTGAACTGAGCTGGATGAACATCACTGTTTTCTCCAGAGCTGCTGTATAAATGGACTAAATTAATAACTAATGATTTTTACAATTGAAATGAATCATTACTGAACTTGAAGCTGGACAATGACACTATCAGTCTAAAATCAGCCTACAAATAGTTGCCTCTGTATATTAGATTTATGGCATAATGTTAATAATTACCACAAAAAAATAATTTGACTTGTCCCTTTTTTTTTTTTAAAAAAAGACAAAATTGTCATTACAGTGAGGCTCTTATAATTGAAGTGAATGGGGCAGTTTTTAAGAGAATTGCAAAGCCGAAATGAAAAGATTTTAATTCTTTAAAAGCACTTACATTTAAATGGTCTGTTTTTAGGCTTCAAGGCATTACGTAACTATGGACACAATTGTAAATTTGGAACATTACACACACAAAAATTTTTCACACTAACATCATTTAATTTTGCATATTGTTTACGTCTTGTAGCTTTACTCTCAAAACACTGAGTATTCCAACTTTTCCAAATTCACCCATTCACTTCCATTTTAAGTGCCTCACTGCAGCTCAGATTTTTACTTCTTTTATTTAAGCAAAACGAGGCCTAATGTTTGTCCTAATCGACACTATGCCTCTAGTGCTGTTGATTGAGCATAACCCGGAATATTCTATTAAGCATTTTAACATAAAAATGACACCCTTCAACCGTGAGTATAGTTATCATTGAAGTGATTACTACGCTGCGTTTTCTCAGAACCCTTTAGCAAGACGCTATAAGGCAATTACGGTCATTCTATTTGCTGCTCCGTGATTTAATGATATCGTGTGTGCTCCATTAGAGGGTTATTATGGCACCGGGTTGTTTTTCTCTTGTTATCAGGGCCTGGTTACCTCCGTGTAATCTGCAGGAAATTCCTTGTGCATGTGAACTTCAGTTGACTTGGATCCGCTCCACTAACGGTTACTGGCAGTGCGCTTCGGTGTCTGTTAGATCACAGCCTTTATAAGATTTATAAAGGGTACACAAACACGCTCTCGCACTCCCTCTCTTGCTCTATGACACTTGACACATACACGCACCCCCACACACATACACACGGTGAAAAAGCGAAGTCGACACTTGTTCAGAAGGGTGTGGTTCAGCCACTTGCATGTCATGAGTTGTGCAATAAAAACCTGTGTGCGAAAAACTGTAGGAGGAAGTGTGGTGAGTCAGATTAATTAAGTGTTTCTGGAGCTAGATGAGTGACAGTAGGAACGCAAGGTAAAAACCTGAACGTGTGGGAAAGGCAAAAGAAAAACATTGAAATGAGAGGATTAGAATAGAACATTCTTGACAGGGACGCCCAGTAAAGAGCTGTTTGTCCCTCGGTCGGCTCTGTTGTGATCAGCCGGCAAGCATCTAAAGTCCTGTTATTTTAAAACCACTGCAATTTGTCTTAAGTGGCCTGCCATTGTGTGTGGCTCGGATAAAATCAAGGGGGCCGGTGACGTGTGAATGCCACCCCTCGTGTCGTGACCTCGGTCACCCTTGGCAGTCTGTGCACCAGCAGCCAGCATATCCTGTCTGAGTTTGTCTGACTTGCTGAAGAGACACAAAAATACACAATAGTGATGACGGATCTAAAATGGTTGCAAAAAGGAGATGGTCCTACTATTTTAAATGCCCCTGAGATTAATAACATCTTTATGCCCACAGGCTTTTAACATCATGTTGTATTAAAACAAAATGGTACCCTTTATTACATTTTGTACATTAGTATTGTAGATTATTACATTTAAATATATGTATTTACTTGGTACTCCAAGGTCCTTCAATGGTCTTGGCATTTGTTACTGTCACTGTACCGTAGTACCTGCACAGTTCTTTTTATAAGAGATGTAATGTGATGTGTAAGAGTCGGATTGGATTCATTACGATTGGAAAATTATTGGATGTAAACACCCATTCCTATAAAATGGATTATATTTCATCTTTCCACCATCTGCTCTTAACCGTGCTGAGCTGGTTGTTGAACTAAAGTGTCAATACTAAAGTCTATCAAACAGTCTTTTCTATAGCTGAACAATCTATCAATTTTAGATATTTTAGTAAACTGAGTATATAATTTTTATTTATAATTCAAGCAATCAGATGATAAAATTGTAAAGATCAGTGGTTCTTCTTCTTTTGTCCATGACAATATTCAAAGGCCTTCCAATCCAAGCTGATATGCCCTTCTGTTGCAATAAAAATAAACTCAAATGTGATGTTTAATGTTGTACATTTTTAAACGTATTGTTCCCTTGTTGAGAACCAATTACAGCGTAGGAAGCACCTGAGCCACATCTAGAGACTTTGGGGGACATTTGATTTTTGGCTAGTTAGCAACCACCCAGAACACCCTAGAAAAAATATTATAATATATTTTAATACATTTATATGTATATAATATAGTTTTTAGTGTATTAAGTTGGATTTGAATACACTTGCTCATTATTTGTACTAAACTAAGTTCTGACTATGCAATACAGCAATAGTATTGAGTCTGTGAAGATGTCCCGCTGATATAAAGGTGCTGCAGTGGGGGTCCAAATCAGGCCATCCCATGCCAGCTTCTGCTGTACACAGTCTGTTTGGGTTCATCTGCAGTGGCGGATAGAGTTTCATGTTATGCAGTTTAGTTGCGAATTGAACTGTGCATGCTGTGCCTCTGCCTGGCAAGTCAGTGTTTCTCTTTCCTTAAATTGGTCTTGCTTGCCCTCTAGAGGATATTTTGAGTTTTCACAGTTCACTGAAAGCATCCACTGATCTATATGAGAATGCATTCCACATTCTACATCTGACATTACTGTGAACACATATTGCAGTTATTTAGAGTCATATTTTAATCTTTAATCTCTCTCTTGCTCTCTAGCTCTTAAGTGTAATTGCACGGCATGTGAGAACACCGGTTATGTGTGCGAGACTGATGGGGCCTGCATGGCCTCTACTTTCTACATCAATGGTCAGGAGGAACAGCAAGTACGGATCTGCATCCCCAGTGTCAGCCTGGTTCCACCTGGACAGCCCATCTACTGCCTGAGTGCCAAAGGCCTGCTCAACGCACACTGCTGCTATACAGACTTCTGCAACAGCATCAACCTACAGATTCCCAATGGTAGGAGTACAAGCTAAATATACTACCATTCAAAAGTTTGGAGTCAGTGAGATGTATATATATTTTTTTTAAATTCAGCAAGAATGCATTAAATTGATCAAAAGTGACAGTATAATATTACAAAAGATTTTTATTTCCAATAAATGCTGCTCTTTTGAACGTTCTATTCACCAAAAAATTCTGAAAAAATGTTTCATGGTTTCTTTCTACAAAAATATTAAGCAGCACAACTGTCAACATTGATAAATGCAAATCCACATATTTGAATGATTTCTGAAGGATCATGTGACATGATGCAGGTAATTCAGCTTTGCCATCACAGGAATAAATTACATTTTAAAATATACTATTTTTTTTAAAAGTTATTTTATTATTTCACAATACAATTTTTTTTTTTCAAATTGCAACACAAGTAAGCACAAGATGCTAGTTTGAAGAACATTAAAAATGATGTACAATATATCAGTACTCTTTCAATTAACCACCAAAATTAAAGTTTTATGCCCCGTATTGAATATGTAATTGTGTATGCATTTTTTTCCTTTTTACACCTACATAACCGTACTAGATTATCTAACACTTACTTTTGAAGTTAATCTCTAAGTGTAATGCTTTGCGTAATGGTTTTACGTTTTTCATACTGTATTTTAATTTTGTGATGTCTACATTCACTTGTAGCATTTTATACGGTTGATTTTAGTTAATTAGTTTTAATATTGGCCATTTTTCTGCTATCGGCCATAACATGAAATTAATTCTTTTCAGTATCAGACAGAATTTTAATATCAGTTCATCCTTATAGCTCCAACCTGTAATGTGCATTTTCTTTGTCTCTTTCAGGGATTCTTGAAGGTAAAGAAGGCAGTTGGGGTCCAGTAGAGCTGGTGGCAGTGATCGCAGGCCCGGTTTTCCTCTTTTGCTTGCTGCTTATCGTGGGAGTGCTCGTTTTCCAATACCACCAACGGAACTATAACCACCGGCAGCGACTCGACGTTGAGGATCCATCCTGTGATCATCTATACTTGGCCAAAGACAAAACCTTACAGGATCTCATCTTCGATCTGTCCACCTCTGGTTCAGGATCTGGTAAGCTGGGTCTTTATTCTTCTCCAGCACATCTGACAAGTGTTTTTCTGGTGTGCTAATGTGTTTTCTCATTGCAGGTCTGCCCTTGTTTGTTCAGAGGACGGTGGCCAGGACAATTGTATTGCAGGAGATCATAGGTAAAGGTCGCTTTGGGGAAGTATGGAGGGGGAGATGGAGAGGAGGGGATGTGGCTGTGAAGATCTTCTCATCCAGAGAAGAGCGCTCTTGGTTCCGCGAGGCCGAGATTTACCAGACTATCATGCTCCGTCATGAGAACATCTTGGGATTCATTGCTGCTGATAATAAAGGTAAGATGTCTCTGTCATTGTATTGAGCCAAATAGTCTCTGTCTGACTGTCTGCCCTGAAATGCAGATATATCATATGGTATTATAGTATATTAAGTAATTGTTAATTATATATCATAGTATACTGTAATATAGTATTTAATATTAAATCTAAGTAATTAAACATTAACGTTTTAATTTTTACGTTTATATAATGTTATGTAAATAACGATTTAAGTAATCATATATATATATATAGCATGATTACTCTAATATTAACTGTGATGATATTATGTAATATTATATTATAATAAATTGATCAAACATTTGAATATCTTTGCTTTGACTTTTTGTCTCTGTTTCTTAGACAATGGCACATGGACACAGCTGTGGCTGGTGTCAGACTACCATGAACATGGCTCATTATTTGACTATCTCAACCACTACTCCGTCACAATCGAGGGAATGATTAAGTTATCGCTTTCAGCAGCAAGCGGCCTGGCACATCTGCACATGGAGATCCTGGGAACGCAGGGTAGTTCTGAATTAATACATTTGATGCATCAGACTATATGTTCTGTAATATCTCTCAAATCCTGTACTCGCAAAACCGAACTAAATCACAATGGTCTCCTCCCACAGGGAAACCAGGCATTGCACATCGTGACCTGAAATCTAAAAACATCCTGGTGAAAAAGAATGGTACTTGTGCCATAGCAGATCTGGGGCTCGCTGTACGGCACGAGTCCATCACTGATACTATAGACATCGCCCCCAATCAGAGGGTCGGCACTAAAAGGTACATCTACTGCCAGGCACTCTTTCTACATTGTTAATGGCTGCTTTTATGTAAATTGAAGCAAGACTGCATTACATGATGTGAATGTTTTTTTTTTTTTTTGCCTTTTAGATATATGGCCCCAGAGGTACTTGATGAAACGATCAACATGAAGCATTTTGATTCTTTCAAGTGTGCTGATATCTACGCTTTGGGACTGGTATACTGGGAGATTGCGCGACGGTGTAATGCTGGAGGTGAGGAAAAAGGAGCTTGTGAAGAGCCTGACTAATCTTCCACCCACAGTGTCTTAACAAATGTAATTAATATCAGCGCTTTCACAGGCTGTAGGTGCCATAGAGCTCTGGGGTCATGTCTCACTTCAGTGCCTGAATCATTATGGGTTTTTCAATGACATATTTTTAATTTTTCATACTTTTTCTATTGACATTAAATTTGTGAATGGAAAAACTATGTAGAGAGGTTTGGGGTCAGTTAAAATTTAAAAAAATTCCTTTTACAATAATAACAGGATAAAGATACAGGAGAATAGTGAAAAAATACACACCCAACCCCTGAAAAGAAAAGAAAGAAGAAAGGGAAAAGAAAATAAAGTCCTACTGACATAGCTTGTTTTATCTGTTACAAATTAAATATTTGGAATGTTGCTTGACTGAAACATTGCTAATAAAATTTTATTTTAAAGCATGTGTGGGAATTATAGGCCTACATTTTTTTTTTATTATTATTATTGGATTTTTATCCAATGCATCTACAAAGGCAGTACGTTTTCTATTTAGAGATTAAAAATGTACCCTATTGCATGTTTTTTCTTTGGGACTGGGAATTCTGATATATTTTGTTACATATGAGCAGTAAAGCTAATTGACACAGATATAGTTGCATTGAGCCATTCAAAATTAAACCCATACCTGTCTTCTCAGGCATCCATGAAGACTACCAGCTTCCCTACTACGATCTGGTGCCCTCTGATCCCTCCATAGAAGAGATGAGGAAGGTGGTTTGTGACCAGAGACTACGGCCCAATGTGCCCAACTGGTGGCAGAGCTATGAGGTATAAAACTTCTGCTGGTCATCTTTGCAGCTTATTCTGCCCAAGACAATCCCACTGAGATAAAAGGTCATCTGATTGACATTTGCAGTAACCAACCAACCAGTTTGTTGTCAATACTTGACTTTTAGTGTGGATGCATGTGAAAATGATGATAATAGTAGATCATAATAAGAAAGAAATGGCACAGCATTCACCACAAACATGCTTGCCAATTTTAAAAGCCATTTTTGAGTGCAATATGCTTTAGGCGTGCCATCATGAGACTGTTCCAATGAAAAAATACAGCCTTTTAATTAAATTCAGCTGTTATGTGCAGGCATACTTGAGAGAGGCTGGAAAACTCATTTTTATTTGGGTTTTCTCTCCACAGGCACTGAGAGTGATGGGGAAGATCATGCGGGAGTGTTGGTATGCCAACGGAGCGGCGCGGCTTACGGCTCTGCGGATTAAGAAGACTCTCTCGCAACTCAGCGTCCAAGAAGACGTTAAGATCTGAAACACGTGGGACGCCTCAGATCCCTGCAGAGACACACAAGCGAATTAAGACTTACGCCAAAAGCAGCCTGCCAGTTTCAGCCCTGTTTTGAACCTGCTAAAGTTGAGACGAGGCCTACCTCACCATCTTAGACGAAACTACTGAGTGTGAGTCCATCCCAGCCCTTTACCGCTTCTCCAACATCAACGTTCCCAATCATGGATGACCCTCCAACCGCTGATATCAGCACAACCTCCCTCCATGGACCTATTGTTGTTGAATTATTTTTGTTTTTGGCAGGAATGACGATTGAACTGTGACAGGCATTTTGATTTTATCATCGTTTTTTGTCCAAAATGGACATTTTAAAAGAATGTTTAGATTTGATTTTTCATCCAATACACCATATGTCATATTCCAGCATCAATCTACAATTATATATAGTGCTCTACTGCTGTTGTGAGAATGTGAAAAGAAAAAAAAACAAACGTGGATAACACTGTCTCCTCCTGTTATGACTAGCAATTCATGTACGGAAATAAGTGTAGCAAAGCAGACAGACCGTGACTGTGTGACAAAGTGGTATTGCAGTTCTTTGTTCCTTTGGAAGAAATGAAGAACTGCAGATCATTTACTTCAGTAAAAATCAGCCTGCTTATTTATCTTTCTTCAGGCTGTCTTTGTTAAAAACTCACTCCATCAATGTGGTTTTGGGTTCGAATGTTCACAGGGAGTGTGTGTGTGTGCATGTATTTGTTTTATTTAACTGTTTTCGGGTTCTTAAAATCAGTGTTGCGATTTGCTGAATGCATTGTAGGATGACTGCTTAGTCCTGTTATCTAACAGCACTCTGAGAAAATGAGCAATTTTTGTCATAAGGAAAGTCATTACCACTTGTATGCTTCTTAATTATTTTAATGGGATTGTTTAGTATGTTGTATTCCTATTATTCTGGGATGTTGGCATGTTAAACTGCACTGTTATTTGTTTGCAGTCGGTGTCCTATTGCGGATTTAGTAGTTAGTACCACTTCAGAAAACACATGTAAAGTACTGAAGTAAAATAATGCATCTCTCTATTTGCCTGCATTATAACATTTTATATTGCTCTACTTTGCCTTGCATTGAAGAGTTGTCATTCAGTTTAATTTAAAAGTACTACTGAATATTTCCTTCTCATATTTACATTTGGGGTTTGCCAAGACCAAACGTTGGACATGGCGACATTGCATCACTAGCACATCCCTAGAATACCAACTTCACTACTTCATTCATCCTTTAACTCGCACCAATGTCTTGATCAGTCAAAAGCCTACAGATGTTCTGAATCTAAACTGGAATCTATGGGATATGTATAACAGTAGGTGTGAAAAATGACTAGATTAGCTTTGTCTTTAATGCTCTGAAATGCTTTTAGAAGGGCTGGATGAGAACAAGGGTCCTGTATTATGTATAACATTTGAAATCTGTTGCAGGCTCTATTACAGTCCATTTCTGATTGACCTATGCATTTTATACTTTTAAGGTCATATTCTATGAATTTGCTCTGCGTCGCTGGAAAATGTTTGACAGTAGCATGATTCAGTCGAGTTGAGTGACGTCGAGAATGCCTAAATTAATAATTATGACTGACTTTTGTTTATACCATGGTGCTCTACATTATACACTGGGAATTCTGTCCTTAGAAATGTAAAGGCTAATTGTTCCACTATTTATATTGTGCTTTTTCTTTTTTTTTTCACAACTTGCATTTTGCAGTTGTATGTAAACATGTACTTTAACTTGTGCTTAAGACTTGAGGAAAGGCATTTGGACGTTTCGGACTGTAGTTACTGCCGCTTTGTGGAGGCAGTTTAGTCTTTGTTCATTTTAGTCTTGATAAGAGTTCAGACTTGGTAGACAATGCTTTTGGTCAGATGCATACGAGTTCTTGATCCTAAGGTTCCATGTGTATTTTAAACCTGTTGAAAAAAAAATCCACTTGTGGGTTAGATATGTACATAAACAGTAATAAATCCTTTTTCTTATTTCTGTTTCATTGACTTTCCAATAGCTTAGTTTGAATATTTGTATAATAGCCAATAAAATTCTTTCTACACTGAATAGCATCTCTTATAGGAAGTTTACAAAGCTTCACATTAGACAGCATAGGAAAACTTATATTTAAAATGCATTTTATTTTTCTTTACAAGAAATAAAGCAGAGACAAAGAAATAAATGGAGGGCTGGGAGGGAAGGGGACAGCTGTATATAAAGAGATGCAACCTCTGACGTCAAAAAATATGTACAATTCAAAATTATATCCATACAAAACATGCCACATACAATAAAAATGACCATTTTATTCATCTTCCCTAAAAGTAGCTCTGCTGTACAGTTGCAGCATCTTTTTTAAAAAGTAGATCAGGTTGAAAACCAAAATCAGGATCTATTTATTTAATTACAACACGTGTAGAGAGCTTAAATTAAGAGATTTCAAAAGAACAAATGGGGCAAGATTTACTCAGGCTAAAATCCAGTGAGCGTCTTTAATAACAGACTACCCTTAAAAGAACCAATGCTAGTTTGGAGGATGTATAAATAAAATAATGCTGAGTGCAATTCACATGTAATTAATGGAGATATTTTCGATTAATGAAGTCATATCATTCTACGGCTATGGAGCCTTTTCATAAGTCATATAAAACATTCACTTCTACGGGGAGGGGGAAAAAAACAATAGGACACGAATCAAAAACAGTATCATCTTGGGAACTTCAAGATTTTCCATTTACTGTATATACTAATTAAACTGTCACTGATTCAAGGACAGGGTTCAGTAATTCACAAGCAGTAGCATAAATAAAAGAAATATACGTGAACAATATTACATAAATACACAAATGCTATGCACCATTTTACTGCTGTTTCTTTCAAAAACAAACAAAAAAATCTATGTCAATGAAGAACCTTTGCATGAATCCCATCTTAAATGTTTGTCTCATTCACCGCAACCACTCTTCCAAATTTCATAGGTGAAGACAAGAGAAACATCACGCCTTTAATATGTTTATGGTCTTGTAGGAAAAAAACGCAGATAGAAAAAAAAAAAGTTAAATGCAAAAACACTCTGGTTCATATACATAAAGATATTACTTAGTTTGCCATTTTACATATATTTATAGATATATACACATTTAGTTTTCTGATAAAATGATATCCAGTGGTTGCTTTTTTTCATGAATTTTTATTTCTCTACAATTTTGAATTTGATTAAAAAGGGGCTGGATAAAGAGTTTAGGCCCCTATTATGTACAGTTTATACATTTTGCATTTATTCTTAACGTGAGGTCATACGTCAGGGGAGAAAGGAACAAAGTAGCATGGGCTATGTGGAGACTTTGTTCAACTCCCTTCTTTGAAATTCAACTGTTTTTTAACTGTTTTTAAATTACTTTAATATAAAAGAAAATAGAAATGCCCTTTTTAAGTCTTCCTCCATCACTGCGTCAAGCCTGTAGACTGTGCTACCACTATCAAACCACGATACATAGATTAGATACAACCGGCCGTCAGCAGGCAGAGAAAGACTCACTACAGTAAGTTTACAACAGTCCACTATCACAGAAGGGAAGAGGCTTACACCTAAGGGTCCTGGTTGGAGTGATGAGATCCGAATGGAAATCTAATGAACGCAGGATGTAAGGATTCAAGATGGGAAAACATATCAAATGCAGTGGCAGTCTTGCATCACTAGTTTTATTTGCCCTATAACCTTTCAAATTGCATCAAACGTGGATGTGCACTGTGGCCCTTTCTCATTATTTGCTCCAGCGTTAAGAATGCGGATGAGCGTTCTACACTAAAAACATGATCTGCACGTGCTGACGCAGCTACATGATATCTACAGTTGGAAAAAGGTGGCCTACGAGACACCCGTTTGAGTTTTGATTGCTCTAAGTAATGCATCGTCATATTGTAAGTCATATACTGTATCTCATTTGTATAATCAAATCAAAAAGAGTTGCACTGGCTCACTATTGTAATCATCAGAAAGCAAAATATAGAGAGGAGCAAACCTGCTGCTTAAGTTTCCCTGCTTACCCGAGAAGGCAATTGCCATGGACACATTCCTGCCTTCCCCTTTCCACAGTAGCACTTAACAGTTTAATACAAAGCAGTGACGTCCCACAAACTCAATGAGGTAGACTGGGTGAAATAAACCCACCTTTTAACTCAATATAATAAAACATCTGGTGCCTTTCGAGCCACAGGCCAATAGTATTTCGACGTTATATCTCATCACAGTTCTAAGCAGAGCCACTCCAGGATTGTCTTGCCAATGTCCATGATTTTCATTGATGATTTGATGGGGTGATAGAAAGGGTGGGTAGCGGAAAGGATAGGTCCAAGCTAAATTGTACTAGTTCATTTTTGAGTACTTACATGGCTTTAATCAAACATCTTCACTGAGTTCTAGTCTAAGAGTATTGATATGCTATAGCTTCAGTTATTTTGGTAGATGTCGAAGGGATCGATTGCAGCCAGAGTCAGCTTATTGGAGGAAACAGTGGAAGTGCTTTTGGCAGAGGTGAATTTTTTTTTAAAATCAACAAGAAAGATTCAAGCAGGTCCAATACCTTCGAGCTCATCTGTAAAAGGTTGTGGCATCAAAAGTTTACTCTTCAAAGCTTTGGCTCTTGTTGTGAATAACAAAGTCTTATCTTTCAGGTGACTGAGAGTGAACTTTTCTTCCTCGATTCAGAGCAGCTTATTAACTGGATAGTAAGAATATAACAGGCTTT
Organism: Zacco platypus; assembly: GCA_038088235.1. NCBI lineage: Eukaryota > Metazoa > Chordata > Actinopteri > Cypriniformes > Xenocyprididae > Zacco > Zacco platypus. The sequence continues at coordinate 15,990,101 of CM076067.1, forward strand.
GGCGCAGGAGTGTTCTGGCACCAGGGAACCAAAGACGGGTCGGACTCTTTCTCTGTCCCTGTTAGTTCATCCACTTTCTGCAATTCCAGGCTCCACAATGGCAGGGGATCTTGTGCTGATCGTCCTCGAAGTCAAACTGATAGTCATACGTCAGCTAAAACAGATAAGAGAGGACAATACGAAGCATTATACTGGGGAAAAGCACTGAGAGCACTGCCAAATGAAAAAGTTCACTCTAACCTACCTCTTCACCCTTTGGGATCCTGCGACTAGAAATTATGATGATCTTGTCCTCTTTGTCAAATGTCACAACTTCCGCAACACAGTTGGGTGCACAAGAATGATTGACATAACTAGGGAGGACAAAGAAATCACAAACTAAGAGCTGAACCAAACATTTGGATTGCAAGAATAGGACAGGAAGTTTGATCTTACCGGGCAGGACCGCCAGTTAAGGTGGCATCAATCACATGCTCGTTATTGATTCGAAACATGTAGATCCCACGGTTCTGATTGAAGATATCGAAGAGGTTAAAAAAAAAAAAAGAAAACTACAGAAAATATATGGCAGAAACTTGACATCTACAAACCTGCTCCTCGTAAATCTTCTCCCTGCGATTTGCAACCTCGTTGCGTATGATGGTGCCAATGTACTCAATGACCATGGTGTGTTTTTCAAGGTCTTTAGCAGCGTAGAGACCCAGTCCTTGAATGCGAGAACGGGCCAGGTACACATTGTTTTTCCACTCTGTCTTCAGTCGACGGTATTGAGAAGATTTGGAATGAACAAACTGCTTGCTGTACGGGGTGTTAATTTCCCCTGTAAATGTGCTCTGATAGGCTTTGGACATACTCGTGCTGTTCAGAGTATGAGGCCTGAGAAGCAGGATAAAATTACATTAGATCTTTACAATCACTTTCTAAAAATCAGCTGTCACATGAGAAAGCTAGTTTTCCATTTCTTTTGTTCATTACCGTTTGCAGTGGGTGAGAATTTTGGGTTCTGATCGTGCACAGCCTGTAGGATTTATCATGAGGGGAAGCTCCATGAGAGGATGGCGGCCATATCGGAACGTATAATTCTGACAGTTTTCCACACCAGGAAGCTGCAGGACATAAGCAAGTTAATAGAGATGGGAATCACAAGAATTTAACATCCTGGATCCAGTTCAATGATTCCAGTCGATTTTTTTATGACTTAAGGAAAAAAATTTTGGAAAAAAGAAATCCAATTGGACAAATTAGATATTTTCAACAGCAGAAAAATGTAAATATAGAAAATTAGATCACTTAAAAAAACATTTTTAGAGACAGCATAAATGCAATTCAATAACTGATCTTAACTTTGTATTAAACAATAATGCTAAAAATATAGTAACATTTCATTCATTATTTTTTTTAAACATTACTGACAAAATGTTTAGAGTTGTCGCCGATGAAAGAAACTCAGAAACCATGTTATTCGTCTGCATCAACATAAGAATGCAGAACAAGAAGAGTTAACTTTTTTTTCAAGTTTTATTAACTGAAGGATGTTCATTTCTGTTAAAGGTTCAGAATAAATATCAGTTCCCATCCATACTATTTCTCACCGATTCAGTGATTCGCATCACTGCATGGACAGTAAGTCCATACATCTCTTCTCCCTTGACATGCTCGGTGAAGAGCTTCAGCATGGCAGCTTCATCACGCAGCTTGGCAACCTGCTGCACAATCTTGCACCAGATGCCTAAAGAGCAGCGGCATGACATTAGCAAGATGCGGAAAGATGAATCATTCCATCAGTATTATATTTATAATCATTTTACAAAATAAACTTAGATTCACATACCATCAGGTGTGGCGTCTCGGAAGTGCAGGTCTTCATACCCGTGTTCTAGGACACGTACTTCAAACAGAGGCCTGCCATCCTGCTCACTGATGCGACAACGGTAGCGACATCTGCGGTTTGGCACGCGAGTGCTCCAGTAAATTCGTGTGGCCTCATAACCCACGGGAAAGATAGCAGTGGGTGAGTGAAACACAGTCATCTGAGAGGGCAAGAGCTGGCCCACAGCATGGAAGATGAGCCCGCCAACACGGAACATGTGAATGCGGTCACCACGTTGCAGGATGCTTGCAATCTGCTTCACCTCATCTCGCTCGATGTAGACCCGTCGAAAAACAGCAAAACTGCTGAGCTCCTCTTCACTGGGGCCTTTAAGCTTGTGCTGGGTGCAGAGCATAGTTTTGTCTTTGAAAAACATGCAACGTGCCCGAATGGCACAGGCAAAATGATAAACATTCGGGCAGCGCAAACGGTTGCAGCTGTTAGTGGCACCCGTCTTCTGACAGTAGGCACACCGGGTGCGCAGTCCACGCCGAAGAGCAACCTCCACATTAATAAGTGCACCGCCCTGGGTCTCGTACACCTCAGTGGACCACAGAGCACAGTTAAGATGCACCCACAGATCAACATCGATGTTAAGCAGACGTGCTGGACCATCTGTGGCACCATCTCCTTCCTCGTGACAGAAACAGCACTTGCGCTTGTCTCGGGGCAGCTTGTCTGGTTTTAGCGTAATGCGGAGGCGCTCCATGAGCTCTGAAACTTCACGGCTGTTCTCTTTCTTAGACCCACCCTTGCGAATAGTGATGACTATCTGGAGACGCTTCCAGCGCAGACCCTTCCATTTTTTTACCTTGGGTCGTTCTTCTTCTTCATCAGAAAGAGTCCTGCTACGGTGTTTGATGGGTTTGAGGGACATCTCTATTGTGGGGGAGTCTAGAGGAGGAGAACTGGCTGGAGCAGAAGGTTGTTCTTCTGATGGAGCAGCTAAGGGGAGGACAACTGTATCCTGAGATTCAGACTCCACGGTAACAGGGGAGCTGTGAGCCTCCAGTTTAATTATAGGGTCGGTTTTGACAGGATCACTCGGGCTTGCGGAAGGGGACGATGTAGTCTGAACAGGTGCATCTGGTTCAGGTTTGGGCTCAGGTTGAGTGATGTTTTCTGGCTCAGCTACAGCAGATGATGGTTGTGGAGGTGGAGATGGTGATGGAGGTGGAGATACTTCAACAGGGATAACAGGCAGGTGGCGCACATCCAAGTCTGAAACATTTGTCATGTAACAGTGCTGAGCAGGTCTATCTTCTTGCTCTTGGCATTCCTGCAGAAGAGTGAAAAAGTCAGAAGAAATTAGAAATGTAAATGTACCTCTCAAAAGTGAGAAGACATTTAGACAAAAAAAATTTCTCAGCTCACCTGTTTGATAAGAGCTAGAATATCGACTTGTTTCCTCAGAGTACACCCTGGGAGGGAAACGTCAAACTGCCTAAGCCACTCTGCATCATGGCTTACAGAGGGGTCCGTCTTCATACCTGGAAAAAAAAAAAACATTCAAACAGCTTTAGAAAAACCAAAAAGAAGGAACTAAACATACTTTGAGAATAATGTTGAAAGACAACTTGAGTGCATTACCTGGGTTGGAAGAGTCGGGTACTTTCCCAGGTCCAACACCTGCTCTACCAGGACTCTGGGGAAAAGCCACCTCGTAAGAACTTGGCATTCGTATTTGCAGTAGTTGGGCAACAGTCAACATAACTGTGTTGAGATTCTGTTGAAAAGAAAACAGTACTTAAACACTGTCAAGTGAAATTGCCCAGTGCCTTTGAGCTTAAGGTTGGGTTAAGACATTTAGAGTAGGGCTGCAAAACTAATCGATAAAATAAAACAATAAAATAACAAATAATATAAAATCATCCACAAAGATTGTTATTATCGATTAGTCGGATCTAAAATATAATTATTGTCGTCATGAATTCGAGTTTACTGTTTTACAAGAAAGACAGAGAAAAAAAAACACTTTATAGTTGTTGTTTTTTTTTTTGTTTTTTTTAGAAGCCCAATTACAGTCAATAATAACAGAGACTGTGGAAAAGTACATAAAAACAATGCCAGCAAGAATGCAAGCTGTTATCAAAGCCAAAAGAAAGCCATACAAAATATTAAGTTTTTGGAGAATGTGTGAGAATAATGACAGTTTTTGACAGATCCCTAAAATATGCGTGTTCTCTCTTTTCTGTGACAGGTAGTCTAAGAAATGAAACACTATATATTTTTATAGCATTCAATTGGCTAGTTTGTTTGAAGGACATTGGGCAGGATGTGCAAGTTTTTTTTATAATAAATAAATCTACGAATTAATCAATTATCAAAATCGTTAGTTGCAGCCCTAATTTAGAGACTTAAATACCTTTGCGGCAGCTGATGAAAGCATGAAGGTTACAGACACTTCATTGCTTTTAGTTTTGTCCCACTGGCTAGATGAGGCTACCTCTTTTCCATCCACTGACTCGAATGGTTTTGTCTCAGAGAAACCTGTATATAGATAAGATCAGTCAATCATAAAAGATTCAAACAAACTAATTAAAATCATGTCTAAGCAGTGGCACATACTGGGGATGGCAGAACGAGGAATCATGGGGATAACAGGAGAGATGGCCCTCTCAACCTCCTCCTCTTTGGGATCCAATAGATGGGGGAAGCGTGTTGTCTCATCACCTAGTTGGCTTTCAGGTGAGGATGCAGGCACAATGCTATCTGGAGCATCACTGTCATCATCGCTCTCCATCCTGAGTTGAAAGAATCCATTAGTGCACTGACATTTGCATAAACTTATGATTAGTTGTTCATACCGCATTACACATTTTGGCAATTTACCGTATATCTTCATTTTGGTTGTGAGGTGGAGTGGGTAGAGCTGCTAGTATGTCTACACTCTTTACTTCCTCTGGAACAGAACCTTTGAGTACAAGGAAAGATTTAAATGTCAGGAATCTGTGCAAAACCTGCAAAGTCATACCAGTTTACTAATGAATCCGAATCAATGTAACGTCTTACCCATGGTATCTTCTGATGCCTCTGTTTCTTTTTGACCTTCTGCTAGTTCCTCTACAGGTGTCACTCCATTTAGAAGTTTGTGCTGCACCGAAGGTGGAGGAGTTGGGGGAAGTGATGATGGTGGGGTTGGAGGATTGCTGAGGTTGTTCTAAAGGAAAAAGAAGCAAAGAACACTTAAAAATATGGAGATTTAAGTATAATTAAGTGAAATTACTGAAAAACAAAAACATGTTGCAGTTTAAATCTGGTTGCATCTTAAGAACTTGTAACCATCTTTGGCATTCTTAGAATGAGGAATACACACCGAGCTAGAGTGCAGAGTCTTATGTAAGGTATAGGGTTAAAATGAAAATGCCAAACTATCATGTACCTTTGTAAGAAGCTGGGAATAGTAGTCTGGAATATTGTCCAACATAGCATTTCCAAATGAACCTTTCAACTGGGTCTTGGCATTGGCTGGGCTGCTGCCAAAGGGAGCAAACAAATCCAGACTAGCAGTAATGGAAGGCTCCATCAAAGGAAGTAGAGAAAGCCCCTGTAGGTTAACCATAATTGAGCAATGATTTTACAATAACATTAATCCATATTGTTCATAGCCATGCATTATACATAAAACAGGAAGTAAAGATTCAAAAAGCCAATGCCACATACCTGTTTCAGCTGCTTCATTATTGCCTCAGTTTTTCCAACTTCTTCTTTCTTGGTTTTCTTTCTAGAGTTTGGCCCACGCTCTCCAGCTTTTGTAGTACGTTTGGCCTTGACTATAGGAGTTCTCTTTGTGAGTGACTGCAGATCCTAAAAATAGTAATCAAATAAGAATTAGATGCTCAAGTTCAAACTACATATGCATAATGAAAGGACTTCCTTGCCCTACCTCCATGTTGCGTGGAGTTCCTTGAAGCTTTTGCTCCAGCATTGCTAGCTTGCTATTGATGTGCCCATTTATCTCATTATGAATACCATCTGAGGGCCTTTGAGATGCCAGTTGTAAGTTTTTGGTTCGAAGGAGTTTCTGTAGCAGCTGTTGACCAGTCTCTGTCCTTTGAATTTGGGATCCAAGATCTCCTGCTTGATTTCTAGAGCCTAGAGCAGAGTTCGAAATAGCAGTGGCACTGACTGTCTCTCCAGAAACTTCTCTCTTTATGCCATCAGAATGGGCCTCTACACTACCTCCTGTGTCACACTGGATTTCACGTGGTTCCTGTTTGATGTTTTGCAGCGTCATCTTGCACATTTCATTGGGCATTTGAGTTGGTTGAGACATATGACCCTCAGATACTTGGGCAGCAGTTGGTGTTTGGTGTGGGTTGGGTGCTGACTGAGGAGATGGACCATTGAGTGCTAAAGAAGCAGTAAGAGCTTCAGTATTGGGACTCTGCGTCTTCATTGTTGGAGATCTTAGAGGTGAAGCGATTGATCCGCCTGTCTGGCTAAAGGGGCTACCCTTTCCTACAATACTATCTGGCCTAGAAGGCGAGGACAAGTGACTGGAGAGTGATAGGCTGCCTGTCTCAGGTTTATTTAAAGATGCTGGGCTTGAACCAGGTTCTGGAACAGAGGACCCTGCAGGTGAACCTGCATGAGAAGGAGAGGCTTGAAAGGGGCTCAGTGCTGTTGCCACATGGGACTGTTGTTGCTGAAGATGCTGTGATCCTGGAGGAGTCTGAGACATTCTCATAAGCCTTTGCTGATTAGAAAGCGGGCTTCCAGGAGAAACTTGACCCACTAACTGGCGAGGAGACATTGGTCTAGCCATATGTCCAGGTGCTGTGGCACGAACCTGACCCAGTACTGGCCTGGGCACTTGACCTCTCATCATCTGATGATGTAGTTGTTGCTGTTGTAACATCTGCTGCTGCTGCTGGGCACTATTGATGTACTGAGGCAAAGGTCCTTGAGAAGGCTGTTGCATAGCCCCTGCAACACCTTGATGAAACTGTGTAGCCATACCAGATGGTTGTCCCATTGCTCCCGACTGCTGCTGAGGGCCAGCTGGACCATGTTTGCCTGCCAACCCAAAGCGGTGCTGCTGCTGTTGTTGTGTTTCAAGACCTGGAAGCCGAGGGCCAACTGGTGGCCCCTGTGGGACCTGGGGACGCATTTGTCCCTGTGCCTGACCCTGCATTCTTAGCATCTGGCCTTGTTGTAGCTGTCGTTGGGCAATCATTGCCTGAATTTGCTGCAACTGTTGGCTGGGAGTCAGGTGACGCAGTTGGGGGTTCTGTGCAATGAAGGCCTGAATGTTAATAGGGGCACGTATTTGCCCTGCAGAAGCACCAGGTCTTGGAGTCATCATCATCTGCTGGCCTCTAGGAATCCCCATCTGTTGAGTTAATAGAGCTTGCTGCTGTTGATTTGTAATGCCAGTCATTGTAGTTTGCGTCTGACCACTATTTTGGCCAAGCACATCTTGCGGTTGTTGTGCAGTAATCGGACCAGCTTGCTGTTGGGACATAAAGCACATTTGCTGATCTTCCTGTTTAATTTGTATGGTGTTCTGGGTCTGAAGTCCGAGTTGCATCTGTTGTTGCTGTGGTTGTACTTTAAGATGTGTTCCAGCCTGCTGGCTGCCTACAAAACCATGTTGTTCAGGAACTCCAATGTTCTGGTTTGGTTGAGGCTGTGCTGTTGGTTGTTGACCCAGATAAGCATGTGGTTGCTGCGGTTGTCCAACACAATGCTGTTCTCCACTGGATCCCTGTTGTTGCATCTGATGTGGTGTAGGAGGTCCACCCTGTTGGGGGGGTGTTTTTGGACTAAGTAGTCCTCCATCTTTATGGGCAGGATTCTGAAGATCTTGGACACCTTGTTGCAAGCTCTCAACAACTCCTTGGGTACTCCCTGATGGTGGAGTTTCTAAAGCTCTTTGTGGGTCAGATGGACCAACCTGTGGTGGTTGTTTCAATTGTGAGATTTGTTGCTGTTGAAGTTGAGCAAGGTTTTTTGCAGCATTCTGCTGCTGCTGTGACATGAGCATGCGCTGAGCCATTACACTCTGCTGTTGAGGTGTGAGCTGGGCTGGTGGGCCCCTAACATGCTGATCCATCAAACCCTGAGGTCTTTGAAGCTGCTGAACAATTTGTTGATTACCAACCATAACCTGTGGTTGGCCTGCCAACATATTTGCAGTTTGGGTCATTGGTTGGCCTATGACATTATGTTGAGTCTGCCCAATAGCTTGGTTCCCCATCATACCTGGAGAAGTCTGAATTAACCCCTGCCGATTTTGCTGGTTATTAATTATTCCTTGTTGTAAGTTTGGTTGCTGCTGCCCCATATTGCCCATCAAAACTTGGGCTGGCAGGCTGCCTATGGCTCCAGGCTGCTGGTTCATTACACCAGGCTGCTGAGGTTGATGTGACATAGGCTGCTGCCCCATCATCAACTGTTGTTGTTGCTGCTGCTGCTGCATTTTTTGGACCATTTGCATTCTATGCTGTAACTGCCGCTCCTGTAGAACTCTTGGATCTGGTCCTTGTGCTCCAGGGCCTTGTGGGAAAAAACCAGGAGGTGGAACTGGTTGCACAGTGCCAGCTGCAAGTGGGAGAGAAGGCTGGGCTCCACTAAAGGGTTGCATTTGTGGCATTCTAATTGGCATTCCTCCCTGAGGCATCCCTGCTTGAGGTATCCCTCCAGGTGGTTGACCAACAATTGGACCTCCTTGTTGGCCGATCATCATTTGTCCAGGCATCTTGGAAATCATGTGGGGCGCTTGTGTAGAGGGCCCAGGAGCTAGCATGGAAGACCCTTGCTGATGCTGCTGTTGCTTACTTCGGTACTCTGCAATAAGATTGGTGTGCTCCTTCTGCTGCTTACGTACCTAGAAAAGTAAATTTCAATGTTGTAAACTGAATAACTTTAAAAGACAACAAAATCTCGTTTGTATGTAAAAAGATAATGTGCATACCTGGTCCAATTGTTTCTGGATCTTACTCTGTTCCTCAGTGACCAGTTTCAGCTTTTCAGCATCTGCTTCTGCAAACTCACGTCCAGCTTTCTTTGCAGTGCGCTGCTTGGCACAGAGAGCTTTACGGGATTTGCGATGTGCTCCAATTTGCTCTTCTAAGAACTTCAACTGCATTTGCAGCAACTGCTGGGTGTGCACTAGCCATTCTTCATATTGGTGCTGCTCAGCATCATCTGTTATGAGTGTGATGGAACATTAAAAGCATGAACTGAACAGTCTATAAACTGAATGCACAATGTGCCCCTATACACTTTGCCCAATTTGTAGAAAACTATATTTTCCACAATGCAACAAATATAGTGAGATTTCCATGTTATCAACTAGATTCTGAAATTGTCAAATGAGTTAAATTAAAATATCCATTGTAATGTCTGATTGTTTTCTGCATTGCCAAAATCATGACTTTAAATCTGCGTTTACATAGGGAATGTAATATTATAAGGAAAAGGGTAATAAAAGTAGTAAAGGAATGGTTTGTTGCAAAAATAGAAATGAAAAACATACTGATGATGCCAAATTGTGGAGGATTCGGCCTAGTTTGAACCTGGTTGCTGCCTTCTCCATCCTGAAGTAGAAGGATTATGTTTAAGATGCTATATTAAATTCACACAAAATGTGAACTACAAAAGAAAACCAAACCTACCTTGGAAGACCCAGGTGCAAGCTGAGCCTGAGAATCCTCATTTCCAGGGGCTGAAGTTAACCTCTGAGCCAAGAGAGATACTTGTTGCCTAAAGTTGAATAAAATCGAAACTGAATATGAAACAGAACTGAAAGGAGTAATTCCATGGAAATGTCAACCAGCAAATTGTTCAGCAAAGGAACAAAACTCCTATTAAATTATTAATTTACATCTACATTACTGTATTAAATAGGTATAACTGATTTTGAGTTATAACTGAAGGAAATTGCATAATGTATCCACCACATGAGGTGTGTACCAGATTATAAAAAAAAATTGGAGAGCCAATCTTTCTACTTTCTATGATTATAATATAATTGTACATTTCAAAGTGTATTGTATCTATACAACAATTTCCCAATTCAAATTGTAAAACTTGACCAAAATGTCATTTTTATGATACCCGGACTATCTACAGGTTTATTATTAAACATGCAATGGTACACACTCTAAAAACTAACATTTCATATTTTCACTTTAAAATTGACACCCACAACACTCCAACTGATCAACATTACCCAAGTGTCTTAATAAAGACAAAAAAAAATACCTATTTATTCCAGGTGGTACACCCATTGGATCTTGAGCCAACACCCTCTTAATTCCTTTCAGCGCAACCATTTTAGCCTTCGCAATAGGATCTATTATGTCATCCGTCATGAATTTATCCAGCTCTGAGAAAAAAAAAATCATTGCCAAAAACAAATTTTTAACATTTTTATCCAAATAAGATTTTCTGGATAATAAAAATGAGAATTAACAGCTAATGGAACTCATTTCAACATACCTTTATCTGGGAAAAAGTTGCTGGACAAGTTCTGCTGTTTAACTATATGTGGAGGTGGTGCTGTCTGTTGCTGAGGAGTAATACCAGGGTGAATTCTGCCGGGCTGTCCACCTCGTAAAATGCCTTGCTGCTGTCCCATTGCTGCATGGGGAGGTGAAGGCATTGCAGCACCAATTAACCTCTGCTGCTGTTGTGCTAACACATGAGGTGGCCTAGGCACCATACCTGCTTGAGGCACAATGCCCTGGGATGGATGGTGGTGCTGTGACATCATAATTTGATTTGGCCCCTGAGGGGGCTGTTGCTGATTCTGAATGCCATGAAGCTGACTACCAATTCCACCCTGAAGAGCACTTAAATGCTGCTGCTGCTGTTGTTTCTGAAGCTCCTTCTTTTCATGCTCTAAAAGATCTTGTATTAATAAAGGTAGTTCACTCGCTTCCAGTGAGCTTTCTACTTTGTCTAGATCTTCTGTAGAGTGGTGGCCAGCATCTGGCAACCCAAGTGGATCATTACCCAGGTCTGGATGTGGAGCAGCTGGTGGAAAAGACAGTGTATCTGCTTGGCTGGGAAGAGGAAAAGGTATACCACCTAAACGGACGGTGTTCAAAGAAGCAGTTGCAGTCTCTGGTTGATTAGAAGCTTTTGTTCTACTGAGCAAAACCGACACAGTTTCACTGAGATCATCTTTAACCGAAGCTTGTCCTGACTGGGGTTGTTCAACCAATCCCTTGTCTTCAAGTTTTACAGAGGACAGTCTAATGGCATCAGATGACTCTACTTTTGGAGTACTTTTGGTAGCAGATGAACTCTCAATCTTTAAAGGTGGTTGAGTGGTAGTTGTGCGTGTGCCTTGGCAAGCTATATCCACTCTTGCTGTATCTTCAACCTTGATTTCTACATTAGCAGAAGACCCTGGTCCTTCCCCCTCTGCTTCCACAAGTCGTAACTGGTCAGAAAAAACATCTTTGGGATCACCCTGATCCAGCTCAGGGTCAGTGTATGCCAGCAAATCAAATTCATCACTGTTGAGCAGATCATCCAAATGAGGATCATTGGTCTCAAGATTGTCAAGGTTTCCCAAATCATCATCACCTTTGTCAGGATCAAGGTCAAGAGTTGCAAGATCATCATCCTCAACTCCAGCTTCTGCCACTGTATCACCAAGCCCTTTGGAAGCAAAGGCATCCTCTAGGTCAGACTCAGGTAGGTCAACTGGATTCACAACAGTCTGTTGACCTACTAATGTACTTGTTTGGGGAATCTGTTGAGTAGTAGTGTGAGAAATGGGTGTTTTAGGTGTAGTAGTTGGCACCTGCTGCGACTGTAGTTGAGACTGAGGTACATTGCTTTGTTGTTGCATTAATAAGTCCATGCCACCCTGCTGCAACCCAAGTCTGGGATCACGCATCCCCTCCGCTGAAGCATCAAGAGATGGAGTCAAGTTCTGCTGAACAAAAGCAGCATTCATTTCCTGCTGTGGAAGAAACATGCGTGGTCTAGGTATAGGTGCCCTTTGCATAAACTGAGGACCCAGTGGCATCCTCTGGGAATTATGCCTCAACTCTATAAACTGAGGTGGTGCTCCAGAAACGTGGCTTTGTACAGCCTCTGCGCCAGTGCCTGTAACCCCAGTCAAAGGATTAGGGATATTCTGCATGGACTGCATGTTGAGAGAATTGTTGATGGGAGTATTAAGGTGCTGCCTGGGAACGGCTTCGATCATAGATGGTTGTGGGAACCTCCGCGGAGCACCTTGGTTTTGCCACTGTGCAGGAAATGGTGGGCGAGGATACATCCCCTGAGAAATATTGGGCCCAGCTTGCCTACATAAAAAGTGCAGATTATAAAATGTTAATTGCAAAAGTAACCTTTACAAGGACTGTGTAAAATGTGTAAAAAAAACAGTGTAAAAACAGATTAACTGAAACCAGTTGTATTTTTCAGGTCATTGTACCTTAATGCATTGGGCTCCATAGTTGCTGGTGTCCCAGGAGGAGGTGGGCGGCAAAGCTTTTCATCCACTGCACCCATTGGCAGAGGCATCCTGCTGCCAAGTGTTGCCTGAGCAACCACAGCTCTGTCCTGATGAATGTAAAGTGATGTTATGACAACTAACAAAACACTTTTGGCTGTTTGGGCTGCACAATCAATCGAAATAAAACTGCAATCGCGACATGGCATAGTGCAGTTATCAAATCACAAAGACTGCGATTTAGTTGGATAAATATAAATAAATGTGGCTTTAAAAACTCATCTCTACATGTGCTCTGAGATTGGGTCCCTTTTAGTGTGCATTTGGGAATGCAACATGTGGCAACCAAACTAGAATGTGTGTTCCAAAACTAGAAATGAGAAGCTCTAACTGTGGTCAACAAAAGAAGCTTGAAGGGCTTCCTGTAGTTTTTTGCCCAAATAAAAGCTTGCATGGTTTAGTGTTTAAAAGTGAAGGAATTTTAATATTAGTATTGTAATTTTACAGTTTTATTGTAATATGCATTATGTTATGTAACAATGTTTTGGGCCAAATTAAGAAGCCCTACAAACAAGCAAAGCAAACGAGCATTTAAAAAAATAAAAATAAAAAAAATAATCATGCATCCACAGTTTAACATTTCATCAGATTCAGTAAAATCACATGCAATATTAATTCACTATCAATACCTGAGGGTAAGGAGGTGGTGCTCGCTGGCTTTTGTCTTGCTGAAAGGCTGGCATTTCCCCACTTGGCCAATTCTGAGCAGGATTACTCACCACAGGTGCTTCCTTCTCTTGGCGAAGTGAGTTTCTCTGCATTTTTTGTCTTATCAAAAACTCCCTTAATCGCTGCTTCTGTGGTGCATAAAACAACAAAAGTAAAATTCAAATGTAATTAATTCTACCCAAAACTCTGTAAATTTGAACATTTAATTGGTGTCTACTTTACCTGTCTGTGCTTTTCTAACTCAGATGGACTAAGACTCATTAGAGCTGGATCCTGTCCAGCTGACAGGTCTGACATATCCTGTGTCCCTGGCATGTTGCTTAAATGTGGACCATCTGTTGGCCGCACAGTTGTTTCTTGGTTTCCGGGTTGAAGTGCTATTCTTGAGTTAAAATCAGCACCCACTGGTTGCTTCAGGGATTGTGGCTGCTGGAGATGGACCTGAGCTTGCTGAGTAGTCATCATCTGCTGCTGGCCAACTACTTGTTGCTGGCCCATTTGAAGCCCTACACCAGGACTGCAGCTGAAAGCAGGGGGTTTTCCAGAGAGTGGATCTGCTACTGAGGGTGAGCAGGGGGGTTGCTGGCTATGATGAGGTGAGCCTCTATAGGGGGAGTTACCTTCTGGTGCTACAGAAGATGGGCGAGGGGGTTTATGCAGTGAGGCAAAGGGATCTCTGGACTGAGGTCGTGAAGGTGGGCGGGAGTAAGGGTCAGGCGACTGGAAGCGTGGAGTGGCTGGCGACTGCACAGAATGCATATCATTGGAAATGGCTCCTGGTGTGAGAGGCGACTGAGAACTGCCTTGCGACTGAGGACTGGAAGGCAATCTTGAATATGTTTCTTGCTGAGGCGCAGTAAGCCTTTGGGATAAAGGAGAGGAGCCATCGCCCGACTGAGGTCGCGGTGTCAGTGGAGGCTGGGAGTAAGGGTCAGAGAACGTGGAGGGAGATTGGCGGTAGCTCTCAGAAGGATGATTAGGAGAGGCGCCTGGAGGGTGCGAAACAGACAAGCCACCTGCATCCCCCTGATGCATACGAGGTGTCATGGGGGCTTTGAATAACCCATCTCCAGAGTCCAAACTTGCAGGAGAACCAGAGCTTAGGTCTTGTCTGCCAAAAGAAGAACGTGGAGATGGGGCATTAATTTCTGCCCTATTTGGGCCCACCCCAACAGGTGAAGAAGCTATTGCAGATGGAGATGAAGCATGATCTTGTCGGGCAGCTCCATGCTGCCCACGGTAAGGGTCGCCACACTGGGTTGTATGAGGTGGTGAGAACATCTGAGAATCTCCAGGCCCACCAGGCCTAGGTCGAGGACTCTCAGGTGGACCTAAGGCCTCCTGAGAGGGCTGCTGAGGTTTGGGAACCTGCTGTTGTGATCTAAAAAATGGGTCAACCTGCTGGGCCCTACGAGGAGTCCCTGGTTGCATGTCAAGGGAGCCGAAATTGGCTGGCCGTCCCTGAGTAGCACCCTGTAAGCCAGGCATAGAATATCCTGAGGAAGAGGCTGGCAAGGGGCTGGAAGAAGGCTGTGAGTATGGGGTGGATGGCTGAGACTGAAGGTGTGGAGACTGAGAGGGAAGTTTAGAAAATGGGTCTGTCTGCAAATCAGCTGAGCATGGAGTTTTGAGGGGTCCATCAGGAAAAAAGGCTGAAGATGCAGAGTCTGTGGCATGAGGGTACGGACTCTCAGCAGAGCTCGGCTGGGAGGGAGTGGATACAGAGCCTGAGGGTGGGGGAATTTGGAGGTGCAGATTAGGGCGCTCTCCTTTAATACGGCCAGGCTCAGTTTTGATAGGCCGACATACTTGACTCTCCGCCTGCTGTAGAGAAAAACAAAGAAAAATGTTTACAATTACAATGTAACCACATCAAATGATTTTAAATGTATTGTATGAGATGGTCACATACCTTCTGTGCCTTGTTTATCCTCTGAGCAGCCCTATTATCTTTGGCCTTTTGCTGAATGAATAAGAGACAAGTAGTACACAAATGAAAACAGTTAGAGGACAAAGACAGTACTTTGAAATTAAATTACACTACAGGTTCAAAATAGCACCTACCAGATAAGGAACCTTGTCTGCAGCTGATACCTTCCTCCAAATCTTCATTATTTGTTTGCAGCGACTTGCCCAGTCTATGGAAAGAAAGGAAAAAATGAAGCAGACCTAACTAATGTTTAGCCGGGTAAGCCCTCCATATATTTAAGTTAAAGTAGAATTAGCAGGTACACATTCATAGGACAGTTTAATACTA
Source organism: Zacco platypus (assembly GCA_038088235.1). NCBI lineage: Eukaryota > Metazoa > Chordata > Actinopteri > Cypriniformes > Xenocyprididae > Zacco > Zacco platypus. The sequence goes on from CM076067.1 coordinate 16,005,380, forward strand.
ACCAGGGTAGTCCTGTTTGAGACTAGGGAAGTTCATGTTAGCATATAATACAGGAGAGATGGTAGATAGATTTCCCAATTCCTCATCTTTTTCCCAACGCTGCAGACTGCGCTGATTGTAGGAGAGGCCATCGCCTTCCTGTTCAGTAGGAGTTGGAGGAGTAGAAGGGGTGGCTGGAGTGGATGGTGTTGCCCAAGGACTTTCCTCATCCTGGTCTGGACTGAAAAGACCACCTCGATCACTGGAGATGAAAAAAAAACACACATATAAAAGGAGGTGAAATGCTTAAGGGCACAAAAGGGAGAAAGCAAAGAAAAAAAGCTTACCGTATGTCGAAAAAGGGAGACTGTGAGAGACCTGAAAAAGAGTCCATCATACCAGTTGAGGGGAGTGCACCAGATAAGGAAGCACCTGTAGTTAAATCATGGTGATTTTTAAGTGTATACATGTATAACAAATCTAAGTTATATAACATCCTGAGTGAAAAAAAATATGAATAAATTAATGATTTACATTTAAAATTCTTCCCATACCTGGAAGGAGGTTTCTTTGAGGGAAACCACTTTGATTTGAATCACCCTCCTGAATTGGCTTAATGCTAGGCTGCAGCGGCCCACTCACAGAACTCCCCTCAGTGGGTCCAAGTACTTTGCGGAAGAACTGCTCAGAATCCTGACTTTCTAGATCTGGTGGGTGAAAGGGTGGTTTTTTGAGTAATACAACTGTTCATGACACCAGGTACCTCACTTTTTTCTTGATGAAAGTATTTACCTTCATTCTTCTGCATGTCAGACCCTTGTGCACCTCCTGAGCTCTGATCCGTGTTGGAAAGTTGCCCAATTGCTCCTGGCCCTACTGCTACAAAATGTTATGCAAGTAAACAACTATGTTAGGACAACATCCACTACTAAAATATCAAACTACAATTTCAGCTTTGAAAACCTTACCTGCTCGATCACCTGGAGGCTTAGATCCTTCAACCTCTTGCTTTAGTACCATGGGAAGACCAGTTTGACTAACTGTGGCCTCAACTGTAAGAACAAAATGAAACATGTTTAAATCAATGCCACATCTAACTTTATTGCTCTCAAATGCCAACATTGACTGTCTTACCTGGTTCAGAAGCTGTATTTCTGGCCCCATTCCCAGATGGAGGAGGTCTCAGAATGCCCTGCGTATGTCTTTGGGGTGGAGGAGCAAGAAAAGCTCTCTTACTCTGATCGAGCAATGTTTTGCCAAAGAAAGCCTCCTGTAGGTATGCGGGAAACATGTCTTCCAACTTGCTCTTCTTTCTGCCCCTGCGCTTTTTGGCTTGCTCACCCTCTCCCTCTGCGGTCTTCGCGTCTGGGACATCGAGAGGTATGTCAGGATGTGGTCCTACATAAATAATAACTGACTGTTAAAATGACTGGAGTTATATGATGACGTGTTGAATGCTTTGAGATCCAAAAAGATGTTGAGGCTACCATGTAAAAAAAAATAAATAAAAAAAAATGTGGGGGTAAACAAAAAAATACAAATAAAAATTTAGTTTACACTGCTTCAAAAACTATGGTTGGTATGACATTGCTTACCTTAATATAAGCTAATAAGGAGTGTACTGTGTTTAACCACTAAATTTAAAATAACATTTTTTTGAATTTGATATAAAATTCTCATGTTGAAATGTCAAAGAATATTTTATTTTAAGAAGACTTGGATGACTGTTACACATGCCAGATATGACCATAAAATTTGCAGATCTGTACTTCACTATTTATATTTCCTGAGTGTTTTGAAGCAAGGCATATAGAATCTATTTCATAAAAAGGAACTGAAAGACATTTTTTGGGCCCAATAAAGACTGACAGCCTTAGGTAGTTAAGGCAATTGCACCCACAGATATTTTTAAGCAGTTGGCAAGGACATTAGCATTTTGTGATCACGTCAGATTACAGCATAGTTTGTAAAAAAAAAACGTTTATAAAATGTTCCAAGACTCAACACTGATCCAACAAAACCCAACAAACATTAGATGCTGACATTTGCTGGGGCATTGTGAATACCAATTTGGACACACTTGCCTTCCTCAAGTTTCGTTTCAGCTGCTTGACCTTCAGGAACAGCATCACCAGAGGCAGACAGACTCCTCCTCATTCGTGTGTGGCACTTTCTTTGCCGAACCATGAACCCTCCAATCCCTACAAGTAAAAAATTACTTTATTAACAATTTCTTTCAAAGCACAGATAAAGCTATTAGGAAACAAATCGGCTAGTGACCTGGTCTGTAAGGTTTCCGCTTTCTCTTCTTCCCATCATCAGTCTCTTCTACTCCTCCTTTGAGAGTTTCACAGTCAGCCATGCCCTCTATACCTCCATCTGTCCCAGTTTCTCTGTCCACTCCTCCATCCCTATCTGGGCTCCCAGGTGCTTCCAGCTTAGGCTCACATTCCATCGCTTCTGCACCTCCTATATCAATTTCAGTTCTCATTTATTTGCATTCACAATCAGTCACAGTGCGTCACCACACTGATTTATTAACGCAATGTTCCAGTAAAACGACCTGAAGAGTTCTTTAGACACTTATAAACACTGTACCATCCTTAACTTGCAACAAAGATAAAAAATAATTGGTCAACATACAGCATAAAAATAATTCAACTTAGTAATAAACTGACCTTTCCCCTCATCACCATCTCCATCGCATTCTTTTAGCTCATCAATACACATGGTGCCTAGTCGGGAACGGCGCTGCCTGCGCTTGTGCAGGGGTGACATGGAGATGCTCCGCAATAAAGACATGCCAGTCTCCGTTAGCCAGACACCCTCCAGACGATAAAACTGTGGCTCTGAGCAAGTGGATGGAGAAACAGATAAAATCAGATAAAAATAGCAAATAGATGAAAGCCCGACAACTAATTATCAAGCAGACCCATACCTGGTTCTTTCATTTTGAAAGCTGACATCATAGGAGACTCCACTAGGAGAGACAGATAAAGGTTATTATTTTGTGAGATGGATGTAAAAACTGGAGCTTCAAATCAAAACTATCATGAAACTCACCAATAGGCCTGGGGACATATGGAGTACAGGCTGTGCAGGCAAAGCCTTCATCAGATGCTTGTTCAACCTCATCCTCAGTGTAAAGACTCTCACATACAGCATGAACCCACCTATGAAAGCATGAAACATCACTTATGCTCACAAAGGCTTTTACAATTAACAAAAAAAAGTAATATTGTGAAATATTATTTAAATTTAAAATAACCAAATTTTCCACTCAAATATATATTTTAAAATGTAATTTATTCTTGTGATGACAAAGCTAAATTTAGAAACAATCTAAAATTCTGATTTGGTTCTCAAAAAAAATTATAAATGTTTAAAGTTAGTTGTTCTAGTTAGTACTTTTGTGGAAACCGATATTGATTTTTTTGATGGCTTATGCCGATATCGTTGAGAGCAGGGTTGCCGATGGCCAATGTATATATTATTTATAATTTATATTTATTTTACTTAACTGAATTTAAAAAAAAAACATAAACAGACTTATACTTTAGATGGCAACTTCTTGATTCTATAAATCTATTAAGAGTATTTTACAAAACTATACACTTTACATAAACTGGGCACTCCGTAATATGGTAAGTTTGTCCACACTTTTTGTATACTTTCTTTGACTGTCCTATCCATTAACGTATTAGACAACGGTTAAACAGAGACCAACTAATGAAGATGGACAATGGGAGCTCGGATTGTCCTTAATTAACATAATATAATGCAGTTACACACCTGTCACAGTGCTGACACTGCAGAAGCAGCTCCTCCTCCATAAAGTTCTCCCGACACACAGGACATGTTACCAGGCTGGCACAAGGGCCGCAGTGATTGTAGTTATTTTGCCACTCACAGTGGAACCCAGGGGAGCTAGCACCACATTGCATACAGCATACACACCTGAAAAGGGTACATAAATGGTTCAGTTACAATATTCCCAACTGGCACATATAAATCACTGTAATGGCTGACATACCATTTGCACTTCCAGCCTCCCTTGGGCACAGTCTGTAAGGGTGGGTCCAAGCAATAAGTGTGATAGCTGACATCACAGTCGTCACAAAGCAGCAATCGGGCAGGATCTGAAGCCTTCCCACACACCTCACACACAATGCACTCAAGACAACGCCAGCCTTTTCTTAACATCATCTTGGTGATCTATGGAGGAAATCCAAATGAAGAAATAATGAGGATCTGTATATTATTAGGGTCACCATACAGGACAGAGTTTAAAAGCTTACTTTGCTGTTCACACAGTATGGATGATAGCACTGTGCACACTGAGCACAGGCTAAAAGCTGGCCCTCCACACCTTGTCCAAAACTACCACATACTACACACATGTCCTGTTACACACACAAAAAAAGAGAGACAAATCAAATTATTGTCACTTGTGACCACTGAATTTTTATAGGAAGTTGAAATAATAATAAAAGTTAGATTCATACCTGCTGCAGGACAAACTTATCAGTGTTGGAGAAAAGTACCACAGTATTTTGCATGGTGTCATCTTCCTCCTCATCTTCTTCTTTGCTAAGTCCAGTGTCTGCAGTCATGCTTAGCTGTAAATATTAAAGATGCATTTAATTTAAACTTAAGGAATTTTAATTCTTTGTTTAGCACATAGTGGCTGTTTCAATTATTTACAGTGTGCTATGTTGGGATAAACGCAATAAGATGTCATAGTTGGAATGCTTTGAGTATAAAAGTTGTATTTTCATTAAGAACACAAACACTTTTTACAAATCAGCATCTCCTAATTTTGGGAATTCTGACATGATATGAGTGCACTGTTAAACAGTTACAAAAACAAAATAATGCAATGGCTAAATCAAAATACTTTGACTATTTTATTGGAAAATTAAAAAAAGATTTAGTAATCAGTGTTATTTAGTACTATTTATATAAACTATTATAGTAGTTATAAAAAATTAATTGGCTTTTAGTTTTATTTTTTAATTTTAGCTTAAGTTTTAATTTAGTTGTGTTTGTCATTTGATTTTATTTTAATTTTTGATTGTATTAAGCTTAAAGTTATTTCAGTTTTAGTAATTTTATTACTATCATTTTATTACTTAAATCATTTTAGTTAGTTATATTTTATTTTGTATTTTTTATTTCCATTAATGAAATTTATTTTTTAATTAGTAACACTGGTTGTAATGTTTTTAGAATAATTCATAATCGCTACAACAAAACACTTTATTTTCACCAGGGCACTAAAATGTTGATGTACAATAATAATGAACTATATATAAGTTGACATTAATGTTAAATATGCCTTAAAACACTAGTAAAGGAAGGGCCTGCAGATGAAGTGAAGAGCTTACTATGAAGGCGTCAATGCAAGAAGCCATTGCTTTGAGACGTGACCGTCCACGACCTCTTCCACTACCACTGCCACTACCACCACCTCGTGGCCGCCGTTTCCCTGGGAAACCACTGCCTCGACCCTGAAGGGTAAGATGATAAATTTATAAACATCAAACTTAACTACTCTTGGACTAGAGTAGCACCAAAATAAATCAGAATTCAAATTCATTGGAAAAAAAGTTTAGAGACTGACATCCACCTGTTTTACTCGGGAGCGTCCTGGAGAACCCCTACGCTTCACTTTCTCCCCATCGGGCTTCAGCGGATCAAAAGGCAACGAGTCCTCCGTTTCGGTGAGCAGCGAATCAGAACGGGTCCTGCCAGCTGGCACCAGGCTGAGTTCCATGGACAGCATCTGAGAGTCTGGCTCAGCCGGTGAGCCGAGGAAACCGCTGCTGCTCTCGTCACCATGGCTAATGTTTGATGTCTCATCAAGGACCAGCTCAGGCTTCATATCCTCTTGCATCTCCTTTCTGGACTGATTATCTTCTCCCTGACTGTCATCTTTGAGGAGCGACTCCTCTAAGGATTCCTCTACCCCCTGCTCATCCTCCTCTTCCTCATCCTCAGACTGGCCCATTCTGTCATCAGTGTCAGATGCAGGGGGCATTTCTGTCTGAGGAGCAGGTGGAGGAGTCCTGTCTATTGCCTCTTGCCGCATCTCAGAACCCTCGTTTTCAAAGTCCATCGCAACTGGCTCTGCTTCTTCCAAAACAGGGAGTGTGATTTGAGAAGATTGAGAACACAGGCTTGTTGGAGGCTTTGTTTCAGTGGCCTCCACTGTACTGTCCAACTCTGTCTCTGTTTGAGGAGACTTGTCTAGCCCATGCGGCTCCTGCCTCTCTATAGGTGTCTCGGACGCATCAGGTTGGGCTTCCTCTATAGTGTCAGGGACAGGGCTGTCTGGGCTATCCTTCATTGGAGGGTCCTGAGTGTCCTCTGATTTTTCCTCAACGGCCTCTGTAACCTCTGTTTCACAGGTACTCTCCTCCTCTTTTTGTTTTTCATCAAAGGCTATAGAAGAAAACAAGCATGAGCACTACAAACATCCAAATATCTCTGACATGGATAACATGAAAGAGGATTTATGGGAACTGCAAGGAATGTTTTATGATAGTTTTGGAAGGATTAAAAAAATAATTTAGCAACATCATCAAAAAAATGTGTTAAATTGTAGTTAAATATTGCATTATTGCAAATAGAAAACCTAATATTTGCAGCTTGTTTGCAAAGAAAACTTAATTGAAAATGCTATTTGAAAAAAATAAATAAAAATACACGTCTAGTTTCACAGACAGGGCTTAGATTAAGCCAGGATTTGGCCTTAGTTCAATTAGGACATTTAAGTAGCTTTTATAAACATGCCTTAGAAAAAACATTACTGATTCTGTACTGTATCTTGAGACAAAAAGGCACTGACAAATTTTAAGATCTGTCAGTGCAAGTTGCTTTCACTTAAGCTCAAACATGCATTTTAGTCTGGGACTAGGTTTAAGCTTAGTCTATGAAACTAGGGCAAAATGTATTAATAAAATTGATAAATTACATAATATAATTTAATTGTATTACACATTTAACTATGCCACCATTAAAATAAAATAACCCATCACTTTTACATTAAAAATAAGCATATTTTCGTGGTAGGGCCAATGTAAAGGGCGCGAATTTCTTTTTCGTTCTTCGTTTAGAGGTAAAACAAAGTTTGAAAAACATGAGCGGCGGTATACTGTTGTTAAACATCTGACGCCACCCACTCTGCTGAGAGCGCTGTTTAGATGAATATGTAAATATGTGATGCACGCTTCCTCTCAGTAACAAAATAAGCAATAAAAATTAGAAAACCGCAGGCTTTTTTTATAGAAAGCACAAGCAAAGCATCTAATCATGACAACATGGATATGTTAGCTCGAGCTCTGCAAATTAGCACTCCAGTAAGTAATGTAACGTTTGTTTATATATGGCATTTTATTAAATAGATTGCTTAAAAGCAAATCGCTTTATAGTATCAAACATGAAAAACAGTGCCTCCTTTCATCAGAAGCACAACTTAATTTTGTACTGTAAAGCGGCTCTCCAGTGTGTGTGTTTTCTCACCCACGGAGATCTTACAGTCGGATTCAACACCCAAAATGAGTTCGAGAAGGGTTGTGCGTGAAAGGTGGAGCCTCAGCGCACACCTCTTATTACATTATCATCACAGACCAATGGTAGTACGATGGTGATAACCAGCTGAAACAAACTTTTCCTGAGGGTTCGTTTTGGCAAGCCGCTCCGAATTTCGTTTTGGTCCGATTTTGTTCGAAATGACAACAAATCAGTTTGTTCTTCGATTTTGTTTGAAGTATATCGGGGCCTTAATTGTTCGCTAGTAGAAAATGAACTATGGTTTTGAAACTTACTTGAAAGCGGAGCTAATGGAGCCTGCTGCTCTGTAGAGACCTCACTGTGCACATTAGTCTCTGTGGAGCCCTCAGCACCTTCTGGCCGTAGATCTTCCTCAATAATGCTTTCTTTCACTTCTGCCATTCCAACCACCTCAAACTCTGTCCCTAAAATGAAACATCAGCTCAATATCCACATCTAATATCAGTCAATAATACTGAGTTCACGGGGAACAGAAACTAGGGCTGGGTATCACCAACTAACCATTAAAACACAGTCACTGCTATACAGAAAAAACACTGACTGCGATGCAGCATTCAGAGCTGAATAAAAAGTAGTATTTTAAATTCCAGAACTTACAAATTTACATTCAGATACACTACCGTTCAGAAGTTTAAGAAATGCACACTTTTAAACGGCAAAGATGTACTAAATTGATATGATAACCAGAAAAATAAAACCTAATGGATTATTTACAGGAAAACAGGCAATAGGAATCATTAGTGTGTACACTTCAAATGCAATGTCATATGTAATTTTGACAACCTCTGAATGTAACTACTGTGGACCCTATTTAGTCCTTACCACATGAGACTTATTTTAAAGTGCCCTTTAAAACAGTTAAAACAGTATTAAAAAACATACCCAATTCCATTGGCACCTCCAAATCAGCTTTTTCATCTGCATGTGTGGATGACACCTCAGACTCGATTGGAACCTCATCTGGGATTTCTTTGCAGAGCACACAGATGCATTTCTCCTCAGGAGGCCCTGACAGAGAGGCACAATCACTGTGTACCCATCTGCGGAGGACATCAAACAAGTTAAAAATATGCAAAGAGAAATGAAAGTCACTTTGTTTGTTACTTTATGGCAAATATTGCTTCACACAAGTGAATTTTTAAAGGTCACCTCCATTTTAATAAACTGCTTCTTTGTACAACAACAAATGCTCTGCTCTAGACAAAGAAGCAGCTCACCTGCCTGTTCTTTACGGCAGGAGGCAGACAAACTAACCTGTGGCAGATGGCGCAGCAATGTTGGAGGGAGGCTGAGGGCTCCACGGCTTTACTGCACACGCCGCATACAGAGGTGCGCCTGCGCTGGCAGCCATCGCATACCGTGTAGCTCTCAAACCACTGTGAAGAGCCAGGAAGCTTCAGCCCTCGCATGCCACAGTCAATACACACGCGGCACCGCTGAAACAGACATGCAAATGAGGTCAGCCAAACCAACAGAGCGATATTTCACTCACAAAAATCACATTTTCCTATTTGCCAAACATCTGTTCAAACTGATATCGCCATCACACGCCAAAATCACTTATAGGGAGGCACCTTGGAGGCAATTCACAAAGAATGCGTTTTTGTGGTTAAAAATGCGAGACGCAGGGCAGTGAAACAAATAAAGATTTGCATACCATAAAAACACACAAGAGACTTTAAGCTTCCTTTGACTTTGAGCGACCCGTTTTTAGAAGCCGTTCAAGCGCAAGACGTCGCAAGGGATGCGAGACGTGACCGCAACAGTCAAAGGTGTCCATTTAGCGCATGTTTACATAGAAAAACGATGGAGAAACAGCCCAGTGGAATCCAAAAATGTGTTCTGTGTGAACAGCCTCTAAAAAGTGCTTAAATGGCATTTTATTTGAACTGCATAAACGCCTTTTGTGTTTTAACAACATGGTGGTGAGTTAAATGATGACAATTTTCATTTTTAGGGGAACCTTGGCTAAAAAATTCAAGTGGTTTCTCCAACCAGTTTTGGGTATGAGAAAAGAGCAGAGAAACTATGTAAATAAACTGCACAGGTCTAATTTCTGCCTTAAATGGTGATAGATTAAAGGCACGTAAGAGTGAGTCATGAGTATAAGCTTACTTTGCACTTCCATGAGTCCGGAGGCACAGAGTCCATGGCTGGCAGTAGACAGAAGGTGTGGTAGCCCTTGTCACAAGCATCGCAAACCAGCATCTTCGAATCCTCTCCTGGTTGCCTGTACATAATAAAAAATAAAAAAATACACTTTTACCACAAAGTCTGTGTGAACACCGATATAAATAGTTTCATAAATTCAACTTGACAAAGACGCAAGAAGCAGTCAAACATACCTGCAGGTCTGGCAAACCTTGCACTCGGGACACTGCCAGCCTGACCGCTGAAGTGGTGTAGCACTGATTTCTAGACAGGCATCATGATAGTGCTGCCCACAGCCCGTGCAGTATAGCAAACCCGACAGGTCCCCAACGGAGTCGCAGACTGCACACCGCGCCTCCTCTCCGGCTGCAAAACAAACAGTGTCATCTCAACAACAGCGTACGTTATTTACTGACAATAACGCATCTCTTCCGCTGCAATTCCGTACCAATCTCCTCTGCCTTGTCTATGTGCTCTGGACAGAGGAGCGCCAGCTGCTTCATGGACTGGAATGATCCACTCGCAGCCGAGCAGGGGAAGTGGTAGAACCGTGAGCAGCCTTCGGCCCGGCACCGGATGGTAGCGCCCATCCGTTTACAATAATCACATGGCTAAAACAGAGACAAAAAGGAAAGTAAAAGATGGAAAAGTGAATTTGCCTGCCATAAAGCAATATTTATGAGGTTTAATGCTTTGATAAAGGAAGCTCTCGGCCTACCCGCTGTATCCCTGAGATGACTGCCTTATCCACGTTCATCAGCACCTCACCCTCAGTCTGTTCCACTCCCTCTGACCACACGGCACACCAGTGGTGAACCCAGCAGCTCCCTGTTTCATAAGAAAATATTTGAATTTATTAAAAAAAAAAAAATTATATATATAATCATTTATAATTTATATTTCTATAATTTATTTCATTAACTGCTTAAACTTATATTATATTATTTGTAATAATTTGTAATTATGTTAGAAGCATTGGTTAGAATGGGTTAAAAACTAAAAAAGAATCACTGTATGACAGTAAAACTGCTTTTATAAATCATTTGAAACTAATATGAAACTTAATAGGTTGTTGTTTTTGTAAAGAATTTAATTACAATGAAAAATATTTCTCAAACACCTGTAACATAAACACACAAATATATGACCATTTAAAAGTATGTTTTCGTTTCTTTTAAGAAACTCAAATCAAAAGTGACTTCAAAGTAGGGCTACACGATTATGACAAAAATCATGAATGTCGATTACTCCCTTGAAAATGTAATAGCGATTATTAACTACGATTATCACAATTTACATCGAATGAGGTTTTGAATAGCTTTATACCACTGTTTGAAGCAACTGCATTCCATATTTGTATATGAAAATATTTATTTTTAAATGGAAATATATAGTTGAAATCACTCTTCCTGAAAACGTATCGCTTTTCTATAGCATTAAGCTTCAACTGTCAACTAAACATTGGTTTGGTTTCTTCTGTAAATAAAAATGTAAAAATATGCACAGTATTATTACATTAAACTGAAATGAAATACCAATTATGTTATACTAAAATTAAAATGTGTGGGGGGGGGGGTTGTTTCCACAAAAAGTATTAAGCAGCACAACAGTTTTCAATATTGATAATAATGATTTGTGTTTCAAAAATATTAATATATAATTTCAAAATATGTTACAAAAATCAAAATATTGGTATTGAAAGTTTACAATAATTCACAATATTACTGTTTTACTGTATTTTTGATCAAATTAATGTAGCCTTCGTAAGCATAAGAGACTTCTTTCGATAAAAATTGAAAAACCGTACTGACCGCAAATTTATGAATGATAGCGGGCATGTAAATGTGTTAATAAAAGTAAATAAAATGTTTTTTTTGTGGTTGGGCAAATGTAAAAATATCAGCAAGGGACGTATAGATCTGAACAACAGGTTCACCAAAAAAATTGCTGACTTCTATATTGTTCAAAATAGTCGCAAATGGAAATGTTTAATGTAATTAGAAACTATGATATTTCACTCAAACATGGAGAAAAGTGACAAATTGAGAAGAAACTACTGAAAAAAAGTGTCTCACTACAGCATCCAAACATGACAGTGACATCACTACGATTCAAACCATTTGAATTTTTTTTTTTGTCTACCTTTGTCATCAAAGAAAGATGCCAGACAGGTGGATTCAGAGAATCCAATGGAAGACAGGTCATCGTTTCCAGCTGCTGGCAGAGAGGAGACAGAGGGCTCCAAGCTGGGCCGATCGGAAGAGGGTCCAAAACACCGGAGCTCCCGTTGACCATGCAGACTTCGCTCCACACAGTTACACAGAGCACAGGCCCTGACAGTCTCCCTAAAAAACACAGACACAAAAAAGATGATCAGCAACGTCAATTCAACAAAACAGCTCAGTGCAATCAAACTGAATACATTAATATTCAAATTCTGAGTGTAATTTGACCTTGGCTGGTAGATCTATGACTATTTTGTCTACATAACCTCTGTTTAATGAAGATAGCATTTTCCCATAAACTGAGCTATTCAAGCATGATCTACATTTTATGCAAAGCAGTGCAAGCAGCAATAGTTATAAAATGCCTTACAATGATGAGCTGGAAGTGTCCACACTAGTGCCCGAGACGTCCTCTGCAGCATCAGGGGCACTCAGTTCCCCCTCAACTTGGACGCTCTCCTTTGCAGCGGTCCCATCATCAGCTGAGAGAGACATGGTAGCCGTAAGTTAAGAAGGCGCAAATATAAATGTGCCCTTTAAAAATCCCAGATAGGTAGCACTGTTCCCTCAGAGGGAATTCAAGCAAAGGTCACATGCTAGAGAGGATTCCCATTTAAAGTTATCATTGTGGTGCAAGATTTAAGATTTGTATGCTTTGTTTGAAAGCTATCGACATTAACGCATGAATAAAAAGAAATAGTGTAGGTAGTAAACATGCACTTACAAAAGGGTTTACGTGCCCTTTAAAAACAGTAAAAACACTTATGGCTAACGAAATCATTTTTTCTGATAACAACTAACCTGCAGTTTCTGAATCATTCTCCTCGCAGTTTGATTTCTGCTCGTCCATTCCTACTCCTGAAGAAGATCTCTATTGCAGAGATCTGAAACAGAGGACAGGTAGATAACTTCAAAACAAAATGCTTGTGCCACCAACGTAGAGCAGCATGCTTGTACAAACCCAAGTTTTGCGATGATCTACAACCTAAAAACCACTGACATTTTATTTAAGCTTCTCATAGACAGTAACGTAAAAGTTAGACTGGTAAACTGCTGGTAACCTCTCTGTGGATAATGCACACCATCCAAATCAACTGCATTTGGGAATGTCTAGTCATTCCGCAAACGCGTACTTAATGTGCATAATCCAGCAAAGTTCAAATTACTCCACACCTAACTACGCAAACATTAGTGTATATAGAAAAACACAAAACAGCGGATTAAATACAAACCATGAGGTGGATTCGCGCGTTCGATGCATTTTCTCCGTTTTGGTTAACGCTGGTAGATAAACAACGGTTAGTGTGTTCGTTAAATTTGTCTAATCCTGCAGCTGCGTCGTTCTGCTCAGTTTACAGTAGTGCCTTGAAGCGGCTAACACGCTAGCATTCTGGCCGGGGTTAACAAACTCTCTGCAAAATAATCCGTTCGCCCATTATCAAACCGGGTATATACGGACACGTATACACAGCTCCGTTACTTAGTGATGACCCGCGGTCAATAAAACTCTATAAATTCGTGCATAACTAAGATAACGTGTTACTTTCTTTATGTAAAACGACGCTAAAGGGAGAAACACAAAGAAAATACAACTTCCGTGTACCGCGCTTCCTGTGACACACATAACGAGGTCGGGCTAAAACATGGCCAATGCTATTTTGTTCCGCATGTTATGGAGTGCACGTTTATAAAGTCAAATATGGTCATATAGACAAAAATGACACCATAAGGCATATAATATCTTCTGTGTAACTCAATTTGCAGCGTATTTGAAATAACATTTATGTAATGTTACACCCCCCCCCCCCCCCCCAAACCATCACAGGGTAACTTTTTTCTTCTTGCACCCACAGTTCCTGTTACTTTGTCCTGTGCATGTGCGTATACTATCTATCTATCTATCTCTCTATCTCTCTTGTTATATATATATATATATATATATATATATATAAATAATGGATTCAGTAATAGCCTGATACGTCACTTCATGTTGCTAGTTCAAAAGGAAATGCAATTCAGTTTCAAGGTTGCATAATGTGTTCAAGATTTCATGTATAAAAGAAAAAAGGAGGAAAAAACAGTCTGAAATACAATGTCCTGTCCTTGTCAGGACTCCTGCACGCATATAAAGCTCCTGATTTATATGCCCGTTTCCTCCTTATGTAAAAAAAAAACAGATATGAAAAAAATAAGCTGTTTAACCTTTTTCAATTTAGAAAAAAGAAGAATTGAAGTTTTTTTATTTCATAATTCATGTTATTTTTTATTGTAGTGACAGGTTTAGTTTCTATTAATGAACATTTAAAGGGATTTCACTGTTTGCATGCATATGTATACAGATGGAGACAACAAAATTACTACACAGACTATTTTAGAGGTGATTAATTGATGGAAATCCTAATCTAAAGCCTAAACTAGTGACACAAAATTCTTCGGGCAAAGCCTGACCTCCAATTATGATTGTGAATGTTTGCAAATAATAAAAGTCAGTCATTTTAATTACATATCATATGAAACCTTAAATTAACTTATAAAGAGGTAAAAAGTTATGTGATTGTAATGGCGAAGGCATACATGTCGTGTTGTGTTGATATTCTGGTTCATCCAGATATGCTAGCGGGTTATTCAGGAAACTGTAAGCTTGCTCTTACTGTGACCATGTTTTTCTATAAAGTAATAATAAAAAATCTTTAAACCTAATTTCTTTCCTTAGTCTGATCAATTTGTTTAGTTAAGGTGATCGCATAAGGAACTGTGTAATAGAGATAACTAATCCTGTAAGCACTGCTTCCCCATTTAACTTTCAACTGCGTAGCTAATTAACGTTACAAAAATGGGACGTTTATTAGTGCCTTTCGCCCTAGTGATTTTATTAGTATTATCATTTATTATCGTTCGGCTGAATAGAAGTACACCCGTTGCGTAAAATATTTAGCACGCCACTTTGACAATCCTTGACACAACTTGGAATAAACTGTCAGGCTAAATCCTCACACACCAATTTGTTGACATGTTTACCAAGCAGTGTAAATCCAAACACGCTAACTAACACCCACATTCACACATCCTACAGACAGCACAGTTCTTTAACAAAACCCATTTTAAACTCTTTGCCTGTGTAACAGCATTTTTAATTGTTTTACACCGAGGCAAATATTAAAAAGTAACCACACGTATTGCCTGTAAAGCAGTACATGCTAACAGGCTGCAATAAGTAGCGTCCTTGTGTTGTATATAAAACTGCGACCACCGCTATAAAAACGAAACATAACACAATAATCACCCATTTTGATCAAGTTTTATTATCGGCCCCACTTATACAGCAATAAAAATAAATAAATAAAAACAAATCTCCCAGTTTCACATCCGCTAACTCAGCTTGCTAGCCAGAGACTTTCATACTCCAAAATGTTGTTGCTCTTTCCAACAACAACAACAAATAGAGCAGTTTTAATGACTTCGAAAACAAAGCGTTCGGAATTACACGATAATGTATATACTTGACAGTAAACAACACATCAACTCTTAAGCTTTAGTGGTTTCGGTGTTCATAAGGTCTTAATGACGGATCGTTCATGGACTGGTGCTGGCTAAAAATATGGCTTACCCATTTACCAAGGACATAAACACTCATGCACCACGCTAAACTAACAGCACGAGCTATCGTTAAAGAACCTAAACGACCTGCACAATAACATCACACTTCTAACGCTGCTGTTTTTAACCTTGAGTTTAGGAAACGCAATGGTACGTATGGAGCTAGCAGCACATTCATTTTGGCCGACAGATTCGCACTCACTTCGCTAAATGGACGTAGAAGGGGGGCCCGAATATTGCTAGGGTGATTAATCAGCAAGTATATAAATATATATATATAAAAAATAAAATAAAAATGAAATACTACTTTAAACACTCACCTACAAAGCGTTGCTAACGTCCTCGTACATGATCGGAACAATCCTCCGGATAATAATCGCTGGGGTCCGTTTCATTTCATTAAGCTAGCTTTGGCTAGGCAGGGTTTACTAGTTTGTTGTTGATGGGGGAAGTGCTGTCGGACTAGCAAACGTTTGCAAAACTACCTGATATTAAGATTTTGGCTGGCCAATACCAATGAATCAAATGAGTTCATGCTGGACTCTCATGTTTGCTGCTTTCTTCCAGGCTGAGTAGCTTTGGCTAACCCACACCCAGATCATCAATCTGGAGAAATCTAGCAAGCTTGTTTCATAAACTTGCTTCATGTAACAGTTTGAAGGATACGGCAATAGCTTTCTGTCTGTGCGAGTGCAGGCTGCAGATTAAAACATGTTTATAACACCGATGCTGCGTTCAACGGCGACCCCTACTTTTGAGAGGACAAACAAATTAGGGGTACACTACCCTGGGTCAGGGTGAAGTTAGTTGGTGTTCCTCTCGTTGTACCTGTCCCTTGTGGTGCTGAAAAGATGAGATTCTGTAATAGACTATAACTAACTATAACTGTTGTTTTTATTATTATTATTATTATTGTCGTCTGTCTGTCCGTCTATACCTGCAAGTAAACATTTAAATAATAACATAATTTATTCAGTTTATTCATTGCCTTAAAAAGGTAGCCATTTTTAAGGGGCCCATTTATCATCTGAGCACAGTGCTCACAGGCAGCACTCTCAGGACAGAGACATTTAGTCATAATAATGACAGTTCATCTTTGCTTTTAAAATCAGTACAGTATTAACTCAACGAAAATCAATTCTAAACAAAACATTGAAAATGAGTTAATGAGACCACAAAATATTGCCCGATCAAAGGTTAACGATATCTGTTCTCACACTAGATAAGTATAGATTTAAAAAGAGACAAACTTTATTGATTCCAGAGTGCAAATGCACATGCTGCCCATTTTGAAATTAAAGGCCATGGTAATGCATGGCTATTTCTTAAATATTATCATTTTATTTCAATCTATAGAGCATTGGTGAATAAACTAACCTGTTAATTATCTAGTGAAGTGTTGTCCTATGAGCTGACAAGCCACCAATGTGGCATAGTTTGGGTCACTAGCAGTAAATACAGCACTCAACACACCCAAACAGATTGTTTAATTTGCATGTACTGGAGAAGAATATGATGAAACAATGGCCATTTGTGAAATGAAGCACTGCCAACATCTAGTTCTACCACAATGTAGTCACGTTCTCTCTATTATATGACTCAATCACGGTGTATTAGGTCATGTTTAAGTCAGAAATTCTGATATTGCAACATTCAGCTGCACAGTACAGGCATATGTAGACAGTGTCTTTTAAAACACAAACTGATATATTGATCTTTTCAGGACATACAGTGATTTTTTTTTTGTCTGTACTTTACGATCATTGACAAGATTAATACATTCTTCCCAGCTTTCACTGGGATTAATTTGAACAGAAAAGGTTTGGAGGAAGCCTGACTAAATCTGATTGGTTAACCAAAGGTAATGGTTGGTTGGGCCTACATTACTGTCTTTGCCATTGGCCTAATCCAGATGGAGTTTAGAACATCTCCTATCCAGTGGGGGTGTGTGTCCATCTGCCCCCTCCGTGGCCAACATAATCCTCTTCTGTACCTTCACAGCTGGTGAAAACAAATAGAGGGGAAAGCATGCACTTCCAAAAACCAACACAGTCTCAAAAGCATAATTTTATCATTAAAAGTGCACTTCAATTGTAAATTATGTTTCATTAAAAAATGCCTACATGCACATTACACACCCAATGTGATTTTTGTTATTATTTGTATTGCATTTATTAAAATTAAACAAAAGAAGCTTTGCCCAGTCTTATTTGGCATTGATGCTGATACACAACTTTTTTAAACCATGAAAATAGAGATACAATTTAAAAATATCACAAACAATAATTTATTACTTTATTAATTTTTATTAATTTCAGGAAGCTGTTTTTTTCAGAACATAATTTGCAAACCAAACTAAGCACATCAGAATAGACAGTGGTGTATTCTTTGGTGTCCACAAGGGGGTGTGATGCACTTAGTAAAAGTCAACCTGTTAATTCCAGTTTAGCTCAAGGCTGTTGATTTAGGACACTGGAAATTGACCACAGTTAAGTGATAGTTCACCCAAAAATGAAAATTCTGCCATCATTTACTCACCTTCAAGTATTTCCAAACATGTATGAATTTCTTTGTTCAGCTTAACACAAAAAATGATATTTGTAAGAATGTCCCCATTTATAGCATTTATTTTTCATATGGTAGTAAATGGGGGGCGAGATCTGTTTGGTTACTGACATTCTTACAAATATCTCTCTTTGTGTTCAGCAGCAAATATAGTGTTAATATTTGGTTGGCAACTCATCTCTGTTTAGAACTTCTAAATGACTAACTACAGGATTTAATGTAATATGCTGATGTGTTTCAACAAATTAGGAACTGAGATGATATTGTGTTCTCATAACAACTCTAGTGAGAATAAAACTCTCTGGTGTGTTTTGTGTGGATAATGTCAAAGCAGATCAGGTTTATTTTGCAACACAATATACTACAATAAGTATAAAATAAGATTAACAACTGTATCAGTGTCTGTTTGGTATAACAAAGGGCCTCAAGCCATAATCTGAACTACATGAAATATATATTATGTATCCAAATGTATAAAAATAAATATTTATTACTCTTTGAAATATTTTCTTGTAAAACAAACATAAAAGTACAAGTTTACATTTCAAATCCCATAATTGTCCATATGGTGATTATTCAATATGACAAGTATTATTTGAAAAATATGATTTTTAAGTTACACTGAATATTTCACATGTATATGTATGACGGCAACACATTTACATATTCTCATTTAATAAAGTAATTGTAACTGGATGTTATGTGGTGAGTAATTATACCAGTTATAGTGCCTAATGCATTTACTTTTTTGGTCAGTTTTTTTTTTATTTGCATCTTCTGTGTCTTGACCATCAGTAAAACTTCTGAGGGTCAAGAAATATTCGCCCTAATTTGTGCAAAAGCCTTGCATACCAGTAAACCTCCTTTTGTTGCAAAAAACTGTGTTCATTTTCCATTTCCACGGTGGCGTCTTGGAATTTGTTGCAAGTGATGGAAGAAAAATTGTGCGTTACATTTGTAAGGAAGGTCTGATTTGTGGAACAGATATTAGGGACCATGGCACTACTTTTAACCACCACTCTTTGTGAGTTTTCTTTCATTTCGGTCTGGAAAAAGCCAAACAGGACACGGACAGGCCAAAACGCCCAGTGTGCGAGTCTGTGATCCTCAACAGAAGCGTAGTTGGATACCAGCACGCCATCCACAAATAAGTTCCCATGTTCTGTCAAAGGAGCATAAACACCCATCCTCTCCTCCAGTGAAATTGAGACCACTTTAGATGGCTGAATTCCTCTATTGTCTCCAATAGTAAGTATATAGTCCCCAATTCTAACGTCTTTGGCAAAAATAGCTTCATACTCATGGTGGTGCAGTTTGAGATTGGGAGCCGCAAAGATGAGGTGATTAGGAGTTAGTGCCATTTGTTTCCCATTTTCAGTGCCAAGAATAAAGAAAGTGGCTCTGCTCTCTCTATTCAGATGTAGAAAGAGAAGTACCCGACTGAGAACAATTTCACCTGACCCAGACAAGGAAAGCACCTTCTCGCCAGGCCACAAATTCGAAATGGGCCTTCGCACACCATGGGCCATTGTCACAAGTCCCGATCCTGAAAAGCAGCCACCTTTCTCCACGGCTACAGAGTGATCTAGAAAAATATAGAGGTTTTACAGAGAAATTACAAAGTTTGAGGGATAGTCACCTGAAAATGAAAATGCTATTATGGTTTACTCACCCTTCTTTGTCCATACACTGTAAGTCAATGGGGTCCAAAACAACTCTGGACCCCAATGAGTTTCATTGTATGGACATTTGTCAAAATATCTTCTTTTTTGTTCCTCATACAGTTTCAAGGGTGAGTAAATAAGGTTCAAAGTTTGTGTTGAATTTTCCCTTTAGGAGTTACGTGAATAGATCTGAATGACGAATAACATTGGAAAGGAAAGATTTACAAGCTTACCAGCTTTGACAGAGCAGTGCACGTGGTACTTGGATTCATAGTGCACCCAGTCAAATCCAGCCTCAACCGCCAATTGCGCAAGGAGTCCATATTTTTCTGTGTTCCGGTCTGAGGTGGTGATGTCAACAGCACGGCCCTCATAATGTAAAGAACCAGGAGGGTGATGGCCATCCTCATCCCAGGCCTCTGTCACTCGCAGTCGGACCCCAGGCCACTGATTCATTACTGCTATTGCCAGTTTATTGAGGCAGTCCTTACAGCGCTGTGAAGTGGAAAAAGTAAATGAAACCATCATACAGGTGACACAAACAAAAGGACTAGTGTTTTTTTTTTCATGATTTCCATTTAAAGGGATAGTTTACTTGAAATAAGTGTTTCACCATTTACTCACCATCATGTTATTCTAAACCTGTATGACATTCATTCTTTTGTGGAACATAAAAGAAGATATTTTGAAGAATGTTTCAAATGTCTTTGTCCATTAAACATTGTTGGACCCCATTGACTTTCACTCACAGAACAAAAAATGCTAACATTTATCAAAATATCTTCTTTTGTGTTAACCCACACTTTTTGTGTGGGTTAAGTGTGCAAAGCATTTTGAAAGCATATATCAAATACCATGACATTTAAGTATTTTCACAATTCTTTGGCAGAATTTGGTGCTGGTAGACATCAGTAATTTTTGTCCAGCATACTCAGCTTTGCAAAAGGCCATTTCCACCCCCCTAACATCTAACAAGAACAAAGCTACTTTAACTCATTTCCAGCATTCTTCAGACACTTCAGTATAGTCACAGAGTGAAGTCAAGGTCAATTCCTTTTTTTTTTCTTCACACGATGGGAACAATTTCGCACAGTCTTTTGAACGACCCCAGTGTTAACCTTGAGACTTTGTAATAAAGCATTTAGACTTCCTCCACACATTTTCAAAATCTTGTGTCTCTCTCTACACCTCACTTAATGGGGAATCTGTGAAAAGGTAGTATTATTTATCTGTGAAAATAATATAATGTGACCACGGGTCGTGATTGAGAGGGTATGGGAAAAGGTGAGAGAGCAAGACAGGGTCGAGAAGCCAAGACAAGCGAGAAGAAAGCAAGAACCAGTCTGAGCGAGAGGGCAGATGGATGGAATGTTTAGACGTGTTCTTGGGAATGTGACAGCAAGAGTGAGAAATCAAGAGGGGAAGAAATTAAACCAGGGAGATTTTTCTCGCAATGCTGTTGGACAGAGGCGATTCATTGTGAAAACTACAATAGAGGCTTTTCCGATGGTGCCATTACTTCAACAGGCGAGAATTCTGCAAAGACGACCCCGCAGAGGCTTGAAAAGATGCACAAAGGATAGCTTTCAGAGTTGGGCAACGAGAGGGCACATGCATACGTACACATACACCAACTCAAAGCACTTTCACAATGGTACTCACTAGATGCCAATCTAGTCAAACTTATTATCAGTTATAGCTTATCAGTAATATCTCAAAATGACCTATGAGACCATAACAGATTAGGACATGGCAAAAAATACATGTCTCATACATATTTGAATGTCTCATATTTGGCTTGTATGTATTCAAGGTTTAAAAATAATATTTAGTGTACTCTGTGTTCTTCACAATGTTATCTGCCTTACCTACATTCATGTTTAAACAAGAGAACACACACACACACTCCCTGGCTAAGGAAGTAGAGGTGTAGTGATCATTTTATAGCTCTAACGACAAACTTGGTTAAAGATTAAATGGTGCGGTGGCAGTCCAGACAGTACTATTGTCATGTTTTTGCCTAGGGAACATGGGTAATCATTCTATCAACATCGTGAGATTATGAAAGTCAAAAGCTCTCTTGGACTAGTTTTGTCCTGGAGTTTCAGCTGCACACAACTAAATATTTCAATAATTATAGTTAAGATTTATTTCATTTAAAGTGATCAATTTTCAGGGCCTGTTCTGAATAATTCACCTTCTGATACATATATACATATATATAATAGTTATTTGCATCATTTTGTAACCAGAAAACTATGAAAATGAAGCATCTGAATCACAGGAATCACAAAACCTCTTTATTTTCAAGTACTGTTTAACTGTGCATGAAGTATGTCATGGATGGCTGAAAGAGTTGAAAGGGCCACCATGATGCATCTGGGTCATTCCATGAATTCTGTTCCTTAATTCTCCAGTTTGATTTTAAATTAGATGTTAAATATTATATGAGACTAAGAATGTCTTTAGGTGTTAATAAATTGCATTGAGCTTTCTAATTGTACTTTTTAAAATTGTCATAAATGTTAGGATACAGCACTGCCTTTCAAAAAGTAACAGGGTTGGTTGACAGTTGACAGTTTAGGCATTACTAGCCTTGTCAATTGTCAAAAAAAGACAATTTGTGAATTTGTGGATGGTGTGCTGGTATCCAACTTATATGTGTGTATATATATATATATATATATATATATATATATATATATATATATATATATATATATATATATATATATAAATAGTTTCAATAGGCCTAATAAATTGTTTACTGTACCTGTTCCATACTGACTACCTGGTATGTAGTGATAAAAAAAGACCAGAAACCTACTTTTCCTTGTTACATTCTGAAACAATTATGATATCATAACATATTCATCATTATACATCATTTTAATAAAGGGTGAGTAAAAATGCTTTAAAAATACAAAAGATATTCTAATAGAAAAATATGAAAATATAATTTATTTTATTTTCTAAATCAATTCTAATACTATTCCAATATTTAGACAAAGATATAAAACCAAAAAGAGCCATGAAGAAAGACTTAAAATGTTTAGTCAATGTTTACACCTGTTAACAAGAGACACAAAAGCACAGTGGAGCGACCAATCTGCAAAAAAAAAAAAATGATTCTATTAACCGTTAGACACTGGTTTCCTTTACCTTGGTCATAAACCGGTCGGCTTTGGTATGTTCCTCGTCTTTGAAGACAATGTCAGGGTTGTAGTTGCACACGAGCTCATTGAAGCGTTCCGAACCTTTCGTTATCCTTCCCTCCGCTCTTCCGCTCGCTCCCAAGTTGTTCTCAGAGACACCGGGCACGTACTGCTTGTATGACATTGGAGTCAACTTGCGTTGCCTAGGGCGACTGCCGTAACCGGGACCCGGCCCGCATCCGTCAACCGCCAGCCATGAATAAAGACACGCAGTCAGCAGGCCGAGCCTCGCCAGCCTTACCCAAGGAGCCAACGTCATTGACGCGCGTGAAGTGTGCCAGGAGATCAGCGAGCCGCGAGCCCTGCAGCGCGAGCGTCTCTCCCAGCACCTCGTGGCATTTCGTTAACACAACTGACTTTTTCCATGTCCATATCACGGTGTTGAATTAAAATGGGCACTCGTGGGGATTAGGCTAGTGAATCATTGACCAAAGTGTAATGGCTTCCAGATTAAACTGATTATTTAGACCTCAACATCAATGCATCCGGCATCCAGACATGGTGAGTGTTTAAAACTGAAGAACTTTCCAAATAATTAGCGCAAAATTTCTAGCTCTCAAGGAGCTCACACAGGTCAATCCATTAATATAGCCAAATGTCAGTATTCCAAGCAGAGGTGGATCGATGGCATCCTCGTTCTCGTTTGTAGATATTGGCATAGCAACAGGTGCTTCATCCCATCATCCTACCCCACCTTGGACAGCTCCGCGCGAAACAGCGTTTTCTGCAATAATGTTCACAGCGCGTGTCTCTGTGTGTCCTGCCTCACAGTCGCGCTCAAACATAATTTCATTCCTTTACTGTATGAAGGCTCTGACTCTAAAACAACATGTGTTTGCTCCCGCTTTTAAGCGTTGCGCTCGGACCATTGAGTATTTGTGACCGGACAAAGATCACCCTCCCTTCCTGCGCGCGCTCCGGACAGTAGCGCACACGCCTCCTCGCGCGCGTTTCAAGTCATGCAGTTGTGAAGTCATTATTCAGTGTATTGCAAGTGCAAGTTTTACTTTCCTGTGCTGTGTATTTAACAGCATACATGTTTCTCCTTTGAAACTGAGAGACTGGGACTATATGAATCAATAGGCTATTTCTCAGTTAATCATTAAAATTTATTTCTACAAACTTACATTTTTGGTTATAGGTTGATCTTTTGTGACAACATGCCCCGATGGCGTTTGCTATCACACTACATGATATATATATATATAAAACATAACTTCACATTTATGAAATATACTGCAGTTAAAACTTTTTGTTAAACTCCACTTCTGGTAGACTTTATAAATTCTACTTAATTAAAAAAATTTAATAATTCTAAGTGGTTTTTTTCAACATACAACACCAAGAAAAAGCATATTTGTGTAACTGGACTTTTGAAACTTAAAGCCTTGTGCCAGCTGTGACAACTAGCCCCAGTCTCCCCAATGGTAGCAAAGGGCTTAAAACTACCCATTTACTCTCCGTCCATCAGCTTGTATTTACTTGCAGGTGAAGGTCATTGACAGGAAGGCTTCACTGACAGCTTCCAGCTGAGAGATAGTCATTTGCCACATTTCTATGACTCATTAATTTCTCTCTCAATGTTTTTCTCCAGAAACAGATGACTGGCTGATACATGCACTCTGTTTCTGAGAAGACCTCTGGGCTGTTAACACCCATGTTTTATCAGCTTCGTAATTTTAAACCACCTCAGAACAATGGCTCAAAATTAGAAGACAATACAAATATCTCGAGTCAATATGGCAATGTTAGCGAGAGGAAGAAAAATAAAGAGCGGCAAAATATCAAAATGATTTCCGCTGACCTACGATATGCATCCAGACCTTTGGCATCTCAGACAATTAATTCACACACACAGATAAAACATGTAAAGGTTAACATAAATCCCTCAATCTTTCAGATTTAAACAATGTTTTATATTATTTTTCCTTCATAACATTTCTGTTTTAATGTTTTCATGTTAAAATTAGGGTTTGAATTGCAGATGCTTTTACACCAATGGAAAAAAATGACTATAAAGCTAGATATTATTTTGTGTTCAGGTGGTTTAGTTATGCATGTTATATAAATTTAAATTTAATATTTTATATCAATTTTCCTTCATACGTTTTTTTAAATGACCAGTTTTCAGTGTGGTCTCACAAAAGCATTTATGATGTAAGATACTGTTTTGTGTTCAAGTAATTATGCAAAATGTTTAAGAAACTTCAAATGAATATTTTATATTAATTTTCTTCATAGTATATTTTTTTGTTTTAAACTTTTTAAAAACCTTAAACTTTATTTTCACGTTTAAATAATCATTTTTAATTCTTAATGATAAATAGTTTTCATTATAGTAATGAATAATAAACAATTATAATTTTGTGTTCAAGTAATTTATTTATGCAACATATTAGAATAAATCAAAGATCGCGCAGTAGGTCTTCTTTTATGTTCTTCCAACACTCCGGTGGACAGACCTATGGTTCAATCACATGTCCCAGACACCACAAATAACAGCAAATGTGGGGAAAGGCTTGATCACAAGTACAAACCCTTTCAAGAGCACAATCAGTGATACTGACATTCTGCCGAGGGGAAATAGAGAAAATAGCTGCCATTAAACATTAAAGGGAGGAGATGACAATAAAAAATAAACACGACTGTTTCAAAATGGAAACTGTGTAATTGTTATTAGTATTTCTGCATCCCCCCCATCCCGTAGCCTCTTAAGCAACCTCACTCCCCCACTTCAGGATGGGAGTATATAGAACAGTGAATGGCTGAGTTTCCTGAGCAGCCACAGCACAGAAAATGAGATCTTTCCTGCCAGAGTTACTCTAGCCCTCGTTTTCCCGTTACAGACGAATAGTGACTACACCTGGACTTATAATAGTAAAGTACCGTTGAGCTCATGCTACTTTACTTGGCCTCAGCAAAATTAGATGCTCCGTCATTCGCAAAGCCCTCGATTCCAAAACTGCCTCGAATAGTCAGCTGATCTTCAGGGGTGATGGTGTTCAATCAATCATGTCAGACGTTATAGAGCATGTTTTATGTAACACGGGCTTGTAAATAAGGCAGAGGCACTTAGATTTAATAGGAAAATGCTGACTAAATGCTTTAAAGAATATGTTTCCTGAGACAAAAGCTGTTGGGGGGACCGGGGAGATGAGGGGGGTCGCCGAGAAGAGTCAAGGAACTGACACCCATTATGACCCATGCACCACCATCGGTCAATTCTATCGTCCCTCACCCTGTTATCAGTGCAGGAAGAGGCAGGGCGGTGTGTTGTACTGTGCTAAAAGCACATGATTTCTGGCTTCAGCGCCAACATACAGCTTCATAAGCTGCCCCTTACCTTAAATAACATGCTTATTGCAGAGCAACGTGACAAGGGATCATGGATAAACAGAAGGATCTGTCATAGGTGTACATAGATACACCATGCTGCATTATGGTCTGGCTTAGTTGTTACTTCATACACCATCTATATATACATGCTCTGAGAGATTGAAATTTGCCTATATAATAATTGTAGTAATACAACAACCGTGACAGAACAATAGCAGATCAGGGTGGAACTTCCTGACCCAAAACAAACAGGTTAAAGGTCAAGAGAAGAGAATATATTGCAGATAATATACTGTACCTGCTATCATGCAGACCAGATTTAGAAACATGTTTTTACAGCAGTGCTTGACAAGGAAAACAAAAGATGCCATGCAAAGGACAACTTCATGTCTTGCTTATGTATGGCTAATATTCATATTTACATAATACACTCAGTCAAGCACTCAGTATTTATTGTAAAAAAAAAAAAGTGAATGTCACTTTAAGAGATCTGTACTATAAAAACTTTATATTTAGAATGTAAATATAACAGTAGATGGCAGACTAGGGACCGTCTACGAGTGAGTCATTGAATCAATTACTCAACCCATTTGTTCAAAAACACTGATTGATTCAAGAACTATTCAAGTGACTGGCTGCATCCGAAATCACATACTTCTCTATAGTTGAAAAAGAGTAGGACAATGTCTGAATTCACAATATTCACAAAAGAAAAGAACATTGATTCACTCAGCAATGAAACACCTAAAACCCTTAGGCCTTCTGTACTGGATGTTGTTCAGAGACAGACGCCCTACGGTTAATTGTGTTGTGGCTTGGTTTGGATCTCTTTATGTTGCAGAAGCAAGAATAGACAAAGTAACTAGAAATATAGTCAAAATCTAAGTTATTCAATATGAGTGACGTCAAACTTTGAGAAACAGTTCCTCTCAACTGTATCATAAAAGGGTTCATTACTCAAAGCTTAGCGACATGGTATGTACGTGGTCAATATGAATAGCTCCACCTCGCAACAATGCCGTGTCCCCTTACAGCTGCTGTTTTCACATCAGATTCATAATGAAATGTTTTATTATATTTTAATTTAAAGAAATAAAAGTCATTCTCGAAGTGTTTAAGTCATTTGGGTGCTTTAATTGGCACTATGCATGAAAATGCATAAGATCTGCGATCTTCGTGTTTTAACCGTCTGATTTTAACCAAATGACAACAGCTAATTTTCTGGAAAGTATACAAACCAGGTACTGAAGCAGTCACGTGATTCTCAAGCGATTCGCGAGCACTGCTTTTGGCAAAGAAACCGAATCCAATACAAAGTGTATAAAAACTAATTTTCATTTCCTTTTCATTTTCTCGTTTATGTCAGTTCTTTTCTTACAAAAACACCTCTCGGGGTCTATGTGAGAAAGGCTCTTTCTTGAGTGTGTGAAGGGAGTGTGTCATGAGTGTGCAAGGTGGGTGTGGATGTGCCATTGCAGACGGGCAGCACGGCCCATTATCAGCTGATTAGCAAGTCTTTTCCGGCCGAGAGTTTTCTATTTTCCAGAAGGAATAATATCTTCTAATGCACTTTGGCACACACTTCAAACAACCGCCAGGAAAGCTAATCTGCCTATTTCCCCCTTCATTCTTGTGTTTTGACAATAACGATAGCCTATCTCAACCTGTGAAAGACTGCCTGTCTTCCTCTTGTCTGATATGATTAAGTAATTTGGGACCAGTCAAATGCCTTCTGCTGGTCAACAGAAGTGGCATGCATCCACCCAATATTGTTGAACTAAGGCCCAGTTTCACAGACAGGGCTTAGACTAAGCCAGGATTAGGCCTTAGTTCAATTAGGGTATTTAAGTAGCTCTTATAAATGTACCCTAGAAAAAAAAACATTACTGGTGTGCATCTTGAGGCAAAATAATAGCACCAGCATATTTTAAGATACGTCACTACAAGTTGCTTTCACTTAAAACATGCATTTTGGTCAAGGACTAGCTTAAACCTTGACTGTGAACCCGGGGGTATGTTTTTGTTTTTAAAGTAGACTGAAATAGTACCTGCCGTCATTATAAGCACATCCATTTGTTAGAGTTCACATGATCAATGGCACAAATTTGCTTTATAAAAGTGACTCAGAAATTGCGTAGCATCTTTCTTAACATTTCCCTCATAATATCTTAATGTTAACATTCCTTAAAAGTTTAAAAAAACGGTAAAACTTAATTTTAATGTTTAAAATTAGATTTTGAATCCCACATTTTCAATGTCTCCATTTAAGTAAACAATTAGTAAAATAATACAGCATAATTTTGCTACACAGTAGTTTAATAAATTCTAAACATTGTATATTTAATATAGCATCAATCATAATTTAAATGTTATTTTAACTTTCTCTTCTCATGACAATTGTACTTTAAAAATTTCACTGCCAAAAAAAAAAAAGTTTCAGTAAAAACTTCTTGGTATAGATGTTTAAGCAGAGGAAATGCAACAATATACAAATCCCACATTTTAAGTCTAGCAGGACATCCATCAATGAGCACAAAAAATGGCAAGAAAACAAAAATCAAGACAGACAAATCATAATCAGAGGCCGGGATTTCTTTTTCTGCTTTAAGAGGAAAAAAGGAAAAAGGAAATGAACACTCAACGAGGAAAACGGATGGACGATTTAGAGGAGGGGTGAAAAGGAGAAAGCGAGTGGCTTGCACTCTCCTGATGATGTAGAGCTTTTATCTGCCATGGGCATCCGTGAAGGGAAAGCACAGGATGGGTCAGCAGCGGCGTCTCTACGGGCCTGCTGACAGACCTGGGGCAAAATAAAGACCCTGATTAAAGCCAGCCAGCTACGGGCGGAGGGACAGCTGGGGGAAGATGTATGGACAGACAAGCACACCAACACCAGAGCTAAACATAACCACCGCGGCGCCATTAAAGCAGTAGTCAGGTGCTCAGATGGCAAGAAATGTATGCTGACCTCCATGGAAAGGTCCTTAGCAGATCCCAAACCAAAAATGGGTTTAAAATGACTCACAAATGACACACTGGTTGGAAAAACAGGTGTAAACATGTTTATAATTCTTTTCTCCTCATTTCAATTTAGGGAATGTGGAAAAATGGTTTGTCACAGTCTCTTTTAAAAAAAAATAAAATAAACATAATAATAAAAAAAAATTAATGCACACTGTATTTTCTTCAGCCCCATAAGAGTTCTCCATTAATAATGAAGTAAAAAAAAATCCATAAATGATCCACTAAAGCAAGACTCTTGAATCTAGTTGTTTTGAGCTGTAAAAATGAAAACACTTAAACGGATGGTACACCCCAAAAAAGAAAAATTCCAAACCTGAATGAATGAAAAACATCTTTTTGGCCATACACTGAAAATCAATGGGGTCAAGCATTTTGAATCTCAAACATTCTTCAAAATATCGTTTTCCACAGAAGAAATCATACAGGCTTAGTACATGAATAATGAATAAATGATAACAATTGTTATTTTTGGGTGGACAATCCCTTTAAGAAATTACTTGTATCCAAAATTGACTTAATATAGCTACATGACTGTAAATGATATTCTAAGAAAACTATCGTGTTATTAAAATATGGTTGAGGAAGAACCTGAAGTATAGAGATTCTGTAATGATGGATTTGTGGTGCACTGTCCTCTACTGGCCACCACTTGAAGAACATTATGACATGTATGATGCTTCCTATGTATGTTATGTTACTCTACATGACCTTGTAAATTGCCCCCTGGGGACAAAAAGAGTTTGAAATGAAAAGAAATTTGTTTAAAATGATGCTGACACAAACATTCATAAATAATAGTCATACAAAACAACAAACAACAATGTATATCAGCATATAAAATGCGTTCACCATTAATACTGCACCATATAAAACTAGTGATTATCAAATCAAAGAGTCCAGAATTATCAATCACAGCCTCGTAGAGTCCATGAAACAGGAAATGGTCATGTGCGTTGATTGTCCCTCCACATAGTTCATACGTTTAGAGTTGAACTAACAAAACTGTGACCTTAACGCCCAATTTAGGTGTTCTTAATCAAAACAAACACCTTCTTTTGGTCATCTGCAAAAGAGTTTCTGGAAGGCAGGCAAGTTAGATTTGCATAACTGTATGTTAATGTTTCATTATATAATATTGCACATTAAAGTTTCACATATAAAAGAACAAAAACGGGAGAACACCCCCAAAACATTCACAGTTGTCTTGGCTTAAAGCTTGAAATCAAGGTCAGACTTTTTTTAAACATACATTTTAAAACAAACTCTCCAAAAAGTGTTTTTTCAAGCGAAAATCCCACTATGTTTTCTCACACTGAACATAATCTCCAAGATCAGTGTCACTTGTTCCACTTTCATCCCTTTTCTCAGGTTGTTCATTTCAGTTAGAAGCAGACAAACCCCATCGTAATGGACTTCCTGCAATAAGGACCCACAGTACAACAGGGATTGGATTCATCGGATGACACTAAAAATAGTGATATACTAGGGGAAAGCGTGGGGGGCCCACCAGGACAGAACTCAACACTCTCATTCCACCACCAGGAAAAGGAAACGTGGTCATGGCTGTGATGTCATCCTCTGAAATAGCTCTCCTGTCTGGACGCATGTCAAAGTCCTCTGAAGCCATTGTTCATTTTTCATAAGGCGTTAGTTCAAGGCGTCCAGTGATTTGACATTTTTAAATGCAGTAATACGCATAAATATTACTGCAGTAAACAATGCATAAAACTCCAGCTGCAGAACCCACTCCGGAGATTCCATCAGTCAATATATATCGTTCAGGCAACCTTTGTAAACGGCTTTGGTGACCATTCACCTAGAATGGACGCAAAATAACTCTGGTCCAATAGGAGAAAGCCACAGAATGGGATCCAGAACCATCTCCAGAAGGTAATAGGTTTCAAATGCCATTAATATACGATGAAAAAGCTGATCGCTCTTCAATGAATCTTTGACAGCCCATTGGCCAGGAGGAGTTTGAGGGGAATGGTTGAACGAGACACAGTCAGAGGCAGTCTGTGGAGACCTGGAGAAAGGAAACAGGAGGGTAAACAACATTACAGCACGGACCTTGATCTAACAACCAGAAAAGGTGACTTTGACAGGCAATGTTTGGGTTGAAAACAAACCAATCAATCAAAGGACAAAAGCCAATAGAGGGAGTAAAGAAAAAGAGATGCTATCTGAAGATGGTATATGTGTGCGTGTATGTACGTTCAGTAGTGTTGTTTGTGTTGGGTGGAGGGCGATGGGTGTGTGTCTTCCAGAAGGAGTTTGACGCCCCGAGGTCCCCAAGGAACCCTTCTGTCCTCTCTCACTTTCCTGAGAGAATTGTGTTTTTTCTATCTGAGGAAAGGGACCTACCCATAGAGAAACATGGCCTGTGCGAGGAACACCTCACCCAAAGCCTAACTACAAACATTGGCAAATGGCAGCACAGCGCACACCCCTTGTCCTTTCAAGATACAATGCCTAAATGCACAAATCTTTATCCTCACACATTTTCCTTGAGATAAATGTTAGAATTAATCATTACAAAAGGTCAATAAGAGTTAAGATCTATCAACACCATTTGTGGTGTCATGTTGAAAATAAAGGGCATTAAAAGTCCAAATACACAAGACTTCCTTATACATATTATAGCTTTAATGCATGTATGCATGCATATAAAATGTAATATAATATTTACATATATAAATCATTGTTAAAAAAATAAAGATAGATAAAAACATACAAGACTAACCAAGGGCACGGATGAGTTCTCTTTGTAAGGCCCATGTGACTGTGTTGATGAGGCAGGCAGAGGTGAGTCCAGCAAAAAGCATATTGTAGAGGAAAACAATGTGGAAATTGCCGAGCCAGTTATACCTTCCAAAGTCTCCAAGCAGATCAAACCTTGTAATTCCTACATGTAGTAACATGCAAAAAAAAAAGGATTGTTATAAAGTATCAATTCAAATTGTAATACACCACGGACACATATTGCTGAAATACTGCTAACTACTGCCATCTTGTGGACACAAAAGATTACAAATTTAACTATTATTCATAAAGTTTGACACATGGCCCTAAGAGACCATTTATTAAACATTTTCACTAATTTTAATATGCTTTGAACCACCATTAAGAGTGTAGTACTCTGTTACATTTAACATTGTTCATTCAAAACAATTTTACAGATTCTAAAAGTAAGAAAAAAAAGTGCTAATTGTGTCTTGGCCTACAACAGACCTCAAAATCATGCCGATATTAAATAAACAATTAAATAATGACCAATGACTTACCCAATGTGCGGGAGAAAACAGGCAGGGCTGAACTGAGTATTAAAAGAGAAACACAGTTCCCTATAATCTGTGGAGAGATGTAAACAATTCAGTTCGACTATAAAGAGCCACAGCACAGAATGTAAGATATCCAGCACTATTCTATTTACAGCGGTTTCATGACGGGTATGAGAAATCTCTGTACCTGTGTGAGGGTAGTGTCCTGTGCACGTGGCAGCAAACCGGTGAAGAGTGGAGAGCTGTAGAAACCGACGACTGAGGAGACCATGAGATACAAGATGATGACCACCTGCACTGCAGCTCCCAGAGAACCGAACATTGAGAACGAGGCAAGCCCCAAATTAGGGTCCTGTAAAAGAGAAAACCAACCGTTGTGAGATTATGATAATTAATTATTACTATACTACTTTTATGATGCTTTGGGACGTTATGCGTGCATTAAAAAGGATACAAGGGTGAGCAAATCAAACTTATGAAATTATCGTTACATTTTTTTTTTCCATGAATTACATTCACAGGTCCATCTATGAATCCTGTGAAAGAAATAGCAATTGTCATGCATCTCACCTCCATCCCTCGAGGCATGGCGGATTCATCGAAGAGCAGTTCCAGCACATGGAAACACACCATCAGCACACACACTGCCTGAGAAACACCGTAAATTTGCTTTTAGCACAATGGTATAATCGTAGCCAGCATAAGTATTCTGTATTACATAAGGTTTACTCTTACAGTCAAAGCTAAAAGCAGCAGCATGGCCACTGGATATCCCAGGTTGCGTTGCCATGGAGATACTCTATTCCGCAACTCTACGAGGAAGAAATAAGGATGAAAACCAATTCATGATAGATGATGGATAAATGTTTTCAACACTTTGACAGACATGTCCGTACCTAAAGCAATGCGTTTTGACTTCACACTCAAAAATTCCTTGTTGATGGCCACCATGCTTGCACTGATCCAACAGCTGTTGTTATCTAAAACATTAGATAGTGATAGAGTGTTTATAAGTTTAGGAAACCATGTAAATGCTGGTTCATAAATGGCAGAAAAACTTCTATAGACATAAAAAAAAGGTAATGAGAGAAAGAAAGAGAAATCTTTATAAGGTGGTGCCACTTCCTTAACAGCAGCCAGTATGTCTTTCTCACATCCTGACACTCACTTTTCAACTTCCTGGACAGAGAGGCCTCTTCAAACGCTGTGCAGTTCATTGTTTCTTCCAGGTTCTCCAACAACTAAAAAAAAAAGACGACACTTAACTTCACACTTCTAATTTCTCTTTAAATACATACACTAATTTAAAATTTAAGGGTCAGTGAGATTTAAACCCTTATTTTGCTTGAAAGATTAATACTTTTATTTAACATGGATGCATTCAATTAATTACAAGTGAAATACTATAGAAATACAACACAAACAAAAAGTAATTTTAACAGTCATCTTGCCCACCTACCCGAGGTTTGACCAATAAGCTCCCAGTGACGCTAAACATACGTGAAAGCCCAAAGGGTGTGCACACTGTTACAAGACAAAAAAGGAAATGAGATGGAACAAATCTGTATATACGAGAAGTCAAATGTAATGAAAAGCAAAACTAAACGTTAAAATCAAATGATTTAAGAACATAAAAAACTATAAACCATCAACATAAATATTATATAAAAACATGTACACTTACACAAAAGCAGCAGAACTCCAAAGAGTGAGATTCCAGAATAGAGATAGGGCAGGTAATATTCCCACAGGTCTGTAAAGCACAGGGGAAAAGAGCAGAATGTTATTAAATCTCTTATACAGTTTAGAGGAAATTTAAGAGTCCTGCTGGCATTAAAAACTGTGATCTATTCAATCAAAGAGACAGCACATCTCTAATGTTGCTCGGCTGGTCTCACCGTAAAGACTCTCACGGGCGGTGTTGTGATGGAGAAGAGCTGATGCCACCCACACGATGCCCAGCACCAACAGACTGAGGAGGAGCAGCATCACTGCAGTCTCATACACCCGCGCCATAACGCCCTTTAAGAGGAAAGCACACATATATCAGCTGAACATCAAACACAAATTTAAATTCAGATGCTATAAAGATGTGTTCATTGTTACACTAACTACATTTTACCTTTTTGGACCCAGCAAATCCTTCTGATTCGGTAAAAAAGTAGGCAAATGGCATTAGGAAGACCAGAGAGAGGTTTGAGAATAAGAAGACTAGGTTCCACAAGCCTGAAATGGAAAGAGGAGGAGAATGAGATGATGATATTGTACTCCCATACTCTCAAATTAAAAAACAAAAACCCAAAATACTGTCCAAAAATATTACGCAGCACAACTGTTTTCACCAGTGCTCATATTAAGAAATGTTTCTTAAGCACCAAAACAGATTAGACTGATTTCTGAAGGATCATGTGACACTGAAGACTGGCAGCTGAAAATTCAGCCTTCCCATCACAGGAACAAATTACATTTTAAATGGTAGAGCACATCAACAACGTCAAAAGTACGACCAGGTAAAATAGGTGGAATACAAAGAACACAGTAAACTTACAGACCACTAGGGGGCGACAATGTGCCGTGCTAACTTCAACTTCATCTCGGTGCCATTAAGCATTTGTTCTGTTTATTTCTGATGTTTCCAGGCTAATTCTACTGTGATCAAGTACAATCCCTGTAGCTTATGAGGTGCACGTGCAAACTGAATATCAAAGGGCAAATTAAAATCTGGATTTTAAACTAAATTGTGGATTCACAGCCAGAACATTTCATACTCTTGGCAGACTCAGTGCCATACCCAACACGTGTTAACAGAGAGCCGTTACACTTAGTTTGTGTTCCCACACTAAGTCCTTGTGAGAATAATAATACCATTCCAGTTCAGATTGGGTGACAAAATACTGCTTGAGAACCTGATGAAGTCGTAACTGATTAGATTGAGAACTCTATTGACTCTGTAAATCGATATGGTATAGTCACACAAACCACATGTGCAAAGCAAACTTAGTTTTTTTTATTTGTGCGTGTTTTTACCGCGGATAAGCGAGCCATTGAGCCACTGCATGTAGTAGCTGTGTGGGAATGTGAGCAGAACTTCATTGGACAGGATAGAGATGGGTAGGAGCAGCACTGCACACACGGCCACTGAGAGTGTGAATGTACACAGCCACAGCCTGCGGGGTGAGAAAAAAAAACCTAAATGAAAGAAGGGTGAGGAAATGTTTTTGCAGCCATTTACTTTGACATAGCGCCAGCTGTGAAGGGAGGTGGATGTTAAACGCCACGCTGGAGACCAAAGATCAATCTGTCCACTTACAATCATTCAGGGCAAACTAATAAAAAACTAAATAGTAACCAGTAAAGTGTCCTTTACTTAAATTTAATGTGCACCATTTTACTGGCATAACATGACATTTTTGAGTGAAATTAGATATGTAATTGCTAAAGTAAGGTGGAGCTGATTTTATGCATTTAAATTTATTTTTATCTGAAAAATGGGATGTTAAATACCAGAATTGATCCAGACTGATTTTGATCTTGCTAAAATAATGCCTAAATATATTTCTGGCTATTATTGTCCATTATCCAACACTTCTAAGGCCTATAATAAGAAATTACATTTTAATGTAATGTTGATACTTTATTAAAGACCCCCTGAGGTGAAAATCAAGTTTTTAATGTTTATAAGTCTTTGTGGTGTTTTTAATATGCTTTAAGACAAACCATGTGCAAATTCATAAGTCAACACCACTGATGAGCATTTTCGTTTTAAAACTGCAGTTTGCCAAAAAGAGTCTCAAAAACGCCATTTGAAATCGCCGGTGTTTCTTATGTCACAAACTCCAAACCAATCACATCAACGTGCCGGCAAGCTTTAGCATATCATTAACTATGACCGCTCTGAAGCAGGGGAGTCTCAGGAGAATCCTGATATATTTTTCTGTTGATATGAAAATCGGGTACATTTAGCTATATAGCAGGTGAATTATGTATATTACGATGTTATGTTGAATTATATGCCTTTCTACACTGACGTTCTAAGTTGTTCAAAGCGTTTCTAAGCTTTAGAAGGCAGACATGGCGAATGGGAACATGGTTTGTGTAACATTAGCAACACATTATCAGCTGTTTGATAACGTAGTCAAGCAAAAGACTAATCATATTAATTAAATAGCTTTGTAAATAGCGACACATAAAACGCATTAACATTCTGATACATCGACAAGCCTGCATAATTCACTCTTCCACTTCTTCTGAATCAGTTTCTATTTCAAACATATATGGCTGAATTAAACCAGTATTTCCACTTGCTATTGTGCGGCGTTTAATAACCAAGTGGATCTCTGAGCTGGTGTGATTGAGTGGAGGTGAAGCTAATTTGCATATTCATGGATCCACATATACTAAATTAAATTAGTATATTAGAGTGTAGAGTTACATTCAAGCTATTTTAAGATATGAAAAATGCTCAAATATGTCATTTTGGTGATCAAAGGTGAGTTTTAAGGGATAAAATGATTGACTACATGGGGACTTTAAAAGAAGCAAAAAACACGAATTTAAGTATTGATTACTTACGCAATTTTGTTGACAGTGGCATCCTCAATGTCATCTGTGGGCAAAAAAGGAAAAGGAAATAAGTTTGTCTCCACAACACTATCCACTGCAGACATACTGACTAGACTCACAGTTCAGCCTTGAAACTAAATTAAACAAAATAAGATCCCAGAATGAACAAAATTCATTGTGAAGCTATTCTGTGAAGTCAACAACACTTTAGCTAAATTTATTTGAAAGAAATTTTGGAAAGCCTTCATTGTTTGATCGTTCATTATTGCACGTGCAGGAAAACAACACCCCATTTGAAGAGGAATTTGTCTCAATAATATGGACGGATTGAGAACATGAGGTGGAAAGAATGAAAAATAAACCTCAAACGTTCTCATGGGAGTAGAGCAAAACATGCTCAGTGTGACAGTGCTGCAGGGTAGATATGTGACATTTCCTGGGTGAGACCCAAACCTAATGCAGAACAGGTTTTCTGCACATATTCTTCACAATAACCAATATACAACTGAAGACACAGCTTCAGCCCTGCACGAATGGTGCACATTTAGTCCATGAAAAGGATTAAGTTTTAGATGTGTTAAAAATAAACAAAAATTGAGCAACAAATCTTGTGCAGCACTTCTGTTTGCGTTCCTAAATTAGTATATGTATCATAACGGTAATGGTTTGGCTGGAAGTTAAGTACACAACGTTCCGTGTGTCTAACATATTCTTACATTCCTCTGCACTACGGATCATGTAAACGTGCTAGACGAATGTTTTTAAAGGCTGCGATGACACAGGAGCTGCTGTGCTCATGGAGACCCAGATGTCTCTCCTTACGCTATCCTATCTGCTCTACTCTGACCTATATAGTTATGAAATTATATTTAACAAACTGTAAAACAATTCTTCAACAGTCTCGCAGTCTGGCTAGAAGTTACATACACAATGTTCTGTGTCCAACACAGCACATGTTCTTACTTTCCTTTGCACTATTTTTAAATTTTTGATCATGTACGCATGTGGTAGACGGACATTTTTAAAGGTTGCAAAGACACCGGAGCAGCTGTGCTCACAGGAACCCAGGTTCAAGTTCGAAATGAATTCCTTTGTCTCTCCCTAGACTTTCCTCTCTGCTGATAGGAGATAATTACAAAAAAATTGAGGCAAATAATTTGTCTGAGACCCCTGAACAATAATAGAACAACGTAAAAAGCCAATAAATAATATAAAATACATTAAAATATTTCAAGACCCCTGCATTCAGTTCTGCTATCCTGTGTGTGCTCCTAACAATTGCTCTACAGTCTAAACAAGCCTGGTGTGTTTTGAACATGTCAGGTATGAGAGAACCATCCCTCAGATTTTCCACTGAGAGCAGGTATAGCAGAACCGAGAGAGAAGAGAGTTCAATTAGAGGGGTGTACACCAAAACACGAGGTAGTGTACTCTTATGAAATCCGGAGCTCGGGCAGGGGGCCTATGTTTATCTCATGGGAACATTCCTCATCCACACTGCTGCCCTCCCTCAATGTTGCATAACTGCTGTCGGCAGCAATCAGAAACTTTGACTCTTCCATCCTGAAGATTTCATTTTTCACAGCTGAAGAACACTAAAACTGTTCATCAAATAACACAGGAAATATGCTAATACTTCAGAACATGATTAGGTACCACAAAGCATTTTTGGAAAGTGCAGGAGAATGACAATGTCAGGTTGTGCTGACCAATAAATAGTCAGTGTGAAGCAATGTTGTTCAGCTCACAGAGCAGCTGCAGTAAATCACAGGTGTGATCTGAAGGACTGTAATAAATGAAGCAAAACAACTGCTGAGGGTCCGGGGGATCACTTAAACTTACCATTGACGAACTCTGCATTCTTCTTGAAGTGAGTGAGAATGAAGTGAGACAAGATGTACAGGCAAATGAAAAGCAGCACGCAAATCTAGAGCAGAGAAAAGAGAAGAAAATCAGTGCAATTTGAAAACATGAAATGATTTAAATTTACAAATACACTGCAGCTAGTCTTTCAAAAAGTACATTTAACATCAGAAAGGCCTGAGGCTGGAGTATAACCGAAGCGCTAGTTTTCAAGCCAATTTTATTCTAAAAGAAAATTGTGTTTTCTTCTTGGTCGGCACCCAATTTCATTATATGCAAGAGAGCAGTGTGAACATTCTTCAAAACTTTTCCTTTTATGTTCCACGGAATAATCACAATCTTTCTTGTGTAAATGCCACTTTGCAGAGTATCAGATATGACTTAAATTCTCACAGAAATCTGCAGTATGAGTCATGCAGTTAATATGAGCAACGTAGTCGTGAACAGGCAGCTACAAGACGAGCTGTGTGAAATGTGCTGTTTAGATGTGTTGCCAATTTAGGTTATCAAGAACACGTTAGACAGAAAGCCTGTAACAGAGCAGAGGTCATGAAACACACTCCAACACAGCCCCATTATCACCGATACGTGCTCTTGTGCGCAGTCCAGATTGCCTTTATAGCTCTGTGACATAAGAGCTCCTAATCAAGAACATTTGGTTCTTAATGATGATAACACACAGACCGCTGACACGACTGGACCGGTCAAAGAAGTTATAGGAATATTTTGTAGTATTGATAAAAGATAATGGGAAGAAGGGGTATAGCAGTGATAAACAAACAGTGTCCTAGAATGTAAAACCAGCTGTCCCTTTGCTTGGGAATCTGAATGCTTAATGAATGAACACCCACAATACAGACTTTAGAATGAAGGTAACCGCACCAGATGGAGGATGAAGATTACAGCTATGCAAATAAAGAGTTAAACCAGATACAACTGGGATTAGATGAGTGATTTACAGAAAAGATTTACAGTCAAATTTACATTTAGAGATTTATGTGTGATATATATATATATATATATATATATATATATATATATATATATATATATACTGTATGTATGTATGAATGAATGTATATATATTTGTAGTACTGCAATAAAACATCAACATTTGACCAGAAGAGAACAAATACAGAGATGCATGAGTAAAACTGTAGGGGAAAAAAAGTACATTATGAATGAATGAAGCATGCATTAAAGTCTCAAAAAAAATGGCTCAAGACAATTCTTTGTTTGGATCAATAGACATTAGCTCACATTCAAGTTAGTGTCATTTAACATTTAGCCTACTGTTCAAAATAAAACTCCAACAAAGCTACAATCTATAAAATCAGATATCAACACATTCCCCATAACCTGCTGGTATCAAATCGAAGAAATGGTATCTCTTTTGGTGTTATTTTAACATGGAGGAAAAGGCAATACATGATTCTTCCCATTCTCATCCTGCAGGACGGCTGCAGTGGGATTCGTTCACATGACAATAGCCTTCTAATTCCATGATTAAACCTCTAACCTAATTTAAGATAGGATCCTCATTTGGAGACAATACTTTCGAGATGTGTAAAAGGCATGCAGATTATACCTTATAGGGACTTTGAGTGAACTAGAGAAAAAATTCTGAAGCACCATATGTCCCATAAAAAAGAGGAAGAATGACAGAAAGAGGAAGAGGGGTGAGGGAGGAGACAGGACACAAAGCAGGGATTTAGTCTACAAAGTGCCAACTGAAAAACAATGGATATGTGGGATACATATCTCTGGAGCTTTGAAAGGTGTTCTCACTCATCTGTGCTCAGCGTTTGAATAGTTTGTTTTCTTTAAGACAGACATGCCTTGAACGAGAGTTGAAACAGCCAAGCTAAACTGTAGAATATTAAAACAGTAACAAAAGATTGCTTAACCGTTGAATATAACATACTTGTCTGGCGTCATTACCAGTCAAAGAAATTTTGAAAAATACCTCAAGGTTTTTTCTCTACACAATGGAAACCAATGTGGTCCAGAACAACACTGGCCTCAACGAACTTTCAAAGTATGAAAAAAAAAAAAAAAAAAAGAGTTTGCGAAAATATATTCTTTTGTGTTCCACAAAAGAGAAAAACCAAGACATGGGTGTGGAACGTCACAAGGGAGGGTAAATGACGACAGAAATTTCATTGTTTGGTGTACTATCCCTTTAAATCCTTTCAAACAACCACAAGGGTGGACAATGACAATATTTACAAGTCCCTGTAATACCCCGTCGGTCGTAGGTCATTAATCAGAAAGAAACTTAATCTTCTATTCCACTCTATGTGGGCAATGTTGGGCATGATTTCAAACGTCATCTATTTAGGTCAATGGTATTGAGACAGGCTGTATAATGTGAGCGTAATCATAGTATAAGCCAGCAACAGGTCATTTTTGTGTATTTGCTGACCAATTTGGCAAGGCTGTTTAAACAGCCGAGCTCAAACGTTCTGAATCTTAGGGCTCATTCAGCTGCTCTGGGTAATCCTCCCTGCACAACAATACAAGACCTGGAACGAAGCCGAAGTTATGTCTTGAAGTGAAACAGCCTATTTAGTAAAACAGTCAGCTATAGAGCGACCGTGAAATGACACAATGAGAAAATAACACGTGTTGTGCTGGGATAGATCAGCAAAAGGACAGACGTAGGACAAAAATAATAATAACTTGATTTAATCCAGGCTATAAAGCATAATTAGACCAGTGTCAGTGTCAATGTTATATGGCCCCTAAAACTGATTTTTATTACATTTATGATATACAAACAACACATTATGTTACTTATGTATGAGTGATTTATGCCAAATTACATACATTTTCAATATGAACAGCTGTAATTTCAAATTAAAATCAAATACAAAATCAGATGTATACAAATGCACAATTTACAACATATGATACAGGTCACCACAGTGTATTCAGAGGTACTAAACGCATTACTAGATAGAATTAGAATATAATATTAAAAAATATAAATATGTAATGAAAAAGGATGTCTTAAGGAAAAAATAATAATACAAGCCCAGTCATAAAGAAGATCCCTTCTTAGTAGATGTAAATACAAAGCCCTCTATTGTTGAAAGCTGAGCAACATGTTCAGATATGCACTTTAATAAAGTGTATTACACACACACTGCATTCCTTGCACATCTACAGAGTAGGAACCGTGCCAAATCAGTTACTCCCTCTA
Organism: Zacco platypus; assembly: GCA_038088235.1. NCBI lineage: Eukaryota > Metazoa > Chordata > Actinopteri > Cypriniformes > Xenocyprididae > Zacco > Zacco platypus. The sequence goes on from CM076067.1 coordinate 16,047,623, forward strand.
ACAGGTTGTCCCTCCTGAAGATCAACCAAGTACAAAACTGTGACATTGTCATAAATTTTGTGGTGCTTTACAAGTAGAAATTCAATACCAGTCCCACCCAAGAATCAATCTACAAAAAAGGGTTTTATCTGACATATTAGTCAGATAAGGCCATTTGAATACATTAACAGTTTTAGCTGTATATTTAAATTAAGTAAATTTAGGTGGTAACAACATATATACACACACAAACATATACATACATACACGGGTATTTATATATATATATATATATATATATATATATATATATATATATATATATATATATATATATAAAAAATACACATACATACGTGTGTGTATATGTGTACTATATATATAATATATATATATATATATATATATATATATATGTGTGTGTATGTATATATACATTATATATATTACATTACATGTACATATTATACACACACGTATGCATGTATATACAGACACACGGACCAAAGCTGATTTTCACACAAAAGTAAGAAAAGGAAAAAATTTTATTAGTAAAAACAAAACTAATGTATAAGAAAACTGTGTCATGAATGTATAAAATACAGAAGTGATTTATCGGCATAAAGGGAAGAATCGCAGTCAGATATTCTATTGGTATTAGTCACATTACCGACTGACAGCCCGACAGTACGCACAAACTTTGACGTCAACAACTAAAGATATGGAAAGCATTTTCTCCACCCTTTTTAAAAGTTGAATTGATATTTTGCTACCCTAATAACGAACAATTATATGATTAATTGCATTTTAGTATTTCCGATATCACATTTAACATTGTTTTCCCTGCAGTCCATGATCCTATCAGAAAAGACTGGAGACACATTTTTGGGTCAAAACCCACCAGCTAAAAACCACTGATTTAAATTATAAATCCCAGACAAACATCAGTGAACAAGGGATCAATAACCATGACAGCATGAGCCCACTGGTGCCCAAGGCCTGGGGAAGGACAACAGTCTGATTTACATCATCTACAGTGATCCATCTGTGCATTTCACTAAGACAGGCATTTCACATTTTCTAGGAGGATTATAGCAGCTTTGCATCACAGACAAAACAGATCAGAAGTGTGTATAAATAAAAGTGAATGACCTTAAAATGTCTGAAAACAGACTTTAAAGAGCAGCTTTTGTTTGTGTAGAAAAACAAAGGATTAAGTCTATAATGTCTACGACAGCTCCACCAAGATTATAACTATAAGTCTCAACTTATGTTACGTTATCATTGTGAATGCTATATTTAATATAATAGTTAAGAGGACAATTTTTGTAGCTAGTGAATTACACAGATGAGTGGTTTAAAAACATGCGCCAAACCCATTGCTCTAAAATGCTGAGTAAGAAACATTGTGAAGGACTAAAGGTTAACCCCAAGTGTCTTGCTGTAAGTTCCTTGAGGTCTGAAGTTCAGTTCTAATTGTAGTATACTAGGTTTTTGACATTTTCATGCACGAGGATGCCAAAAGCTCAGCTGTTCTCCAAAATGATCCCACAAAGCTGAGCAGTCTCATCTCGTGCCATTTCAAAATGTTACATTTTACAACTGCGCATCATGCAATTGTTAGCACAAAGTAATGCCTCTTTGTGTACACATTACTGTATTTTATAATTAAATGTCTTGTAAATAATAAGCAAATGTAACACCTGCACACTCCAAACTGTCTAAACACAGTGATTAATATTTTATTAAAGAAGATAGAGTGACGTTACTCATGCACAGGCTTACGGTTCGTGTGTGACACGAGTCATGTAATCAATCAATTACTATTGAATTTCATTGGGACAAACACAAGGACACATTCAGATTTTAACACTTTGCAAACAGTAAATTACTTCTTAATAAAACTATGTAAACATAAGCAGCAAAGAAAAGGAAACTCACAATGGTTTCTCGGACTCGGTCGTGGAATAGTTGCTCTCTAACCGTCACGTCTTCTGTTTCCATGCTTTGAAAGCATGTCTTGTCGTGTGCTCGGTTATAATTTGTAAAACATTTGCGTGTCCGAGAAGATACGAGCTTGGAAACTTGTCTCGAGTCTCGAACAAACGCTTTCCACCTTTAAACGTATTGCAGTTGCTCCTGAATTCAGTGAAGTCAGCGAACTACTCCTGTTGTACTTCAGTGAGGTGGACAGATGCTTCCCAAATGATTATTCACCAGCTAACAAGCAAATTATAAACACCATCGGACTCATGAGTCAAGAGTGTTCACTGATGCTGCTCAAATGAATTTCAGTCGCTCTCAAACTCCATCTACTGGAGGAGGCTGGGCTGTGGGAGGAGAAAGAGGCGGATTTAAAGGGTTAGCTCATCCCAAAATGAAATTTCTGTCATTAATTATTTACCCTTATGTTTTTCCAAACCCGTAAGACCTTCGTTCATTTCAGAACACAAGTTTTTTGATGAACTCTGAGTTTTTTTCTATCTCTCATATTAAGCAATTACCGTCATTCAAGGTCCAGAAAAGTAAAGTAGAAAAGCTTCTGACAAGAGAAATTGTTGAATAAAGTCGTTGTTTTTGTTTTGTTTTAGCGCACAGAAGTATTTTTGTCGCTTCTTAATATTAAGGCTAAAGTCAAGTCAAGTCCCCTTTATTTATATAGCGCTTTTTACAATGCAATTTGTGGCAAAGCAGCTTTACAGTAATAATTGGCTAATAATGTTTGGCTGCACAGCAGCTCCCAAAGAAAATAGTGTCATTGTCCAACTTATTCTATATATTATTGATTCATTCCGTTGCAAGGATCAATAGTTATTAGTCTAGTTAATTTATGTATATCAGCACTGGAGAAAACAGTGACGTAATCGTCCGGCTCAGCTCAGTTCGCAAACAACGGCGCCAATGCAGGCATACCAAAAACACTGCTGAATATCAAGCAAGTGTCCCCAACTAAGCAAGCCAAAGGCAACAGCGGCAAGGAACCAAAACTCCAACAAAATGGAGAAAAAAACCTTGGGAGAAATACTTGCTTGATACTCAGGCAGAGTTACAGAGTTACTGCAGACACACTGACAATTTTAACGATGTCTTTACTACTTCTCGGGACCTTGGTAATTTCATTGCTTTCTAAGGGAGATTCAATTTTTTTTTTGATTAATAATTTGTGTTCCGAAGATGAAGGAAGGTCTCGCGGGTTTGGAACGAGGGCGAGTAATTAATGAGAGAAACTTAATTTTTGGGTGAACCCTTTAAGACTAATGAAACTTTATGATTAACTGAATACACTTTAGTAAATGTTTCTTCTTAAAATCTTATGTGTCCACAGATAAGGTAAATCAAAGTTTACTCTTTATGACCAGTGTCATCATCAAACCAAAGTCCATACTGGAGCAAACACGGAAGTCCATAGGTTACATTATTTTCAGAAAGTGAATGATTTAAATTTAAAGCTAACTTCAAAGCGATTATGCTGTGATCTGTTGCATGAATTTCTACATTTTTAATGCTGACCTTGTTGTAGGAGTTTTCTAAAACAATTTTGTGTCTGAATGAAGCTCGATCTCTCAATCCCGCAGGTAAGAAAACAGTGACCTGTTTGATTTTATAACTTGAAAGCCAGTGATATTGGTGATATGAGAGAGAGATGAGAGATAATAGCAAAATAGCAAATCTGTCATTATTTTCTAACTGCCATGCATTCCAAACCTGTGACTTTCTTCTGTGGAATTCCAAATGAGACGTTATATACCAAAATCTGATTTTATCATTCAGAGGAAATAAATGCGAACCAAGGGATGTCAAGCATGCAATTTTCATGCATGCAGCATGAAAGCAATATAATATATGTCAGTTTGACTTATATGCTATATTCCGAGTCTTATAATAGCTTTACATGAGAAGCAAACAGAATTTTCAGTTTTGGGTAACATATTCCTTTAAAAACTGTCATGATGAAAACATAATTTTAAACATGTATTTTAGTTGCACTTAATCTGTTTTTGGTTATATCAGCAATAGGTTATGAGTAGATCTGATACATTCAAGTCTGTGCTTAAAGTAAATGGAAATGACATTCATGATGTACATTTAAAAGGTTTTCCACAGCTGGAACAGCTCTTATAGTAAGTTACTGGCCATAGATCTTAGTCAGGTTAGACACCATATTGAATTGAATGCTGATGAAAACGAGGCAGTGAGGGATAGACTTTTGACACGGTTTACGCTAGTCCTTAACTAAAAGCATGTTTGAGCTGTTTTAACTGAAAGCAACTTGCACTGACATATCTTAAAATATGTCACCGTCTATGTTTTGTCTCAAGATCTAAGGTACATTTATAAAAGTTACTTAAATGTCCCAATTGAACTAAGACCTAATCATGGCTTTGTCTAAGCCCTGTCTGTGAAACCGGTCTTTGTTTTAACAAAGGCATGCACTGTTTAAAGGTCCTAGATCACATAATTTTCACAACTTTTAAAACTGTTTTATGGAGATTTTGTCTACTGAAAGATTTGTCAGATGAACAATCACTGAGAAAAGTAACACTTATTATATTAATTCATGTAGCCACCTACAACTTCAGTCTTCAGACACAAAAACACATAAAATATTATTATAAAACGACATTTACTGATCCAGCCACATACAAAGCATCCTGGGAACTAACAATCCGCCAGGGTTTCCAGGTTTTCACAACAAAACCTACCCAATTGCTCTGGGTCCCCCAGTAAAAATCATGTTCAAGGGAGTAAAATCTGATTTTTGGTGGAGTTCCACTCGTAAAATTTGCATTCCAGAGGCTAAATACCATGTTATTTGGGGTCGCTTCAACCTGCGGACATTAAAAACAACCCACGGCAGTGTTAAAGTGCACTGCAACCCACCCAGTTTCAGTTAATTCAGGTCATGTAGTCCCAACACAAATGGATTAAGTACACGTCAACTTTATATATTTAAGTGTATTGAACAATGAAATTTAGTTGAACAAGCAGCAAAAAATAAGGCTTTTTTTTTTAGTGTAAAAGCTTTTCCTTACCGATATTAAAATGTCTGACTTTTTTTTCCAAGTTCCTGTGCGCAGCTAGAATGACCTCATGGCTAAGAAGCTCCTGATCACATATGCCTTGTGGGCCATGGGTGGCCCACTTGGCCTTCATCACATTTACCTGGGCAGAGACAGCCATGCCCTTCTTTGGATACTGACCTTTGGTGGTTTTGGCATCGGCTGGGCAAGGGAGTTCTTCCGCATCCCATCGTACGTGAGCGAGGCCAACCATGAAGCAGAGAGAGCCCAAGTTAGACATCCACGTGCCTCTCCACCACCACCAGTAGGCCTGATTCGGTTTGCCGGTCAGATTTGTGTTGGTATTTACTTTGGCTCGGTGGCTTTAATAAGCCTCAGTTCTCTTAGCTTCTTCTATTTCCTAGTGCTGCCACTGAGCGTAGGTGCAGGTGTGCATCTGGTGTCCTCAGTGGGACAGCAGACATCTGACCTTCAAAAGACCCTCGTTGCATGCATCATCACGTCATCCATCTTCTACGGCAGCAATCTCTCTCCTCTGCCCATCAGCATAGCTGCCAGTGTTACCGCTGCGCAGCACAACACGATCAAACCTCTGAGGCCCGAGCCACTGGGTGAGACGCACTATTGTGCACATTTTTGTAACACAGCAAAGTCTCTTTTGTTAACACTAGTTAATGCATTAACTAACATTAACTTGTTAAAGGCACCATGAAAACAAAATGGACATATCTTGTTTTTTATCGAATATTGTATGTATTATAAATGATTTATCCGTGAAAACATCATTATTTTAAATAAATTATTAAATATATATTAAATTAATGTGCCCTCATAATCTTTAATAACAATAACCTCACTTTGCAACAACACATCTTCTCTGATGATGGTTACTGGCATCTGGGGCCTCATTTATAAAACTTTGCATATAAACCTTACTAAAAGTGAACGTACAACATAAATCTGAAAAAGGTGTAAGAGATTTATAAAACCATGCATACACCATAACCTGCGCAAAAATCCCTTTATAAATCCCAGTTGGCGGAAGATTGTCCGTACGTGCATCTCCACCCCGTCTCCTCCCCGAAATCACCATATATGGAGCTTACAACGCCTAATTTTACTATGCATAACCTCAACTGCATATCATTTCCATACATATTCCCATCCACGTGACACCATTGTTAACACCGTCAAACGTACAAGACATTGGGAAATATTACATACGGACTATAAATGCCATTTGTGCCATACATATTCCTATAAATCATCAAATATCCTTGTTGTTTTATAATAAATATATCAAAATATCCATAAAAACAAAATTGTAGCTATAAAATACTTCTCAGATAAGGTTTTTAGAATAGAGTTGATTCATTAATTTCCACTGTCCAAATAGTATTTAAATTGTTTTAAACAATTACGAAATGAAAGTGTTTTTTTTGCATACACCATTTTCAGATTTATGTCGTACGTTCACTTTTAGTAAGGTTTATACGCAAAGTTTTATAAATGAGGCCCCAGGGCCGGACAACCTATCGCAAACCACAGTGATCCAACCATCCAATCAATTCCTGATAGATAAATCCAAGACCCGCCCTGCATTTTTTCTTGTTCGAGAAGCCGTTTAAGCCATTCGATTTATTCTTATTAGCTTGTAATTGATTATGTTTAAAATTTGTGCAAATTTGCACACATTTGTACCATGGCCATTCCACATAAAATGGCTTGCTACTTGGTGGCAATGAATAGGATGGTGCACCATGGTCCACTAGAGGATGATGCACAACTATGCCATCAAAACCCATGTATAAGCAAGAAAAGGCTTTTTGAATAGCTGTCCACTGTAGTGACCTTTATGCGTGAAAGGGTTAATAAAAATGAGCTCACAGAGCATTAACCAGGGTTGGGGAGTAACGAAATACAAGTAACTTAGTTACGTATTTAATATACAAAATTTGAGTAACTGTATTTCATTACAGTTACATTTTAAATGGGTGGTAATCAGATTACAGTTACATATGAAAAGTATTTTAGATTACCAAAGTGATTACTTTGAATTTAAATGTCATTTAAACAGCAATTGGTGATTCTCTGACTCTGACAGTCTGAAAAAGCGGAGTTAAGTTTCATGTTTTCGACTGTTTTCATGTTTTGTGATAGTTGTTTGTGAGTTATTTTATAATTGTAAAAAAGGTCACTGCATCTTTCTCACATTTTGTTTTTCCCCTCACAATTGTGAGTTTGCATTTCACAATTCTGACTTCTTTTTCTCAGAATTGGGAGATATGAACTTGCAATACTGACTTTTTTTTTCTTCCAATTGTGAATTTAGTATGTGATTTAAATGTCATAATTCTGACTTTTCTCAATATTGTGAGTTTATATCTCATAATTCTGACTTTATAACTCGCAATTGCAACTTTATATTACACAATTCTGAGGGAAAAAGTCAGAATTGTGAGATAAAAACTTGCAATTACCTTTTTTGTGTTTGTTCCACACTTATTAGTATTCCAAAGTATTCTAAAGTATTTAGATTAAGTTACTAAACTTGAGTAATGTAACGAAATACGTTACAAACTACTTTTTAAAGCATGTATTTTGTAATCTGTAGTGAAATACATTTTAAAAGTAACCTACCAAGCCCTGGCATTAACTAATGTTAACAGATTTTGATCTTAAAAATGTAGACTAACATTAACTTAAATTAATGTTCAGTTCATGTTAATTAATGTATTTAACTGATGTAAACAAATGAAACATTGTTGTAAACAGTGTTACCCACATTTTTTTTCTTTATGCGTCACTCTAAATTCTTACCTTTGAGTTACATCATGTGCAATTACTGTTTAATTAACCCGGTTTGTGTCAATCTTCCCAAGGGCCTCGTCTGTATCGTCTAAGTTTAGGTGTGCTGGCTTTCTCCGCTCCGCTGGGATACTGTGTTTTCCACAACACCACTGCCACGTTGTACTACATATCGGACTGTATAGCGGCCCTGCTTGATTTCTTCTGGTTCCTTCCATGGCTCAAAGGACTCCTGGAATATTTTCTGCTGTTGCCATATCGTCTGTTATGTGTCCTGACAGGAGGGGGTTTCTACGAGGAAAGCTGGAGGAAGATGCTGGAAATAATTCTTAATGAGTATAGTAAAAAAGAAATGGAGGCGCTGAAGGTGAGCTCGGTACAGTTTTAAGTGGTCAACAGTTTTGGGTTATAGTTTTGCAGAGTTTAACATATAATCAGACGGTAAATAATGATGTTTTGTCATTACAATGTTTTCTTACAATCAGACACTATCATTGCCAGAAGAAGCTTCTCTGGAGGAGGTCACGCGCAGCTACAGGGAACTGGCTAAAATGTGGCATCCAGATCACAACCTCGAGCGGCAAGCAGAGGCACAACAGATGTTTATTCAGATCCAGGAGGCATATGAGATACTTCTCGACAGGCATAAGACAAAACGGAAAAAATGATCTTCTAAAGGAAATGTCATATACACTTTTGAAGGCTCGGATTTTTTAATAAAGTCAATCTGGTGTAATAAACATGAAACTTTATAAAAAAAAAGGGTTTTCATTTTTCTTCAGAGAAATTCTCCTCCGAGGATTCTCTGCCATCTTGTGGTAACATTAGGTGATTAATAGAGTTGATTTATTTATGCTCTAATACAGGGGTCTTCCACAATGAGTTAGCGACCTCTAGAGGATCTGTGGTGGTACTGAAAGAGGATCAGCCAAGTATTGTTTTTGTAGAAAAAAATATTTTAAACAAAATTAAATACATTTATTTTATTATTAAATAAAAATGATACATTTTTACGTAAAAAAATACAATATTGATCATCTCTCCTACATTAAAATCTATCAAATGATTCATTTGATACATTAATTAAATAATTAAGTATATGAGTAAATAGTAATTATAAGTAAGAGTCTCAGTAAGTATATGACTCAGAGTATTTTGCAATGTACATTAACGTGGTATTGTGCATGTTACTCCTGGCCAGGCTTAAAATACAACACTATTATCTAAAATTGAGCGGAGCTCTAAAATAGAATATGAATAATGGAGGCCAACTATATAACTACAATAAAAACAATCACACTCATTATATTATTAATGGTTTTAAAATATAGAATATCATTAATGTAGGCTATTTTTAAAAAAAATCATTTTCTAACACATTCAACAAAATTCCCACAAATATGTCTTGTTTGACACAGAGAAATAATTAAATTGCTTTAAAAAATATTAAATTGGAAGTTTTATGATAAATCTTTGTGAATACATCAGTCAGTTTACTGATACTATCATCGAAATAATAATAATAATGATGATAATAATAATAATTAAAAAAAAATAATAATATGTGACGTTTGTAGCGTTTCTTGTAATCATTAACCTGTAGCATGAGGATCGATGCATTCGATAATCCCTCCCAATCATGGATTTGAGAGGCAGTTTTTCGGTTATAGGTTATTCGGGCCTGTATCCCGGCATGGGCCCGGAAGTTGTTTGGGGTTTCAGGTAAAAGATCCCGGAGATGCTGCCTTCGCTAGAGAAAACAAACGGCGCTTCTGCTGTATAAATATTGCAATCACAGTCGATCGTCAGGTAAGAAAAAAGGCTCCCGGTGCATAATCAAGAGCAATTATTCAAGGAAAGTGACATTAGGTCAGGTAACTGTGCTCGGATTGGGAGGGTTTACACGGCTAGACGCATCTGTCGAGTGCTGGGTGCCATAGCAACGCCAGCGGGCTCTCAGGAAACATAATTCCGCTTTAGTTTGTCACGTCTAAAGATCGACGGTATTTCACGACCGGAGGCTGCCGATCGGATTGCGTTGTCAGCAACGCTTGTTCTTTCGTTTGTGAGTTAGTTTAGCGATGTCTTTGCCTTATTGTGAGCTGTCACGTCTCGTTAGCTGGTTAGCAGCGGTGGCTAGCTAGTGTTGCTCCAGACACACAGGATTGACATGATTCTGCGTGCTGTCAGTGCTCCTCTGCAGCACGACGGTGTATGTAAAGTTAGTAAACATACGAGGGCTTGGGCTCGATAGTCTTAATGTCGTCGTCAGGCATTGTTCTCTGGTGTGGCTGCAGTCAGACAGGGCTGTTTCTGTTATTGCGTTAATTAGACTCATTGACAGCTCTGTGAATTCATGACATCTGCCTGTTGCAGCTTTGAATGTTTTCTGTCTCATACGAAACAATGAGGTCTTACATTTCCGAAGGCCTGTTTGTTATTAGACCATGTATTATTTTGGTTTCCATAAAGCGAATATAAAATGATAATCTGTAAGAGTCCATATTTATTATGTATATGAGTACATATTTATTCAGGGTTTGAAAGCAGTATGTCGTTTGTCATCTCATGCATTTAAGAGATCTGAATGTGTTTAAACTGCACCCATTTGTGATCCTTCAGTCAATTTTGAGCCATGAAAAATAATAATAAATAATTAAATTACGATACCAGAGGTCTGAAGTCCTTTAGAAGGAGTTTTTATCTGGTCCCAAAGTGTATTATAATGCAGAAACAAAATATTCTTAATTTAAATATTCATGGATTAATACAATCTTTGTAAAAAAAAATAACTATTTAAAATGTAGTGTTGTGTCACTTTTCCTGTTTAGTTCAGTCACCTTTGGCATTTTATAATATCTTGCCTGTTTTAAAACACCTTGTACTTTTGCTGTTAGTTAGTAAATGTTTGATGTATTCATTTTAGTTTATGTATTTCATAATTCTCTGTTGTGAATGGAGCAGTTAATATTGGGCAACTTTTCAAGTCCGTTAAACAAATTAATGTATTCCCATTTACGGTATGCATAGTTGTCATTTACTGTTTTATGAAAAAAATTACATCCAACGTACCGCAACCATATAGAACAGTATGTGTGAGGAGGTACAGCTTGAGTAAAAAGATTTTAGGGGTAAATTTGAGTTACAGATGTCCAGAAAAATGTAAGGATGAAGGAAAGGATGAAGGAAAGGATGAAGGAAAGGATGAAGGAAAGGATGAAGGAAAGGATGAAGGATAGGATGGAAAGGAAGAAGGTAAAAGGCTTTGAAACTGGTTCATCAAATGCAGGTCAGATTTGATCGTAATACATGTTGTGTTGCATTTAAAGCCTATTTCCAATACCGACGCGATAATATGTGGAAATTTCTGAGAAAATCAGAACAACACCTACATTTGGCTATGTATCATCATTGCTTTAGATGACAGCCTATGCTCTGATAGGTCACAGGATGAAGGTAGGGCAGTTTCTTGCACATTGCGCTCTTCATTTAAGACTAGAATTCTATAGAATGGACACTCAATTCAGCTGTTGAGTTAGAAATGAGATCTTGACCAGTGTGCATATCAATTATTCAGCTAGTCAAACCGTGCAACCACACTGGAAAGGGAGAAATAACAAACTGCAAGTGAACCAGCAATTTTTTTTTTCAGTTGAAATCAGATGAGCTATGTGTATATATATATATATATATATATATATATATATATAAAATATACATGCTTTAGTGTTCTTTGAGTGCACTTTTGTATTGCAAAATATAACAATGCATTTCTTGGAAAACTTGCTTTTTTATTTGTTGAAATTGTAAGTTTGTTTTATGCTTCGTACACAAATATTTTTGTATGATTTCTCTGTACAGGCAGCTGGTGTGATGATGAATGCTGATGATTGCAATGGCCGTTCGTACATGTCAGGTACCTTTTTACAGTTCATATTCTTTTATTTTCGTAGACCTGCATAGCTAAATATAGTGGTCTCCAAATGTCCATGACCACACTGAAATCTGGGACTTTTATTTAATGTATCCACTGCAATATTTCTTATGACAGAGTCCAGTATCTCAAACATATTTTATTGAATTGTGCTGCTTTAAGTTCTCTTAGGAAATTCTATTACCCAGCAAACTTCTTTTTGAAGAAATTTGTACGCTGAATCCATTTTAGAGTTTTTATGCAAAGCAAACTTTAAAAACCATATATAGGTTTTTTAATTGCTCTTTTGTGGTATTTTAATTTGTTACTCACTATGTAAATAGCCAAGAAAGCTGGCATGGCTTTTTTATTTTTTTACAACAATTAAAAATACTTCCTTTTTCCTTTTTCATTCAAATTGTTATCCTGATAATATAATTTCTACTGGAAATTTCTACTGCATGAAATAAGAAAAATATAAAGACACATTTTGAGCCCCATTGTACGTGTTCATGTTTTCAGGTAGTGGAGATTCTTCAACAGAGCGGGAGTTTTTTGCAGGGCTGAGAGGACCCTCCGTGAGCACACCAAACAGTCAACAGTCCTCACCCAGCCGCTCACTCAGTGGTCAGTGTCTGTCCATTAAATGCACTTTAACATCTTAGTTGTTTTTTTAAAGCATCTGCCAAGTGAATAAATGTACAACTTTCTCTCCATGCCCAGCTAACTCCATCAAGGTGGAGCTCTACAGTGACGAGGAGGCAGGTGGTGCTCCACTGGCGGAAAGGAGAGTCGGGGAGAAGAATGAAGGATGGAAAGATGAAAAGGGCGAGTTGGCAGAAGATGGTGGAGTGGAGATGGTCGGAGGTACACAAGGGCAGGCTGGGAGTGGCTGCGGAGAGATGGCCAGCTCTGAGCCTGCATCTCCTGGTCCCATTCGGCTGCCCAATGGGAAACTTAAATGTGATATATGTGGGATGATTTGCATTGGACCCAATGTTCTAATGGTGCACAAACGCAGCCATACAGGTAAGTGTTTCTTGACTGACTCTTGACAACAAAAGAACAAACATATTTAAAAAATGTCAGCTTGAAGATATGTGCTGCTGTTTTTTTGGGCCGGTGGGAAAACTGGTAGTCTTGGTCTCGGTAGGTGAGCGGCCATTCCAATGTAACCAGTGTGGGGCCTCCTTCACTCAGAAGGGCAACTTGCTGCGTCATATCAAGCTCCACTCTGGCGAAAAGCCCTTCAAATGTCCCTTTTGTAACTACGCTTGTCGCCGCCGTGACGCCCTGACAGGACACCTCCGCACCCACTCCGGTGAGCCTTTGTGGTTTGAGAGAGGCCATTTGCAAGAAATAAAGAAAAGGAAAGAGAGAGAACTTTGTGGCTGGAAAATAAATGGATGGAAAAGTGTGTGGGATGGAAAAAGCCATTTTGATTTGCTACAGAGCATAAATGAATGTAGTCAAGGTCATGTAAGCTATTTCTCTTTTAATGCAAGTGCTGATTATTTTTGCTGCCTAGAACTTCCTTTTAAACCTGTTGCTCTACTAGAGCTTGTGTAAGCAGACTAATAAGTGTGAATAAGGGATCATTAATTGGTTATATAATCTTTTTTTTTTTTTTGTCAGACGAAATGCAGCGGTCTAGAATGACATTTAGAGTATTATGAAAACAGGATATCCTGCATGTGTTTTTGAATAATGAAGAGCATTCACCTGTAGTGGCTAAGGTCTTTTGAATTAGAACGCAAATATAGATATTCAGAGAAACGACTTCATAGAATAATGAATTTCTCTGAAATGACGCACATCTCTAAAGCTAAATGGACAGATGCGGTCTGTAGTTTTTTCCTCTTCTATTTACGTCATAGATGAGCAGCGTGTCTTTCGTTTTTGGGAAATTGTGACAAGGGAAATTCTGTGGTCTGACGAATCCGATACCAGTAATTAGAACATTCTTATGTAATTATATTGGAATATATATTGAGTTATTAAATATATATATTTATTATATACACATTTATTATATATATATATATATATATATATATATATATATATATATATACACACACATATATATATATATAAAAATATAATATAATATAATGTAAGAATTTTACCAGGTAACCCCTTGTATTAACCACAGCATCACTGCTGTAATAGTAATGTTTACGTAAGCTGTGTGAAATGCATTCATATTCTCCCTTCGCGTTATTTCAGTGTCCTCCCCTACAGTAGGGAAGCCCTACAAGTGCAGTTACTGTGGCCGCAGCTACAAGCAGCAGAGCACCCTGGAGGAGCACCGTGAGCGCTGCCACAGCTACCTACAGAGTCTGGACCACCAGCCTGCTCATAACACCCAGCCTGCGCATGGTAATACCATATTTACTATCACAAATGCTAGGGAGATCAAAACTAGCCGTTGACAAGTTGACACTAAAATGGATTATATCGGTCTTTCTGCAGTATCAGTGGTACCAATTTAATTCATTACCCAAGTGCTGCCTGACAGGCGGCTGCTTTTGAAAGCTCACCAGTGTTATTGCATTCATGCTCTGTGAAGATCACAGCTGGTGAGGTAGCTGCGCACTTGAACGGTCCAAAGAACTTCTTGATTAAAATACATGCCTTGGAGAGGTATTATTGTAAACACAGAGAATCTAAACAGGCGGTTATGTGTAAAAATATTTCTGTGCTGTAGGCCTTGCAATATGAGCTAAAATGTAGCCTGCTGCAGTCTCGTATGTTGTTAATATGCTGAATTTTATTCTTATTTTAAATACGGGCTTGCTGCTCAGTCAAACTTTGACAGCATTGAATCAAAATTAATGTATTCATTTTTATGATTATTAATGTAACTAATAATCATATGTTTAAGATTCTGCAAAAATAATAATTTCAGTCATTTATCTTACATTAGACTACTTATGATTTTGTTTTTACATTAATAAAAAATGAATATAAGAGTACACTAGCATTCAAAAATTTGGTGTCTGAACTTTTTCTTTCTTTTTTTTACTGAAAATAATAATTTTTACTCAGCAAGGACACATTTAAATTGATCAAAAGTGACAGTAAAGACATATTTTTACAAAAATTTCAAATAAATACTGTTCTTCTGAACTTTTTATTTATCAAAGAATACTAAAAATAATAAGAAGAAGAAGAACATTTCTTGAGCAACAAATCGGCACTGGCACTGAAGACTGGCGTAACGGTGCCATCATAGGAATAAATTGCATATTAAAATATAAAAATTGAACAGTTATTTTAAATTGTAATAGTATTTCACAATCCTTATTTTACTATATCTTTGATCAAATAAATGCAGTGTTGGTGACAGATTTCTTTGAAAAACCGACCACAAAAGTTTTGAACAGTAATTAAGATAGTTTCAATACCAAATTAATTATTGCTGTGGAATCAAAATTGGTCTGAAATTTCACCGCTATTTTAGTATTGTGACAAACACACTCTATTCTATTATAATCATGCCTCTGTTTGTGGATTGTCTTCAGGTGAAGAGTCTCATAATGTGGAGTTGATGTCTGAACCGCTGATCCAGTCCTCCTCAGAGAAGATGTCCTTCATTGATCGGCTGGCCAATAGCATCACCAAGAGGAAGAGATCTACACCCCAGAAGTTTCTGGGTAGGCCTATTTCTTTGAATACCTATGCAGAACAGTGTTTCCTGAGCGAGAATGACTGGACATTTTTTTGAAGTGATAAACATCAACATTAAATCAGTTTGTTTACTGATTGGTATGACAGCATGTAGTTAAAGATATATACTGTTGAAAAGTTTGGGGTCTTTTTTTTCTAATGCTTTTGAATGAAGTTTCTCATTCTTACCAAGGCTGCATTTATTTGAAATATTATTACAATTTAAAATAAATGTTTTTCATTTTAAAAATAGATTAAAATACACTTTATAAATGTCTTTACTGTGACTTTTGATCAATGTAATGTATAAAAGTATAAATTACTTACTATAAGTATATAAAGTTTCAATTGAACTTTTGAACAGTACTGTATATAAAGTATTTTTATTTACTTTTAAATATTATATTTTAACGAATTAATTTTTTTCTCTCTCCACTTTCAATTTGTTGAGTTTCAGAGATTTGTAAATTGCGTTAATGTTAAAAAAAATAGTACTGGTTATTGTGAAGCTGCAAAAACGAAATAATTTCAGTGCAATCTAGTGATTACTAAAAGATCAATGATACTGATCCTCCCTGGCTTTCTAGGTGAAAAGCACATGCGGCTGAATATATCCGAAGCACCTTATGAACTCGACCCCAATCCTGATAAAGAAGGGGACATGTTGCTCTCGCATCCTGAGGGTGACCACGCTGCTTTAGCGGGCATGGGAGGGCGTTACCTGCGGGCGCCGAGAGGAGGCAGCAACGATGTAGATCCTTCCCGCTCCTTGCGGATGCCCCCCCACTCCGCCTGCATCTCAGAGTTCACACCAGTCATCAGCTCCGTCTACCCTCACATAACCCCTCTAGGGCAGCGTCTAAACTGTGCAGGGGGCATCTCCATGGGCCTGGCTGGGAGGGAGGCCGCCGAAGGTCACGAAGATGCGCCCTCCACCCGCAGCCGCGCCGCCTCGCCCAGCAACGGTTACCAAGATTCGACAGACACTGAGAGCATGGCAGAGGAGCAGTGCGTCATCACCTCGGTGCCACCGGGAAACTTGAACCACCGCGGGCGCGAGCGGCACAGTCCTAGTCACGCCAAAGAAACGGACATGGAGGGGGACAGGGAGAAAGGGATCCCTGTGGGTTTGCCGACCAAGGCGAGCCCGCGCTCGCCGCTAACGAGGGAAGCCATGCAGGTGGTGGACGGGGAAGGGCGGCCGGTGCGCTCCTTCCGTTGCGACCACTGTCGCATTTTCTTCCTGGACCATGTCATGTTTACCATCCACATGGGCTGCCACGGCTTCCGCCAGCCCTTCGAGTGCAACATCTGCGGCCACCGCAGCCAGGACCGCTACGAGTTCTCCTCACACATTGTCCGCGGGGAGCACCAGGTGGGCTGAGGTGGGCTTGTGGATGGCGGAGGTCTAGATTGGGGGGGAGATGTACAGAGAGTTTGTATGCTGCTTTGAGATGGCGTCATGGCGTCTAGTTCGGTCTGCACCAGATTGGGGCACATTAGCACTTGCTTTTAAAATTAGCAGACATCAGATTTTCCGTCGAAGGCTAATCGCTTAGGTACGATCATAAAACGTGCAATTACATCCCGTGTTAGAGGATGTCAGGAGGATTCAAACGGGGGACAAGTCATATCCTCCGATTGCACTCCCACACCAAGTCATTCATCGCAAGACGCAGCTGTTTTGCTTTAGAAGTGCCTTCCTTCGGTGGGGTTTATTTGTATCATTTGGGAAGAGAAATTCGAGATGTGAGATTAGGTCTATACCCATCTGTTTGGTGGCGTTTACATAGAGTCTGCCTCTTGAGGAGAGACATTGAATTGCTTAGACGTCCGAAGTCTGAACTGTTTTATCCAGAGTGGTTTTCCAAAGTTTCTGAGCCTGTTAAACAAGAAATCTATGCCTAGGAGTATTCACACAAACTTTGTACTCTTTTAGGATACCTCGGTGGGACTGTTGAAATTAGGCGACTCAGGGAGGACACTGCTGAGAGAGGGAATGGAGAGCAAGCAGCATGAATTGCAAAACTGAGGCTGGAGTATTGGTATGTTAGCCATATAAGGAGCACAGACACATATTGCCTTAATCGTTGCTTTATATGAACCCTGTACGAGCTAGTTTTCGAATTGCACATGGTTTTTAATGCTGGACAATTCCGTAGGTACAATGCAGCCTGAATTCGGGTAACTTCGAAACAAAGATACGGCAAATAGGATTGGGGTTAGGCTAACGCTCGGATAATTTTATTTCTTTCTAAAATGTATGTTAATGTTTTATTTAAGAAAGGAAATGAACTTGAAACATTTGCCTTAGTTTTTGAGTCTGCAACCTCTGTCCTGAAGAGAAAAAAAAACAGTTGGTTTCCTTGTGCCTCAGATCTTGATTGTCGTTTCAAACTTTATCTCGACCTCACTTAAGTGGCGATAAAGATTTTGCCTATCAAATCTATTGAGGTTTTTTTAAAATAGTTTTTGTAGTACGAATTCCCGCCATCCATCCTCTGCCATGCTGCGAACACAGTGAGCCACATTATGTTTTTTAGATGCGGTAAGACAGGTGGAGGGGGTAAAGGAGCCTTAATGTTCTGGTGCAGACCAAACACAGACCCATGTTGCATTCCGTGAATTTGACGAGGAGTGAAGGGGAAGGGTTGTTACCTCAAAAGGAGGATTGCACTTTTTCTAATTCTGCTTAAATGTGAGTGTTTTTGCCGGGGCTGTTGGGAGGGTTTCGGACAGGCGGGGCGGCATGGGATGGGAGGGGGATTTTATTCAAAGGCTTTAGGGGAGCAGACACAGTAATGACTGGTAACTGAGCTTTGAAACATATTCTTTTGTTTTCTGAAATTGCTCTATTGCACTGATTTCTGATAAAAATGCTATTTAGAGAAAACAAGAAACAATTTGATACACGTTGGTTATAAAGACCAGATGAACAGTGTGGTGTTTTTAAAAACAATTCTATAAAGGCTATTTTCCTAATAATAAAAGGGGTCGCGATCATTTAAGGATTCAGAACTGAACATTTTCTCCTTGTGTTGTAAAATTTGGTGCTTGGATGTTTGTGTGACTTCTGCCCTTGATATTGGACTTGTATCCTGTACGCTTGTCCTGTGTGGTCATGTCCGATGTGAGTTCATGCATACGGTACTCTCGATCCCCGCTGAGTACAAACTGCTGCTTGATTTTGAAGGAAAGGACTAAAATATTGTTGTAGAGTTACGTACCGTCCTGCCAAGATATATCGTGGCCTGTTTTATCAGCGGATCTCACTTGCACAAACTGAAACGAAACTAAAGCACCAATGAGAGAAGAATTTAAGAATCTCAAAGAGTTGTTTTGTTTGATTGCTTGTACATCTTTATGTGACGTGGGCTGGGGTTAAGGGTACTTGGATGTTGTAGCATGTGTGTATCACTTGACCTTTGGAGGTGGTCAGCTGTTTCCAAAACTTGCTTACGTGTAATCCACTGACCCAACATCTTTTCGGTTACTTTTACAACATTTGTAGGCCTCTTAATACGTATGCTTGGATTCACTCCAGTGCAAGCCTACGGAGTACAGTATGAATGGATTGAAGAAGAGAGACCAAAATCCAGTATTTACAAAGGTTAGTCAGTGACTTTGCACCCTTCATAGACTTTTACTATTTTTTTTTTTTCTGCAGACATAAATTTATTTACTTGAAATTATGGCAAAAACCATATATGACACTTAATGCACTTATCGGTCAAAAAGAAATTATGTAATGAATTCTACCGAGCGTGTGAATGGGAGAGTTTGCATGTGTACTCGTTTGTTTGCTGGGGTTCTGCAACTGTTCTGCTTGTGAAATACTAGCTGCAATTTTCCCTGTTTCCTCTAAACCAAACCCAGCTCTTTTCTGCACCATTTCATATTTCTTATCCCCAAGGTGTGATGAACTCAATATTTTTAAACGAACTGTGAAGCAACCATAACGAGCAGCAACTGAGAAAGAGAGACCTAGCATTTTTGGGGAGGCAGGGATCAAACTCTCTGTCATTCTTGGGCTTTATCCCTGGGTTCAATGTTTTTAAATATTTTGTGAGAAAAAAAAATGTATATGACAAAGAAAAACTCTTTACCTCAAATTTGTTAAAATATAAAAAACTGCCTCATGTTCTATAAAAAGGTGTGTTGGTTTCAAGAGGTATTGTTTATTTGATCTTGTTTTTAAGGAGTGTAACCCAACTTTTAAGTTGAAGTAATTTTTCATGTCCAATAAAGTAATATTTGTTGTAACTTCTGTCTGTTTACAACTCTAAACACTTGTTTTCTAGTTTCCCTAATTCGTGTCCCGTCTTGATTCGTTTTTTTTTTTTTTTTTGTAGTGTGGAATATTTTTACAAATATATTTGTTGTATATTTGGAATATTTTTACAAATATTCCATGTAACAAAATATGAAATTTAAACAATTTAGAAATAACATTTAGTACTACACATACTATATATTGCATATACTAATATTTAAGGCATATTTTCTCTGTTCAGCCAGTTTGTTTTATAGTAATATTACCATATTATTCAGTTTTCACTAATTTATTAATATTGTATTTTATATATTTTTTAAGTTTAGTTCGTGATCCAACTTTTCTGTTCTCAAAGTTATATTTTATTTCAGTTTAATTTTTTTTTTTGTGATAACACTTTCATTACTATTGTAAAAAAAAAAAATTCTAAACTTTAATTTGAAAAAAAAATATGGTAACTGCTTACACTGAGCAATGGATTTTTACAGCATTTATTAATCTTTAATAAAAATACAATTGTTCTTTGTTAGTTTAGAGCATAAATTAACGTTAACAGAGATATCTTTGATTTTAAAATTGTGTTAGTAAACAAAATTAACATTAAGATTAATAAATGCTGTAGAAATATTTTTCCAATTGAAAATACATTTCAATAAACTTCAGACCACTCATGATTCACACCATTTTTTTTGGGCTTAAATACAGAAACTTAAATTTAAGGTCTATTACAAATGACTAACATTAAGCTTCTTTACTTTTTCCCCATACAACTTTTCTCAGAATACATCAAACAACCTCAAGAAAAAGCTTAAAGTACACAGAGGACAGCAAAATTTTCCATTATTGATTAAACAAAAGAACGTATTTTAGTTTTAGTCACCTTTATTTCTTTACATAAAAACGTATGCAAATATCTCCAATCACATTGGTTTTGGAGGGGCTCGTGGGGCACCACCCTGAAAGGGAAAAAAACAATAAACTTGATATTGCATTGATCCGTATACTTGATATTAAAGATAAAAGTAAAATCAATGTTTTTGTGTGTGTAATTGCTACCAAGCACAATAAGTATGCTTTTGCCCTAATTTAAAATAGATATGGATGCGTCACTTACAGCTGGCCTGAAGCGTGGAGGAGGGGTACGGTCCTTCCTGGCCTCACGAGAGCGGTTCCTCACCACTTTGCTGTGGATGGCACAGCTGACACAGTAATGCAGCTTCACATACAGTTTGGGCAAAACGTAAGCTGTAGAAGGACAAAGAGATTTTAACAAACCCCTATTTTCTCCTCTCCCTACGAAGTCCAGTATCTTACTCACAGTCAAACACACTGGCTTCAGAGATGTCCCTTACAGCCGCAGCCTCCACAATATTTCTGATGACAAACTTCTTGATGGCTTTGTCCTTGGGCACACACCGGGCACAGTTTGTGCAGCGGATGGGCTGGACATGCCCACGTCCCTTCTTAGCACGACCGTTATTCCTCCTCTTCTTAGTCTAGGAGATGGAGAAATACAGTTAGCACTGGTTTACTAATGACAACCTTGAAATTGTGATCCGTTAATATACTTAGTTTTATTAATAAAAATGTAATTGGTGACTTCGTGCCAGTTACTCTATACAATTCTGATGTGTATTTAATTTTTATAACGCATGTACACCTATAGTGTATAAAGTACCAGCCAACTGTATAAAAAAAAACAGAACAAAAGACATTGCTGTATCTAAAGAATAGGTAAACCATTAATCCAGGACACTAATAAATAGTAATACGTAATTTTTAAAAATACATATAACTATTAATGGGGGAGAAAACTTAACTCATCGGACAAGATATAAGACTGTTATAATATTAGACTTGAAAATGTGTCTGTGGCTTGTTTAGTGTACATGCAGAAAACATCAGGCGTAGTATTGCTTTAATGAATTCCAATGATTTAAAAAACCGAGTGAGGTTTGGTTGTATACAGAGAGACATTACTCCGAAGTGTGAAACCGGTGAGAAAACGCACTAACTCGTCGCGATAATTACAGGGTAAAAGACGGTCCTCTGTCTGAACCATTGGTGAACTCACCATCTTGATTTTAAGAGAGGCATGAGAGAGGACCGGAAATACTTTTACGTCAATTATATAGTGCGCGCAGCAGCCGGACGTCTCTGAGTAATATAATAAAAGTCCTTATTAATTTTAAAATAATAACATTATTTTATTTATTATCTATTGTCTTATTCTCTTAATCTTTAGTAGAAAAAAAGGCTGGAAAGTTTGAGTGTTTTACATTGTGTTTTGAAAAGTGTTATGCAGTGTATTTACAGACACATATAAAGACGGACGGTCTTAATGTAACTGGTGCCATTTAGTGGTTTACAGCAGAAAATAATCGCGCAAAATTGATTTATTATCTTCTTGGTAAGTCCAAACAATGCAAAGTATAAATTCGTGTGCATATCACGTTTTCCACTAGATGTCAGTAAAGGCTTCGTTAGAACACAGAGAACCATCTTAATGCTTTTGTCAATGCTCAGAATTAGTCAGTGCAGATAACCCACTCAATAGCTAAACTAGTTGACAAGCACCGCAGATTGAGAGATCCCAAATGTTGAAGTTTAAGAATCAGTCATTGACACACTTATTTTGATTGAACACCAATCTGAACATTGGTGGCGACTGGTTGGTTAGGGCCCTGCTCAGTGTACAGTGGATTTCTTCATGAAGACTTTTGCTGTCTAAAATACCACTGCCATTGAAGATCAAACCACACCTCTGTATGTACCAGTGTTGTCATTTAAGTGGATTTCTGAGATAATGGTCAGTGATTGACATTTAGCTGATGACATTCCGAAGCGTCCTCTGGTTTGCTTCTGGAAGTGATTACAGAGTTGGGTTGTGGAGTGGTGAAGGGTGGGGGCAAAAGAGGGTGGTGTTCTTATGCAAGCAGCTCTCAGCATGCATGTGCAGTCTGGAAGAGTGAATGTGTAGCTCCTGCAGTTGACTGTCCTCTGTGTCACTGCACTTAGCGAGCTGTTGCCAAGTCTTCTTTACAGGGTTGCTGATGGCAATTGAAAGGATAAAACCAGGGCCCACTGACGCAAAGGTGCATTCAATCAAATATACTCCCACTCATATTGTATTTTTGTTTGGCCTTGTAATACGGCATTTAAGATATTCCTTTCAGTGCTGGGACTTAGTCATACTTAAAGGGAAAGATTGCTGCGACTATAATATTACACTGGTAAATTGAATTTGAGAATGGAAAGTGCCAGTCAGTGTGTGTGCAGAAGCTGAATAGTGTTTTAAGCTATCATGAGACAGAAAAAAAGGGAGAGATGGTGACACAGGAATGTGTCAGTGTTCCTGTAACCACTATGCCCCTAAACTGCAGCAAATAAACATTCCTCCATTCATGTGTCAGAGCTGAACACTTGCCCACTGTTCCTGTAAAAACATAGGCAATAATTAAAACCAAAAACCCAATACTTTCTCCTTTGTCTTAAACAAGATTTTTCTTCCAGTGGATTGCATTTGGACAATGTACCATTCATATCTTTTTTCCCCCCAGACTGGATAGTATGGAAGTGAGATAGAGCAAAAATGTATTATTTGCAGATACACAGGCAAATTTTGTGATGGCCATTCTGGAGGATTATTTGGTATGTAGAATACAGGTAAAAATTATTATGCGGCTATTTGGGATACTTGATTCTGATTGGTCAGTAGTGCCATCCAGCGGTCAGATATTTACTAATATTTGCCAACTTTGTATATCAAACTACTTATTGGGTAACTGAAACTCCCATTGTTTCGTGTATTACACCATGCATTCATTTTGTGCATTCGTCTTGTGCATCTGTTGCCGAGTTTTGTGAAAAAGACTTCAGAATTAATACTGCCTTTAATATTGATTCAGTGTTTGTCTTGTTGCTAGGCAAATGTTATGTACATTTTAATTAACAGAAGTTTTAAGAATATACAGGTTAATATTTTATATCCACATATATTTGTTAAGTAACAACACTACAAACAACATTGGACCCCATTGAAGTTCATTGTATGGACAAAAAACAGCCATTTTTCAAAATATTTTGTTTTGTGTTCTGAAGAAAAGTTATTCAAGTTTGGAATGACAGGACTTGTAAATGATGACAAAATCTCGATTTTGGGGTGAACTGTCCCTTTAAGACATTTTTTTTTCTGAACCAACATAAACAATTCACTTTTTACAGCCATCAAAATAAATATGGCACCATTATTTGAGCTTTATCTCTGTCATCATGTGGTTGCAGAAAGTGATTTAGCCTGGCTGAAAAACAGGCCTACTGAGAACCGCCCGTCGCCTCAATAGACTAAATCAAGAGGTCATGGTCCATTAGTGAGGGGGGCAATATTGCCACCTAAATCATTACTGGATCAGGCCTGTTCGCCCACACACACGCCGACGTACGCACTTGCACAGACATACAGATATTATATCACAAAGACTTATTCCTGCAGCTTGTACACCACACAAACTGCACTCACACATTGCTCAGTATAAGCCACAGACATCAGACTAATAGTTAATACTACCCACCCTCATTCCACAGACACATCCTCAGGAAATAAGTGGGTTTAAGATTGTCACAGCTCCTATTTCTGTGGATCTAGACTACTCGTACCCTAAATAATGTAATACTCTCTCTCTCTTTGACTTTTCACGTCAATCTCATACTCTGCTCTGTTAAAAGCAATGTTATATATCTCAAAATCTCTTGATTAGTGCTTTTTCTTTTTTATATCTAAGCATTTTGTATTGAAACAGGAGGTTTGCATAGACATAGCAAAGATCTTAGTTGCATCACAGTCATCAAACATGATTTTCTATTGTTACTGCAATCAGAAGCACGTGATATTTAAGGATGGAAAAATTTGCATGTGATCCAGAGTGCAAGATGAGTCATCAATGTCTTTGTTTTTTCCAGAAGAGCAGGAATGTAAATTTTAAATGGGTATATGCATTAATTTGGTCGATTTTTATGAGTGCACTAGCATAGAAATGGTGTCCGGCTAACAGATATAAATTGACCCTCACACATGATATGCAGGAAATAAAGCAAATTTATCCAAAAAATTTGTTTGCACTACTTACTAATCGGTTCACTTGTTTTAGGTCAATCTTGACTGAGTTGAATTAATTCATTCTCTCATTTTACATCAAATTCTAGAATTTTAAATTCTTAATCATGGCCACCAGTGTTTAGGAAAGTTAGTAGTGCATTACAATATTGTGTTACTCCCTAAAAAAGTAACTAATTGTGTTAGTTACTTTTTATGAAAAGTAATGCTAATTACTTTTACGTTACTTTTTCTCTGCTGGGCTTGCTTGTTTGTCTTTAATAACAACAAAAAGTGATATTTTTGGCAAAAGGAAGTGATATCTTTCCACACCCAAAGCCTCATGGCTGAAGGAAATGCATATTTATGCCTATCTATGCTGCCATTCTGGATTAAATAAGAATAAGGTACAATAGAAGGAACTCTTATTTCTAATTCAAATCTAAAGTGATTTTTGCTTATTAGTATGGTTGAATTAGATCAGTTAAGGCCAGCAAAGACATTGGATACATTGGATAATAAAGTGAGATTAAATACATGAAGTATATTTGTGTGATTTAATATAGTTAAATATTACAGGTTTTTTATTCATTTTGATGATTATGGAATGTTTTCGTGTAAGTGAAATGAGTAAATGCGTGTTCACATCTCTGTACTTTATTTCTCTCAAAATGGGGACAGGAGAGCTGTCAGTCAATAAATGTGAAAAAGTAACTTGCATTACTTATTTGAAAAACTAACTTATGATATTTTTTTTGTGAATTGAAAAAGTAATGTGTTACTTTACTAGTTACTTGAAAAAGTAATCTGATTACGTAACTCAAATTACTTGTAATGCGTTACCCCCAACACTGGTGGCCATGATATCTATTTTAGATATAGACTAAATATCTTATTTTGTGTTCCACAGAAAAAGGGAAGTCATACAGGTTTCGAACGACATGAAGGCGAGTAAATAATGACAGAATTTTCATTTTGGAGGGAACTATCCCTTTAAATTAAAGTAGTGCTCATATGAATCAAATCAAAAGATCTAGTAGATCAGTGATCATACATCTAATTGCATTATGATTTCTAAACAATGATGCCAACTAATGCCCTGTCATCTTTAACATTTCTCCTTCTCGAGGAGCAGTTGCAAGGCAGAGTACAAGCTCATGATGGAGATGTTACAAGACTAGAGCCTTTGTGATGTGAGATGGCAGTTTCTCTGGAGCCACCATCTGCTGAGAGGGTCAGGCAGCATGTAGGGTTCAAATCTCCTGGATTTTGCCTGCTTCCCAGCTGCCATGCCCAGGCACTCCGAAATCCACACACAACCACACTTGCACACCTCGCAATTATCACACACACTCGTAGACACGCATAATCCCAGGCATGCTGCGCTGCCGAAACCATTCTCATCAGGGCTGACACTAAAGAATGTTGGGATTCTTGTCTTGAGGTACCAGTGTTTTTTCCTCCCTCTTTGGGTTTGTGCAAAATCCACACATTCTGTTGAACCCATGCGCCCACACTGCATCAGCCCTGCGTGTGACCACTGCTCCACTGTGCTCTATTCAGCATGGTGACTCGAACTTTGCTCACATTCCATATACTTTCTTTGGTCCATTTTGCCCGTCAGCCTGTTCCTCAACCCTTTGAATAGGCCCCGAGCTTAGAGGGAAAACAATCTCCTAGAATTTTTGGAAGAAGCTGCTTGTCACGGCTTTTTGTGGTTCATATAACACATACCTGTTTGCTATACAGTTCCTTTGAGTTTAAAGTGACTCTTTTCTTTCCTCAAATGGAAAGTAGTCATTCTACAACAACATCACTCAGCCAAAGTCTTACTCAGTCCAGCCCAGTGAGGTTTTGTTTTGGATTTTTATCAAGTGATTTAATTTTTTGCCATTATTCTATTAGCTTCAAACCACGACTGGAAGGTTAAATTTCTCAAAACTCTTCAGAGACCCTCAAGGGCACTTATTGCATTAAAACTTTATTGCTAAGTTTTGGAAAAAGAGCAGAGCGCTCCAATTAAGGAAAATGGCGATTCATAAACACTCTCGACCGTTACTAAATAGAGATGTACAGCGTTAATGACTTTTCAGCTTGTGGTTTTGCATCTATCGCAATCTGCAACTCAGAATTTGTGCTTCTTTGACTCTTCGTTTGCATATGTCCATCACGCTCCTTATTGGCATTGAAAGCTAAATGAATTTATTTTTTTAAGAGCTCTTGTGTTTCGAGATGCCTCCCTTTCCCAGCCTCCCTCCCTGCTTGCCGCCTGGCAGGCCCGTGTGTCAAAGGTGGCTGCTGCAGAACAGACTGTGGGAACAGCCGGTCAGCCTCCCCTGTCCCCTATTCCCTAACCAGAGGGGCAGCCATCAATCCAAGCCTGCTCGAACCCCTCCCGGTGCACACATCTCCGCAACCCACACACTCGCTCCCCAATAATCCGCGGAAGCAATTTCATCTCGACTCGGGTGGCGGCCCATTGTCGCCAACTCCTTCAATCTTTCCTAATTAACTCTCGCTTTGTCCCGCATCCGAGCTTCTGGACTCATCTCTACGACATTCCGATCGGGGCCGGTCTTCACACTCCCGGGCAACCCTCGGACCCTAATCCCACTGCACCCCTCCCTCCCGAGTAACTCTTTCCATTTTTTCCTTTCCCCCAACCTGCCGATCACCTACTTACAGAGTTAGGTAGGGGCATTAACTCCTTGGGTTTTTTGAAAGAAGAGGACGAAGGAGGGGGCGAGGAGGAGATGGCCAGAAAGCGACTCCAACCCAGACAATTAGAACAATGGGCCGGGCCTGTAGGGGGCTAACTCGCAGCGTCACGCCTGGACGGTGGGGTATTTTGTCGGTTTAATGAATTGTCCGTCAGTCCCTGGCTGCATCACAGGCCATGTAGAGAGTGGACAGCAGGGACCCAGACACTAAGTCGGTATTTATTACACTGCCTTTGTCACTAATTGAGCTAATTATCAGTGACTCTTCAGCACTCCCACAATGACAGTAGCCCTCCACCCTCCGCCTCCCTCATCCCACCAGTGCCTGGGAATGCAGCCTGACTTTGCTTCTTTATCCCGCTTTTTTATCCTTCTCTCCTTATTCTCTATTTCTTTCCCGTTTTTATTAATGGCTTCGTATTGTTTCACTATTTTGCCTCATAATGCACACGCATGTATACAGAAACTTCCTGTAAGGTCAAAGATTGGTTTCATTTATTTTTATTTTATTCATTAGTATTTACAATTCAAGTAGGGAAGCTTTTTAGTTATATTTTTTGGGGCCATGTTTTGGTTTTGGAAAGGACAGAGATTGGACCTAGAGCTGAGACTCAAACTCATCGTCGTCAGAAGCTCTACTTTGCAATATGTGCAGACCACAAGGCTATGGCTTTCAAAGAATGTATTTTAATGTATACTGTGCATTGTTTTTGTCTCATTTAACTGCACTATTAGTCAAAAGTTTGGAATAATTCTGATTGTTTTATGTTTTTTTTAAAAAGGTCTTTTATGCTCAGCAAGGCTGCATTTATTTGATAAAAAATACAGTAAAAATAATAATATTGTGAAATATTACTACAATTTGAATTGTCCATTTTCTATTTGAATGTTTTTTAAAAAAACTTAATTTATTCCTGTAATTTCAAAGCTGAATTTTCAGCATCATTACTCCAGTCTTCAGTGTCACATGATCCTTCAGAACTCTTACTAATATGCTGATTTAATGCTCATTTTTTGTCAATTATTATTGCTGCTCAGTTATTAATAATGATTCTTATTATTATTCATGTTGAAAACAGTTTTTGCTGCAGAATAGTTCTGTGGAAACCATGGTGCATTTTTCAGGAATATTTGATGAATAGAAAGTAAAAAACAAAAAAAAGACATTTATTTGAAATAGAAATCTTTTGTAAAATTATAAATCTCTTTACTGTCACTTTTGATTCAATGCATCATTTTTTAATAAAAGTATTAGTATTTTATTGTAAGACTTGCATAACTCAAACTTTTTAAGTGGTAGTGTATCACCGTTTCCCCAAAAATATTAAGCAGTTTTCAACATTAGTAGAAAGAAATGTTTCCTGAGCACCAAATTAACAAATTATAATTTCTGAAGGATCATGTGACACTGAAGACTGAGTAATGGCTGCTGAAAATTCAGCTTTGCATCACACGAGTAAATTACATTTTAAAATGTATCACAACAGAAAACAGTTATTTTAAAATGTAATACTATTTCACGATATTACTGTATTTTTCATCAAATAAATGCAGTCTTGATGATTATAATTTAATTTAAAAAAATAAAAAATTGGCCTGTCCTGTATATACCCTAACTGAACGTATGTAGAAGCTCAACATTTGACTTTAAGCTCTATTTTAATCTATTTTTATCTTCATTTCTCTTTTCTTTCTATCAAATATCTTTTATCCTGTAAGCATTCCAAGTCCTATTTCTCCTCTCATCCTCTCCCATCGCTGTGCGTTGTGGGATGCGGATGTGACGACTGCAGCGGTGCAGCGCTCCGTCTGGCTGACCTTCAGTGGCCCTGCGATATGTTGCGGTGGGTGGGAGAAAGAATCGTCTGCCTTCATCCAAACTCTTGTGGTCGCGCTGGCCTCGGCAGCAGGGCGGGGGCAACACAACCTGTCATTATTCCTAATACCATTTCTTTATTTTGTTTCTGATATTAAGTAAGTGAAGCAAAACCGCTAGTGTCGTGAAAACATACAGATTTAACGCTGTGTTACACCATCGGTTACTGTGGATTTAGGGTGCATGGCTGTTCGAAGAAGAGGGCTGGTCTTGTGTTTTGGTGGTGGGAATGATGTTTAGAGGAACGGATATACTTGCACACTCACATTGTTGATTTTAGGTTAAGTGCTTTAGACATACCCTGTCATACCAGGTTGCGGTTCTGAGAAATGATTGATGGATCATAAACGAAGCTGAGGAGAATATTCTGTGGAACATATGAAAGACGAACCTGCTATTGAGCGCAAACTGTTAGGAAATGAGCGGTTCTCTGAAAACACAGATAATGAAAATATAAACTTTATTGTGCTATTCCTCTATATGAAAACAACTTTTCTAAACTGAGCTAAAATATTTCCTTTTATCAGCATTTTCTCTAACAAAAAATGCCATCATACAATAATAAATACTTTTCATTCACAATATTAAAAGATGGTGTTCAGTGCATGTAAAACACAAGTGTCAAGAGACAAGCAAATCAGGCAAGTAATCATGTCTCTGAGATGTATGTGGCCTTATTTAGATCATCCATTTGTGATCATCTGTATAAGTTGGCACACAACTGGCTGGAATTACTCATAAAATTGTAAATAATAATAGTGTATTCACCCCACTTTCAGACTAAGTCATTTTCTCACATTGCAAGTTGCAGCATAAATATATAGATCATATCTATTTATAATATTTACAACATTTTGGTTATGTTAGCTGATATACAAAATACAGTTTCCATAATTGTGGCTCTTTCAAAAACATCATTGTGAACTGTTTGTCCACTGTAAACTAGGTAGTAGGGCATTTACAGGATTATCTTCTTTACAAACTAGTATGCACTTGTGCGTAATCGATGTAGTCTCTTTGACAACTTCCGAAAGAAGTCTTATTTTGCTCCTAAAAGAGTTTCTGTAATAGTAAACATGCTTCTGTCAGAGCTGAATCGACGAGTCAATCTCGGGTCAATCTTAATTTTCTCTTCCCAATACTTTCCCATCAGTACAATAACATGGTATACCACATAATAATAAATGGTATTAAAAAATGGCAGGAGACTCAAAGCAATGACGGGAAGTATGGCAGGTCCGAATGGGAAATCGCAAGAGGTTGGGTTGAGTTCGGGATTCCGCTACATAGTAATCGGAAAAGGAAGCCCCATCCCTTGAGAAGCACTTCACACAGTTTTATGTGAGACGAGTAGGACTGCAGCTAAAGAAAACAAAACGCTAAAATATTTTAAAGAACCGCCCTCTTGTTAGAGTTTTGCACTGGTTTATGAGAGAGCATGCTTGTGGTTCGCTAACCACAGGAACATCTGTCAAACTGTGTCCAGTTACTACTTTCTAGCTTCTATGTTCCCCAGAGTACCAGAGATGGAAATCAAGAGAAGAGAAGACATACTAGAACCTCAGAACTGGTGGTTCAGCACCCTAAATTTCAAGTGGTGCCTACATGTACCGTTTCCTGCTCGTAGTTGTGCAGTGCGCAGTGGTTCTCGACCCATTTCTTACGATTCGAAGCCCTATGCTGCAGTAACGTCGCCAAAATATTGTGTAGACCTACCATCAGCTAAGAGTTCTGCTCATGATCTTTTAAACTTTACTCAGTAGTTAATACATTGAATATACTTGCCTATTCAACCAACAGATTGTGTTTAGTCTCTCTTAACCTTGCTCTCCTGTCTCTTTTCTCCGGTATTTAAACATGTTTATTAATTCCTATATAACCTTCAGATACGCCAACGGCCCCCTTTTTTTTTTACCCAGTTTGGGACCTTTGCCTCCATTTTCTCAGTTTGTAGCATTTGTTCATCATAGACACTGATGGACAGTCTGTGTACTGGTGCAGTTGAGGCAGCTCACATGACAACACCAGTGGAAAGTACAGTGGCATCTTTCTGTGACCTGCTCCATTCGAGTCTTGTATCCCCTTCCACAGCACAGAAGCTCGCACCCATCCAGCGCCGGTGATGAACTGTTGCAGGTACGTCCCGATGTGCCATGAGTGCCTGTTTTGCCATTGTAGGAACAGAAGTTGGGCGACTTTTCAAAGTAGACCAGGTCCCGAGCCGAAGGGAGTTTATGTGCCGGATTCTCCGGTTCCAGGTGGCGGGGGTCGGCTCGATGGGATGCACGATTGCTGCCTTTGTTGCCGTACACGACTCTGGATGCGCCATCGAAACGGTCTTTCAGAAAGTCTCCCACTACACGGAAGCTGGGCAGTCTCATCCAACAAGTTCGCACAGTGCAGGACCCAGACATCCCATGGCACTTGCACTCTTGTTGCATTTCTGATGCGACAGTCTGTAGGAAGAGGAGAGAAAATTGAGGATCTACAACAGCAAAAACGGTCATTATATATTGAAATTCTGACCATTTTTAACTGATCAAACTGTTATTTTAGTAGCTTTCCATCTGTACTTTGGGAAAATCCATGTATTGATAAATCTATTTCTGACATGCTGGTATTTTGATGAGACAACTGGCTTTGGAGAGTTGAGTGTTTAAGGGGTCTCTTACCATTCTTCCTGCCTCATTGTTGTGCAGGTTGGTCAAATACCGTAGATCTCTGCCCCTCTCACTGGAATCCACAAACTCTCGTCCGAACATCCTGCCAAATTCCACATTGTCGCTGCAGCCTCCCCAGTGCCAGTCTGGCCCTCCAGGACCTCGGCGCCGGTAGTCGCAGGTGCAGGACTCAATGGCCCCCTCAGAGCAGGAACGAGCCACGGCGTGAGTAACACCAGCACTTGTGATGGCAAACACAAATGCAGTTTCACGGCAACCTAACAAAACAATAAGCACAACTTACAATTTCTCCATCCAGATAATATTAACATGTAATTCTATGTTCTCCTATTTCACGGTACGAGATATGAATAGTGCTCAGTACCTTGTTTAAAGCGTTCATACTGTCACATGCTCACCTCGGTTGACAATTTTGCCAAAGACGTTGGGGCTGTGGGTGGTCGGACAGTTCCAGCGGCGGTTACGAAACTGCCATTTGCATTCCTTGATGGCTGTATGCAGGCCTGCTGCAATGGCGTGCAAGATTCCAGGGTTTTGCCGGATCAGTTTTCTCTGACGACGACTTAACAACGCCAAGCTGGGGTCCAGCACCAACTGCACATTCTTTGAGTTGGTGAGGAGATTGCCTGAGGATGCCACATTCACAATACCCCTGGTGGAGAAAACGAAAAATTGACATTGGTAAGTTGGAAAATGGGCATTTCTCATTTGAATGGACTGAAATGCTGAAACTCTGTAAGATGTTGGGGCTTTGTTCAGATGTTCGGACCATTTTCCTATAATATTCTAATTATTATATAGATATATATATATATATATAATTTTTTATAGATTTATATGTCTAATTTTAATATATTTATATGTATTTATATATTACGTTTCATTATAATGCAAGGAAGGGGGGAAAAAAGAAGAATTTCTTCGTACGGTATCAGAGTGAATCATTGTAATTCTCCTCTTCTCGCTGTTATGACATATACGTACAGCTTTAAGGCTTTGGCTCATATGTCGTGTCTAGTTTTAACCTACTCCGGAACGCTCAGCACATTACACGAATTCGACCCTGAAAACGACCTGGAAAGGAACTGCTCCCAGCCATAAAATAAATCCGCATTTAATTTATCCCACATTGGATTGAAAAATCTTGTCCCGTGTTCAAGCCACACTGTCAAAATGACAGAGAGAAACCGAGTGAGGGAGCGCGAGCGCGAGCAGTGGCTCTGAGCAAACAGACTAACTGAGATTACATTCATTTATTTGGGAAATTAGCTTGATTTATCTCCTTTGCAACGTTATAATATTAATACTATGTTTTTATACAGCCTATGAAAAAAAAAAATTACAATGCAGCTTCTCATATCCCTTTCGCATAGCTGCTACACAACAGTGACAGATTCACTTCAAACAACGGAATGACATTATAAATCTTTAGCTTGTCTAATATCTTTGATCGTTTACTTTAGGCCTGCTACTGCCCTAAGGATCTAAAAGACTGATATTTATCATAAATATTGTTCACCAGCCTACAAATTAAAAAGAGCACTGATTATTCACATTCTCTGATATACTAAATGTCATATATTAAAAGGCCTGCTGTATCTTACCACCACCGACCGCTGTTGTTCACCGCCCCTGTGCCAGTGAGAGAGGACACCAGGAGGACACATGCCGCTTTGACTGCGAGAAGCAACGCGAGGACCCGCATGATATCTGAAAGGGCAAAGTTAACCAATTAACCTCAAATGGGATTCCTGCAATAGTAAACGATGTCAGTCTATGCTGTCTTTCTACATTAGAAGAGCTAGTGAGCATCTTAACAATATTAAATGAATAAAAACAGCAAAATAATTAGTGTTGTTCAATTAAATTACGCATAATATTTATGTTTTAATGCATTTAGCTTTTTAATGCATGGCGAAGTGTATT